>CM042544.1:22264255-22864255 GCA_023630585.1 Cranoglanis bouderius
ATTAAACAAAGCATGAAATGAAATAAGTTTAAAAAAAAAATTTAAAACACTTTTGTTCGTAACTGTCGAGGGGGCGGGGCTGTGGTGGGCTTGGTTGCTGATTGGCTGCACTAAAGGTGAACACGTACAAAGACAATTTTGCTAGATTTGGTAAGAACATCATTATCATTGCAGGTGAATTGGCGTTTAAAATATATAACTGACTTTAAACTGACCTAATTTAAGTTATATTTTATTTTATTTCTTTATTTTTAAGAATCTGCAATGATGGATGATCAGGTGACTGTTCCACATTGCAGCCATTAGAGGCGGGGTTCAGAAAAATTAAAACCACCATAATAAATATTTAGTGACATTTCAGTATCATTTATCTAGTGTCACATTACGCATTATATTTCATTGTATTTAAACAGTAGTCCATGATAGAAATAGGTTCAGTGGCTTTATTGTTTATTAAACTGATACTACTACTACTACGACGACGACTAATAATATTATTATTATTATTATTATTATTATTATTAATAAGATATTTCGACATTCTATAGTTAATCTATTCTTTACTGGCGCTTTACTCGTCTTTCCGCTCATGCAAAATGATCTGTTGTGACCGTTGAAAATAGTGTTTTTCGTTACTTGTTGTAAGCGCGTGCTCCGCGGTAACCTAGCAACGAAGGGAACGAACGTCTCAATAGTAGGGGGTGCATGAACATTGCGAAAAAAACAAAACTAACATATCAAAAAGGTTTGCCGAATTTCTAAACATGTACGTTTCTAATATTACTCTTGTGAATAAGATTAGCAGTCAAATATTAAAAACAACAGGGATTTTGAGAAGCTCTGTTACTACTACTGAAGTAGATAACCCAAATTTGAAAGTGAATTGGTCCATCTTTGTTTCCGTTTGACAGCTGTTGCTGCTCGCGCGGTTTATTAAACGGCAGTTTTGGATTTGAATTACTCGGTTTGCTGCGTATTCTTATGGAAAAATGCAGAATATTTTGGGGTTAACTGTTTTCTCCCGGTCCTGTTCATATTACGGACTTTAAAGGAGTTCTGTTATTGAAAGTAAAGTTCTGCTTGCAGTTGGCTAGCATTGTAAGCAGTCGTTAGCAAATCTAACTAGCTTGCTAACTTCAGGGGAGAAAGATGATAATGTCAGTGTAGTTATTTGCTCGCGCTTTTGTATATTTACCACAGTATGGGATCAAGTAGCTCGACAAATAGCTGATTAGGTAACGAGTGTTTTGCTATAAAAACATATATCAAACAAATTTTAAAAAAAAATCAAATAATCTCTGCAGTGGAAATCTCAGATGGAAAACTTCATTTTGTATGAAGAGATTGGAAGAGGAAGCAGGTCGGTGGTTTACAAGGGCAGGAGGAAAGGGAGCATATATTTTGTGGCAATTATCTGTAGCGAGAAGTCGAAGAGGCCCGAGTTGACAAACCATGTGAGTAAACTAGAAAATATTCTTGAAAATCACTCTGAATTAGACCAAAATATAAATATTAAGCTTTGGGCATTTCTTCCAATTTGGATTCATATGTACTGTCATTTATGGCATATACTAAATCCATTGCTTTCCCCCGGATCTTTGATTTTACATGTTTTAATGGTGCTATACAGATAGAAGTTGTTTTCACTGTATTAACAGGTACGACTTACGCATGACATGAAGCACGATAATGTGGTCTCTTTCTACGAGTGGTATGAGACTAGTAATCATCTCTGGCTGGTGGTGGAGTTATGCACAGGTAAAGGCTTTGAAACATTTATTTGATTTCCTCGGATATGGATTACTCACAAATGATCAGCTTGATGTGCTTAATAGTCTGAACTGCTCCCTTGCATACACTGAGTTCAGCAAATGCTATTTTTGTTCTATGTCACCTGTATGTTTTTAAAAATTATTTATTATTAATGTATAATTGTTGGTCTTTAAACAGATAAAACACTTAGTTTTGAAATCAGCCTACTGTATATTTCTGTAGGAGGATCACTAGAGGCAGTTATTTCCCAAGATGAATGCTTGTCTGATGACGTTGTGCGAGAATTTGCTATGGACTTACTTAAAGGCCTCAAGTACATCCATGACTCTGGCATGGTGTTGTCTGACTTCAGCCCTGCTAAGGTGTGTCTCTATGCATCTGACACAATGTTGCATAAAGAGAATTGTATTCATGTCTGTATAAAATCAATTCAGAATATAGAAAGTCCAATGGCTGGTTTAAATGTTTTTAATGTGAGTGACTATAAGAATGAGTTTGATTACTCTGAATAAACAAGGGTGTTTGCCCGCAGATTTTACTGGATGGTCCAGGTACTCTGAAGTACTCGAATTTCTGTCTGGCCAAAGCACAAGGAGAGAACCTAGAGGAGTTTTTTGCTCTTGTGATGTCAGAAGAGGGAGGAGACAACAAAGAGAGTGCTATGCCTCGAAAGAATATCAAGAACCGAACCCAAGGTTATCACTTAGCACCTAAACATGGAGTATGATTTCTTTCTTGTTACTGTGCCAGGTCACACTTTTAACTCTTTGATGGGATATGTCAAGTAGATTCCTTTAAAATTCATTTTCATAATAAGTCATTCTTGTCTGGTGAAACACGCACACACACACACACACACACACACAAACCTGTTAAGAAAGAACTGTAGTAGCTTACACAATTTATTTAACAGTTTTCCCTCATAGTGTTTTGATCTGGCTTTCTTCAGGCTCTCCGCTGTACTGTGCTCCAGAGGTGCTGAGAGGAGAGAGCACAAGCATCTCCAGTGATCTGTGGGGATTGGGCTGCATCCTCTGTGAGATGTTTACAGGTCAAAACATTTTGAATGGATTCTTTCTGCTTTAATGTTTGAATGACTTCAGTGTGAATTGCATTAAGGAGTCATCATACTGTAGTCATCATTTACAGTGAAAGTTTTCTTTCTGTATGATGTAAGAAGACTCTAGGAAGAAATAATCCCATTGAAATAATTCCTAATTGTTAAAACAACATCCATCATCCATAGTACTGCCGAAAAACCGTTTCATTTCTTGTTCCATTCTTCATTCAGGAAAGCCACCGTTCTTCTCAGAGACATTTGGTGATTTGGTTGAGCTCATTTTACATGAAGATCCTCCACCTCTGGTGCAAAAAGGTATATAAGTAGCTGAGCTGTTGTCAAACTTATAGTAACGGCACTTTAAGATTTGAATCGAAATCTCTAATGCACCAATGTGCTTGTTTTTCAAGGTGCCAGCTGTTTACAGTGTAGTCCTGAGTTCCAGAGCCTCGTATTGGGTCTGCTGCAGAAAGATCCTTTGAACAGGTTCATCTTGTATATACATTCGTAGCTTCACATACAGTGGGTATAGAAAAGAATCACCCCACTTTAAAATAATCACCTTTTGTTGCTTTTCAGCCTGAAATGAAGACGGACACAGTTTTTGTTTTATCCAGCTGTATTTACTCAGTGCAACTTATAACATCCAAGTGAAATATATAATACATTTTTTGAAATTTTTTTGTATCCATCTCCTGACTTGTGCCTGTCCACAACTTTATTCCGGAGATCTTTTGACAGTGCCTTGCCACCCATAGTTGATTGTTTGCTTCAAGGTCTGAAATGCTCCAGGGAAAAGCTCTTTTCATGCTGAGCTAATCAAAATGACCCCAGTTGAACGTCAAATGTCTCTGTGTGCCAGTGAGAAGGTGATTAGCTATACCTGATTGAGTTTACAAGTCATTTTTAGGAGGGGGGGGGGGGGTGATCCTGTTTCCAACTCAGTGATTCTGTTTTTTATTATTATTTTTTTTTTTCTGACATGTTGGTGTTATATCTTTCACTTGGATGTTATAAGTTGCACCGAGGAAATACAACTGGATAAAACAAAAACTGTGTCCATCTTCATTTCAGGCTGAAAAAGCAATAAAATGTGATTATTTTAAAGGGGGGTGATTCTTTCCTGTACCCACTGTATAACACATTTACACTGCTGATGTGGATTTGTGTAGGTGCCCCTTTTTTTTCCTAGTGCCTATTTCCAGATAATATTCATTTTTGCTTATCAATGTCCCTTTGTGCCCTTGTATCTTACCACAAAGTATAAATTGCATAGTGAACCAATCAATTTTAGTGCTCTGACTCTGATTAATAGAGCTTAGAACGACATTAAATGTGACCTATAGTAAAGTATGTGCTCTTTTCCACACCAGTCTTAACATGTGTGAGCTTTAGAGGAGGACACTTAGCAATATTACTGTCCTATATTCTGTACAGGCTAAACTGGGAACAGTTGTTGCTGCACCCATTTTGGAAGGGAGCATTTTCAGTGGATTTTTCCTCAAGGGGCGATGCAGATGAAAATACCTCACTTAGCCTCAGGTAATTGTCATTGCCGTCACAGTGTCTTAGAGTGCTTCACTGTGCTATTTACTCTCTTTTTCCTTTAGGGAAATTACTCCCTTTCTTGGTATTCCTAACCACATGTGTCTGTCTCTTATAAGCATTAAAACACATCTTTTATGCTGTAGATGAAATGTTTTTTGTTTAAACCACCATGTAATTTTGTACATTTTACATTTCAGAAGTTTTTACATTGTCCATTCATGAGAATGAAATAGAGCCTTTATGGGTCATTTCTCTTTGCATATCAAGATGCTCTTTCTTACACATGAAAAGAAGACTCCGGTGCAGAGTCAGTGTCTTTGCTGCCCCTACATTAAAAAAAAAAACAGATACTAAACCCTAACTTTTCTTGTCGCTGGAGTTGTAATCTCAAGCATACACCTTTTGTACCTCTAGTATGCACACTATATGTTGTGATGGTCAGGTGTCAACAGACTTTGTATAGTATAGTGTATCTTTTACCTAGAAAGGTGCATGTAGGTTACCTTTAAAGCTGTACTCCAAAAGCTAACTGCAGGCTGTTTATACCGTCAATCATTTTAATGGTAAAATATACACATGTTATTCAGGTAAAACATACAGATTAACATGTGACAGCTGCATATTAAAGGTACAAAAGATATATACTAGATGGTACCACCACAGTGGCAAGAAAAAGTGGTAGCTCAGTGGTTAAGACTGATTGGAAGGTTGTGAGTTCAAATCCCAGCACTGCTAAGCTTCCACTACTGGGCCGTTGAGCAACCCTCAACTGCTCAGTTGTATAACTGAGATAAATGTAAGTCGCTCTGGATAAGGGCGTCTGCCAAATGCCATAAATGTAAATGTAAAAAGTACAGTACAGTTTTTTTTTTTTCTGAGAATTTGCTCAAGGGCCAAACTGCGGCATTGGTCTCCAACTACCTGCTTACTCCTGTCAAAACCCTGCCCATCCTGGAACTAATTCACACTCTTCTGGTCACATGTGCAGGGTTTTAACAATAGCCCTACTGTCTGAATGGAACCATAACCATGATTTCTCAAAGAAACTTTACACGCATGCATCTAGACATGGTAATTAAAAAAAAAAAAATAGTGAACCCAAAAAGACATCAGGACATCCTAGTATGCCAGCAAGGTGTAGTACAGAATGCCTCTTATACCTGTGGTCAATCAGTGAGGGGACAAATGGTCAGCAAAGTCTACATTTCATGCACAGTGCATTTACAGTATATGCTGTCTCGAGTTCTACACAGTAGTCCTCTTTAATCCCCGTGAGCCCTGTAGTGTATGAGTACTACAGCTGCTGTTGGTGTGTTGGAAGATGTAATAAGTTTAGTATAAGAAGTAAGCAAAAACTTATACTGAAAAACTGTATCGAAAGATATTGTTGATCGTATAGGTAAGTTCCATATAGATTTTTATAGTTATTTTAGTTTCCATAGACCATGGCACTACTATAAATGATTTAAAATTTAATTTATTTATGATGTATACGTATATAAATAAGGCAGAGTGAGGATATATTGCTATGAAATCAATGTACAGTAATGCTCTTCTAGATTTGTAGGTTGGGGCCAGATTTATTCAGCAGAGTAGGCCATAACACAGGTTATTGTTACCTAGCAGCCTAACACAATAGAATTATGTTATTTCTATTAGTTCCTAATTCTGTTGTGTGTGTGTGTGTGTGTGTGTGTGTGTGACTTTCAGTGTACAACTGGAGTCAGGTCTTTCTGAAACAGCAGCCGAGGCCCAGACATTGGCCACTGGTCCCAGTAATCCACTCCTCAGCAAGTCCTTCACATTAGGTAAATCAGCAGGCATGCATGACTGCATGCAAAATACTCAACTTCCATGATATATATGCTTGCATTGCAAGCATGTGCTTATGCACGTTCATGCTGTATGTATATGTATGCATAGTGTAAGGAAAGATCCAGAGTATTTTATTTGTAATTGAACATTGTTTAAAATGGTAATGCACACAGAGTGCACAGTATGATCAGAGTACAGTGCTATGTAAGATTGTCTGAATGCAGTTATATGTGTGCTGTCCTGAGAACATATCTGCTGTGTCACTTGTTTCTAAGGAGATTTCAAAATATTGCCTTGCTGTACATGAATGCTTGCACGTATTCACACACTCATGGATTACACTGCAGATGTTGCAACAGAGGAGGAAGGAGATTATGTGATTTTGTATGAATGATGTATTATGGACATTACAACATGATGAACACTGAAAATTCATCCCAATTCCAGATTAGTTAGGAATTAAGGCTGATGGTGGAGCATGAGCTCAAGTTAGTCATTATGGAAATATTCAGTAGACTGTTTCCAAAGAAGTGGTGCTTGATTTGGAAGCAATGTAATATTGTAATTATTCAGAAAAATGAGCAAAAATTAATGTATAAAAAGAAATTCAATTGTTTGTTTGTTTTTCAAACACAATTTTTAACGAAAAACTGATTTCAAAATTATCGGCAGGTTTTGGGTTCAAATATCCTTGCAGAATTTATTGGCAGAATTCATGATGCCATTAGTCTTCACAATATTCCTTAAGGGTGTTAATAATTTTGCCACATGTATTTTTGAGAGAGCATACTATTATTTGAAAAAGTATTTCTAATGAGAATGATTTTTTTTTTCAGAACAAAGATAAATAGTAACTTCTATTGTTTGAGTAGAAAAATTGATAGTAAAACTGTATTACTAATAATACAGATAGTAATACTGTATTTATTTTCTATAATCATTTTTGCTCATTTTTATGAAGGGTACTAATAATTCTGGAGAGCAATGTGAAAGAGTTAATTTTTAAAAAGGTATTTATTTGTTTGTCTGTCTGCCTATGAATTATTTATTTCTATTTGCTTAGTTATGTTTTCATCTTTGTTGCTTTACATGAATATGGTTTTATCTTTCATATTGTAGACAATGTGACTGAGTTTAGACCTAAATCTGTATTGGACACAGATGCCAAAGAGTCCATTTTCCTTCTCAGGTATGTCTGTTTATGCAGACTCATTTTATACTGAGGCTTATAATTATCAGAGTTTACTAGAATATCAATGCAAATACAGTGGGTATAGAAAAGAATCACCCCCCTTTAAAATAATCACATTTTGTGATTTCATTTCAGCCTGAAATGAGGACGGACAGTTTTTGTTTCATCCAGCTGTATTTACTCAGTGCAACTTATAATATCCAAGTGAAAGATATAACACCAACATGTCAGGGAAATAAATAAATAAATAAAACAGAATCACTGAGTTGGAAAAAGGATCAACCCCCTCCTAAAAATGACTTGTAAGCTCAATAAGGTGTAGATAATCACCTTCTCAATGGCCCACAAAGCCATTTGACTTTCAACTGTGATCAGCTGTGGTCATTTTGATTAGCTCAGCATGAAAAGAGCTTTCCTGGAGCATTTTGTAGTGCAACTGAAGCAAAGAATCAACTATGGGTGGCAAGGCACTGTCAAAAGATCTCCGGGATAAAGTTGTGGACAGGCACAAGTCAGGAGATGGATACAAAAAAATTCAAAGGCTTTATCAATGCCTAGAAGCACAGTGAAGTCTATTGTTAAGAAGTGGAAGGTATTTGGTACAACACAGACCCTCCCTGAATCCGGACGTCGCTCCAAACTGGATGAAAGAGCCAGGAGGAAACTGGTCAGAGAGGCTACCAAGAGGCCTACAGCAACTCTGAAGCAGTTGCAGGAATTTATGACAAAGAGTGGTCATTGTGTGCATGTGACAACAATATCTCAAATTCTCCACAAATGTGGCTTATATGGGAGGGTTGCAAGAAAAAAAACACTCCTCAAGAAAGGCCACATGAATGTACCTTGAAGATTCTGAGGCCACATGGAAAAAGGTGTTATGGTCAGATGAGACTAAAATTGAATTAATTGGCCTCAACACCAAACGATATGTCTGGCGGAAATCCAATACAGCTCACCATCCAAATAACACCATTCGTACAGTAAAGCATGGAGGTGGTAATATCCTGTTATGGGGGTGTTTCTCTGCAGCAGGGACTGGAGCACTTGTCAGGATAGAAGGAAAATGGTTGGGGCAATATACCATCAAATTCTTGAGGAAAATCTGCTGCCCTCTGCCAGAAAGTTGTCAATGGGAAGAAGGTTTATCTTCCAACATGACAATGACCCAAAGCACACAGCAAAACTGACCACACAGTGATTGAAGGAGAATAGGGTGAATGTCCTTGCATGGCCTAGTCAGAGCCCAGACTTAAACCCCAATGAAAATCTGTGGAATGACTTGAAGACTGCAGTCCACAAACGGTCACCATCAAATTTAACTGAACTTGAGCAGTTCTGCAAAGAAGAGTGGGCAAGTATTGCAGTCCAGATGTGCAAAGTTAGTAGAGACATATCCCAACAAAAAACTGTGTCCGTCTTCATTTCAGGCTGAAAAGCAACAAAATGTGATCATTTTAAAGGGGGGGTGATTCTTTTCTATAACCACTGTAGAATCTTGTAATGTGCCTTCCTACTGATTATTTTCCTAATGAATAGTTTTTTTTTCAGATTCATAGAATATTGATTAAACATGCTTTCACATTAAAAAAATTCTCATTTTTATTGTATGTGTTATGACAGTTCACGTCCAACTCCAAGAACAAGCAACGCTGCCAAAGAGATCGAGAACAGAGAAATCAAGACACAAGTGAGATATGAAACACACAACACTAAATTTGTTGTCTGTGTATTTAAAATTCTCTGTAACACCTGTTTAATTTCTGTTTATTGCTGGATATTTGTCTTATCATGGCACCACATCTCCATCTACTGGCTAATTAAGGAATGTGTATATACTCTATACAGTGTGTGTGTGCAAGGAAAACTACTAAATCTATACTCCAGAACAAGAGTTTGGAGTCACTAATATATCTGACTTCTGTTTTTTTCAGTACACAATATATAGTTCCCTGAATTTGGTGTGTTGTGTATCTCAGGATAGCAGTGCATTGGAAGATTTGCAGCATGATGCAGGCGCCTGCATTAAAGAGCTGTTATACACAGAATCAGATCTGACTGTGATTTCTATTATGGACAACCCAAAGGTGAGTACAAAGCTAAAAGCTGTGAGAGACTTGAAAATCTCAACCATTAGAAAAGCAAAACTCCAGCTATTTGTCTTATTTTCTCAGATTCTGAAAAACGCTCCTGTCCGATTTGACTCCAAAACACTGTGTATATCAGCATATTCAGGTAAACTGTGCTGCTGTCATTTTTGCTGAACATGTAACATTTGCATTTGAGTTCCTGGTAAATCTTTATAGGCGACCCTACAACTCCTTTTTTTAAAAGAACATTTCTATGCAGTCCAGCAGTGACATGCTAATGACTAACTGTCTGTCCTTTGTTCCCTCTTCCTCTGTGTTTGTAGTTGAGCGTTTGGCATGTATGAGCTCAGGAGAATGGTCTGCATTCCTGCAGCAGGTATGTGATGTTCTGGAGTCGGTGGAAAGGGCTGGATCTGGAGCTACAGCAACACCACGTGCAAAACTCAACCTACTCTGCTATCTGTGCTGCGTTTGTGGCCACAGAGACACAGCCACTCGCTTTATACATTCTCAGCTGGTAAGCACTGCTTGGGTCCATATCACACACAATTTTATTTTTTTACCCAAAGTCTCTTATAAGTGAGACAGAATCCAGTCAGTGTCTAACTATTAAAACTATTAAAGTGCCATTGATGGAGATGTCAAACTAACATTCCTTCATCTGACCAGAAATAAGTATAAGGCAGTGGTAGGAAGAACAGCCACTAAACACAGCTGCAAGTAAACACACAAGAGTGCAACAAGCTACAGTCATAAAGCTAACTATATTTTGATGCATAAAATATCAATACGCATGAATAATAATAGAATAATTAGTAACCATAAAGAACACAGGCAACTCAAATAACAATACTTGTATTTATTACAAGTGTAATAATGCATGAAATTCAATACAATGCTCTGGTATCACGATACAGTACATTTCTGATACAACAAAAATAAGCATTGCATGAATATGTGCTAGTGTTCATTTCGTTAATGAAAACGATGACGAAAAATGTTTGTTGAAGACCTTTTTTCCATGACTAAGACGAGATGATGTTTGAGAACGTCATTAAACACTTAATTGTATAAACTATATCAACATGCAATATTGTTTACAAAAAAGACAAGATTAAAATGTAGCTAAAAAATAAAAACTTTTATTTTCACTGACAAAAAAGATGACACAAATTGTTATAGACTGTTTTTTTTTTTTTTTGTTTTGTTTTTTTTAAACTTACAACCCAAATATCCTGTTTATTGGATGGCATGAGCAGCAGTTTCCTTTCCTGTGCTGTGTGCAGCATATCAGGACTAAGCAAGCACAGTGGGGAATAGCTTTCAGAATGTTCATTTTGGCTAGACTGACTGAAATGTTGCTCAATAATAATCTTATGGCTAAAATGTCTACAGTTTTCTGTGACTGAAATGGCAACAGTTTTCATTGGCTAAAACTAGACTAAAGTGTTTTTTTTTGTTGTTTTTGTTTGGTTTTTTTGACTAAGATAAGACTACAATGCCCAGACTTTTAGTCAGGTTTTAGTTGACTAAAGAAACACTTGACTAAAGTGACTAAATATGATAAAAACTATCGAAGACTAAATTAAACAATAGCTGACAAAATTAACACTAATATGTGCCTTAGATTTCCATTTTTAATTGAATAAAACTAGAGATGACACCAGTCCGATACTTACGATTGGTATAAGGCAGATGCTAGCAAAAAAATGGTGGCTTTGATATTGGAGAAAAAAAGAGCGAATTTGATCCAATCCTGTAACAAATGGAAAAGATTGGAATTGGATTAGGAAAGAAAAAATTTGGAACTGGAAAAGTTTAAATATAAAGAGACATGATGATGGTATTTTTTGTTAGGATTGATTTTATACTTGTATTAATTGCATTTATCCCTAATAATTATCTTTAATAATTCTTCTTCTTCTTATTATTATTATTACAAAGCTGCGGTTTTGTCATGTTTTTAGCTATGTATGTTTTCCTGTGTTTTTTTAAGTGAAGTGCTTCAGAAAAAGAAATTAAATCCTAGTAGTTTTTAAAGAAGAAACTGGATGATGATGATGGATGATGATCAACACTGGCTGATACACGAGGTTTAATTATTGCAGAAGAAAAGTGGTATTGTGCCACCTCTAATTAAAACATTATAATGGTACAATCATAAAAACTTAATGACAGTGTTTGTGTGATCCATTCAGACTCTTAGCAGCATATAACCAAGCAAAAGCTGTACATTAAAATTGAACAAAATTAAACAAAGCTAGTTTTCATTGATGTGACTCTAAATGACATGAATTACTTACAGGGCTTTTCTTTTTCTGCTGTTAGCTTGTTGCGCTGCCTGTCAAAGTCGCTTAGCTCTCTGTTGCCCTAGATGTGTTTTTGAATCCTGCGTTCTCCACTACTGAATATGAACATTATGGTGATTGAATCAGTGAGGAACAGCTGCCTGAATGTGGTAGTGTGTGCGTGTGTTCTATTAGCTGTATGTTTGCAGTTTTAATGCTGATATATTATACACATATTTGGTGAATTCGGCACACTGTAATATTTTGGTCCACCATTTGCTTCCATACACCAAATCTCAAAGATTTGGAGAAATCGTGTAGCTCTTGCTTGCTGACCGTAGCCATTGCATTACACCTCACTAAACATAAACCATATTTTATGACTAATAGCCTTTTTATGCAGCCTGTTGAATGTATTGTTCAATATGCATATGCATCAAATCAATAGCCTTGTATCGTATAAAAGAATATGATGCACTATATATCATTACAGCCACATTACATATATTATTTGTAAAGGGGTTTCGGCATCATTTTGAGGACTGTGGTTGAAGTTTGTGTCGAAACCACAAGTTGAAAGAGTCTGATTTAAAATTTCTACCACTCTGTGGAAGTATCCTTAGGCATTGTTCACTCATGAATTGAGTGGATAGAATGGTTAAACAACCTTTTTATTAGCTAGGTCAATATGGCCACAAGCAAGTCTTACAAGCCTCTTACATTAATCACTGATCTGTGTGCATTAGTCAGCTTGTAGCCTATAGTACTAATCAATAGTACTCACTGGGATATTCAATGCTGTTGAGTGGACAACAAATCCATGTAGTCTGGTTACACTAGGCCAATTCTAATAAGCTAGGACTTGAGCTAGGATGCTAATGACTAAGCTACAGTGCATTTCTGAAAAATCTGATCATCAGCAAATTTACACAGAAATGTTTTATGTGATGCACTTTTTTGCTGAAAGTAAGAACTGAATGTACACTATATGGCCAAAAGTTTATGGACACATGACCATCACAACCATATGTAGGCCTTCCCTAAACTGTTGCCACAAAATTTGAAGCACACAATTGTATAGGATGTCTTTTTATGCTGTAGCCTTGCAATTTCCCTTCACTGGAACTAAAGGGCTCAAACCTGTTCCAGCATCACATTGTCCCAGTACACAAAGCAAAGTCCATGAAGACATGTGCCAAGGTTGGAAGTGGCCTCGAGAGCCCTGACCTTAACCCCACTGCACACCTTTGAGTTAAACTGGAACACCAACTGAACCCCAGGCCTCTTCTACCTGCCTGACCTCACTAATGTTCTGGTGGCTGAAGGAGCACAAATCCCCACAGCCACACTCCAAAATCTAGTGGAAAGACCTCCTAGAAGAGTGGAGGTTGTTATAACAGCAAAGACTGATCTGGAATGGGATGTTCAAAAACACATATGAGTGTTCTGGTCAAGTGTCCATAAACCTTTGGCCATATATTGTAATTCATAAAACAAAGAATTTTGAGGGCTACAAAAGTTCTTTAGCTCAAGAGACTGGCACTACGTGGTCTGTGAAGGATAACTGGTCATCCTTTATAACCCCGAGGTTACTAAATGGTAGTGGCCAAGCTTGATGGTGATGTGTTGTGGTGCTTGAAGGTTTTTGCAATCCAAATCTGAGGATGTCAAAAGCCTGTGGTTTTTGATTGACATAAGAGATTTGGATTGCTCATCCAGACTGAGATGTCTATGAGACTCACTGAAAGTTGCTGGAAACTGAAGTGTCCTCAGGGGGTGATGGGTAGAGATGGGTGTCATCAATATAGCATCATACCTTCTATATTGATTGCAAATGCTACTAAAGAGTGCTCTCAGAGTTATAGGATATTCAGATATAGTCTACAGTCCCTCTGGCATATTATACTGTATAAGGCCTTAAGCATGTTTGACTGCTGTTGAACCAAATCTATGAAGGGGTAGATTTACAGATGAGCAGAACTAACAAAATTGTCCTGATTCACTGTGGGTGTAATAAACCTTTAAAGTGTCAGGTATGTACTAAAATGTACTGCAATTAAAAAACAAACAAACAAACAAAAAAAAACCCTACTCCAACTGAAGGCGTGGTATGTCTTCATGTGTCTAGTGTTATGGGAAGTAGAACAATAGTCTATTAGTTGCCTGTTTTTTTCCTTTAAAACTGAAAATAAGCTTCCTTTTCACACACTTTGGGAATACCCCAGTCATCCTCTTTAACATCACTGTATAGGTTTCACTTATTTAGTAGTATCTGACTAGGGTTAGTTACTTACATTTACATTTACATTTAATCATTTAGCAGATGCTTTTGTCCAAAGCGATTTACAACTGAGGAGAACAATAGCAGCAATTCGGTCAACAAGAGGGCAACAGTATACAAGTGCTGTAACAAGTCTCAGTAATTCTAGTACAGTACACATAGGTTTAAACAGACAAACAAATAGAATAGGTAAGTGCTAGTATTAATTGGTCAGGTGCTGACGAAAAAGAAGTGTCTTTAGACTTTTTTGAAAATGGCTAAAGACTCAGCTGCTCGGATTGAGATAGGCAGGTCGTTCCACCGGCTCGGAACAATTCAGGAAAAGGTCCGTGAGAGTGGTTCTGTGCCTCTTTGGGATGGCACCACGAGGCGTCATTCACTAGCAGAACACAAGCTTCTGGAGGGCGCATACGTCTGAACTAGCGAGTTTAGGTATATTGGTGCAGAGCCAGTGGTGGTCATGTAGGCAAGCATCAGTGCTTTGAATTTGATGCGAGCGGCTATTGGCATCCAGTGCAGACTGATGAAGAGAGGTGTGACGTGAGCTTTCTTCGGCTCGTTGAAGACCAACCTCGCTGCTGCATTCTGGATCAGTTGCAAAGGCTTGATAGTACATGCCGGAAGGCCTGTAAGGAGAGCATTACAATAGTCCAGTCTAGAGAGAACAAGAGCTTGGACAAGGAGTTGTGTGGGTTGCTCTGATAGGAACGGTCTAATTTTCCTAATGTTGTATAAAGCAATACTTAAAAGTGTAATCTAATCTGACTTTTGGACTACTGCTGATCTAACTGCTTTACTTGGTTTTATATACTTTTGTGTAACATAATAATGTTCTATTTTAATATGAATACTAGAGAATACTAGTATTCATATTATACTAATACTATGAGTATACTAATACTCATTTTATTTCCAAAACCATAATACTCATCAATGGAAGCTATGACTATGAGGTAGTTTTGGTAATCAGATTATGCAATATATTCATTTTGGTAAATCGGCATTAAATCAATGAAGACATTCTGTCTCTGGCCACCAGGTGGCCACCTACAACAGCATGAGACCATACTTAACTGTTTGCCTCCTATTTTACCCACACTGAAGGCTAAGAACACATAAATCACAATTAATGCCCCATAAAACAACATATTGGCTTCACAAATTGATTGCAGTAAATTACATTTAAAGCTAACACCACCCCACCCACCACCCACCCCCCCTTTCTTTCCCCCTCAGTTTCCGGTGTTGATCCAGCAGCTGCGGCAGGCCCCTAACTGGGATATGTGAGTATGATGCCGTGCAAGCAGCAATTGCCATCGATACATTTATCCTTTCTATCAAACAGTTTATTTGCTGCATATTGATTTTGCGGTACTACATTTTTTGACCAGTTTAGAAGTAAAGTGGAATTTGATGTACAGTGTTGGATGTTACCAGTCCTGTGACACATTGGCCATGTCCTAAATTAGTCCCTTTCTTTCATGCTGTCTGTAACCAAGCAACGGCTTCGCATCTTGCATAAAATATTCAGTGTTTCATTATGTATAGCTCAACAGTAGCTGAAGAAGGGAGCTGTGGTGTGGTCATATAGGGTTTTTTCCCCCCCGCACTGTGATATGGTTTTTAGAAACTTGCATAACTTTGGGATTATGAAGCATTGTCATGAAAATAGTGATATGCTTATGTATTGTTCATGTTTCACGAATAATCACAAAGGGTCATCAGAATTATATATTTATTTCTCCTAGTACCCGCTTTGTGTATCCATGTAACATGATCACATTTATAAAGATGACTACGGATTTCATAATGCATTATTTTATTAATAGAAAACATTGTGTGTGTCCTCCAGGAAGACCAAAGTGATGAGAATCATCGGTCTGTTGGCCTGTCATTGCACAGAGCTCAGAGAGGATGTTCCTGTCATAGAAGTGAGTTGGTTTGATTGTGCACGTATTTCTCTTTCAGCCACTACTTACAAGCATTCAGCCTTGATCCTGGAGTACCATTCTGCTTACAGTTTCATTTTTGTATTTGAACATTTCTTTAAACACGAATTATTCCACACAGCACATACACAGCTTTAAACTGCATCCCAAGCATTTCCTTGTTGCCCAACAATTGCTCTGTTGGAAAATTTTAATTTACTGGGAGGTGGGTGATGTGGCAAGATTATTATTATTATTATTTTTTTTTTTTTAAACAAGTGCAACTGAACTTCTATTTCTGTTTGATGCACAACATCCCCTATCCCACATGTACCATATTAGAACAAGACAATATTTGCATTTGTAATATTTATATTTCACAAATGCATGACAAGAAATTGATTAGCAAATTAAAATTCTATAATATGGTGCATGTGATAGCGTATTAGTACTGTATGTTAGGTTGGGCAAAATAAAATAATAAATACGTCTCTGAATGGGGGAAGGCTATTGCAGTATCTAGCATAACTAGGTACCTCCCTAACCTAATAATAAATTATAATTGAGTAAGGTGTGTTAATATTGGTTTGGAATGACACTAGATGGGGATTTTATTTTTTTTGGGGGGGATGAAAGAAAGACAGGTAATCGGGTAAATGACGTCTGACTTGTATATGGTAGCCTTGGAGCAAGATTATTATAGCTGTTCGTAGTGATTCTTTATCCACGCTGATGCCAGGTCACATGTACTCGGATCCCCGTGGTGAAGTGGAAGAAATACCAGCAGGTGTCACTGTAGCATCTCTTTAGCATGTTTCTTCCAAACCCTATACTCCAAAGAACATTAGGAAAAAAAAAAAAAGTTTTTTTTTGTTTTGGTTTTTTTTATAGCTATGATCCTAGAGCACATAAAAATCTGATGAATTGATACCGAAGGTGAATTTACTATGGCGCAGACTATCCCAGAGTGTACAGAGGACATACCTCCTGCCCAAACATGCTCACAAAAACGTTAACAAACCATCAAAGGGTTTGCACACCCACATTGTGGTTTGTGATTTCAAAAACGGTGCTCTAATTGATGTCAAATAGGACGGCTTCAGTGTTAATCCTGAGTTCACATGGGTTTAACATGGGTTCCTGTACCGACATGCTAGCCTTTTTGTTCCTGAACAGTTCCTGCATAGGGACTGCGCCACAAAATGGCCGGCACAAACATTCTAGCAAGGCTTAGGATTTGGGAGCGAGCAGCAGACAGAGGCTCACACATTTTAACTCTCTCTTTGCTCTTACCAAAGCTGACTCTGACCACCCGCCATTTTAGGCACAACGAGCTGGTGCTGAGAAGCTAGAGATGCGTGCAGCGTCTCTACAGGGGTCCAGCGTCAGAGCGGACTGCTTCTGTCATGGCCATTTTTGTCGCTGGGTTTCTCTTTGTTCGCAGTGAGAAAGCGGCACCAGTTTTGGATGTTTCCTTGTACATTCTCCAGGTCCTTGTGGTTTGGCAGAAGCTATTCTGAGGACCGTTTTAGGGACTGTGTTCAAGTGTATGATTGGGAGATGGTAGAAATAATTAGGGTGTCGGGTGTGGTTCTCCACTCTAATGTAAGTGGATTCTAATGTTCTGTCTGTCATTAAAGATTTGTGTTAAATGACCCTTGGTCAGAAAGCAACAGCTGAAAGAAACTTTGCTTTAGGTTGTTGTCATGGCAATGATAAAAGCCTCTATAAATAGACATCATACTGGCTGCATTGTGTTGAGAGGAAATTACAGAATCATGAGTACAAGAGGGTTTTATTGCCTATTAGTTTCACTTCCTGCATCTCTTTCTGTCAGTGGTGTATGGTACAATTGTCTCTGAAATCTTTTCCATGAACATTTAAGTACTAGTCTAATGAAGTGGTAAATTAAACACATTTCCTGATGAATACAGCCCTCAGTAGTGCTACTAGCTAAATTCTAACTAAATTCTCTTCACCTCTTATATTAGACTGACAGCATTGACCTTCCCATCTTCGTTAGCTTCAGCAATGGTTACAGGAGTCAAGTCAGCGTTACTGTCATATGTATGTTTCAGAAGACAGAGTATATGAAAACAATGAAATTCTGGTGATACTGTAGGGTGCGCCTACATCTAACATCAAGTGCATGACATAATGACATATGGAGACAACATATAAGACAACAACATAAGGGGACAATTTGCACAACTGTACAGTGGGGTCAGACATATGAGACCATATTAAAAATCTAGGTTTTTTTTTATTTTTATTTACAACTGGATATAAACAGAAACGTTTAGAATTTTTAACATTTTAAAACAGATAAAGGAAACATTTAATACCTTCAGTATTCAACACTCTGCACTATTTTTAGGTCACTATTTAAATAGTAAATTGACCAAGTCAACAGTTTTGTACAAAAGGTCAGATTTTACTTGAGTCTTATCCCTTAAATTTAGCACGTGCTCAGATGACAATCCAATAGATTTGATCTAACATGGATCATTAGGTTTTACACAAACTTGTATCTCAAGTGCACACTGTCATTATGAAATAATAAGCATACCAAATACTTAGAAATTCTAAAATTCACATAAATATTTCTAAGATAGGTTTTTACTCAAGCTGTTGCTGATAATATCATTTGTAATGAAACATTTTGTATTAAATTCGAAAAGAATGCAAAATAGAAGCATTTGTGCTTGTGGCCTCAGACATTCAGACCCCGCTGTATGTGGAGGGGGAAAGGTATTGCACATGTTTCAGACATCATGTAATTTGAATAGTGCTCTATTATATTATGAAGTGACCATAGAACATTCAATGTAGTGTTAATGGTGATACAAATATATGGATGATTGTATACATCAGAAAACAGTGCAAAAAGATGCATTAAGTGGTACGTAGGAGGATCTGAGTGTAATTTTCATGTTGCTCGCTTATTTAGAATGAGGCTCTGGATTTAGCCTAAAAATCTATAATTTGTTAATGTGTGAAGGCTTTGCCTTTTTCAGCCACTGCTGCCTGAGGGAGTAAATATTTCATTTTTAAGGTCTGTGCTATTGACGAGTAATCCGCAACCATCAAGGTTACAATGGTATTGAGTTGAGAGTAGCTGGAGAAAGCAGAATAACTCTGATCCACTATGTTGCGCTTATCCCCATCACAACGACCTTCAAAAACATTTTTTAACTATTCCATATTTGTTCATATCTTGCACTGACTCAAATTCACATATTAGTGATATACAAGTAGGTGTAACTGTTCATCCTTATTCACATGTCAGCTTCAGTTCTGCTTATGAACAACACTTTAAATCTTGACATCTTAAATCTGCATAGCTTTATAAGTCGACACCCACACAAACATGCAAATATTCTTCTGATTGCACTTCAGATGTGTCCCCTGGAAAAAAAAAAAATACTGTGCATATCAACACAACAGAAAGATATGTTTCTAAAGGGTTTTGTAAAAGGTTATTCAGATCAGCTCATCTACTGTAGTTATAACGAGAGCACAGATACTGTTCAGCGTTAATCTGGAATCAGGATATAGGCTGATTTTATATTTCTAAGATGATGCACATAAACATATTTACATTAAGACACAGAGAAGGTAAATGTAGCTCACAGAGGAGCTGACATGCACACATCTGAAATTTCAACTATGCGTCAAGTGTCTGTGCGGCAGCATGCCAAGTAATTGCTGATGTGTTTGAGTAGGGAAATATATTCCGTAGCACTGGGGTTGGAACAAGATCCAAACCAGAATTAGTGCAAAATAACCTTTGGAGAACTGTGGATATAGATGTGCATTAAAATGGCAATTCTTCCTTAACACACCCAACACTATGCGTCTTTGATTAGTAATCTCTACTTTTTCTTTTTGTTTGTGTTTTTTGTTCATTCTGGCCCTGTTGTGCATATCTATACATCACATATAAATATATTTTGCAGACACCTATACACGTCTGCTCACGCGTCCACACATATTTGTAAACTTACAGACACAAAAGTATAAATTCGCCTTAAATCTTACCCCTCGACAAATAGGTGTAGGGAATTAACTCTTTATGCCTGGTCCTGTACCTACTCATGATGTCCACCACGATCAGTTGCATCACAGAGTTCAGTCCACATTTGGATGAGCCAGTTTTCCATCCACAGAGGGGAAGCAGAAAAGAGCCCAACAGTGTTGCTTAACATAGCCTGGCCTTCTTCAGCCTGCACCCGCTGTGCTCTTTAAACTGTGTGTAGCATGCAATCATCAACATGTGCCTTTCATGGCTAAGGCTCATCAAACCCAGTCGCCAACATCTGGTCTGTGCAAAGTCATTACAGACATGGTAGTATGGAGGCTCTATTAGCATAACACCCTGCTGTGAGGGCCGAGAGAGAGAGAGAGAGGATAATTTTCATGCAAAGTGGGGCTGTAGGCAAGTTAGCATCTGTTATTTGCAGAAATATTTTTTTGAAATGGCAAAATATATTCCCATATCGATCTCACAAGCTATTAATTTAGAGAAATGTATTTCCAGGTACGTGCGAGTTAGTTACTATCCTGAGCTTTCTGTTTTATACTCGTATTTTTACTCCACAGGCGGTGGCCATGTTCACCGAGCTTATGCGCGAGAACTTCAGGAACAGCAAGCTGAAGCAGTGCCTTCTGCCACCACTAGGAGAGCTCCTGTACCTCATTGGTATTCAGGTAAAATAATAAAAAATGGTGTGTGAGTCTGGTGTGTGTTGTGTGTAATTTGCACAGGTGTGTATTGAGGCTTAAGTCCTAACGTCCAAGTTCACGTAATAATAAAAATTTTTTTAAAAACCTGATAATTCCTCTTCAGTCATGCGTACTGGTTTACTCATTTCTAGAGATGGTACAATACCATTTTTTCCTGATACCAATACAGAAACCTTGAGTAACGGCTGTTTATAGATCTGTGTATTTTTTAACTATTAAGCTTTTAAATGGCTGAATTTGATTGAAACCCTTCACCTAAAATGGCCATCTAAAATGACCAAACAATAAAATTTATACAAAAACCTTTCTTAATTCAGAAACCACTTTCAAGAAAAAAAGTGTAAGTGTGTGCAAATATTACAATTCCAGTTAAATGCTAAACTACTGGCTACTCGCTGTTGTTGTGGTAAATTGTTGATGACTGCTGGTATTATTGTGTAACCTCCTTTACGTCCCGTTATGTTGAGTTATATCGCACCTCAGATTTGTTATGGAATAGGATCGGACTCATATTTTTCTTCCAGTATCTGTATCAGCCTGATACAGATACTGAATATTGAATTGGTGCCCTTTCTACTAATATCTCTTTAGTTGCTCTCAGTTCTCATTCATATGTAGTTTCAATGAAAAGTATAGTAATATAATATATAAATATAGATATATGCAGTATACATATGAATCCATCTCAATAAAGATTACATTATGTATAACACCTTGGTCAATGGCAGTTTTGCAAACAGAATGATACTAAACAGGGCTTTTGACACTGCACTGCACCATTGAACAGCGTGTGCCTCATACCACATGCTTCTTACAGACGCTGTCCATTATTTAAACCGGTCAGTATTTATACAATCATGAAAATAAGAATCGAGGGTTAACTCAGGGCTTAGGAATGTACAGTGTGAAACATCAGACTATGAATACGCAGGATTAATTGTTAACCCCGGGTAAAGTGTGAGCAGTGTGAAACGTGAAACAAGATAACCCAGGATTCCGTTTACCCTGGGTTTAGAATGACGTGTTAAAAGTGTTAAAAGCCCTAATGATTAAAATGGAAGAAAATGACTCTTAAGCTTATCAAATAACACATTCATTCCTAGAAAACCAACAGGCTCTTCTGGAGAGGAATATATATATATATATATATAGCCTTTCTGTACTAGCTAGCACATTTTAAAGACCTATGTGCATCACTAGATCAGAGCTCATACTTTTTTTTTTTTTTCATAAAAAATAATCCACAGTTTCTGTACGTGATGCAACATGGAGTTTGTAGTTGTTGCATGAAATAAAAAAAAATAAATAAATAAAAATAAAAAAAAAGTGTGAATTAAATGTTTGCTCTGCTTCCATGAGAGTGTTGCAGGTTTTTTGCCCCTGTCAGGAAAGTGAGATTGCTCTGTTGACACATGATGTATGGGAGATGGAATGATCTGCTGTGATTGTATGTACTGTATTTTTCCTTTCCTTAGCTCTGCTGTTTGTCAGGGTCAAAAAGTTCAGCTCACACACAGCACGTATTGACGTTATCGGATTAGATACCTCAGAGGCTGGGGAACTTGAGTGCCCTTGTTTCATTTAATGATTTGTCTTTGTTCTCTCCATCCCTCCGTTAAATTGGGGAGGCTTTTATAAGTTTATTGGACATCACAAACTCCTCTCTATAAGTTTTGATGGATGGTGGGCAGGGCATTAGTACACAAGTTGACACAAGTCTTAGTTTACTTGAATGGATCTCAGATAGATTACATATACTGTATGTAAATTACATTTTATTTTGGGGTATGCACTATGGTTAACACCAGAACAAAACACGATACAACAGAACACAACATAAATGAGAGCACAGTTTGTTTCACAGACCCAGACTGTAAGAGTTTCCTTCCTGAGAAAACATTATAATTATTGTATTGTTTATTGTATACAGTATTGTATTAACATTGTTAAACATTATGATTATTATTGTATGGTAAGTGGTTGCCCTAGTACCTCAGTATCCAATCAAATCGGCACCTCAAATTGTGTTACAGTGACTTTCATTTTAATAATGGCATATGTGTGGCGACCTGCGAAAATCCTTCACATGGTCAGAATTTGACATTTTCTACTATATTTAGTACATAGTATATATAAACTGAATGGGGAAAATAATCCATACTGGAAGGGTGTGTGATGCGTACCACCCTGGTGTATTATTTGTGTGTGACATCACAGTTTGTGGAGCGTGTTAGTCTGATTTTATCACAGCTATATGCCAATGTTTACAATGTTTAATTTATTAATGTATGACACACCACACATTTTAATGGTTTATAATTGTAGAACGTCTGTTATACAAAAATAATGCACACCTTCTGACCAGTCGGATTTGAGAATTCAGCTGTGCTGTGGTATACGTATCTCTTTTTGCATGTGTCTCAACCAGAGGTAAAGTTCTAGCATTTTAAAGTCTGTTTCTGAAAAGGGAGAAAATTGCATTCTATTCAAATACTATGGGATTGAAATCCGGGCTTTGACTAAGCCACCCCGTAACCCTCCATTTCTTCTTTTTGAGCCATTCCTTGGTGGATTTGCTAGTGTGCTTAGGATCATTATCCTGTTGAAAGGTCCACTTTCGATTCAGCTCACATTATCTTGAAGCACTCTTTGATATGATGCAGAATTCATAGCTGAATCAATGAATGCAAGCTGTCCAGTCCCTGTTGCAGCGAAGCAACCCTAAACCATAACATTTCCACCACCGTGCTTCACGGTTGGTATGAGGTGCTTCTCCTGAAAAGTTGTCTTTAGTCTGTGCCAAACATGTCTGCTGTTACTGTGGCCAAACAACTCTATCTTTGATTCGTCTGTCCAGAGCACATTATTCCAAAAGGCCTGTTCTTTGCCTGTAAGCTCATTGGCAAACTGTAGTCTCTGCAAAGGCTTTTTCCTGACACGCCTCCCATGCAGGTCAAATTTGTCTCTTTCTGATTGTAGAAGCATGCACTTTGACACCAACAGTTGCAAGACTTACTAGCAGATCCTGTGATGAAATTCTGGGGTTCTTGGAGACTTCTTTTTGCGTCAGACGGCTGAATTTGCTGGGACGGCCAGTCCTGGACAAATTGGCAGTCATTTGAAATCAGTGGAATGATGCATTTCAAATAATTTGGAGATCTTTTTAAATTGCCAGACTCACAGGCATCCGCAACCTTTTTTCTGAAGGCCTTACAGAACTCCTTAGATCTTGGCATGATGGCACCACATACCTCAATAGCAAAGGGAACACCAGGCACTAGATATGAGAGGGGTATAAATAAGACAGGTTCCACCTCCACTCCCTAAGCAGGTTCTAATCAGTGGCACCCAATCTTGAACACCTGATTCTAATTTTATGGATTTGAAGGTGTGATAAATGTAGGGGTGTACTTACTTTTCCGTGTGACTGATCTGTTTTTTGTTAATTTTAATTGTGAAAATTACTACAAAATGTCAATTTTATGTGTCATTTGATAGTGTATCAACTATTAATAGGCACTGTTTCAAAGAGGATCAAATGTTTGCTTGTCCAAATATGTAAAAATAAATAAATCGAACAATAATAATCAAAATAAAAAATAAAATTTCCATGGGGTGTACTTATTTTTACATGAGTGTGTAATGAAATGAAGTGACTGGGGGCTGATAAACAACAGGATTTCTAATCTTTCCCTCAAAGTTAGGAAAATATTATTTTCACAGGGGACAGGGGATATCACAAGTGCAGTTTTGCACCAAACTGAGTTTTCAAAGTCCCATTGCTCCAGACAAATTTAAATGACGCATCAAGCCGTTGCTCGCCCACATCATCAAAGACGTATTCATTTCAAAACACGTAAATAGCGACTGAGTATAAACAGGGAAAAAATCTGGTTTACGGCAAACCAGCGTTACACCAGCAAACTGTGCTTTCTTTTTGTTTGTGTGAAAAACAGATCCTTAAAATGTTCAAATCTGAAGTGTCCTTTCTATCGATTTCCTTTCTACTAATTTCATTTATGAAATTTGTAGTTTTGCCTTTTCTGTAAGAGTTTTTAAGGCTATTAATGATCACTGAGAAAGTTGTGGAGATAAATGTTTTATTTGGCTCTTTCACAATATGTGCAGTTTGCTGTAGAAATAGGCCTTGGATGAGATGGTAATGCCACTTTCACATGCTGGTTATGTTTATAGTCGCTCAGTGTTTTTGCAGCCAAAGTTGAGCGTGTTTTGGATTCTGCTTGGTCTGGAGTGGTTTATGCTTCTTTTCCCCGCTAATTGACACACTCCTTTTTTTTTATTTTTTTTTTTTTTATAGCATTTGCATCTACGCTGCTTGTCTTACTTCCACCAGAGCTGGCAGTGTAAAGCAATAGAGTTGTCTGTGAAGTTGGTTTATTTTGCCTAATTATGATGGCTGCTGCTTTACACCACATTTAATTGTTCCCTCAATGAAATGAGTCGCTCTTCTACACCCCCCCCCCCCCCAACTCTCTCTCCCTCTCACGCTCCCTCTCTCTCTCTCTCTCTCTCTCTCTCTCTCTCTCTCTCTCTCTCTTTCTCTGTCTCTCTCCATCTCGCTCTCTCTCTTTCTTCCCTGCAGGAGGAAAAGAAAGAGCACCCAGGAGGATTGTGGGTCGTTCCTGCTGCCGCCTACACTGTGTTAATGAGGTGCCTTCGGGAAGGGGTAAGACTGCTGCGCTGTCCTCAGCATGGTGTGTGTGTGTATTTTTTTTATTATTATTTTTTTTTAAGGGACTGGGGAGTGGGGGATCTGCGTGATAATGAACCCTCTGCAGCCCCTACAGGCATTGTTTGCTAGCCGCAAGTCAAGGGTGTATGGCAGACTCAGTCATCAGTCAGCGCTGTCATACTCACACAACGCACCTGCAGCAGCATTTTCCAGTAATGTTTCTGCTTATCACCACAACAGTGCTTAACACAGCCTGTGCTGTTTAATGGTGGAACATACTGTAGGTTTCCTTCAGCCCTGGCTGCACAGACCATGTTACAGAGCTCACTGCAGTATCCCCAAAAATCTCTCTCTCTTCCTCTCACACAGGTGCTCTCGCATATAATTCTCTGGATATTACAGATTGTTTGGTTATTGAATTATTAGCATGGGATGAGCAGAAGGAATCAAAGGAAGATAGAGGTAACAACTGCTACAGCTGGTAAAGGCTTATGAAATGAACAAATCAGGACAGAATTTGTTAGTAAAAACACACTGCAATGCTTCAGTATGAGCTAAAATTAGATAGTTATATCCTCAGTTGACGAAAATCTCATTATTTGATTGACGTCTTCAAGTACTGGTTCAGCAGCTGCCAATTTTTTTGACTGTTAGCCTGTCAGTAGCTATCAAAGTTTGTTTGCTCTCTAGCACTTTGTATAAGTGCCCAAATTTAACCCACTACTTTGCTTTTGTTATTCTGTAGAGTTTGTAGGAGTAGCATTGCCTTTGGGTAGATATTCCTAAAGTTGTGGCATAAATGAAATGACTTTCTCATTACAGTGCTTGAGAGGCTCAAAGGTGAAACCTTTAACTCATGAAATTCTTACAGAAACTCACATTTAACACTCAGTAACAAAAAACTTAACCTGTGACTCCATGCAAAGAGAAGCATTTTTGCCAGCAAGTTTTCACAAACTGAATTGCTGCAACGCTCAAGGCTTTGCATACGGCCATCAAATGCTTTATTGGTAGATTATTTTTAGTATTACCTCTCCTGTTTGTGCCAATGTGCATGTGTGAGGTGCTGGGGAGGAGCCCTGTTTAATAAGGTGATTTGTTTTGCTGCGTACCCGGCATGCCGTAATGAGAACATTAGCTGTGCATCTCTCTGTGCTGTGCCTTAACAGCTTGACTAACAGTATACCTGTGTTCCCATATGGGACACAGAGAGCACAGTTGCATTCCAGGACAGCTGATAAACCAGTCCAGCTCACTTCATTAATAGGCCCAAGTAATCAGCGAGCACCTTTACACTACAAGCAGGATTCTTGCTAACTCTCCTTTCCTGCTTCCTACTTATCATTTTGCGAGGGGCACGGTGGCTTAATGGTTAGCATGTTTGCCTCGCACCTCCGGGGTTGGGGGTTCGAATCCCTCCACCGCCCTGTGTGCGTGGAGTTTGCATGTTCTCCCTGTGCTTTGGGGGTTTCCTAAAGGTGCTCTGGTTTCCTCCCTCAGTCCAAAGACATGCATTTTAGGCTCATTGGCATCACTAAATTGTCCGTGTTGTGTGTGATTGTGCCCTGCGATGGGTTGGCACCCCGTCCAGAGTCCTCTGGGATAGACTTCAGGCTCCCCGCGACCCTGTGTTAGATAATCTGTACAGAAAATGGATGGATGGATATCATTTTGCTATATGGATTTAAATAGGGCAGCGGTGGCTCAGTGGTTAGAGCTCAGGGCTACTGTAAAAGTAGGGATGCATTGAAACAGATACAAGTATTGGGTATCGTTCCGATACCATAGTCATTTACTCATACTCGTACTCATAACAATGCTCGTATACCAAAATCTGTTGAGTAAATCTAGTGTTTGTTGAACAGATGACACAAAGTGACAGCGATCTGGAAGTATTTCATTCTTGTTGATGATGGTAATTAAAGCAACGCAGACTGCTAATTGTTCTCTGTGAAAATATTAAGAAGAGGCACTACATCTTCCTACAATACAATCCTGCAACCCTTATGATTGTATTCTCGAGCCGAGTCGATCCAAAGTAACTAATGTAGCTAGGCTATGCACTTCATCTAAAATCAAGAATGAGCCTTTGTAGCCTAAGTACATGAACATGCATCTGTGCACTTTCCATGAGCACTGTGTGAACCAGGGAAGCATAAACATTGCTAAATAAAATGTTCCGTGACTTCCCTGATTGATCAATACTAAGTATGTTGCTCAATTCTATATGGGTATTGCAGAGTACCAAAAACATTTTCAAAAATGTTTCTTGTTTTCATACTCAGTCTGAAACATGGTGTTGATGCATTCTTAGATAACAGTGTCTGTCAAATTAGTAAATGTATTGGTGTTAGTTTGCATTGGTGTCAAAAGCAGATCCTAAAGTACCTAGTCTTGTACATTTTGTTCCCGCTGTAACACACCCACTGTTAATTATCTGATAAACAGTTGGTGCATTACAGCAGTGTTGGAGCAGGAAAAAAACAACAAAACCTGCAGGGTAGGGAGACTCCAGGATGAGGCTTGCGAAACATTGTTGTACAGTGTGTTAGGACTTTAAGAGAAATGGAGAGAGAAGAATTGAACGATGAGACAGGCCTAGAAATGTGAGATTACTTTATAAATGTGTATTTTTTTTTTTTTTTTTGTAGGTATGGAAGAAGGTTGATATAGACAGTAATTGTGATGCCTGTTAAAGGACCTCTCGTTTTTAGAGGTGGATTAGCTCAGGGTAAAAAAAGAGGTTTCAGAGAAATTCAGTACGATAGAGTAAGTGTGTATTATTATTATTATTATTATTATTATTATTATTATTATTAACACAGTGTGTTTGAGGCTGGGAAGAGAAAGAGAGACTTGTCCAGGTACACTGTGTTGTGAAAAAAAAAAAAAAAAGATTGCTCAATCCACAGTGAATGTTCTTAATTTAGAGTGAGAAGGAGACTACCATGTAGAATATATTCCAGGTCAGCTTGTCTGTGTGTGTGTGTGTGTGTGTGTGTGTGTGTGTATGTGTATGTGTGGCACACATGATGAAAGGTCTATATGCACTCATCTCTTAAGTGGCATGTATTAGAGCCCAAGGCTGAAACCAGGCATCACAGTATTTCTCCATTAAATATTTATAACACACCCACTCACACCAACAGTGTGAATATTCCATCTCCTGCTATCAGGCCTCTATGATATGATACCCCTACATTGTGCTGACCCTGGTATGACTCTGTATAATTATCAGTTCTGGGCTGTGGTACAGACCAGTCTATCTGTGTTTCTCATTTGCTGTGTCATGTCATGCTATGGCACAAGCATCTTCACATGTTTAATGAAGAGATGCTGCTAAATCAGTCATGAGCAGTGCAGTATATACAGCATTAGGGTGCACAACCTGTACTTTCTAATTTCTGATTATGCAGATGACTAGATCCTGTGTTTATAGCGTACTACACTTGCTTTAATTCATTTCAAATCGTATGTAGGTTAAATGACTATAATTTCATTTAATGTAGAGGGGTTTTTTTTGTTTGTTTGTTTGTTTGTTTTTTTTAAAATCTGTGCATATGCCATCTCATGTCTGTTACAGGCATCTGAGTGTGATGCTTTGAGGCCACATTAGTGCTAATGAAAGTGTGTTTGGTTGTGTGATTGGCTGTGAGGGAGGATTAATGGAGTCGAGAGAGAGACTAGGGCAGATGAAACATTGAGAGTAGTGTAATGAAAGCACTAGCTGGCGAGCCTGATTTACATAGCTTTTTATTTAGGCCAGGTGTGCTGCTCCTTCAGATGGACACAATTGCAGTCTCTGTCTCTCGCTCTTTGTGTGTCTCTCTCTCTCTCTCTCTCTCTCTCTCTCTCTCTCTCTCTCTCTCGCTCACTCCCTCTCTCTCTCCCTCTCTGCTCTCCCTCTTTGACACCTAGCACACAAACACACACTCTATATAGACCCACTCTAATGGATTTAGTTATTCTGATTAATTTTGTGTTCCCACACACATACATACACAAAAGTGTCATGAATAATACAGAGGTTTCAAATGGACCTGCTGCTGAAACAAATCTTGAGATAAACAATTCAGTCCATACAGGATTCTGCAGAGTTGTTTTTTTTTGTGATTGTTCCAGCCAAAAATGCTTGATTTTGCTGTGGCTTTTTTTTTTTTTTTCTTCAAAATTTGCGATGCACTTTGTGGAGTTTTTTTGTG
Source organism: Cranoglanis bouderius (assembly GCA_023630585.1). Classification (NCBI taxonomy): domain Eukaryota; kingdom Metazoa; phylum Chordata; class Actinopteri; order Siluriformes; family Cranoglanididae; genus Cranoglanis; species Cranoglanis bouderius. The sequence goes on from CM042544.1 coordinate 22,293,869, forward strand.
CTTTTTGCAGAAAACTACTTGAATTAGCAAACTTGCAGTTGTGTGAAATTGTTTGCACGGTCTTTCGCAGTGATGTTTGTTGGTAAATGAGACCTTTTAGCTGTACTCATGTTGGACGCACGTGAATCAAAGAGGGCTTTGGCTGAATGTGCTGTGTGATGACGTCACAACGCGTCTTGGCCCAAATAATGCGATAATATTGAAAAATTGCAACTGAACTATTAACTGCATACTTCATTAATAATTCCTATACAGTATGTATACTGAATCTTTTAAAATAATGAGATTTCTCATTGACAAGTGATAAATAATGGCGTATTAGCCACAAATGGCATTCTGTTGCTCAATGTGTTTGATAATAACCTAGCCTTTATTTTCTGTAATTTGTAGCACGACCTGAGTTTGCGTGGAATCGTTGTGTTGGAAATAATTGCAGGGTGCCAACAGCTAGATAGGTATGAACAACTGGTGAAATACCCACGGCTAAAGGGTTGATAGAGTGTTCCTCAAATACAGTTTTGAAAGCCAAGTATTTTCTATATTGAATGATAAAATGATTGATATGGCAGTTCTACAAAAATGTCATCAGACAATAGAAAAAAATTACCTTTACTTTTACTTTTATTATTAATTTATTCAGTCATCTAGTAACCACTTTATCCTGGTCAGGGTCGCAGTGTATCTAGAGCCTGTCCCGGGAACATGAGGCAAAAGAGTTCACCCTGCATGGCACGCCAGTCCATCACACACTTATTCACATCTATGGACAATGTAATGTAGTCAATCCACTTGCATGTTTTTGAGAAACTGGAGGTTTTGGAAACTAGAGAACCCATGTGAACATGTGGAGAACATGCGAAGCTCCACACCCTGAAACAAAACAGTCAAACACATCATCTTCTTCGCTCTTTCCCTGATAAACAAAAGCAAGTAACAGAAACTCCATTGTTGGTTAACTAGGATTTCCATGTATGCTCAGCAGTGTGTATAATGTAGATAACAGACTCCTTATATTTATGATCTTACCCTATGAGAGCACAAATTGTAGTGCAGAATATTCCTGTGCAGGTTGCCAGGCTGCATCTGCCAGTTGTGAAATTAATGAAGCAGCTTATTTTCCTAGAGACACATTAAAAATAATACAAGCCGTAGAATAACAGGTAATTTTGCAACAGTTAACCTGCACACCTTCACTTCCTATATGTAAGGAATAAGACATGAGTAGGTGTACTCCTTAGAAATAAGAAAATAATCAGTGGTAGGTTGTCTGATGCGACATGTTACCACCTAATTATTTTCCTATAATAGTTTATAGTTACATTTAATGTTCAAGGTTATAAAGCTAGAGACCTTAGCTACCTAATTAACATTGAAGCACTTTACCAATGATCAGCTCTCAATGTTACTGTATATATCATTTTAGGTAATGTTACATACTAGAAGCATTTTGACATTTTAAACTCACTACTTGGTGTCTTAACATCGATAACTACAGAAGTTAGCTAGCAGCTATTTCTAGAAGCCAGCTAGGAGACTTTTAATAATTTAAAGTTATGTTTGTAGATATTGGGGAATAAAATAAAGAGTCCCTTGTTCACTCCCAGTTGCTGCTGGTTATAGCTTGTGCTTGGCGTGACGCTTGAGAATTGACTTCTTATTGAAGCGCATCACTTTTTACTGGAAATCACTAAAGCTGTCCTGAGTGAAACAAGCACTGCTGATCCCTGTTCAATCTAAAGTTTCAGGCATTATGAGATTTTATGAATAAACTTCTGCACTGGATCTTTTAACGGATAATGTAAAGGTGCTGGAGTCTATTATTTTGTTAAGCTTAGCTTGGAAATGGAAATGGTTCATAAACTATTGTGTCATTTACATATTCTACTTTTGCATGTTGACTCTGTTAGACTCTTATATTTTATGATGCATGAATACAGGTACCATTGTCACCTCACAACTCCAGGGTCAGTGTGCCTTGTGATGAACTGGTGTCCCACCCAGGGTGTATTCCCACCTCATGCCCAGTGTTCCTGGGATAGGCTCCTAAATCTACCATGACCCTGATCAGGATAAAGGGCTTATTGAAGATGAATGAATTAATGAATGAATGAAACAGATAGCTGCAAAAAGACACTACAGCCGTGGCCAAAAGTTTTGAGAATGACACAAATATTAATTTTTACAAAGTCTGCTGCCTCAGTTTTTATGATGGCAATTTGCATATACTCCAGAATGTTATGAAGAGTGATCAGATGAATTGCAATTAATTTCAAAGTCCCTCTTTGCCATGAAAATGAACTTAATCCCAAAAAAACATGTCCACTGCATTTCAGCCCTTCCACAAAAGGACCAGCTGATATCATGTCAGTGATTCTCTCGTTAACACAGGTGAGAGTGTTAATGAGGACAAGGCTGGAGATCACTCTGTCATGCTGATTGAGTTAGAATAACAGACTGGAAGCTTTAAAAGGAGGGTGGTGCTTGAAATTATTGTTCTTCCTCTGTTAACTATGGTTACCTGCAAGGAAACACGTGCAGCCATCATTGCTTTGCACAAAAAGGGATTCACAGGCAAGGATATTGCTGCTAGTAAGATTGCACCTAAATCAACCATTTATCGGATCATCAAGACCTTCAAGGAGAGAGGTTCAACTGTTGTGAAGAAGGCTTCAGGGCGCCCAAGAAAGTGCAGCAAGCGCCAGGACCGTCTCCTAAAGTTGATTCAGCTGCGGGATCGGAGCACCACCAGTGCAGAGCTTGCTCAGGAATGGCAGCAGGCAGGTGTGAGTGCGTCTGCATGCACAGTAAGGCGAAGACTTTTGGAGGATGGCCTGGTGTCAAGAAGGGCAGCAAAGAAGCCACTTCTCTCCAGGAAAAACATCAGGGACAGACTGCTATTCTGCAAAAAGTACAGGGATTGGACTGCTGAGGACTGGGGTAATGTCATTTTCTCTGATGAATTCCCTTTCCGATTGTTTGGGGCATCTGGAAAAAAGCTTGTCCGGAGAAGAAAAGGTGAGCGCTACCATCAGTCCTGTGTCATGCCAACAGTAAAGCATCCTGAGACCACTCATGTGTGGGGTTGCTTCTCAGCCAAGGGAGTGGGCTCACTCACAATTTTGCCTAAGAACACAGTCATGAATAAAGAATGGTACAAAAACATCCTCAGAGAGCAACTTCTCCCAACCATCCAAGAACAGTTTGGTGACGAACAATGCCTTTTCCAGCATGATGGGGCACCTTGCCACAAGGCAAAAGTGATAACGAAGTGGCTCGGGGAACAAAACATCGACATTTTGGGTCCATGGCCAGGAAACTCCCCAGACCTTAATCCCACTGAGAATTTGTGGTCAATCCTCAAGAGGCGGGTGGACAAACAAAAACCCACAAACTCTGACAAACTCCAAGCATTGATTATGCAAGAATGGGCTGCCATCAGTCAGAAGTTGATTGACAGCATGCCAGGGCGAATTGCAGAGGTCTTGAAAAAGAAGGGTCAACATCGCAAATATTGACTCTTTGCATAAACTTCATGTAATTGTCAATAAAAGCCATTGACACTTATGAAATGCTTGTGATTATACTTCAGTAACAGTAACATCTGACAAAAAGATCTAAAAACACTGAAGCAGTAGACTTTGTGAAAATTAATATTTGTGTCATTCTCAAAACTTTTGGCCACGGCTGTACACTAACAGTTACCACACTTTGAACAATCTACTCAGTCAAATTAATTCCCCAGAAGCGATACAATCATCTTTTAAAGATTTCAACTTGTGATATTACTCTAAATAAAAATAATTCAATGTGAGGCTTATTCATCATGGGCTGGCAATAAATTATTGCATTGTGTTAATTTTATATATATATATATATATATATATATATATATATATATATATATATATATATATATATATATATATATATATATATATAAAGGAGTCAAAATAATTAAAACCTCACATAACAGACCTTCAGCTGTGGGGTAACACACAGGAATGCTGATTCTGTAGATATGAATTTCAGGGGGAGATACATAATTCTGGTAAACTTTGGCTTGAACATGGCCCTGGGCTAAAGTAGAGCTGGAATGCTGAGAAGGTGAGTGTGTGTGTGTGTGTGTGTGTGTGTGTGTGTGTGTGGGAGGGAGAGGGAGAGGGAGAGGGAAGGGGAGAGAGCTACAGAGGAAGTACCCTAGAGAATAGCTGTCCTCATCTTTTTTTCTCTTAATGTGTACTATGTAACCCCAAACTCTGACACTGTATAGATTTGGGCTGTGCACTCACATGGGAGGTAGTGTATAAATAAACATATAGGCGACTCTCTATAGTGGTATAGTGCTCATGCTGTGTATGAGAAATGGCTTTTTGCTTGCTTTTCATGCTATATATTTATATTTATCCAGAGGACAGGACTTAAGCAGCAAGTAGAACTGAGTGTTGTTCATGATTTTTTAAATTTTTTAATGAATAATTGGCTTTTGTGCCCTAATAAATCTTATATGATCAGAGGAAAGCTTTGAATGAATTGTCTTGAGGCAACATTATTTTTGAAGGGTTGTGGCATTTGGGTTGGAGTCTATGAGACAACCTGAACGGCGGGTCATGCTATAGAATTCTCCATTACTCCACTGAGAGGATCCTTAAAGCACCTCATGTAGGCCGTAGTACAAAGGCATGCATGCTGCTGATGTACCACTGTATGCCCGGACCTGCCTCAGAATACAGTTTGTTATGGAGGAACCTTGCATTTAAGAGTGGAATTTTATTTTCTCTAGGTCCCACGTTTTTCTGAAAAGGCAGATGTACCAAGAAAAAAGTGCCTGCTCCACATCCATGTTCCAAACTTGCCCTCCAGCAGGCTGTCAATCATTTTCTCTGCGCTCCTCCTCAGCTTCAGCTCTAAAGTACCACAATAACCTCTCCACAGAAACACCGAGTGGGCCAGAGTTAAAGCAGCAACTCTGGATGCAGCTTTCGTAGACCGTCTTTGCCCTTAACACATAAGTATTGCATTCGTGTGTTCTACTATACATGTGTGTTTTCAGTGCTCTGATGGGCCACATTTATAAACTGACCTGAACCTAGTCTTTCCACTGAGACAAGATTTGCTGGTGTTATTGCAACGAAACCAGGCCGATTGCGTCGGAATAATGCACAGAATAACTGCGCCTCAAAGATATTCCCACATTGTGGTATTTTCCTTTTTCCATGTGCTTGCTGCTTGTTGAATGCTGTTAAATCTTTAATTTCCACTCATTTCAGCCATGGAGAGATATGCTCAAGGACACAAGGCTTAGAGACAAATACCAGCAGAAATAAGTTTTTATTTGCTGGCCTTGGCTTTGCTTAGAAAAGTTCAGGAATTTATTCACTGAGAGCTGATGTTTTTGAGGGAGTATATTTCAATGATGTAATTGCATGAAACCTGGAAGCTGCTATATCTGCTGCTTTTATATTTACATATTACAGTAGAGAGGAATGAAATCCTACATATTTGAATGGAATACTTTCTGTTTAGTTTTATTTTAGCTTATGTTAGAAAAGTGAGCCTATTGTTACCCTCAGATGCAACAACTGTTAGTCTTCTTAATCATGATAGTGTGTAGAATTAATGTAGTAGTGTTTTTTTTTTTTTTTTTTTATGAATCATTTAATAATAATAATAATAATAATAATAATAATAAAATAGGTTGTACTAATGGTAATGTTATACCTGATGAAGTAGCATTTAATAAGATAATTTATAAAGTTTATAACATTTCATACAGGAGGAACTGGTGGTGAATCACATGGCAGCAAAAATCATTGAGAATGTATGTAGCAGACAGTCTCGGTGTGCTCAGGGCTTTATCACAGCAGAAGTGGGACCTACCCTCTGGTATCTGTTCACTCACTCGACTCTGGATGCACTGCGGGTCAGTGCTATGTCAGTAAGTAACACACTTTTAAGTTTCTCTCAATCCACATCACTTTATAGAGTAATTTTGGGGAGATTCTCAGGTTAGTGATTCAGATCTATGATGGCCCACTTTCATTACCAAGAGTGTTACTGTTTCCCCCGCACTCAAGGCTCTGTGTAGGATAACCCGTCACTCAACAGCAGCATTCCAGAGTGTTATTGACAAGGTTGGATTACCCAGCATCCTCAGCTGCTTGGTGTCAGGAATCAGCCGTGTGCAACAGCACATTCTCACCATGTTCGCCGCCATGTTGGCATCCGGAGCACACTTACACAGACTAATACAGGACAGAGTATGTATACACGCACACACACGTACACACAAATACACTTTAAATGCTTCTGATTTTAACTAGTACTTATAATATTAATTAAACTGCAAGGAGAATGTGTTTATTAGCATCCAGAGTTACACATTGCCAAGAAAACTGAAAACAGGATTCATGTCAACTAAACAAAACAGTGAAAAACTGTTTGATTGTCACTCCACAGGGCCCTTCAGTTTTGCCCAACTGTTCTGACAAACCCATTTTTAAATTAAAACAAGTGCATATTAATTGGGTTTCGGCTTCTCATAAGCATGATGCTGTCATTGCTGTCATGTTATTATGCCATATAAATTCAATGTACTTACTCAAAGGAAACTGAGGCTGCTGCTTGGCAAATGATGCACATTAATATTGCATGTGTTACGTATTTGCAACAGCAACATAAATTGTGTTAATATTACATTGTCATATTCTGTGAGGTTTTGATTTTTGATTGGGAATATTTACACTTTGCACATTGCATTTTAAATTCCATTGATGACTATTGGCTGTGTTGTTGCACTGGAAATCTGAGAGCCAGGAAAATGAAACCTCTGTGGGGAAAATTTTAGTGAACGGACTAGCATTGCCCTGTATTGACAGTGAAACAGAAACTTACCTATTCTGTCCAGAAGATCTCCGACAGCCATAGTCTTGACACGGATTGCTGAGGCTTCTCCTTTATATATTTATTTATTATTATTTATTAATAACTTTTTTGTTGTAGTCAGCTTTGCTGAGCACCTTAGTGCAATGAGTGCTCAACTCACTTGCAACCATGAAGATTTCTGTAGTGTACCACTGACAATGAATTGGAATTTGAAGTATGTAAAAGAGCATTTTATAAACAAACGTCAAACTGATCACACACTGAATCCACAACTGTCATAGGTTAGTACTTACTTTGCAAGTGCAATGGTTATTTAGTATAATTAGTACAAGTGTTTTGCAGTGGGTACTAAGTGCAATTTGGTATTTCAGAAACGACCAAAAACTAATATCCTTACAGAGCACAGAATATACGAAGCTGTTTCGGGGGTAAAATTACAAATCCACCTTTAATTTTTAATAGAATTAACTTTATAATGGTTTTACTCAATAGAAGCTTGCAATGCAAACAAAATAATCCCAAAAAGTGAAAGCCCCACATTTCTACTGGCTGTTGCATATCAATGTGTCCCTCACTTTCTCAGACAGCTAATTGGCCATTAGCACTGATACAGTTTCTGCTTGGCTAGTCTGGTAAATGAATGTTATCCACCACAACTGGATGCAGATATGAATAAAATCTTTTTCTCCCTTATCTTCTCTGGGCATATATGCACATGATATTATTAAATTGATCTTGAGCTTTCTGAAATAATATTGGTTGCTAGTTCCTCTTTACTCTATTAATTATATTTAAAAAAAACAGTGACAATTGAGATTTTTAGTGGTTAGGGCATCATACCTTTAAAAAGTGGGAGAATTCATCGGCAGTTTCATATTCTGGTGTTCCACTTGACAGTGCTACTAGACCTGAAAATGGAGGCACTTTTACATATTCTTCAAATTGATTCATATGCGATTGGTCCTTATTTATCAAAGTAGAAACAAGCACAAATTTGAGACCATGGAAAAAAAAAAATCTGCATCTGATTCATGAACCCGTCGCACAACAGAGCAAATGATTACTCCGCTTCAACAACAAGCTGCCACCCACAAGCCCCCCCTTAACCTCATACATCTAAACCTCACCTGCAGGATTTGACAATACTCTATACTCTATTTATAGCTAGGGTTTTATTCATTTGGAATATGAATAGCCCAGGTCAGGTTTAACTGAATTCTCATTAATGTGCATAATTTTGCCACCATGCACCTTCAGCTTCCTAATAAACAAATTCTTATATCATAATTTGTGAGCATCTTCAAACAGCTGGCCTACCCAAGACTCCACATCCAGGTTAGAGCTTTACAAGCCAAAATAATAATTATATGCAAATATAAATTTAAAAAAAAATCTATGTATGGAGGAAAAGACTGAAGCTTTTAATCCAAAGAATAAAAGAAGAATTCCAAACTGTGAAACATGGGGGTGGCAGCATCATGTTGTGGGGGGTGTTTTGCTGAAAAATGGACTTTCCAGGTTTCAGCTGGGTCTTCCAGCAGGACCCCAAGGGCCTCCAAAGTTATAAGAAAATGGCTAGAGACAACAAAGTGAAACTATTGGAGTATGGTGACCCACTGAAAATCAGATATAGAAATAAAAGCTGAAATAAATCTGTCTCTTAGATATTATTTTGAAAATACATTGTATGGAAATGTAGAAACAGGAGAGGAAGGACAGGTACTGTATGGTACTGTACTGTACTGGAAATGTATAGTAACATGAATTGTATGAAAAATTGAGTTAGCTTAGGTTTAGGTAAACATTTGGCCTCAAATGTGTAATGTCTCTAGTACACAAATGTGACTATTACTCAACTAAAGGTCTACTGAGCTTATAAGTTTAATAACACCTCTGATTCACGTTTACAAATTACTTCGACACTAAATCCCATTAGCTATGTTTTGGTACAAGATTTCTGCATACACAGTGAATTTCAATGTTATTTTTATTTTTATTATTTATACTACTTCAATTATTATACTTGCTATAGTAATTTATATTTAAATTGATTTTGATTAACTGCAGATCAAGCATGTTTCAGATTGTTAAAACATCACAATTAAATATACTCTGACATAAGCATGATCATACAGATATGCCAAAAATGAAACTGATGAATAAGGAAACTGTTTGTGGAATTTGTGTACGCTTCTTATACGGTCAGATTTAACAACAAATCACAGCTTTGATGAATAAGGACCATTTATGTTTTAGAACATCACATTTTCCTCACCATTAAGTCATCAGTTTAGTCATTTTTTTAATTCAACAAGACTGACAAACAGTAGTCTGCCCTATAGCAAGGTTCAATTCAACGGTTCAGTGGCTCTATTCCCTTTGGGGGGAAAGGACTTCATGATTCAAGTTGATCTTGTTCATCCTACGGTGTCCTCATTAGACAACCGGCTTAATTCACATTGGAGGATACATATACTAGTATTCCTAATCCCACTCTGACATCTACACCATTACAGAAGAACTAGGACTGAGCAAATCAAGGAAAATGGGAGATAAATGAATAACAGGGATTCATTGACGTAGATATAAAGCATTGCTCTTCCATAGAAACCATAGTGCCTTTCCAGTGTTCTCTACACAGACAAAATTTAGGATGAATATTATTTGCTTTCCTGAATCACCTCTTGCAAATAATATCCTAGTTAGCTAAGTTAAGCTATATAATCTACCCAAATTTACAGTGAAAAAGTTTGTTTGATTGTTGTTTCAAGGTAACAATTCAGAAAAGGAAGCTAAGCCAACAGCCGGAGTTAAAATCTAACAAACTGGTTTTATTGGACCATGTTAAATGTGATACAGCATGTGTATAAAGCTATATTGTCATGGTAACTCCTACCTTTAAAGAAACTTCATCAGTGCAGAGGGATGTAAAACAAGAAAGAGAATAAGAGAGGATAGTGCTGAGCATACAGAAATAATATTTCTGCAATGGTTAATAAAGCCATTCAAAAGTAAGGATAGGATAGAAGAAAAGAAAAAACTGGTGTCCTTTCACATTGTGTATTTAAATATAACACTTAATGTTAATCATTTACTCGCAGTCTGAAGGACAATTTTAAAGCGGTCATTTGCAGTTGAAGAATCAATTGGATCAATTGGAAAATGGGCTGTAGACATTGATTTAAACACTACTATATAATGTCTTTGAGGCTGCCTATGATTAACAATGGTAATTTTGTTTGACCTGCATCCATTTGTATGTAAATTTCCAATTTGCCCTGGGATTTAAAAAATAGACAGAAGTGCGTGTCTTTGGAGTGAAAAACATACTGCATCACTTCTGCACCAATTATAAATCGCTATAGATTTCTCTGCTTAATTCCCCTGACAAATAAAGGCCAGAGCAGCATGTGTTTATTCATGCATTGTATCGCCTAGAATTTAAATTTCAATGAAGCACGGGGCGACACAGCTAATTGGGTAAAGATGTGCAACAGTCTCTGAGTGCAGCTTGGAAATACTGTTGATGTATTACAATTCATGCAAGGCATTGATGATTTTGAAATTAATTAACTCCCATTCTTATATCATATTTAATCACAATGTTTCAGATTGTTTCTCTTGTGACCATTGTCCTCAATTATTCAAATGGAGGAAGCTAATCAGTTCTTCTTCATTTGCTGCCACTAAATGCTATGGAACTCATTAACTTATTAACCTCTACTTTATGTCAATTGTAGTTTGGTGGACTTTTCACTTCCCTCTAGCACCTTTAAGTGTTAGTGATATCACCTGTCAAATTGCTGTCAAACAATATGAAATGTCCAGAGACTTCCAGTCAAATAGCAGTGTTTTTTAATGAAGCTCAGTTGAATGGCTCGCTTTGCAGGTCTTTGTTGCGAAGATAATCCGTTCTCTGGAGAGTCCATCTTCAGTCATCCGAGCCAAGGCCTTCCTGGTGCTCCTGCAAGTTCTCATGAATAACCGGGAGATGCTACTGCTGTGCTGCAACTCAAGGTAAACAACATTTTTGGCAATGGGAAGATGCTTTGTGCATTTACTTTATTGTATATTAGTTGTTCTTTGTTCTGACTTTCTTAACATACAGAACCCAAATGAAAATGCAACTTATAATGACTTCTACATTCTCAAAATTATTCAACCCCCTGAATAGAATCCCTCACAACAGCACAAATATGCAAAACAGGAGTTGTCTCAAGCCCACCTGATGCAACTAATCAAGGGCTTCATTAGTTGCACCAGATGTGCTTGAGCCGGAACACATGAAATACCTGAACTGGCTAGGGGTTTGCTGAGTGTCATGTTTGACTGCATGTTAGAAATATGGCTAGGTCAAAAGAATGGTCCAAAAAGTTAAGAGAAGAGATCATCGCCCTTCACAAACAAGGAACAGGATACAAAAAGATAGTGAAGGCACTGAATGTTCCTAGAGCATAGTGGAAGTATAGTGCATAAGTTCAAAGTTAAGGGAACAGTGGTTACACTACCTGGACAAGGCAGAAAAAGGAAGCTATCAATGACTGCAAATAGATTTCTGAGAAGGCAGGTTGTCAAAAACCCTCTTCAAAAGACCTGCAGCAAGACTTGGTGGCAACAGGCACTGAGGTTTCAGTGAGCACAGTAAGGTTTCCATGCCAGAACTCCAAGACATACACCACTACTGACCCAAAAGCACAAGAAAGGTCGGCTCCAATATGCTCAAAATCATATAAATAAGCCACAGAAGTTTGGGGATTCTGTTCTGTGGAACTTTTCGGCACAATGGATAAGCGGTATGTCTGGAGGAAGAAGAATGAAGCATATGCTGAAAAGAACACTGTCCACAGTCAAGCATGGTGGTGGATCAGTGATGTTCTGGGGCTGCTTTGTATCCTCTGGCACTGCAAACCTGCAGCGTGTGGAAGGCAAGATGAATTCAGTGAAGTATCAGGAAATCCTAGGAGAAAACGTCATGCCGTCTGTGAGGAAGCTGAAGCTTGGGCGTCATTGGACCTTCCATCAAGATAATGATCCCAAGCATACCTCAAATTCCACCAAGGCTTGGTTGCAGAAGAAGTCCTGGAAGATTCTACAGGGCCATCAATCACTTGACTTGAACCCCACAGAAAATCTCTGGTGGGATTTGAAGAAGGCGGTTGCAGCGCGCAAACCCAAGAATATTACTGAACTGGAGGCCACTGCTCATGAGGAATGGGCTAAGATTCCTCAGAAACATTGGCAAAAGCTGGTGTCTGGCTATGCATCTCGTTTGCAGCAGGTCATAACAGCAAAAGCGTGCTCTACTAAGTACTAAAGATGCTTGCCACGAAGGGGTTGAATAATTTTGAAACTGGAGAAGTCATTATAAGTTGCATTTTCAGCTGAATTTGGGGAGACCACTTGAAGCATTCTTTGTGTTGAGCTATTTCAATTGCTTTGTTTGATTTGTTCTTTGCAAACAGATGAAAATCTGTAAATGTTGACAATAAACCTGATTTGCAATGGGGGTTGAATAATTTTGATTGCAACTGTAATTTAAAGTTTGAAATGAGCATCTAAGTTTATTCATTTTGTTTATGATTTATAATAATCTCATAATAAGAAATATTAGATAAACATGCCCAAATTCAAGATATTTTCACTTGCTATCATTTTTTTTTTTGCAGTGATATCATGTCACGTCATATGAAACAGTCTCTCTTTACACATCTTACTGTCTTCCTGCCTTTACCTCCTTCTAACTGCTGAATTTTGAGGATTCTCAGTTGCCAGATATGACTTCCTACATTTCCTACAGTGTTTTATGTTATCAGAAATGAACTTTAGTTTCAGAAATTGCTATTAGTATTTTATACAAGGAATATTGCAGTCTCTTAAAAGTAATCCCACTTGTCCAATCACTGATGATTTCTAGTCCTTTCTTGTTACCTGTGGATGAAAGTGCTCATTAGAACAAGAGTACACCAGATTTGAAAAGAGCAGAACCCAAATACACAGATTAGTATCTATTCAGAAATGATAGGTATATGATAATAAATAGACCTGTCAGGCTTTTTCTGCTATTAGATTTACAAGAGATTGCTTCTTGCTTGTTGAAATATTTGTATCCCAGGAAAAAAACAAACTTGTGTGTTGTTTTCAGTAATCGCTACCTGATGAGAATGGATGATAGGCTAACCATTGTCTCTTCAGTACAGTAGGAGATTGAACGAGGTCTCAGGAGGATGTAAATTCAAATAAATGAGTTTCATTCTCTCCCATTCCCCAATTTCTCATGTCAACTTGATTTTAATATAGTTACCATGTTTTCAAAAATGTTTTTAATCATGAACAGTTTTAGACTTTTTTGATGCATTTTGTCTTTGGTGCTATCACTCAAAACATTTTGTATAACCACCAAAGGAATCTGAGTCCATTAATTTCCAGGATGAGACTGGGCTGTTTTCTAGATGACATTGCTGAACCCATAATTAGATTTAAGCTTACTTTCCCTCAAGCACTTTTCCCAACCTCTGTCTTATCTCTGTGTTTCTACTGGGTAAAAATAAACAGACAATCTCTGTAATTTATACATAATTAATTTGAATAAAGATACAGAGCATGTTGCTCAATACCTTATTTGACCTCAGTCCTGTCTAATAAATAAAGTAAATTATAACCACCATCTATTATGTTTAAGTAAGGAATGAAACAATGTTTTATAATCAATCTAATCCACAATGAAGTTGATTGTTTTTCTATAACAATACCTCTTAAAGTGTTTTATTCCTCTTATACCACACCAATTGGCTACTTATTAAAATTTTTAATTTATTTATGAGTGATTGTGATTAATTGTTTATAGTTATTAAATGTTTATGCAATGTCCATGAGACAAGTTAGTATAAAAGCTACGAACAGTCATTCTCTCACTAACCTCTGACTTCTTTTTGTTCTCTCTTGAAGTTAATAAGACAAAAAATGCAGCTTGTCATGTTACTGATAAACTGGAAAGTACAAAGTCCTCTGTCCTGAAGACTATCCCATGGCATAAAACGTACTGCCTGTTACAAAGCGTTGACACTTGAGTCTCCTTCCATAAATGTTAAATAAATGTCTCCTAACAGAAAGCTTCAGCATACCAATGATTATACATGTTTCTCTTTGTTAAATAACATGTTTTCTTTAAATCTGATTATTATTATCCTCAGATTATGTAGAGCATCCACCATACATGTACCTGTGAATGAGCTGTTACTTTAGAAACCATATTGTATTAGAATGCATGCATTAATATAAATATGTGATTTGAAATACAGCTGGTATTATTTTATATAAATTAGAAATTTTATAGAAATCAATCAATACTCCCTGACCAATCAGATTTAAGGATTCAGCAGTACTGTGGTATAAACAGCTACATTGTCTACGATGATATTGTTTGTCTGCCTGTTGTGTTACTCTCCTTCCCCCAATTTCCAATCATCTCTCTTCTTCTGTCTCTGTCTGGTGCAGTGGGTTAGAGCTGACCCTGTTCTCAATCTCCCACAGTGAGAGCAGCTTCATCCCCACTTTCATAAACACTTCCCTAATTAGCTCGGCAGTGTTGGCTACACTTTCTGCAGACGTGTCAGTCTGGATGCGTTCTGCCCAGCGTCTTCGTGCTCTGAGACAGATGAGTGTATTTAGAGCCAACTGAAATGCATCTAATTTCTGGATGATCTGTGAAAACGGAAGTAGTGCTGTCTGTACTGGGCTTATAGAAAGTTTAAGAGCTTGAATAGTTTTTGTGTCTCATCTCTCACTGCTTGTGGTGGCCAAGGCAGAGTAGGCCAAGTGCAACAGAAGCTCCAGATTTTAAATGAAAGAAATCCTTAGCGTTGTTGATTTGGCCTTGGTTAGAGAAAGCCTTGCTGTTTGGTTTTTGTACCTAATCAGCCAAATGCCTGTGGGAAGAGAATTCTTTTTTTTTTTTTTTTTTTCTATTTTTCGCCATGTAGACACTGAAGCATCAGTCAGGCATTTCCATCAATCTTAGTCATTGATGCCAGAGAATTCCTTTAGGATTCCAATTACATCTCCATGCCTGTTGAGCTGCCTGCATATGGCCCGGCACACAGTGAAAGTAATTTACTGTGAAGGTCCCTGTTCTCTCTCTCCTCATTTGTATTTTTTTTTTTTTCGTCAGGTGACGTAGTGTCCTCCAGGCGGTGGCTGACTAATAAAGGCCTGCTTGATCCTGACGTGTTACTATAATATCCATGAATTTTCATGTTCTCACATTCTGCTTTCCATTTGATACTAAAACAGCCAGATGATAGCCTGCACTGTGCAACATAAATGCCTATTAGGATGGAGGGAATATTACCAAGGGCTAATTTAGTGTGCTTGTGGTGTAAATAATATGTTCCCTTCAGCCATGGCGTTATATGAAGGATAGCAGTATTGTACTCTACAAGGGCATGCAACAGTAATACTTCATTTGATTGTCTCACGCTTGTCATTGGAGTTAGATTAAATTAATTCATGGTAGTCAGATTATTATTTTTTTTTTAGCACAGGGTTTCAGTTAGTTGTTATCCAATCATTGGATTGATTTTCTCCCTGAAGTTCACACTAGATATTGAAAGTAGAGCATTACTTTAGAGTGGTTTAAGTTAGACAGGAGCATATCAGTGCTTCGCTTGAACTCTAGAGAATGATTCTACTAAAGAAAATATAAAGACTGTGACTTCCCAGATCTATCTGTCCATCCATCCATCCATCTGTCTTTTTATAGAAAGGGCTTAGGGTCCTCTTTTGTTTTAAAATTCTGTTTCACGATTTATAAGTTAAATATAAAATTTTTATATGATGTTTATAATGCTTCAAGTCCAGTCATAGTCAAAGTATTGCATTTTGCTGAGTCCATATGATTCTCCATGTTCATACTCCAAAGTACAAACAGAACATTTTCATTTTTAGGACTTTTCTGTGATTTCAGTTTAGTCAATTAATTCTGTTATCCCATTAAAGTCTCAGTTTTGACTGTAATGCACTTTGTGAGTGGATTGAACCTGCACCAGAAAATTAGTTGTTTCATTCACACATTAGAATAAATTTAGTTCCAAGTTGTAATTTCTTGGATGTCTACCAAGTGTCTGATTTATTTTTTCATGGTATGCCTATGGTTTTGCCTGTGCTTTTTGTTTTTCTGACATAGCTGTTTTGTTCGTTGTCCTTTGAGCACCTGATTCTGTTAGTGCTATTATTTACAGAATTTTCTTAGTCTGTTTAGCTAATCTTGTCTGCTTCTCAGACTCTCCTCTCCTCTGTTCCAATTCAGCCAATTTATTGCTGGGTGTTCTTCTCTATGAGGCTCAAGCAACTCTGTGCAATTTTCTGTATGATTGCATTTTCATCTGTGTCTAATTTGAAAGATGCACTTTATCAGAACGTGTGTGTGTGAGAGAGAGAGCGAGAGCGAACGAACGAACATGAGAGAGAGAGAAAGAGAACACGAGAGAGAGAGAGAGAGAAAAAGAGAGAGAGAAAATGTGAAGCCTGTGACTGTGTCTTGTCTGGCAGGGAAAAGTTGAGGTACTTATTGAATGGAAATGTGCTGTGCTGGATGGGAACAAGCTAATTAACAGTTCCTCTTAATAAGTGCTGAAGACTGTCAGCTCTGGAGCTGTGATTCTCATAGGTTTCACTCTCCACATTCTCACCCCCCTCTTACACTTTCACTTTCCTAAAGAAAAGTGATAGATGCAAAACAGTCAACAGTCTGGATATTTAGTTTTATATATATATATATATATATATATATATATATATATATATATGTATGTATATGTATATATATGTATATATATATATATATATATATATATATATGTATATATGTGTGTGTGTGTATGTGTGTATGTACATAAACTCAAATGCCTTGGTATCAATGTAATAATTTTAAGTAAAAGAACAATGTTGAAATGATGCAACCAAGTTAATAATTATGTTTGATTACAAGCGGGCATAAACTGGGTGTTTATTTTAGCTCTGTGATATTTGATTGCATTTTGTTTGCATTTACAATTTCGGATATATTTGACATGGCAGAACTTATATTATGGAAAGCAGCAAGATGTGAAATGGTCTAATGGTCTAACGTTGATTAGTGAGTTGGTGCTATGGGCTATGGGCTTAGGATTTAGCCTGTTTACTAGCAAGCCAAACAACAATTGGCTATAAGCTTGTCTGCTGCTAAAAAGAAATGCTGCAGTTCTTCAGGGGCATGCTAGTTATTGCAACATGCTGGATACTTTTGCCATCTTCTGCTACTATATTTGGGATACAGAATGGTTGTTGTTGTTGTTGTTCTTTCGGCTGCTCCATCTAAGGGTCACCACAGTGGATCATTGGTCCTTATATTTGATTTGGCACAGGTTTTATACCAGGTGCCCTTCCTGACACAACTCTCCCATTTTATCTGGGCTTGGGACCGGCACTGAGTGCAACCCCAATTCCTGAGTTGGTTCTCAGCCCAAGAATCGAGCATGAGCCATGGTGGTGAGAGCGAAGGATCCCTAGCTACTTAGACCACCAGGGAACTTTGGGATACATACAGATGTATTCATCTACAGAGGAGATTTAGATGCAGTGCAAATGGCAAATGAATACAACCTACTGACCCACCAGTTACAGACTGAGGTGCAATGCCACAGGATTTTTGTTGTTGTAGATTGTAATATCTGGGTCCATTAAAGACTGGATTTTTAAGGGCATTTTCACACCTGTTAGTCTGTTTGCTAATTGATACTTTTTGGTCTTTTGCTAATTGGTTTGCTTTCACAGTGCACTTAATTAAAAGAACCAAAATGCAAAAACTTTTCTCTGAGGGGTATGTACAGCTGAAAAAGGTAAAATTATTTCACTCATTGGTCAGAAATACAATGACAGATGAGACACACTTATCTGTAAGTCAGTAAGTAAGGTAGATGCATACAGTGTCATGTGGAATAAAGTGAGAAGTGAAATAAAGTGTTTAGGTAATAAAGTGAGTTAATAATTATAATAAAAACAAAACGGTCAAGTAAGTGTAGATAATCTGAGGTAGGCAGATTAGAAGACCTAGAATGTGTTAGAGAACATACCTAAACAAACAGCATTATGCAGACCAAGGAGCTATCAAAACAAGTCTGGGGCAAAGTGCTCGGAAAGTATTAACCAGGGTTTGGTTATAAAAAATATATCCCAAACTTGGAACATCCCACTGAGCACCATTAAATCCATTATTAAAAAATGAAAAGAATATGGCACAATCACAATTCTGCCTAGAGGAGGTCACCAAAAGTTAGTGACTGGGTAAAGAGGGGATTAGTCAGGGAGCAAACCAGCCAAGAGGCCAAGGGTAGCTCTAAAGGAGCTGGTGAGATCCACTCAGATGGGAGATGATGTTCACAGAACAACCAGCCTGGACACTCCACAAAGCTAGGCTTTATGGAAGAGTGAAGAGAAGAGGGGGAAAAAAGCCTTATGAGTTTGCCAAAAGTCATGTTGGAGACTCAGCAAACATCTGAGGGGGGAAAAGGTTTCTCTGGTCTAATGAGACCAAAATTGAATATTTTGGCATAAAGCACTGTGTTTGGCTGAAACCCAACACCATCCCCATAGTGAAGTATGGTGGTGGTAGCATCATGTTTGGGGATGTATTTATCAGCAGGGCCTGGGAAACTGGTCAGGGTTGACGGCAAGATGGATAGAACCAAATACAGAGCAGTCCTAGAAGAAAACATCTGCAAGAGGGTTGAGACTGGGCCTCAGATTCATCATACTGCAAAGCTATACTGGAGTGGTTCAAAACCAAGAACTTGAATGAGTTAGAATGGCCCAGTCAAAGCCCAGACCTTAATCGGTTTGAGGATCTGTGGCAAGACTTGAAAAGTACTGTTCATCAACATTCTCCATCCAGTCTGACAGAGATTTTGCCAAGAAGAATGGGCAAAAATATTGGAAAGGAGATGATAGAGACATACAGTGCCCTCCACTAATATTGGCATCCTTGTTAAATATGAGCAAAGAAGGCTGTGAAAAATGGTTTTTATTGTTTAACCTTTTGATGTTTTGTTCAAAAAATTCACAAAAATATTCTGCTCTCATAGATATCAAACAACTGCAAACACAACACAGGTTTATCAAAAAAAAACAAAACTTTTTTTTAGTACACCTGGGTGACTAGGAACAGGAAATTATTCAATCTTGACTTCCTGTTTCACAGGGGTATAAATATGAGGTAACACATAGGCCAAATTCCCTTAGTCATTCATAACAATGGGTAAGACCAAGGAATATAGCTGTGATGTGCGGCAAAAGGTTGTTGAGCTTCACAACATGGGAAGTGGCTATAAGAAAACAGCACAAGCATTGAAAATGCCCATTTCCACCATCAGGGCAATAATTAAGAAGTTCCAGTCAACTGGAAATGTTATGAATCAACCTGGAATTGGACGTGTGTCTATATTGTCTCAACGCACTGTGAAGAGGATGGTTCAAGTGGCCAAAAAAATCTCCAGTGATCACAGCTGGAGAATTGCAGAAGTTAGTTGCGTCTTGGGGTCAGAAAGTCTCCAAAACTACAATCCGAAGTCACCTACATCACTACAAGTTGTTTGGAAGGATTTCAAGAAAAAAGCCTCTACTCTCATCCAAAAACAAACTCAAGCATTACTGGAACTTCAAATGGGATCAGGTTCTATGGTCAGATGAAACCAAAATAGAGCTTTTTGGCAATAAACACCAGAGGTGGTTTTGGTGCACACAGAGAGGTAGCCATATGGAAAAATACCTCATGCCCACGGTTAAATATGGTGGTGGCTCTTTAATGTTTTGGATCTGTTTTTCTGCCAGAGGACCTGGACATTTTGTTAGGATACATGGCATCATGGACTCTATCAAATATCAACAGATATTAAATGAAAACCTGACTGCGTCTGCCAGAAAGCTTAAAATGGGCTGTGGTTGAATCTTCCAGCAGGACAATGATCCAAAACATATAGAGGAATGGTCTCAGATCCCTTGCCATGTATTCTCCAACCTCATCAGGCATTATAGAAGACTCAGAGCTGTTATCTTGGCAATGGCAAGTAGCACAAAGTATTGACTAAAAGGGTGCCAATAATTGTTGCACACCTATAATTATTATTATTTTTTTTTTTTTTATAAACCTGTGTTTTGTTTGCAATTGTTTGATATCCATGAGAGCAGAGAATTTTTGTGAATTATTATTATTTATTTATTTATTTATTTATTTATTTATTTATTTTAAAGATCAAAAGGTTAAACAATAAAGACAATTTTTCACAGCCACCTTTGCTCATATTTACCAAGGGTGCCAATATTAGTGGAGGGCACTGTATCCCACAAGATTTGCAGCTTGACCCAGGGAGTGAATACTTATGCAACTAATGAGTGTCTGCTTTTATATTTATCTGTTTAAACCTGTTCTTTGTAAGTTCTTATTATCATTAAATGCTTGCTCTTTTGCAGTGATTGTTCCTTTCACTGAATTGACTCCAGAGACACCAAATGTCCATCTATATTATTGACCAAAGTGGTCTTTCCTGAAAGTATTGAAATATAGAAGAATAACGAAAGATTATGACTTTCTTTTGTCCTTTCCACTTCCAAACTAAATGTATAATTTTACATTAACTATGTTCAATGTTCAGGAACTCATTTTAAATAATGTATTTTACATCTAGAGAAAATACATTTTTCTATGAAATAACATGATTTATATTTTTTCCCTCATTTCACAGTGTGCCCTGTTTATTTTCTATGAAGCTTTACTGAGTCACCACCATCTCATTTCAATCCTGTCCTCTCTCTGGGCATGGAGTGTAATTGATGAAATGCATCTTCTGTGTTTGCTAGTACCATTCCATGGATGTGTGTCTCTGAATAATAATGTCTTTCTGACCACTCTCTTTTAGGTTAGTGATGTACATTGAGAGAGACACCCGAAAGGCCACACCAGGGAAGGAGCAACAAAGTGGCAATGAATACCTGTCAAAATGCCTGGCCCTATTCATCCGTCACACAGTGCGAGAGCTGCCAGCTATCCTGGGTAAATCAATCACATTACACCCAAAACGAGAGAGAGCCAGGGAGAGGAAAGTAGGGAGAGTGAGGATGAGATGGGGGGGGGCAGGAAGGCAAGGATACACAGAGAATGGGTGGTGGTGAAAATCGTGATGTGAGAAAAGGAGAGATTGAAAGAGAGCGAGTCAAGGGTAGCTGAGGGTTGAAGAGAATGAGCATCAATTACTTCAGAGTCTAATTTGATCTGTCTCTCTTTTTAATTACCTTTCTGATTGTATTTGGGAGCACAGGGCCAAGTATCGATCTGTTCCTGCAGTTTCATTTGTAAATCAGTGTTGTTCCTTCCCAGTAACTGGTTCAGACTGGTTTCTGTTGCACTACAGGAAAGTTTAGCTGTGAACCAGTGGACATCGTTACTTCTGCCACACATCAGTGAGACAGGTGCCAAGAGCAGGGCTCTTAGTAGGAGAGTCATTTGTCTTTTAGACCTGCTGCTGCTTTGTAAGATCAGAAATAATGTCCTACCTCTGTGTCTCTTGGTTTTCTGTAGATGACATCCTGACAGCATTAGGGAGCATTGTCGGAAGGAAGCACCCTTCTACTGCCCAGACTCGTCAGCTCAAACAAAGCCTTCCCATGACTGCTGTTGTGCTGAACCTACTTTCCTCACAGGTGTGTGGCCTGTGCATCTATATTCATTTTCTGTTAGCCCTTAACATTCTTCTTTTGTTTGGAGTATGAGTCTATTAGTTAGTGTGTCTGTCAGTTTGTAGGAATTATTTCATTTAATACATAAAATGTTTTATACCACAGCGCTGTTGCGTTCTTAAATATGATTGGTCAGGTGTTGATAAAATTTCCATAACAGCACGGATAGTAGGTAAGTAGCGTCAGCTCTGAAATTAATGCGCTTATTCTAATGCGTTATCATTTCTATAGTAACAACTCATTCACAGCGACGTGTATGGCAAATGTCATGGTTAAATATAACCATAAGTGTTATTATTTAACAATGAGCATAAACCTTGCTCTGGTGAAACCAGAAGACATTTATTTAACCTTTATTTAATGTTTCAGTGCTTTGAGGTCAATCTTTTCCTTTGTGTTTTCTGCCATGGGAAAAATCTTCAGGATAGCGGAGTTTGCGCTTTGAAAGGGTGTTAATGAAATGAAACAACATTATGCAACATTAAATTCAACTAAAAAGTGATTTTAAAAAAGTATTTCGTTCTGTAATAAATAAATAAAAATCACTGACATTGTGGTATAAGAGGAATAAAGCACTTCAGGACATGCTGTTATTGGAAAATAAACATCAGGGTGGTAACGGGCTGCATAAGGCCACCCAGTCACTGATTATTTTCCTATAACAATGTATGGGGTGTTGTGAATAAGATACATAAGCAGGTCAGGGTAAAATCATGCATTAAAAGTTTATCTATATTGCTCTATTCCTGCAGTCACACTCAAACCCACACTCATATTATGATTCAATTAATGGTGCAAAATTGGATTTATTGCTGACACACTCCATCAAGCTGAAATTAACATCACCATATGAGATACGTCACTAAGTGAGTCGATGAGTCGATTAAATATGATTCTCTACTTGGCCATGATTTGCCACGGAGACTGGACCTCAATAAACAGCGGCAAATTGAGTGGTTTCATTTTGGTGCTAATAGCTTGTCACTTTAACGCAATTAGCTTATTTCGGGAGGTTACACTGACATCTATGAAAAGAAAGCTACAGCTGTCAGTAATGAAAATGTTTCAGTATATGTCTCCTGTGTGGGGAGGTAGGTGGGAGGGTATGTACTTGTGGTCTGTGTATTGGTGTAGAATTATTTATGTGTTTACACAAGTGTCTTGATCGATATGAATTAAATAATTTGCTGGTGGTGTTCTTTGGCTCAGGGGCTTTGCTGGCCTCTTCCTTCCTATACCACTGAGGTGTGTGTGTGTGTGTGCTTAAGAAAGGTGCTACGACCTTTAAAATATGTGTGGGTGTTTGTGTGTTGGGTAGGTTTGGGGGGGGTGGGGGTTGATGTAGCTACGATTCATTAAAAAAAAATAAATAAGGGCACGTTTCTTCCTGGCATATGTTCCACAACATTAAATGTTACTATAAATGGTTAACCAGCACAGTATGTCATAAATTAGTAAATTAAAAAGTGGCGTCATTGGCAAATTGATGGGTTTTCTCAGTAACAACAAGCTGCGTTTTTTTTGTCTTATTAATTTCAAGCAAGAGAAAAAAAAAATATATTGGATTGTGAGGGAATGACTGTTTATAGCTGCAATAACTTCATGATAACAGTGATAAGAGGAACTAAGTTGTTTAGTAGATAAGATTTAGTATCCTATATATTGTCCCCTCCAAAAGTATTGGCAAGGAACGGCAAGGTCAATTCTATTGTTTTTGCTACACATTGATGACCTTTGTGTTTGAGATTGAAAGATGAATATCAGACAATAGATCTGAATTCCACCTTTCACTTCCTGATATTTACATCTAGATGTGTTAGAACATGAAACATTTTGTCTGAACCCACTCATTTTTCAAGTGATCAGAAATATTGGAACATGTGACTGACAGGTGTTTCTTGTTGCCCAGGTGTGCCTGGTTAGATTGATTGTTTAAACAAGTAATAGCTCTGTATATCTACTCTTGGTTTGAGCCCTGGGTTTCACCTGTGAAGACTGCATTTTTCATTAAAAAGGATAAACCAACATAAAGACCAGAGAGCTGTCTATGGAGAAAAAAGCAAGTCATTCTGAAGTTGAAAAAAGAGGGAAAATCGGTCTGAGCCATTCCACAAGCATTGGGCATAGCCAATACAACATTGTGGAATGTCCTATAAAAGAAAGAAACCACTGGTGTACTAACTATCAAACACTGAACAGGTCAGCAGTTAAAGACAGAAACATTGTGATAGCTGTGAAGAAAAACCCAAAAACAACAGTGAGTGACATCACCAACAACCTCCACAGGACAGGTGTGATGGTATCAAAATCCACTATTTGAAGAAGACTTTGAGAGCAGAAATATAGAGGCCATACCACAAGATGCAACCAGTCATTAGCAGTAAGAATGAATTAAGCAGAATGAATTCAGAAGTCTACAGAAACATTCTGTCTGCCAATTTACAGAGAAATGCATCCAATCTAACTGGGAGGAACTTCATCATGCAGCAAGACAGTGATCCAAAACACACAACTCAACATAGGACTTCATCAGGGGGGGAAAAAGTGGAAGGCTGTAGATGGCAACTTGTCCTTGCATTACCACTTTATTGGTCTTGTATTTCAATTCAATTCAATTCAGTTTTATTTGTATATCACTTTTAACAGTGGACATTGTCCCAAATCAGCTTTACAGAAATATATAAATTCAGGATATAGATTTTAAATGTATGAATTTATCCCTAATGAGCAAGCCAGAGGTGACGGTGGCAATGAAAAACTCAGAGACGCTATGAGGAAGAAACCTTGAGAGGAACCAGACTCAAAAGGGAACCCATCCTCATCTGGGTGACAACGGATAGTGCGATTATAAATAAATAAATCCCTTCTACAAAAGTGCTAATACTACATGGTCAAATAGTACAATTGTGTAACCAGGAAAATTCATTACAGTTTTACATGAAGTCTGTTTTGTTGAACTTATCCACTGTTCACTGATGGAGACTTGAGTGAAAAACTGTGTGTGGCAATTGCAGTCCTTAAGCTATCATAGCAATTGTAGTCCTAGCCATCATAGCATAACTGTTCATATGAATTGAGGTCCAAAGCCATCTTTATGGTTTTTAAGTTGTACCATGCTCAGTAATCTCAGTGACCTTTAGGCTGCACCATGTGGGGCCATCCTCAGCAGCAGCATGTGTCTTCCAATTGATGAGAACTCCAACCAGAAGTAGGGCATCAGGATGGATGAGGCAGGTCTGGAGATCAGAAGGGGTAAGGATCACTGCTATCTCAGGAGTATCATGTGTAGCTTGAAAGAAAGAGAGCGGGAGATCGAGGAAAGCGAGGGAGAGATTATTAGGTATGCTTATTGTCCCGTAATGGTTAAGGACAGTGTACTTTGCGTGAGTGCAAGCAGGGACTCCGGCAAGACTAGCTATGCAGCATAACTAAAAGGGAGAGCCAGAAGGTAACATAGACATGAGGGTGCCCTGGGACATAAGGCAGCCAGCCACTCCACCATCAACAAACCTGGGTGAATGCGTGAAAGTGGAGGGGCAACAGCATCCAAACATCCCAGTTCACCACAACATTCCATGCCTGTGAGCCCTCTGGATGTGCTCCTTTACCTAAGAAAAAAGCTATTCACAAAAAGCTTGACTAAACAAATATGTTTTCAGCCTGGACTTAAACAATGTGACTGTGTTTGTGTTTGAGTCTCGAACACTAATTGGAAGGCTGTTCCATAACTGTGGGGCTTTTTAAGAGAAAGCTCTTCCCCCTGCAGTAGCCTTCACTATTCGAGGTACCAACAAATAGCCTGCACCTTTTGATCGAAGTAGGTGTGGCGGATCATAAAAGACCAAAATTTCGCTCAGGTACTGTGGCACGAGACCATTTAGTTCTTTATAGGTCAATAGTAGTATTTTATAATCATTTGGGAAATGCAGTGAGTCAATGTCAGGAGCCAATGAAGTGTGGATAAGATAGGGGTGATGTGGTCAGATCTTCTGGTTCTAGTAAGGACTCTTGCAGCTGCATTCTGGACTAATTGGAGCTTGTTTATGCTCCTACTGGAACATCCAGACAGTAAGGCATTACAATAATCCAACCTAGAGGTGACAAAAGCATGAACTAATATTTCTGCATCATGTAGTGACATTATATTTCTTATCTAAGCAATGTTTCTTAAAAAGGTAGCATATATAAAGAAAAAAGCAGTGGGCCTAAAACAGAGCCTTGCGGAATACCAAACTTTACCTCAGTATGCATAGAGAAGTCACCATTTACCAGTGGTGGATGAAGTACCTGAAAGCCACACTTGAGTAAAAGTACAGATATCTTATCAGAAAATGACTTCGGTAGAAGTTAAAGTCACCTTTTAGAATATTACTTGAGTAAAAGTCTTAACGTATCTGATATTTATTGTACTTAAGTATGAAAAGTATTTTTTTATATTAAATTTACTTAAGTATTGAAAGTAAAAGTATAAGTAAATGCTGTTAATACAAAAAGTTTATTCTTTTTAAGCATGTACACCACCTTAAAAATGGAGCCTAAAAACAAAGTCTGCAAGCTGAAGCTCTCGAAAGGAACAAAGAGCTCAGTCTCTAGCAGCTTTGTCAGGGGCAACATGTCATTCAATTTGCCAAATTGCAAAACTTTCAGAGTAAACAACTCACCATATGGCTGACCGTAATATTGTCCTTTACACAGTTTGAGCAACAAGATTGTTACATTTTAATTTTAACTAATACAGACATCCAAACCTGCAAAAATATGTACTTAGACTGTTTCGTATTATATTATACTATATTATATTACTGTATTATTCAACTCATGGAGTCATTTTTTTTATTCAATAACTACTTTACACATGTCTACAGGGAGTTTGGCCTCATCACCTAGACATCAATACAGTAGCTCCTTATAGCAGCTAGTTAAAATAACGTTAGCTATGCTAATGGACAAATGACATTAAACTCAGCATGTCTTTTACAGTCATTTAACCCACCATGGGCAATTTAAAAATCACTGCCACAAACAGTGCAGCGAGCTACACTGTTGTTGTTTTTTTTTTACTCCTATTATGCATGGGTTCACTTTAATGTAACGAAGATGCTTAGGGGAAATGTATCGGAGTAAAAGTATCCATTTTATTTAGGAAATGTATTGGAGTAAAAGTGAAAGTTGACAGAAATATAACTTAAGTTACTTAAGTACTGTAACGAAGTATTATTACTTTGTTACATTACACCACTGCCATTTACATCTATGAACTGATAGCTATCAGTCAAATAAGACCTGAGCCAGGAGAGGGCCTTTCCCTTAACGCCAACAACGAGAATCTGGAGAAATATCTGTGTGCAAGGGACAAGGGCGAAAATCAATATTGCATGCCCGTGATCTTCGGGCCCTCAGGCAGCACTGAATTAAAAACAGGCATGATTCTGTAATGGAAATCACTGCATGGGCTCAGAAACACCTCCAGAACTCATTGTCTGTGAACACAGTTCGCCGTGCCATCCACAAATGCTGGTTAAAGCTCTATCATGCAAAGAAGAAGCCATGTGTAAGCATGATCCAGAAAAGCTGTTGTCTTCTCTGGGCCAAAGCTCATTTAAAATGAATTGAAATTTTCAATTCTTTTTGGAAACCATGGATGCCGCGTCCTCTGGACTAAAGAGGAGAGGGACCATCTGGCTTGTCAGCACAATCAGAAATAAGAAGCAAGTGTGACAGTCAAATTCTCCAGAAGAACTGTGGCTGGTTCTGCAAGATGCTCATTAAAACTTACCAGCTACTTTCCTTATAAAACGGCACAAATTGTACTGGAGACTACTATTTTTATTTTTAAATTTTTTTTTTTATTTTTTGTCACACCAAATATTGACCTTGTTTCATTTACGACTGTTCACTGCTCTTTATAGTATTTTATTTTAATGTAGAAACATTTAATTTCATTATTTTGAAGGCATCTTTACTCTACAGAATTTCTTTGCATGTGCCTAAAACTTTTGCACAGTACTGTATATATTTTCTACCAATAAGCATTTGCAGAAACACACAGAATGTAACACTCAGAAATGAACTATGATGTTCCTGCCTCTCATGGATAACGCACAGATTTTTATTTTTTTATATAGATATGAGTGTTTATTATATACTATATGACTGTTTCAGTCTACTTCAGCTGATTTAAGCATTGCCAAAATGTTTTTCTTGCCAATGTGCTTTTCTTGTTTGGTGTGAATGGGATGACGATGA
Organism: Cranoglanis bouderius; assembly: GCA_023630585.1. NCBI lineage: Eukaryota > Metazoa > Chordata > Actinopteri > Siluriformes > Cranoglanididae > Cranoglanis > Cranoglanis bouderius. The sequence goes on from CM042544.1 coordinate 22,321,760, forward strand.
GAATAGTATTTGTGTTGTTGGAAGTGTGTGCGTGGGTATGTCCATACATACATTCATGTCAGGCACCCAGTGTCCAATCTCATCTGTCTCTCATCAGCCCTGTGGACTGTTGCAATGCTGACAGCAAAAACACAAAGCATTCATCAGTTGCTTGGGTCATACTGCAGGTCAGCTACACTGTGACTAGCACACCGCAAAGCTTCAATCTCTTACTGACAGCAGCTTGACTTCTTCCTCCCCTCAGCAGCCATGACCTTTCTACCTCTATCATCATCTCAATACTGCAAGTACACGCCTGAGCTCCCTCAGCCTCGCGTCTCACAGCACGCCTCCATCTCTGTCACACCAAATCCCTCACTGGAGCTTTGGCAGCATCTCAGAAGTTGTGAGAAAGTGTTGACTGTTGGATGACAGCACCATGAGGCATTATTAAGACCGTTCTTGATTCTTTATGACTGTTAGACTGGTGTTCCACGGGGAAGTTGAGCAAATTTAGACTCCGTAGAATGAGAATCAACCAGTTATATAAGTAACATTTAATGACCTACATAACATTTAATGATGATAATGTAATATCATCAAAAGCGAATGTCAATCAGGGGAATAGATTACTATATGTACTGTAGATTTGTTATAACTTGATTTTAGATTGTAACACTCAGAATCAGCTATCTTTGATTCAGCAGCACAAATTGCTATGGTACAGCTGTCTCATTGTCAGTTGATGGACTCAACTGTATGAGTTCATGCTACAGTTACTTGTGCTGGATGAGAAACAGAGACTTTATGCTGTCAAATATTTTTTGCAATAATAGAGAATAATTGAAAGGGACTTGCTTTCTAATCTGATTGATTTGATTTGGCAGATCTTCAGGCCTCAGGTCGTGAATGAGGAGTTTCTCATCAAATTTGGAGCACTCTTGGTGAGTGAATATATTTCACAAGTTTGTTGAAATACTCATTAAAGAGGTATGATTTGCACTTATGTATGTACACCCTTGTTAAAGAATGTGTTGTCATTCTTTCTCTCTTTTCTTTTTAATTTTTGGGAAGAATCACATAACATCCATCGACTCCAATGAGACCAGTTTGGGAAGTTCTGTGGGTAAGATTTCCCTCAGAAATGCAATGTAGATGCAACTTCTTTTGCTATATGGGATCATATGATTAGTAGAACTGCTCGATATTTTACCAGTCAACTGACCTTTTCCTGTGTGCAGGGCCGACAGCGTCTGAGGAGTTGATAAGAAATACCCTATCAGCAGTGGAGGCCATTTCCCAGCACCCAGCCCTGCTAAGCCATTACCACTGCACTGTGAGTAACATGGAGTACACATACACAACACAGACGCACAAAAAAAAAATACAGAACAAGACCCAGGGTAATGGGACCAAAGCTACATTTATGAACACTCAATCCTCTGAGCGGAGGGTCTGCAGGCCAAAACACCTTGTTGTTGAGAGAGATCAGAGGAGAATGACCAAACTGGTTTGAGCTGACAGAAAGTCTATAGTAACTCAAATTAGCACTCTTTATAACTGTGGTCAGCAGAAAAGCATCTCAGAATGCACAACACATCAAACCTTGAGGTGGATGGGCTACAGCAGCAGAAGATCACATCAGGTTCCACTCCTTTCAGCCAAGAACTGAAATCTGAGCCTATATCTGAATTGAATGTAGCCTGTATAGGTGTACATTTTGGGCCTTTTACATTACATACATGCAATTAAATAAGTAGTGTTATAGAGTGAATAGAGACAAAACAATAGTCTGAAATGTAGTGTTCTAGTGCTGCTGTGAGTCACACTGAAAAGCCTCAATTATTCATTCCAAGCTGTCAGGTCAGATTTGGTGACAGATTTTTGGACTTTGTTACCACATACACACCATACTTAAAGATGTTCCTGTCTTCTCAATGTCAAAGTCAATTCATTTGCTATTTAGTTGGTACTATGAGTTGTAGCCAACTCCATAATTGTTGGCACCCTTCATGAACATGAGGAAAAATAAACCATGCAATAATTTTACACATTATATTTTGAGATTATGGGGGCCCTGAACTGCAAGTTGTGAAAATTAAAAAGTTGAGGTGCTGTGTCATTATTTAACAGGGTGCCGTGGGTAGCATTGCCTCACAGCTCCAGAGTCTGATCCTGAGCTCTGGTTACTGACTGTGTGGGGTTTTCCATGTTCTCCCCATGTTTGTGTGGGTTTCCTCTGGGTTCTCTGGTTTCCTCCAAATATCCAACAAAACATGCAGCTAGGTAGATTAGCAATGCTAAATTGACCTTAGGTGTGAATGTGTGTGCATGGTGCTCTGTCCTCTGACCTCCCATCTAGGGTGAATTCTCAGCCTTGCACCCATTGTTGCTGGGATAGGCTCCAGATTCACTGCAACCCTGACCAGGATAAAGCAGTTACTGAAGATGAATCAATGAATTGTGAAGTACCAATTTATTACATCAAAATAATGAGATGAATTTCTGAGTTTGATCATATGAATGTGCTATATAGTTCTATTTATTATTTAATCAAAAAGAAAATTTCAAATATAAAGTTCTTAGCCGAAGTGCATTTTTCCTGCAAAATGATTGCCTCCCACCCTGACCACAGTCAATATCAGGTAAGGCCTGTCTGTATTTTCTGCCCCAAGCTTTAATGAAAGAACATTCTAATCAGTGGAAAGATGCAAATACTTTTCTTACTTTTTACATACTTTAAGTAACCCTTTTCCAAGCTGTTGCGAAACTCCCAGGAATTCATATTCTGGAGAGCTGTAACAATAAACATGCTCACTGTACTGTCCTGTCCTATGGGAGTAGGGTAAGGCATTTATTTATTTATTTATTTTGTTCTTTATTGTTCCAGAATGGATCTAAGCATAGTGTAGGATTCTTATGTACAGGGCATGGCCTTCACAGCTGAGGGAGCTAACACTGAGGCCCAGCTTTCCCACTGACCAGCGCTACTGTTCTCACTAACTGCAAGCAACAGAAAATCACTCTCCACACTGCAGTGATCAGCAGTGTGGGCTTTTTTTTTGTATCTGTCTGATGCTTTTTTTTAATGACTAACAATGTTCTTTTGATGGGAGCAACACATTAGGAAGCTTTGAGAGGAAGCAGTCCTCTGATACCCTATAATAGGAGAAGGCACCTTAATTACAGAATGCCAGAAATCATTAAGTCCTATTTCTCACTGTCAGTGCCAGCTCTAACTGACTGTGTATACACACACACACACACACACACGCTAAAGACACTGAACACACTAAGCATGATGATTATGTGCAAAAGTTTGCCATAAACCTTAATTCTATGCAAAATTACAATATATTAAAACTACTACTTTTAAATGAATTATGGATTATTCATTTTAGAAAACTGTTTCACATAACACTTAGAAATTTAGAAATACTTTTTTCTAATGTATTGTCTTGAAATGTTTCTTGAAAAATTGTAGTTTCTCAAAATGGAATCCTTTGTATGAGAAATGCCCATAGCTATCCACATTAAGCTACCTGTATGCAACCTTTGTTTCTATGGAGATGATTCTACTTGGTAATGATCATAAACCCAGCTGTAATTTTCAAAAATAGCTGGCGTAAGGCATTTCATTGTAATGGACTATACATGATCAAAGGGGCATGAGCTGACATCACATTTCCATGCAAATTGGAGCTCCCCTGAGTTCTCTCACTTTTTGCCTCCTAGCTGTTTTTGCCAGAATCACTGTGTGTGAATGTGAATATGAATTGTTAGACTATCTAGGTGAGCTTCTCTTGGTTTGGGAATAATCTGTTGCTTTTTCTCTGTCCAAGGTTGTGGATTCAATCCTACCGCCGTTGGCGTCTTTGGCATTTAGTAAGAATGGTGAGTTGTGCTGCCGCTAGCTCAGTAGACAGACTGAAGGGTAACTCATAACACATGCAGGCCTGATTCTACAGTTCTCTACTCATCCTGAGCCAAAGAAAAAATTGTCTGGGATCATTTGCCTAAGATAAGCTGAGATTAGTCAAGAGTTTTATGCTTTACTGATGTTGTAAATGCATCTAACTTTCAGTTTTGAGGCACTGGGAAATTCCTTTGCTGTTGTGCCAGTTTACAGGCAAATGTACATCTCTCTTGTGTGTGTGTTTCAGTGGAGTGGCGCATTGTGAGTTTACGGGTGCTGTCAGATATCACTCTGCTGTTGCTGAGCCAGGAGGTGATGGAGGAAGAGGAGAGAGAAAAAGAAACATGGGATCTAGGGGGCAAATCCTCAAACACACGCCTGTTAACTCTCATTACTGAGGCCCTGCTGCCACAGTGAGACCCCCTCCTCTGCCTGTTTTTTACCAACAATAACTATCATTACTGTCATTTTTTTAAATTTCTTTTTTTGTATGAGAGTTGATATGAGAGATGACACTGAGCTGGATAATGACCCATTCTTTAGGTACGAGTCTTTGCTTCTGGAGCCGGACCCAGTACCTGTCTATGCACTCAAACTGCTGGGTTCCCTGACTGAGCACAGCAAGCCCATCAACAGGTACGCTTGTTCTATGGCCCCTCCAGCACTCACATATTCTTCATCAATGGAATCCATAGAGCCGTTAAAAACCTTTTTACACTTACTGCCAATATTGTATTTGGATAAGTAAGGAATAAAACATGACTCTATGCTGTTAACATCATATTTTGTTCCACTTATACCACAGCAATTTGCCAACGATTACAATTTTTCATTTATTGATGAACATGTTGTGGAACATGTGTGTGAGACAAATTAGTTCCTGTTATCACAATATAAACAGTCTCACCAGCATCTGGCTTCTTCTCTCTCTCTCTGAGTTAATAATAAGAAGAAGAAAAAAAAGAAGCTTGTCATGTTACCTAGAAGCCTGAAAGTGCAACGTCCTCTGTCCTGAGGACTTTCCCATGGAGGAAAGCATGGTTTCACCATATCAACGATATGTTTTGTCTTTGTTAAGTAACAAGACCTTTTTTAATCCATATTATTACTCTTGGATTATTGCAGAGCATCCTCTATACAAGTCAGTGTTATCCGTTACTGTAGAAATGATAACGTATTAGAACAAGCACATTAATATAAACCTTTGATCTGGCACTACAAAATTAATTAATGCCACCTAACCAATCCAATTCAAGAATTCAACAGCACTGTGGTATAAACAGTTAGTATTTATCGTCGTAAACAAAGTGTCAAAGTAAATTAAATGTACTGATCCAGCAGTTTTGGATGTAGGACAGGCAGGAAGGACACGAAGGCAGCACAGCTGTTTTGACAACAAATGCACATAAAATATGTGGCTTTGAGAAAAGGGTATCAAATTTTGTTAATGTGATGTTTTTATAAATATTCATGTTGGGATCTTTGCTTGTGCTTCTGTTCACATGCTACTGTACACATAGCTTGCCTGTGTATTTTCCTCTGGTTATAAACACTAGATACCCTCTATGGAGCTTACCAGGACTTCATTCTTAGCTCTGTGTTGCAGAGTACATTGCCTCTGCTTTACTGCTGTGTCAAACAGTTTCTACCCTGTCTCATAGTCTTCATTCTTTATCGATGACCGAGGACTTAAAATTCCGTTTTGAGCTGGACGGTGCAGTTCTGTCGAACAATGTGGGCTGTTCACGTGTGGAGTAATCATCTTCTGGAGCCCATCGAGCATTAAAGAAACAACCCGTTCTGTAGCCTGTGCATTGGCCTCCATAAGAGATGAAATAAAACGTTCATCACGCTCCTGTTGCTGCTGCATCTGCCTTGCCAGCCACGACTGATGCTGTCTTTGCAAATTCTCCAGGAAGCTGTAGTGGTCTTGATCAACCTTGCGCCTCTTTTTTCTGACTTTTGATCCTGGAAAAGAAAAAAAAAAAAGAGGTAGTTTGACCGGAAGTCTAGTGTATTTTGCTCTTTAAACAGAAATAGCTTTGTGGACGTTTGAATTAATGTGGTTTAAAAATAAATAAATAAATAAATTGATGAACTGAATACATTTAAGTAGGTTTGACTGACTGACCTGGGGAACGTTGCTGAGGTGCTGATTGTATGAGGTGGGCTGATTCAACTTCCACTTGGATGTCTCTTGTCTCCGTGTCTTCAGTACCCTCTGTAACCCCAAAGCAGACATGAAGGTTTTTATTTAAGAGTCCGAATAACATGCTATAATTTGAATGTCTCCGTGTTGTGTGTGTGTGTGTGTGTGTTAGCTAGCTAACCACATGGTAGTTCAACTAAAGAAGTCGGTGTTCGCCTAGGGTTAGTGCGCATGCGCACTTCACTTCTGCAGGCCCTTAAATAAAATGTTTCTTCATATATTTTAATGCTGGAGGCATTTTCTGATAACAGCATAACCTGCCGATAGTTTTTTTTTTTTTGTTTTGTTTTGTTTTTGCTGGAAGCATCTCCTTATAAGGTCACAGCGGTATTGTTTTACGAAGGACAGTTTGAAATCGTTTGAACAGAGACGGTTTACAGCATTAAATAATCATGACATTCTGTCTAGATTAAATGTAGAGCACTAACTGAACTGTACCAAAATATATATATGGTGATGTGAAGGTACTATCGTGATAAATTCCCTAGTAGCTGTATGGCTAACGGGCTAATCAGCTGTCCGAGTGTATACAGTGCAGTCAATAAACACAGAAGCGCTCCTCACGCCTACCTGGTGATGATAGCGATGAGGCCACATCCTCCGCTGTTCGGCTTGGCGTTAGCTCCTGGAAGCCTACATCTACTCCGCTTCCCTCAGTGGCTGAGAAATGGATGGGACCTAAAAGATCTTCGAGTGTGTCGAAATAGGGGCAGTCCACCGGACTCACCCCACTGCTGCTGCTGCTGTGCCTCTTAGCTCTGAAATAAGACTGCCGCAAGACTTTCCAGCGACTGCGGATCTGCTCCACACTCCGTGTGTACCCTGCCAAGGCCATCTTATCTGATAGCTTCTTAAACATGTCACCGTTCCTGTATTTCCTCCCGTCGAGAAGCTGAAGAATATTCAAATCTTTCATTTCGTCCAGCATAAATGTTGTCTCACTATCGCTCCAAAAATGCTGCTTTGTCGCCATTTCCCCCCCCCCTCCCTAGTAATAACGTTAAATGAAACCTGTGGTCCTGTATAAATCTGTTTACAGTTTCCTGGGCAGTTTTTCCCCTCTCTCCGGTTGCCTTCTTGCACATGCGCGGATGCAGGGGGAAAAGAAAGATAATCGGATTGCCCGTATACATGCGATGAGTAACTCGATTAATAAGCGCATGATTGGGGTCCAGCTGCAGCCACACAGACCAAAGCCATGTCTGAATTTGTTCTCTACTTGACATACAGTGCACTGTTTTGTCCACCATTTTCTAGTGTTGTCTGATTTCTCCAGTGGACAATCATATACTCTGAGTAGTTCAGTATATTATAACCTGTAGTGCCACAGTATACAGCTGATGCCCACTCCTGCCATGCAAAAGTGGCATAGTTCATTTTGTTCACAAATTTACATGAGAACGTCAAAGTGGCCATGCAGTGATAAGGTGTGCAGTAGGTGTGACAGAGGAGTTCACGGTGAAGGTGGGACTGCATCAAGGATCGGCTCTGAGCCCCTTCTTGTTTGCGGTGGTGATGGACAGGCTGACAGATGAGGTCAGACAGGAATCTCCATGGACTATGATGTTTGCGGATGACATTGTGATCTGTAGTGAGAGCAGGGAGCAGGTGGAGGAAACTCTAGAGAGGTGGAGGTTTGCTCTGGAGAGAAGAGGAATGAAGGTTAGTCGCAGCAAGACAGAATACATGTGTGTGAATGAGAGGGATCCAAGTGGAACAGTGAGGTTACAGGGAGAAGAGATGAAGAAGGTGCAGGATTTTAAGTACTTAGGGTCAACAGTCCAGAGCAACGGGGAGTGTGGAAAAGAGGTGAAGAAGCGTGTGCAGGCAGGTTGGAATGGGTGGAGAAAAGTGTCGGGTCTGTTGTGTGATAAAAGAGTACCAGCAAGAATGAAAGGAAAGGTGTACAGGACAGTAGTGAGACCAGTGATGTTGTATGGTTTGGAGACAGTTGCACTGAGGAAAAGACAGGAGGAAGAGTTAGAGGTAGCAGAGCTGAAGATGTTGAGGTTCTCTTTGGGAGTGACGAGGATGGATAGGATCAGGAATGAGTACATCAGGGGGACAGCACATGTGAGATGTTTTGGAGACAAAGTTAGAGAGGCCAGGTTGAGATGGTTTGGACATGTTCAGAGGAGGGAGAGTGAATATATCGGTAAAAGGATGCTGAGGTTAGAGCTGCCAGGCAGGAGGCCGAGAGGAAGACCAAAGAGGAGGCTTATGGATGTAGTGAAGGAGGACATGAAGGTAGTCGGTCTGAGAGAAGAGGATGCAGGGGATAGGGCTAGATGGAGGCAGATGATTCGCTGTGGTGACCCCTGAAGGGAACAGCCGAAAGGAAAAGAAGAGGAGTCAAAGTGGCCATGCTTGTATATAAATGCATATAAATAGATAGATAGATAGCACTTTATTAGAAACACCTGTACACCAACTCATTCGTGCCATTATCTAATCGGCCGATCGTGTGGCAGCAGTGTAATGCATAAAATCACGAAGATACACGCCATCAGCTTCGGATAATGTTCACATCAACCATCAGAATAGGGGAAAATGTGATCTCAGAGACTTTGACCATGGCATGATTGTTTGTGCAAGACGGGCTGGTTTGAGTATCTCTATAACTGCTGATCTCCTGGGATTTTCACACACAACAGTCTCTAGAGTTTACTCAGAATGGTGCAATACAAAAAAGCATACAATGAGTGACAGTTCTGTGCACAGAAACGCCTTGTTGATGAGAAAGGTCAACAGAGATTGGCCAGACTGATTCGAGCTGACAGAAAGCTACAGTAACTCAGATAACCACTCTGTACAGTTGTGGTGAGCAGAAAAGCATCTCAGAATGCACAACATGTCGAACCTTGTAGTGGATGGGCTACAACAGCAGAAGACCACGCTGGGTTCCACTTCTGTCAGCCATGAACAGAAAGCTGAGGCTGCAGTGGTCACAGGCTCACCAAAACTGGACAGTTGAAGACTGGAAAAATATAGCCTGCTCTGATAAATCTCAATTTCTGCTGAGGCACACAAATGGTAGAGTCAGAATTTGGTGCCAACAGCATGAATCCAATGGACCCAGCCTGCCTTGTGTCAACAGTCCAGGCTGGTGGAGGTGGTGTAATGGTGTGGGGAATGTTTTCTTGGCACACTTTGGGCCCATTACTACCAATCAGTCATCACTTGAATGCCACAGTCTATTTGAGGTGTTGATTGTGAGTGTTGCTGACCATGTGCATCCCTTCATGGCCACAATTTACCATCTTCTAATGAACTACTTCCAGCATGATAACGCACCATGTCACAAAACAAAAGCTGTCTAAAACTGGTTTCATGAACTTGACAATGAGTTCAGTGTTCTTCAGTGGCCTTCCCAGTCACCGGATCTGAATCCAGTAGAATACCATTGGGATGTGGTAAAGCGAGAGATGGAAAGTGCACCTGAAAATGCACCAATAGCATTTCTACAGTAGCCTTAACTGAAAATAACCTGAAACACCAATTTGTAGTTAGCTAATTGATGTTCGCTAACTGAGCTAACATGCAAGTGTTGTTGGAGTAGATAACATTAGTGGTATGTGAAGTTTATAAAATGTTGAATAAAGTTGGCTAACTGAAAAAAAACAAGTGTTAGCTAGCTAATATTATCTTAGTTACACCATAGTAACATAGTCCAAAACAGAACTTCTGGCTGTGTTTAATGGTCTTTTTTTTGTAATACCAAATGAGCAATTTACTCTTGGCAGACAGGGTTTTAGAAGTAGACAGGGATGCAGTACAGATACAGATTTACAAGTCAGAATTATTTGTCTAGAGTGAGAATTATTGCAGGTGCTGTGCCATTTGCTCTTTTTTCATTCCTTCATTAATCTTCAGTAACTGCTTTATCCTGAACAGGGTCATAGATTTTCTTTTTGTTGTGCCATTAAATCAGGACTTGGCAACACCTAAGAAAAAAAAAACACCTAAGAATGTGACACATGGGTCAGTTATCATGTCTCGTCTACATAATAAATATGCAAATTGTCATTGCTGCATTTGATTTTTATTTTTGGGTCTTTCTGGTATTTCTTTTTTGTGCACAGCAGCGTATGCAATACAAAGTGTATGCAATACAAGATGGTGGTGCCTTATTGCATTGACAATTGGCATAAAATCTTTTGCAATTTGCTGGAAATACAGCAGATCAACATTGGAAGCATTTATCATCTAATTGTTGTCTGATTATAGTCTAATGGTGATTATCAAGTGACACGGAGCTATTTTCCCAAGAAAGCTGAGTCACCGCTACCCCTGACGCAGCAATTATGTGGAACAGACCTAATTACTCTTGAATTTTACTGTCGACCCAGATACTAATAAGCACAAGCTTGTTATCCACTGACCATGACACCGTCACTGGAATTTGTACTACACACTGATAAAGGAAGTCTGACACTGCAAGAGGCGTCACAACTTGTTAGCCAAGTTATGTCCAGGTGGAAATGCCATCGTAACAGTTACTTTGTTCAGAACAGTGTTCACTCCCATCTTTATTTTGCTCACCTTTCTCCTTGTGAGCCGAAGCAGTGATGGATAGTCTTTGTGGGAATGTGTGAGTGTGTGTTTTTCTTATCTCCTCCTTATCCCCCTGCTGTTTCTGTAATGGCTCTTCCCGACCTCTCCACACGTTGTCTTTCTTGGTGCTGATAGAGCACGTTGTGCTACTGAACTATTCAAATTGATGTCAGCAATTGTAGAACGTTTGTCTGTCGCCACCATCCACATTCCCACCCCCCACCCCAACCCTGGCATCTATGAGGAGCTATTATGCTCACAATGGTGAAATTAAATTGCGTTTGCCACTGCTTGATAAAGTCCTAAAAAAGAGAAGACCTTCACTTGATGGTTTCCTGCCGAAATGAGATTGCAAACTGGGGACATTAGCAGGTTCTGTGCACAAGCATGGTCTTTCCTTCATTATTAATCTGGCTAACAGTTCAAACTTTCCAATTATCAAGAACTGTTGGCTACTTTTGCCCTCATGCAGGCTGTTCTAAATGTGATTTGCTTTTAAGTAAGTGATGGAGAACCTTTTTCTTAGAGTCATTTAGTGTTGCTTATATTTTGTACATGGTACACTGTTGGGGATGTAGTTAATGAGATGTGCATTAAACATATTAATTTAGTTATTAACTACATGGCCAGTTCAGGTATAAAGCTATTCCTCTGGGCTTTTGTGAGACAAGCTCTTGTGCACAGTGGCATACAGATTTGTGAAGACCGCCTGTTGGAGTCTTATTAGACTGGACAAGGTGTGTGTGGAACAGATTGCATCCATGGCGAGCAGGTTGTGGAGGTGTCACATGCTCTGTCTGTGTGTGTGTGTGTGTGTGTGTGTGTGTGTGTGTGTGTGTGTGTGTGTGTGTGTGTGTGTGTGTGTGTGTGTGTGTGTGTGTGTGTGGGACAGAGACATTGAGAGTCTGAGCTGTGTGGTGTGAGACTGAACACTTTCATTGTGTGGGTTTGGCAGTTCCACCTGCCAACCTCTGACGGCAACACAGTAGCACTTGGCTGTAGTGTGTCTGAAAATGGACAGTGGAAAAAGTGGATAGAGAAAGGCAAGTAATCACAGGGAAAAGGTTGGTTTGTTGGTTGGTGGAAGGTGTGTGTGAATCACAGGCCTTAGCAGAGCATGTCCCACAACAGAGCAAATTTCTATTTGGTTTCTGCTATATATGAAACCAATTTGCTAATGTGTGAAAATGCTCATTAGACTTTGCCACTATGTCATTACTTAGTCATCTATACTATGGTGATGTTCAGTGCATGTCAATGTAATGAACCTGACTTGACCCTAAATCAAAATATTTAAAGCATAACTAGGAGTATACTAGGAGAGGTCTTCACCTCTCCTAGTATACTCCTAGTTATGCTTTAAATAGGGTTAGGGTTAGGGCAGGACACAAGTGTATGTATTCAGCAGCTTCTTTATTTAGAGTAATCCAAACTTCATTCATAGTTTCAAACATGGGTCAAATCACAGGCGGGCAACAGAAAAAGAGTCAGGTCTGAGTATTAGCCCATACTCTAATAACAGTATTCCATGGAAATTAGAAAAAGTGGGAATGGTGCATATCTCTCCTTAATCTAAAATAGTTTAAAACTTACTGCCTAGGGTGCTGTACACAGCTGGGTTATTAATTAATTAGTGTTAAGTTTGAATCTAAATGTATGTTTTTGTAGTGTATGTTTACTTTTGTAGTCATACTGGTTATTTGTTTTAAGCCACAACATGCAACATGTTCGAGCTTCACAGAAGCTGGGCTGGATTGTAAGATTTAAAACATAAAGCAAGGTGCATATGCTTAGGAATTTCAACAGCCAGCTCTTTTGCCGTTTTTCCTGTGCATGGATGCATGGACTTATACCATAAAAATAGTATTTGGAGTGAATGGACAGTAATAGTTAGGACATCATGCACTCTATATGTAAATTATTCGATCCCCTGCTGATTTTGTACGTTTGCCCACTGACAAAGAAACAACAAAAAAATCCAGAAAATGCGTTTCAAAAAAGTTATAAATTGATTTGCATTTTAATGAATGAAATAAATATTTGACCCCTTCGACTTAGTACTTGCTGGCAAAACCCTTGTTGGCAATAACAGAGGTCAGACGTTTCTTGTAGTTGGCCACCAGGTTTGCACACATCTCAGGAGGGATTTTGTCCCACTCCTCTTTGCAGATCCTCTCCAAGTCATTAAGGTCTCGAGGCTGACGTTTGGCAGCTCGAACCTTCAGCTCCCTTCACAGATTTTCTATAGGATTAAGGTCTGCAGACTGGCTAGGCCACTCCAGGACCTTAATGTGCTTCTTCTTGAGCCACTCCTTTGTTGCCTTGGCTGTGTGTTTTGGGTCATTGTCATGCTGGAATATCCATCCACGACCCATTTTCAATGCCCTGGCTGAGGGAAGGAGGTTCTCACCCAAGGTTTGAAGGTACGTGGTCCCGTCCATCGTCCCTTCGATGAGGTGCAGTTGTCCTGTCCCCTTAGCAGAAAAACACCCTAAAGCATAATGTTTCCACCTCCATGTTTGACAGTGGGGATGGTGTTCTTGGGGTCATAGGCAGCATTCCTCCTCCTCCAAACACGGCCAGTTGAGTTGATGCCAAAGAGCTAGATTTTGGTCTCATCTGACCACAACACTTTCACCCAGTTCTCCTCTGAATCATTCAGATGTTCACTGGCAAACTTCAGACGGGCCTGTACATGTGCTTTCTTGAGCAGGGGGACCTTGCAGGCGGCGTAGTGTGTTACCAATTGTTTTCTTGGTGACTATGGTCCCAGCTGCCTTGAGATCATTAACAAGTTCCTCCTGTGTAGTTCTGGCCTGATTCCTCACCATACTCATGATCATTGAAACTCCACGAGGTGAGATCTTGCATGGAGCCCCAGACCGAGGGAGACAGACTGATTTTGTGTTTCTTCCATTTGCGAATAATCGCACCAAATGTTGTCACCTTCTCACCAAGCTGCTTGGCGATGGTCTTGTAGCCCATTCCAGCCTTGTGTAGGTCTACAATCTTGTCCCTGACATCCTTGGACAGCTCTTTGGTCTTGGCCATGGTGGAGAGTTTGGAATCTGATTGATTGATTGCTTCTGTGGACAGGTGTCTTTTATACAGGTAACAAGCTCAAACTAATCTCAGCTCGTTACCTGTGTAAAAGACACCTGGGAGCCAGAAATCTTGCTGATTGATAGGGCATCAAATACTTATTTCACTCATTAAAATGCAAATCAATTTATAACTTTTTTTGAAATGTGTTTTTCTGGATTTTTTTGTTTCATTCTGTCTCTCACTGTTAAAATACACCTACCATTAAAATTATAGACTGATCATTTCTTTGTCAGTGGGCAAACGTACAAAATCAGCAGGGCATCAAATAATTTTTTCCCCCACCGTAAGCACCAGGAAAACGTGACTGCTACTAAATGTCATAGCTGTTGTGTGCTCTTACAAGAATTAAAAAGAGAAATGGTAGCCATTTACTCACCAGCTTTCCTTCCCATCTGATTACCAATCCCATCAAAATGTTCTGTGCAGCCATGGAGATTGTGTTCGTTCTCCCATTAGATGCTAGACAGTATTTGGGCTGACATTTACCTGTGTAAATGCCAATCCGTGGACGTCGCGTTTCCATGAAAATGCTGCTTTACCATGTTGCGCAGCTGAAATCAGGTCTGCACCAAAGCATGTTTTAACAGAGGGGTTAATGGAAATGTGATGTGCTCAGGGTTGTAAGACCCACCAAGGCACTAACATTACTGAAACAGGCCAGGGTAAAAAGAGGAGATTGAAACTGCCATGGCATGAATATGACGACTTTTCTTTGTAATTTAGCGGTGTTTAACTTGTCATAGTATTAACACTCAAATGATTGTTTGTTGAATATAATCATTGTTGCCAAATTACCTGTGTTTAGACCTCATTATCCAGAGACAACATCCAACCATCCAGTCATGATTAAAGGAAACCTCCACCGAAAAACACAATAAATATGTTTATATTGAAATATTTGTGATTTGCTTAGCGATTCTGGTGCTAATTTGTAGGTCGATGCTGTTCGCTGTTCCTGTGAGCAGTTAGCACTTGTGTGCCATTCTAACATCACAGGGAGACATTGGTAGCACAAATGTCCTTTAATAGGACAAAATTTTTTTTGTAAATCTCAGACATAAGGGATATCAGTTAGATTTTGTTGTTAGCTCAAAAAAAAAAAAGCCCAAAAGAGCAAGAGCTTCTTTTCTCACTCACTGTTTTCTCAATGTCATATTAATGAGAAATTAAACATAGAAGTAGTGAAGCGTAGGAGTAGTGAAGTAATGTAGGATGCCTTACCAAAGTGAACACAGACCAACTTAAGTTTGAACCAAAAAAATACCAACTCAGAAGTTCATCATAATTTTGATATTTATGACAAAATTTTCTCTGATTTTTCCCAATGCTACTTCCTCTGTGGTGCAGCTCATCAGTGTGTGTCATGTATACCACTGCTGATGTAGTGGGAAGATCATTGGGCTGAATATTGTATACAGATATAGCCCTTCCTGTCATACCCTTCCACTTGATCTTGTTTGCTTCTGTAAACATGTAGTTTTTGAGCAAGATATATGGACGCTGACTCCTGGGTTGCTTACCTTTTAAAGAACTAATGGAGTGCAATCAGACTACAGACAGGCATACAGTGCACAATATAGAGGAAAGTCAGCCATCAAGCTTCCCCTTCTCTCTCTCTCTGACAGGAAGATAAAGTAGTCCCATTCATCAGCTCTGCTGTCCTGTATGTGTTTGGGTGAGTAATTGCAACTGTGCCCCTTGGTGTAAGTTGGTGCTGGTAAATAATGGTGTGTTATGAGAAGGATGGCAGATAGATGAGTTCTTTGGTTCAAACAAAGGAGAAAGGGCACAGAGCTGCTCTCTAATATTAATCACCACATTCATTTCTCATTGACACTTACGATACTCAGGTGTTGAGGGATAGTACTTGTGTGGTGTATCCTTAAGAAAAGGTTACAGCCAACCTTGGTTATTTATAGATTTTTAGCTGATATGTGATAGTTAATATGTATACAGATGGAATATAGATTAAATCAATTTTGTAGTCCATTGGACTAATTTAGGGATATTGGAGGATGAAAGTTTGAAATCGCCAAAAGATTAACCCTTGCTTTTATTTTCTGTTAAGCCATGAGTCAATCTTCATGTTGTATGCAGGGCTGCCAACATCTAGATGTAGCATTTAAGATATAAGAGCAACCTGAAAGCTGCAGCGGCAACAACATGCTGTTGATACGTGCAAATTGACGATATCACATGAACTGATCAGACTGGTGGTACTTGAAAATTAGTTAAATATGCAAAACATATTTAATGTGGAACATACTTTTTGTTAATATAAAAAAAAAAAAGTATTTTGCATTTTAGTGTCAATGGTAAAAGCACAGGATGGATTTTGCAGTAAATATCTCTCACTACAGTTGTAGGCAGTTTATTATTATGTGCAACATACTGTGGACATGGACTGGACTGCAGACTAGACATGCACTTATATTAATTTTGCAACAAAAAAATAAACTTATACGCTCAGACATTTTTTCAGATCGCAGTTACACGAATATATATATATTTTTTTGTCCTGACCACTGACACGTGCTTTTAGGGGTTTTGGGGTAAGATTCTGTTTTTTGTTCTTGCCACCTGCTAGGATTTTTTGTTAGCCACATTGGCAATTCTGTGAATAATAAATATTTAGCTCCTTTGACTTTTGTGTGACTGTGTCTTTACTTTGCATTCCTTTAGCAGTTTAGAGTATGATTTGCCTCAGAACAGGCTTTGTATCAGGTGTTGAGCCGTTCCAGCCAGTGCCAAAGACATGTCATGAGGAGAATGGACAATGCTTCCCAGCCATGCAGTTTATCATTGTTTAGTGCAAGGCAAGCATCATGATTAATATTCTGAGAGTGACCCTTTAGCTAATTTCATTCAATCTAGCTCTCATTTTCACCCAGTATTGTGGCGTTCTCCTTTGAAGGCCTTTACATACATATGGTAATTGGCTGTGAATCAAAGGGCTTAATCAATAACAGTGTGAGCGAAGTCATTTTCAATAAAGATTCACATTACTCCTCAGTGCCAAGCCTTATAGAACACTCTCCCCCTACCTCTCTTTCTCTCTTTCACAATCTCTCTCTTTCTGTTCCCCTGCATTACCTTTTTTCTTCCCTAATTTTCTCTCATCCACTCTTTCACCCATCTTGCGCTTATTTTCATGCTTTTCTCCTGAAGGTATTAGTCAAAGGTTATTTTCTTAGATGACTGTGATCTTTGTGTCTTAGCGCTTTCAGCCATCGGCAGCACATTCATACAGTGCAAAAGCCTAATACATGCATGAGTGTCGCAATAATGAAGACAGACTATGGACATGATGCCATGTTGTATACGTGTGTGTTTGTGTGTGTGTGTCCCTAATACAGGCTTGTCAGAGAGAGTCGTCTACTGCCTGCCATCTTTGAAGTCATAGCGGTAAGTGCTCACAGAGCCTCTAGGCTGGAGCATCTCTCTGTTAGTGTGATTTCTTTAATGCCTTGGGTCTCCCAAACCAGCTTTAGTAAAGAATAAAGCATCCAGAAAATTTTACACTTTATGGGAATCATACCTCACTACAGAAATTTAAAGTTTACCTTTATGTGAGTCTGAGGAGAGAGAGAGTCTCTCAATGTGGTTCAGATGAAACAGGGCATCACAGTGCTCCACTCTGTGAGGGGAAAGTCTTTCAAAGAAAGACATTTTGAATGGTTCAGGGCATAAACAGATATTTTGGCTGTTGCATTACTGTAGCAACGTGTTTTTCTGCAGCTATTGCTAGTGACTAGCTAATACAAGCTATAGTGAATTGGCCAACAGTTTTGCTGTTTCCAAATGTTTTAGACTGGTAGTGTCATCAAAATCAAATTAATACTTTTGAGTTAATCATGTGGCAGTAGCACAATGCCTAATATTATGCAGATGCAGGTCAAGATATTCAGTTAATGTTCACATCAAACATCAGAATGACATCAGGATGAAGAAAAAGTATGATCTCTGTGACTTTGATCGTGGCATAGATATTGGTACCAGAAGGGTGCCAACTTTCATAAATCTCCTGGAATTTTCACACACAACAGTCTCTAGAGTTTACACAGAATGGTGCTAAAAACAAAAAGCACTGTGTGAGCGACAGTTCTGTGGGTGGAAACACCTTGTTGATGAGCGAGATCAGAGGAGACTGACCAGACTGGTTTGAGCTGACAGGAAGTCTATAGTAACTCAAATATCCAATGGGGTTCCACACCATTCTGTGTAAAAGTAGAGACTGTTGTTTGTGAAAATCCCAGGAGATCAGCAGTTTCTGAAATACTCAAGACATCCCATCTGGCACCAAGAACCACCAAGATGGTTAAAATCAAATAGATCACATTTTCCCCCATTCTGATGTGAACATTAACTGAAGCTCTTGTATCTGAATGATTTTATGCATTGCGCTGCTGCCACATGATTGTCTGATCGGATAACTGTATAAATGAGCAGGTGTACAGGTGAGGTTAAAGTGACCTGTGTGTGTGTGTCTGTTCCCTATAAACTGTGCATATCTTCAGGTGATTTACTTCCACATGCAACCTCAGCTGTGCTCATTCATGTTTTACTAATATTTCTGTTTGGTTATAAAAGGCTCTCAAGTAACTTTTAAAAAAACTCCCAGATGAGTTATTTGGTTAGTGCCCTATTTATTTCAAGAGTGGATTTTTAAATTATGGTAATTCAACATTTAATAGTGCTCTACCAGTCTGAGCAAAATAAATAAATAAATTTTTAAAAAAAGAAAAGAAAAAGAATTAAGATTTCAACTATCCAACTATCCTCCTATATTCTTAAATCTTAAAGCACATCAAACACAAAAGAAACTCAAATGTCTGCTTAAAAGACTTCAATTATTCAATTATTACTTGTTCTTCTTATTTGAATGTATTTTCCATGCTCACATGTCAGATACCTCCCTGTCCCCACTCGGTCAATTCAACAACGGATCCAGGGTCTCAGTCATCATTTTACTATGAAATATTGCCTTATAATTTTGGCAGGGTTGGTTCTGCTTGGAATGACATTCCTTCCTCTGATCCTGGACTCTTTTATATATACACACACACACACACACACACACACACACACACACACACACACACACACACACATATATATAATATATATATATGACCCGCTGACTAAAGATGACCATATGATCATTAGTGGGTCTTCATTATTCATTATTACTACTTGGTGCTAATTTACAGAATTCTGCCATGTTACTTACATACCATGTGCACTGGTCATACATCTATGAAGTGAAATAGAA
Organism: Cranoglanis bouderius; assembly: GCA_023630585.1. Classification (NCBI taxonomy): domain Eukaryota; kingdom Metazoa; phylum Chordata; class Actinopteri; order Siluriformes; family Cranoglanididae; genus Cranoglanis; species Cranoglanis bouderius. Next base: position 22,340,795 of record CM042544.1, read on the forward strand.
TATTAGCCCTGTAAAACCAGGATTTTTTAGAGTGGGTTTTAAATAGTTGGATTCCCACCTTACGCTGAGTTATTATGTAAATGAAGCAGTCGGGACTGACCCATCAAAGCGTAATGTGTAATTGGCTTGCAGACTTAATGGAGTAGAGATGTGAGACGTCTTGTGCAGAAGGTTCCATTCTCATTAGAGAGAAACTCCCAGTCTCTGTCAACAGTCAACCTCCTCTGGCCTCAATCCACTGTTAGCAGTGCACATTTTAAGAGCGCAGTGCCCAAGCTGCTCCTTATCCAATATGCCACTGTGAAGAAGTCACTTAAGTAGATGTGAATAGCTCTGTGGAAGTCCACTGTTATTACTTCCTTGCATTTTGGCAGGCCTCGTATGGGAATATGTGATGGATGTTCACTGCCAAATTAAATAACAGTAAAACAGACCTAATGAATTTCAGGCATGGCATGACGTGATTATTTAAACTCAAAATTTGTCATTACAAAGAAAAAAAAAAATACCAAAATTGTGTCTTACCAAAAAAATAAATAAATAAATCAAAAATCATCAAGGCAAGGATTTGTTTTTTTGCCTTAATGAAATTAAATCTCAGCATATACACTGCTAAACTGCCACACATTCAGTACATTGTTTTAAAATATTTTATCTTCTGCCTGTGGTTATGGCTATAACAGCTAACTCACTACACTGATCCTACATCAGACTTTTTTTGTGAGCTTTGTACACTCCAGAGTAACATACTCTGCCTTTGTCCCTGTGTGCCTTGGGCTTCAGTTGAATATGATGTCACCTGACAGTACGGATCACTCTAAAAAGAGAGAGCGAGAACACTGATGTTTCTACGAGCTGAGAGGGGAAATGTAGCCACTTGCACACATTTTCTGAGGAAGAAATAAAAGTACTTTTACTGTAACTGTCAGTGTGAGGAGAATGCATATTCAACACTGAGCTCACAGCTCAAGGCAAGATTACTGTATTTAGGAGTTTTATGGAATAAAGCACTGTCATGCATTTAGTATTTTTTTGCCTGATTTAGAACAGTAAAATATACCTGCACCATGTAAAGAGTGCGTATTGGGCAACAAAATAATAAAATGCACTAGGGGTTGCAGAGATGGGGTGGTAGAAAGCAGGCTAAATGTACTTTAATTAATTCTACAGTCTATTGTACTATGCAAGAAGAAATTTTTTAATTTTTTTTTTTTTTTATAATAGATAAATCCATTTATCACATTTAAGGTTAAGTGTAGAGGTTTGTACAGAACTGTGTTTTAATCCCATTCCCTCAGACTCCCATATTTGTGATATGTTACTAAAGGTGAATGAATAAATAAATCTAAATTCACACCAGACACAGTACATGCATGTCCAATACACTTCCATGTCCCAGGTTCACAGTCCCGTTGCACACTTCTCGTCAAGTGTTCCAAATGTCTAATGGTTTTAAAATAGTGTAAAATGATATGCAGATGTATTCTTTTGCAGTTATTGCATTGATTTACATTTACATTTATTCATTTAGCAGACGCTTTTATCCAAAGTGACTTACAAATAAGGAAATACAGGCGAAGCAGAGAACAATACAAGTAGTGCTACCATATCAGACTTTTAATTGAGTTCTAGAGAAGCAAAGTGTGCAGAGAAGAGGTGTAAGAGCAAGTGTAAGTACAGTTTGTTTTGGGTTTTTTTTTATAATGGGGGGTGGGGGGTGGGGGGTTTAGGGGTTAGTTAAGTGTTCACGGAAGAGGTGGGTCTTTAGCCGTTTATCCACCACTGAGAGACAGTCAGTTTGAAGGTTCTGGAAAGGGACCTAGTGCCTCGCTGAGCAGGCACTACCAGGCGTCGGTCGTTAACTGATCGCAGGTTACGTGAGGGAACATAACCTCAAGGAGAGTGTTGAGGTATGGAGGTGCTGTTCCAGACAGGGTCTTGTACATGAGCATCAGGGCCTTGAATTTGATGCGGGCAGCTACAGGAAGCCAGTGGAGGGAGATGAAGAGGTGTGTGACATGGGATCTTTTGGGCTGGTTGAAGATGAGGCGTGCTGCTGCATTTTGAATTTATTTATTTATTTATTTTTATTTGAGTTATTTATTTTCTTGTTTAGCAGTACAGCATTGAGGCTGTAGCCTGTGTATGACAGTAAACTGAAATGCAGTTTGATTGGTTCTCTACTGTTGTTTATTGGCCTTTAAATGATCTAATAAAAAACGCCTAACAACAGGGATGTCCTGATTCAGTTGTTGCTGTAACTATTAAAAAGACGACTGGTCAACTCCTTTTTTGAATTACTGGTTAACTAGTTACACAGGCTGGATACTGAGTACATCCTTCTTATCTGTCTGAGTGTGTCATATTATGGTCTAAGGGTTTGATTAGTCGTGCATACTGGACGTCTCTACCCCACCCCTGTCACCTGAATCCAGGCACAAACTAAGCAGGAAAAGCAGTAGTTTCTGAAATCTAAAGATTCCTTTACTACCTGTGGGGCTTTTCAGAGATGCCTCTGACTTTTAGACTTGCTATGTTAAGTGCCCTCTTTTGCCCCCTCTCCTATCTTTCTCTTCTCAGCCTCACATAGACCTCTAATTAAAACTTTAAATTGATTTTCCCCTATCACTTTTACAGTTTCTTGCCTAGAAGCTTTGCCTACTCATTTTGCTTCCAATCAGCTGTTAACCCCAAGCCTACTGCATGATCAGACCATCTCCACAACCTCAGCATAAGGGCATAGGTCTTCACTAAGACTCAGACTGCCTTCGCCTTTGAATTTCTTTGCATCTCCTGGCTTTTTCCTGAAACTTTGTGTGATGAGCAGTAGGGAAAAGACGCATAACAAAGCCAACTACTCTTGGCTGCACCCATTTTTTTTCTCTTTACAGTTGTAAACTGGTAACTATTAACTGCAATAACTCATATTTTTAAAGGTCCTATTGCTTATGACAATGGTTTTTGAAGTCCACGGCCAAGCACTGACAAATCCATAAAAATGCTTCAGAAGCGTTTGTAAAGGAAAGGTTGATTGAAGGTAGCGAGAGCGTAATTAGAATTTTAATTAATTTGATTATTATTATTATTATTATTATTATTATTATTAATAACTTCTGCTCCATTAGTGCCTTTGTTATTTACCAGGAGGACTTGATTAACCCCACTAACTGTTCCTATTTGTTCCTTTAGGAGCATCAGAGTAACATCCTTGGTGGCACCATGCAGAATGCTATAGCCATCCTCGCTAATCTGATTGGACTGAAGGACACGGACTTGCAACTTTTCTACCAGCAAGGTGATTTATGCCACTGCAACTGCTCTCAGTAATGGTTGCCTCAGAAAAGACATGGACATAATGTGCTCTTCAGAATTATTGGCACTCTACATGAAAATTAACTAAATAAATATAGAAAAGAATAACACATACAATAAGTGATATTTTGAGCTCAAACATTCAGGGTCATCACACAGGCTCTTCCTGTAACAAGGTTTGAGACACTCCTCCATGAAGAACAATTCAAGCTCCTTTTCAGTTCAGACTGCAGGGTGGGGGCATGGTGGCTTAGTGGTTAGCATGTTTGCCTCGCACCTCCAGGGTTGGGAGTTTGATTACTGCCTCCGCCCTGTGTGCATGGAGTTTGCATGTTCTAACCGTGCTTCGGGGGCTTCCTCCGGGTTCTCCAGTTTCCTCCCCCAGTCCAAAGACATGCTCCGAGTCCCCAGCGATAGGCTCCGTGTTCCTAAATGTTACAGAAAATTGATGGATGGATGGACTGCAGGGTTTTCATTTGAGTTGTTTGGTTGTTTGAGTGGAAATTTTGAGTTATTGTGTTTATTTATACGGTCATTTTTGCTCATTTGTATGTAGGGTGCCATTAATTCCAGTGGGCCGTGTACACATGGGAAAAGGGTCTGTATTCACAGAGCTGCATTTCTTTTTGCTTGCTTGAGTGTGTTTTCATTCCATTATCAGGCCCCACTCACTCTCTGAGTGCTTGGTCTCTGTCTGTGTGTGTGTGTGTGTGTGTGTGTGTGTGTGTGTGAATGTGAATGCAGCGTGGGCTACTTTTCCTGGTTCTCAGTGATTGATGGTAAAGGGGAAAAGGGTGAGGATGTTCATCTGGATTTTTGAGGGCTACTGTCAGACAGCAGTCCTTTTATCAGTGTGCTTATGTGTGTGGGCTTGGCCCGGCAGCCCGCATCTCAGTTGTTCAGCTCTCCCCCTCATCCTCTACTATGGCCTCGGACTCTCTCTCTCTCTCTCTCTCTCTCTCTCTCTTCCCCCCCTCTTCTGTCATCTAATGCAATCTACCCAAACACTGAATAGCTCTCTTACTCTCTGTCTCATCTATAGGCATTGAAATCTGATTTCTCTGCTTCTCTCACAGTTGTATTGTTGTTTTCAACCACCGAATACCCAGCATGCTCGGCCTCAGCTTCCCTGCATCCTGCTCCTTGCTCCCTGTGCTGAATTATTGAGTGATGGATTCCTTTAGCCATGCTCATGTTGACAGTTAGTCCTGTGTGCTTCTGCTAGCAGTAGGGCTCTGCTGGTTCTCCATTAGCCCGTTAGCGCTGTGATGGAACAAGTCCGATGCTGAGATGTGTGCGTGTGTGTGTTCTATGTTTGTTCCAAGCATGAAGAGATGAGTCAGAGACTGACGCACACACTCTACATTTAACACCCTGCAGAATGAGAGAGGCACCTTGGGGGGGAAAAAGAGCTTCAGCTAACACACACACAAACACAGGCAGGAAATTCTGCCAAGGCAGTGGCTAGGAGAGGCATAGTTGAATCATTACTCTACCGGTATTATTCAACTGAGACATTCACTGATGTATGCATTACTGAAGAATGGACATGAGGTCATAGGGGGAAAATTTTTACCTCTCAGTGTGATTAGGTCATTGGAGAGGGAAAGGCGAAGGAAGAAGTGGAGAGATTTTGAGCTATTTCTTGTGAATGTAAAACAGTCCAAGAGGGCTTATTGTCAGAAAGTAAAGATATTTATTTAATGGCCTTACAATACAAGCTCAGCACAATGGGAGGTTTAGATAAATGGCTCTTGCCTGAAATATTTTATATACTGTCAATCTTCTGTCATGCAGCTTAACAGTAGAATGTTTTTATTAAAGCAAAATGGAAGAAAAGCATAGGAAGCAGTATAAAGTGTTTCAGAGCACAGTGTGAATTCTGCATGAATTCAAACATATCCAAACCTCTTCCACATCCTAGACTGTAATTGCCTGTTTTCTCATTTTGGTGTGTATAGAATGTTTCGCCACATCAGAAGCAACGCTTCAGTCCTCTTCCCCAGTGAGCGCTTCAGTAAGGGGGGGCTGTCTCCACTCATTACAGCGCAGGGTCACACGCAGGTCACCTCATCCGGCTACCGTCATTACGCACCTTATCAGCTCCCCCCTCTCAGGAAGGCCTGACCCAGCACTAAATATAACCCTGACAATTAGCGCTATCTCGCGAACACTGGCTACTTTCCACAGTGCCGCTGGAGAAGGGGAGTAAGCAGAGCAAGCATGCTATAATTGGTCCTTTTAGGTGTGACTAGAAAGCTGTGGATGTGGGACGCAGCCTTAAGAGAGGAAGCGAAGTGAAGTGAAAGATTGGTGAAGAAAGGGACTAGAAGTGAGCGAGAGGTAGAAAATGGTAGAAAAGGAAGAACTGTGTTAACGGTGTGTTAGACTGAGAGGAAGGGGTAGGAGGGGGATAGTGAGGAAAGAAGGGAGGGAGACATACCGAAAGGGAGATGAGTTTTATAATTGGTGAGATTTGCCTGTGTGAATGATAAGATCCCTGAGGGAGAGAGAGAAGGAATAGACAGGCTCTATGAGTCCTGCCTGCCTCTCTCCTTTTCCCTATTTCTAATGCAGGAGGGAAAACTGCTTTGCCGCTTCATTTAGAAACAACGAGTCAGGCTCCAGCCCTTTGATTTTCTAATGAAAATTGGGCTGGCACAATGCCCTCTGAGCCACCGTTCATGCATTTATATATGAGGTGCCGAGGTTCTTTTGTAACCTGCATTCTTTTGACATATTTTTGCTCACGGACTGCAGTGCTGAGAAAAAATTGCTTTCAGGTGAATTGTGAACTGCTGACTTGTTTGTTTTGCATACTTCACGGAGTGTCTACAGCTTAACGTATCATTTGCATGAATCATTTGACTAGAAGTACAGGCAGTAAATTAATGCCAGAAAATATTCTACAACTGTAAGCATAAATATTTTGTGCTTTCAGGCTTTGCAGCCTTGTAAAAGTAATTTCCTACAGTCTTCATGCAGTGTTGTAGCATTTGTTGTATTGTAACTTGCGGTAACTTAATTGTGGCTTCTTTGAGATGCAGTTTTTATTTTACTGTAGCTTTTAGATTCTGTTTAGCACTAGGGAAGACATTGTCTACAAATGCTCATGCAGCTGGGCAATTATAATATGTGGCTGAGCAGAGGCAGCTACTACAGTATATCACTTATAAGCAAAAAAAAAAAAAAAAAAAAAAGTAGCACACATGCTCAATTCAGGATTGAACTCCCATCACAACTTTGCTTGCACATAAAAACATATACAGTGGGGGGGGGAGTATTTGATCCCCTGCTGATTTTGTACGTTTGCCCACTGACAAAGAAATGATCAGTCTATAATTTTAATGGTAGGTGTATTTTAACAGTGAGAGACAGAATAACAACAAAAAAAATCCAGAAAAACGCATTTCAAAAAAAGTTATAAATTGATTTGCATTTTAATGAGGGAAATAAGTATTTGCTCCCCTATCAATCAGCAAGATTTCTGGCTCCCAGGTGTCTTTTACACAGGTAATGAGCTGAGATTAGGAGTACTCTCTTAAAGGGAGTACTCCTAATCTCAGTTTGTTACCTGTAAAAACACACCTGTCCACAGAAGCAATCAATCAATCAGATTCCAAACTCTCCACCATGGCCAAGACATAAGAGCTGTCCAAGGATGTCAGGGACAAGATTGTAGACCTACACAAGGCTGGAATGGGCTACAAGACCATCACCAAGCAGCTTGGTGAGAAGGTGACAACAGTTGGTGCGATTATTCGCAAATGGAAGAAACTGTCAGTCTCCCTCAGTCTGGGGCTCCATGCAAGATCTCACCTCGTGGAGTCTCAATGATCATGAGAACGGTGAGGAATCAGCCCAGAACTACACAGGAGGACCTTGTTAATGATCTCAAGGCAGCTGGGACCATAGTCACCAAGAAAACAGTTGGTAACACACTACGCCATGAACAACTGAAATCCTGCAGCGCCCGCAAGGTCCCCCTGCTCAAGAAAGCACATGTACAGGCCCGTCTGAAGTTTGCCTGAATGATTCAGAGGAGAACTGGGTGAAAGTGTTGTGGTCAGGTGTGGTCAGATCTCTTTAGCATCAACTCAACTCGCCGTGTTTGGAGGAGGAGGAATGCTGCCTATGACCCCAAGTCATAACACCATCCCCACCGTCAAACATGGAGGTGGGAACATTATGCTTTGGGGGTGTTTTTCTGCTAAGGGGACAGGACAACTGCACCGCATCAAAGGGACGATGGACGGGGCCATGTACCGTCAAATCTTGGGTGAGAACCTCCTTCCCTCAGCCAGGGCATTGAAAATGACCTTAATGACTTGGAGAGGATCTGCAAAGAGCAGTGGGACAAAATCCCTCCTGAGATGTGTGCAAACCTGGTGGCCAACTACAAGACATGTCTGACCTCTGTTATTGCCAACAAGGGTTTTGCCACCAAGTACTAAGTCGAAGGGGTCAAATAATTATTTCCCTCATTAAAATGCAAATCAATTTATAACTTTTTTGAAATGCATTTTTCTGGATTTTTTTTGTTGTTATTCTGTCTCTCACTGTTAAAATACACCTACCATTAAAATCATAGACTGATCATTTCTTTGTCAGTGGGCAAACGTACAAAATCAGCAGGGCATCAAATACTTTTTTCCCCCCCACTGTACACACACAAACCTGAGCCTCACTTTTAAAGCTGTTGAGCTGCCACTAAGCACATACAACTTGATTCGAGGTTGGCCCCACATGGACAGCCTGAGGATCATTGAGATTACTGAGGATGGTACCACTTAAAAACCATGAAGATGGCTTTGGACCACAATTCATATGAATAGTTATGCTTTGATGGCTTAGGACTACGATAAGCTTTAGGACTGCAGTTGCCATGAACAGTTTTGCAGTCGACTCTCCATCAGTGAGCAGTGAATAAGTTCAACAAAACAGACTTCATGTGAAAACTGTAATGACTTTCCTGGTTACACAACTGCACAATTTGACCATGCAGTACACACTTATAAAAGGGATTTATTTATTTATAATCGCACTATCCGATGACACCCAGATGAGGATGGGTTCCCTTTTGAGTCTGGTTCCTCTCAAAGGTTCTTCCTTATATTATCTCAGGGAGTTTTCCCTTGCCACTATCGCCTCTGGTTTACTCATTAGGGATAAATTCATACATTTAAAATTTATATCCTGAATGTATTTATTTCTATAAATCTGCTTTGTGACTGTGTCCATTGTTAAAAGCGCTATACAAATGAAATTGAATTGATTTGTAGATATGCACCACTACATGTGTGTGCATGCTGTACATTTTTCATGCAACCACATGCACTATGCACATTCATTTTAGATTTTATTGACTCTTCTGTTGCTGGTTTGCCTCAGTTTTGTGCAATGTCTTGCAGTGTTTCATCAAATTTATTCTTTCTTCTTTTTTTTTTTTTTTATTATCCGTTTAATTTTCTCCAGACTATATCTAGTTGGTTTCACTGATTTCACATCTGAGCTGACAACCAGCAATGTTTCAACATAAACCTTTTTTTTGCCTGGAGGGTAGCTGCTTTTCTGATGTAGCATCTTCTGATCTAACATCTGCCCTTTCATTGAGTGGGTGAAGCCTCCTCATAAAGCTCTTCCCAGCCTGTGGTCATGGAAGTGCTTCAGCTCTTCTCATCTGGTCATGGGGATGTGGGTTGTGTGTGCATTCAGAATCATCGCAGTTCGAGTGCTACAGTTCAAGTGGCTCCGGTGATCCGAGGTGACAGCTAGAACGTAGCAGAGCATGAGATAGGAGAAGTTATTATTTCAAGATGAACAGATTATTCATGTGCTGTTAATATTTCAACAATGTCAGTGCGAGCAATAAAAAAAAAAAAAAAGCTACTAGGCAGAGAAAGCGGCAAAGGTTCCACGTCCTATGATGAAAGATGATATCTTTCAGGAACCTTATAATTGGTTTGGAGGGAGAGAGAAAAGGCGTTTCATGACTTGTAGCCCAGTGTTATTGTATAGAGGACTGTTGAATGGAATTCATAGCTTTAAGAGGATTTTATCTTGCGCGTCATACTTTTTCATAGGTCAGTATAGTTAGTGCAAGAGTATGCAATTACAGTAAGCTTGAAAGTCAAAAAAGAACTGTTTGTACTTCTTCTATAAATTAATAAAAGCTACAACAGTGCAGATCCTATGATGTCGAGCTGTTATTGAGGTCTGCAGATGAGAGATGAATGTCTTTTGTGGTGGTTTATTTTATTGCATGTCACACATTGTTGGTTTCTGTCTTTGTGGCTTTCTATAAATTGTGTTTCAGTTTTCTGCCATGAGGCTTTGTCAGTAAGTAAACAGGACCAAACTCCATATTTGTTGTGTTCATATTTAATTTATGAATTTGTACTTCTGACATGAGAAGGTGAACACGATGCACTTGCCTTTCAAGTGGTTAAAGTCGTGAGAACACTGTTGCTAGGCAACAACTGGGCAATATGGACGCTGAACAGGAAAGCCAGCGAAAGATTGAGGCTAATAATTTAGCTAGATATCATATATAGCTGTCATTTAGACTACAGAAAGCTGTAGTGACAGTGGAAACAAGACAAAACTGTCAATAATATCGTTTCCTTCAGATGTGTTGGTAAATGTCTAAGGAAATACTTTATGATGAAAATGACACTGTAATTACCAGGGTTGTAATGATCAGAATTGAGAAAGCAATCATAAATCCATTATTATTGATTATAATTTATCATGAATTGATTATACTATCAAAAAAGGACAGACAACCGGTGGGTAAAAAAGAATTCATTTTTAGTTAACTGATATGTAATTAATTTAACAGACTAAGGTGATTTGCCCATAATGCTGATACTTTTTTCTAGTTCTTCTCCACTTCTTTCTTCACATCTTTCGTGAATGAACGGTAGGCCTATTCCAGATTCTGCAGACAGCTGTTCACATATCAATCGGAGGCTACGAAATTGTATCATATTGTATTGTAGAAGTTTCAGTGATGTCATCAAATATCAAATTGCTGCCTTAAGAATTAAAATTGTATCATATTGTGTGGAAGCCTGAGGTTTACACCCCGAGTAATTACATTTAGCATGGACCATATAACAAGCTTCCTTCTTACTGAAAAATGTTAGCCTTGCTTCACAACTCAGACTATTAGAAAAGTTTTGAAGTGGTGACTATAAGAAGACTGGGCCGTTCATATTGACCCTTTGCATAAACACAGTAAACACTTGATATTGTATCGGTCCTGCGCATATGACAGGTATGTGTTCATGCGTGAATAATAAAAAGGTATGTCTCTGCAGGTGTAATAGAGCTGGTGTGTGGTGTGTTCATGGAGGCAGCAGCATTGTATCTGGAGAAAGAAGAGAGATGTGGAGTGAAGAGCTGTTGTGCTCTACTGCTGTCCCTGCTGGACATCATCCACTGCCTGCTCAAACGCCTCTCTGCTGTGGTCCGACTGGCTCTACAGGTAAGAGCCCTTGCTCACCAGTCTCTCTCACACATTTTCATACTCGCACACGGTTTCGTTCTCTCTTCACTCTGACATGCCATTCCCTCTTACTTTCTCTGATCAGTAAACATCTTTCACTCTGTCGCTGTCTAGCATCAGCTCTCCTTTCCCTTCTCTCTCTCTCTTTCTCTCACCCTTAGGGAAGTCTCTCTCTGCCTCTGTCGCCCTAGGCGTGCTGTTAGGGGGTTCATGTCTGGGTCCTCTCCTAGCTGACGATTACATTGTTATGCAATGACACCTGGCATGCAGATAAGACTAGAATAGAATTATCACCGTGGTTGTCGCGCTCCCACTCCGAGCTGCTGTTGTCATGCTCTCCAGCTGTGAGAACTATACACCACATGTTAGTAGCTGAACCGAGCTCGCACATTACTAGGTGAGATATGCCTGTGTGTACTCATACATACAGATGTGCATATGCATATGTTTATGCTCAGCCTTTATAGGTTGTTTTCTGGAGCTCAGATGGTGCTGTGTGCACCTGTGCATGGTGTCTCCAGCAGACTCATGGGAAAGAGTACAGTGAAGTTGGACATCTAACACAGTAAAATCATAAGGCCCCCTCCCCTCAGAGGGCCACCATGCCTTTCCCATTGGCCCTCATTACCCAGCTCTGGCTCTTTGTCTTCTGTCCTATGCCGTTCCATACATATTTATGCACGGACATCGCAAAAAAAGGAGAATACGTAATGGAAATCAATTTTTCCCAGAAAATGCAAAGCTCATTAAAAAGTGTCTGCAAATTCATTTGGGTGATAATGATAAAGAGAGAAGATGGCTCTCCCTAGCAGTTTTATTACATCTCTCTCTCTCTCTCTCTCTCTCTCTCTCTCTCTCCTTTCTCTGTCTGTGTCCCACTCCCTTTTCTTTCCTCTTTCTCCTTCTCCTGCCTAGTTTCCTAGTCGCCGTCTCGAGCCGTCATTAATATTTGAAATGGATGAGGGAAATTTAATTGAGAAAGTGCTGCATTCGATATGACCAAGTGTCTGTTGGGAATAATCACATTGCCTGCAGACTGTCAATCTCTGAGAGATTTCCAGAACACTTGGCAGAAATATGAGCGGCAATAACACTCCGAAATTGGGCAGGAGAGAGCAGAAAGCTGAACTCTGCTGAACCAGACGCTTCACTCTCAGTTTAGCACCTCTCTCGCCGGCTGCTGCTGTGCACATTTTCAGAGTGTTTTGTGTTGTTTGTGTCTATTTTAAACCACCACTTTTCCTTCTCTCTCTCTCTCTCTCTCTCTCTCTCTCTCTCTCTCTCTCTCTCTCTCTCTGCCTCTGTCTTCCTGCTCATAAAACTTAAGTATGTCTTGCTGACAGCTCCACTAATAGAGTGGGAGTTTGTTATTGTTTTTCATGTGATTGGTGGTAGACTGTGTGCTGCAAACATTTTAGTGTAACAGCAGCAGCAGTGGGCAGTGCAGCATCTCTGGTTAAAAAAAAAAAAAACAGTTCATTTAAAAATAGTGTCCCCTTCAACAACTCTTCTTCCGAATACAGAGAAGTGTTCTCTTTTTGGTAGTGTTATTAGTTTGGTCAGTTAAACCTTGTTAAAAGTGCTAACAGTATATACATACAGTACTGTGCAAACGTTTTAGGCACATGCAAAGAAATGCTATAGAGCAAAGATGCCTTCAAAATAATTAAATTTAATGTATCTAGATTAAAAATAAATAAATAAATAAATAAATAAAATTTAAAAATACCGTAAAGAGCGGTAAATGAAACAAAGTCAATATTTGGTGTGACAGAAAAATAAAAATAGTAGTCTCCGGTACAATTAGTGCAGTTTTATAAGGAAATGAGCTGGTAAGTTTTATTGAGCATCTTGCAGAACCAGACACAGTTCTTCTGGACACTTTGACTTTCGCACTCGCTTCTTATTTTTGCAGCAAAACCCAGCAGCCTTCATTGTGTTTTTTGTCTGAAAAGTGTCTCTTACGTAATATGCTGCTTTCTTTAATGACATGCAAACATTTTTCTGTAACATTTAATTTTGTGCTAGAAAACTAATGTTTGGGAATCTAAAATGTTTTTTGTACTGACTTGATAATGTAGACGTCATAAAATAAAATAAAAAATCTATAACAAAGTTTGTACTAAAAAAATAAAATAGGGTGCCTAAAACTTTTGCACAGTACTGCATATACTAATATGAGGTAGTGTTAACACTGTACTCTATTAGCACATACTGTATATATGATAAGTTCTTCTGTCCTTTCCTAAAGTCTGACAGTGATGGAGACACTGAAGCAGCAGAAGAGCTCCTGCTCATCAACAAGCCACTCACTGATCTCAACAGCCTTCTTATTCAAATGGTCAGTGTGCATGTGTGTATGTGTGTTTGTGCATCTTTGTGTCCATATGTGTGTGTGTGTCTTATATATTTTATTATTTTATTTGAAAAATTAAATGAGCCAAAATATTTACCTTGTTACTGAGGTTTTAATTGGTTAGGGGTTGAATGTAAGTATAACTTTATTTTGCTAATACACTGATCACTTTGTGTGAGTGTGTCTGTGTGTACGTGTATGCATGCACAAAAATATACGCAAGAAAAAAGTAACTACCACTGAAGAAACCAGACTTATATATTGAGAACTGGGAAAAGGAAATGTGGTCCTAGATGTAGAAATAAATAAATATAATGGAGGCAGTGGAGCAGAGTGTCATGTGGGCCCAAAACTCATTAACCTTTACTGATTAACATGGCTTGTCAGCCAACCTCGAGTGCTAATCTAACACCTTTCACTAGTAAAAAAGAGGAACAGAACAACAACATGGGAGGGAAAGAAGATAAATGACAGCGCTAATAGTGAGCAGATGATTAACTTTTTTCTCCGTTTGTGGCCAGTTATGTCTGGGGTAAGGATTCCGCCTCAAAACCACTCTTTATGTCTGACATCCTGACCTCAAGGCCAGTGTGCTTCTCAGGTGTTGCATCTATAAAACGTTTAAAAATAGGTTTTTGGGTTTTTTTTCCTATAAAAAGGAAAACTATAGTTTCACAGAAATTGACGTTGTGTTTTGAACCACTAACAGCTTGAGGAATTACAGTTTTCCAGCCCCACATAAGTTCTGTCTACTTGTCCGTAATGAGCTCCAGCTATGAGAGTCTAATCATGTCATATTTGAAAATACCCATGTTAAAGCTTAGGTCAGTGCCAGAAAAGGCCATGCTTAATTTCCAGCGCCTTCCGTAATGCCTCGAGTGTCACAAGGAGCAAGGGAGAGAGCCATTGGCATGCTGCAGGCTGTTATGTCATGTGCTAGCGTTGCCAGAAACGATGGAGTAAAGCTGCTCCACTGGGCCCTGACAACCAACTGACAGGACACATGACCATCCACGATCTGGTCAGCTGCTTTCATATTTGACTGTGCAGGACACACCTGATTGACAGTATCAGGAGATTCTGGTGGAATAAGAGAAAGTATTCTACAAGTGCATATTTATGAGTCAGATGGGTAAAGCAGTTACATGAGATAAGGATGGATAAATAACTGATAGTTGATAATGCTCACAGGTGGTTTTGTTTTTGTGCTCTTTTCCGCTACTACTACAGACATTTTCATTACTGTCTGCAAAAGCATCTACTAATAAAATAACCGTGTTAGATTTGTCAAAATTAATATTTACTCCTGACCCACAATATCCAGTGTCTCTTATGGGATTTATCCCCACACAGAGCAAAGTTTATTTTAGTATTCATGACTTTATATATTCTCTGCCTTTGCTTAGTACTTGTACAGAAAATGTTTACAAGCTGCACTTGAAATTGAATAAGTTCCATAAATGTAATGCACGTATATGGATCTGTTCTTAATTTCAGTTCAAAAACAGTCTAATAATATGTAATGTACGATTGAATTATACACTTTTGACAGCAGATCGAATTATGCTTTGGTTAATTCTGTTCTTCATTACAGACATTACACCTACTCTCAATGAGGCCCACTGACATTCAGGCTTCCTGAAACACAAAAGAAAAACATTGTTAACATGAAATCCATTTTCTAGTGATGATCCACATAGTTGTTGTAGGATTTATGACTGTGATCACATTTTAAAGATTAGTCATTTTAACTGCATTAACCGCATCTTAGAGTGGCCTTTTTAGAATAATCAATCTGCATCTCTGAGGCATTCATTATTCAGAATTATTACCCTTCATCTACCTAATGGAAAGTGCTAAGACATAGTAGAATAGATTGAATTTCATTGGTAATAATAAATGCATAATGAATTTTGAACGGCTATTCATATTCCTTTCATAGTCTCGAAAGTGCATTGGCGTGGATACCAAAAGATGCTCAGATTTTGAAAGCGGGGATTGGATGTTAATACATACATGCACAGATTTGTATGGGTACATGTTATTTTATAGCACTGAATCATGTGTTTGGCTATGTGTTAAAGAGATCGCTAAAGAGAGAAGTGAAAGAGCGAAGGAGAGTGCTTTTCAGAAGAGATAGAAATGAGGCACTCTGATGTCTGCATAGCATTTCACTATGCTGTATAAATCTCACAGATGGCATGAAGGAACAAGCCCACAGGGCAGCAGCGCTAAAGCTCTGTGTGGAGAAGGCACCGTCACCCACTCAGGGCCATGCATCATGGGTGCTATGTTTACCCTCAGTGTGTGTGTGTGTGTGTGTGTGTGTGGATGGCTGGAATCATACGCCAATTTTCGAAATGCTCCTGCGGCCAAACCAGCTCTTTCAACAGGGGCATAACAACCAACCATGAGCTTTCATACGTACGCACCCAACCCCACATTCATCCCAACACCACCAGGCATCCTCATATGTTCTTTTGGTGAGGTGTGTGAGGACTGTGTGTAACAGACAGGGCTTACTGCTCTGCCTGTAAGTCACAGCCACTTCCAGTGGAAGAGGGCTCTGGACTCCCTGTGACGTTTCCTCTGTCTGCTCCTTTGTGTGAAAACAGAGAGGATTATGCAGAACGCTTGTGTGTGTGTGTGTGTGTGTGTGTGTGTGTGTGTGTGTGTGTGTGTGTGTGTGTGTGTGTGTGTGTGTGTGTGTGTGTGTGTGTTTGTTCAAGAGTGGATGGCGCCCTAGGAACAGATGAACAGAATGTCTCTCTAAGGGGCGGGGGGCATACAGATTGCATTTTAAAGAGACCATGCCTAAGCCAGAACCTCAAGTTCATGCTTTGTTAAAATGTGCCAAAAATATTTTGTTATATATTGGGAAAATTATAAGTTATATTTTGTCTGTTTGGTAGAGTCAAAGGAGAGGGGTGCAGTGCCATATATTTGAATCATAATTTAGAGTTTTGAGCTATAATTAACTTTTAGCATTAACAGGGAAGGTGCTGAGCTTCTGTAAGATTGTGTCCGATTATTTATGGTCCTCTCAAATTAAGAGACAAAATAATTGATGGACTGCACTGTACATTAAAAAGTCTTTGGCAAAAAATGAAAACTGTCAGAATTACTATTCATACTTGGAGACAAATTATAGCAACACACTCCACATCTAAAACTGTCCAATTATTTAAAGGTCAAACTTCAGAAATGGGGTTCTGTGTATAATAAGCGATTATGTTAAACCTTTAAAGCCATTATGGTTCGCATAATAGAGATAAATAACTAAAGCATTCTAATCTTAGTCATTATTAAATTTTAAATGTAATACGTTGGAGTATAGAAATAAAGACAAGACTGATGCTGTCAGATTACTTACAAACCACACTACATTTACTATAAATCACTAGCCTTCATAGCCAGATGACTGTTGGGGGAAATGACTGGATAATTTCTTCCTGAACTTTTAATTACAAGTTTTTTTCATTCTGGTAAATCAAGTAATACCTGAGATGCACCAAGGTGGGAGCTTTCTTCTTTCACAAATACAGCTTTCACAAATACATCTGGATATGAATTGACCATAACGAAATTAGGCCAAAATAGAAAAAAAAAAAAAAACATGAAAGTTTGACTCTGAGCTATATTGAACAAAGAGAGAGAGATGTAATTGTTTTTGTATCTGAGAGCAAGAGATTGAAATCAAACTTGTTTGATTGGTTCAGCTTGGGCTCACAAATTACATTTGGGGTTGAGAGGCTGAGTTCTGATTTTAAGTGATTTGAAAACTTTTTTTTTTTTTTTCCCCACCCTTGAGTTAATCTTTTAGATACTTTTTTTCCTGCGCATTAGGAAGCCATTCAAACAAATATTACCAGAGTTAGTAGACCTATATGATATCTGCAAACTATAAAGCAAACCATTTACAATGCCAAAATAAGCCAGTATTCTTCTGTACTCTTCTACCAGTGTGGTGAATATGAACTAGTGTTGGATATGATCAAGTGTTATAATAATCAGCCTCATTTATGATTGTCTGGGGGATTTGAATCGACAAGGTCTAGTAATCCAACATCTGAACTACAGATCGCCAGTAGTTCCAGCACTCTACTCACCACATTATTCTTATGAGGAATTGTTCAAGTTAAATTGAAATCGGTATGAAAATGAATAGTATAAAAGTGGGGAGGACTGTATTAAGAGCGTTTTTTTTTTTTTTCGTGCCAGAGATCAGCTGCTGTGATTTGTTTATAAAGAAAGCTGCGGGAATCATGATACAATTTACATCTCCATAGTGACGCTAAGCTAAAAAATGCCCACCTGACTCACAAGCAGAAACCACTTAAACTGAAAGTGGCCAGCAAGCTACCTTTACGTTAGCAACAGCACAGACCCCTGGTGCAATCTACAGAATAAATGCACTTTTAATAATAAGATATAGATTTAGCCTGACAGTTTTCTAAACCGGCCTAATTGTTCCACCTCTGGGATTAAAATGTATGTGTTTTCATGTATACCAGTCACATTTTAAAACACTGTGTGTATACACGTGTGCAGGGGCAAAGTAGTGTGAAGAGTACTTATTGTCTGTCACAAAGCACACTTAGAGGTCATAAGAGGGCAGCAGTGCTACATGTCCCCGTAGGCCTCAGTAGAACTCTCTCTTTCTCCCGCAATCAGCCTTTCAGCACACACAGTGGCATTAACACACCCTAATCTCTCAGATTCCAGCCCGCTTTTCAGCCACCCATTCCCATTAGGCTCCTCTGCCCTATTTCCCTGGTGCATCCACTAGCTATGCTAAGTAAACATGGTGGTTTTATGAGCCTGGCTAAGCAGGTGTTAACTCTTGTTCTGCACTGACTCTGTGCTGGCATGCGAACAATACTGGGCGAGTGAGCCCGTGCACACACACCAAAGGCCATTCAGCCTGGGGCTCTGGCTCCTCTCCGCCCCTCGGCCAGGGCAGAGAGGCGGCGCTCTTTGGGGGCCATTGTTTGGGCCTTAAGCATTCCTCCCATTCTGGAGTGGCCGGCGGCATCACAAAAAGGGGGCAGGATTAGGCGCGGCCAGTGCTTGCCCCATGGCCTCATGGGATTAGGTTTCTATGGAATGGGGCAGCAACGGATCAGCACAGAAAAAAAAAAAAAAATCAGGATCCCAGAGCTGTCTCCACGGGCTTTGAGAGGAATAGGAGAGCTGCAGAGAAAATCCCCATGGTCTCATGACGCTGTCTCTCTCTTTCTGTCTGGAAGGGCATTGACTAGTGCTACTTTAAGAGGTCTCATTCACTATCCCTAAACCGATCCCCTGATGGGCGTGTTTAGCTCATAACTATGAATGTGTCAGTCTCTGAGGATCAGTGCCGCACTCCCCCAATTACGGCTGTTTTAGGAATAATGTCTGTATCAACCTCTCTTTTTTAACACACCACTCTACCCATAGATGCTGATTCTGCTTTATTGTCTCAGGAGGGTTATTGTTTTAATTTAGATGTAACACTATATATATATACCGATTCATAAAATGAAACTTGTGCTATAGCATGAATACTACTTTAATAATTCTTTTCAGTATCAACCTACTATGACTCCTACATACACATTCACTGTAGTCATATTTTACAGTTTGTTTTAAATGTACATGTTTTGTTCAAGTCTTAATTAAAAGTTTATTTATTTTACACTCAGAATACAGGGCTCCTGGACAAAAAATTAGTAACATATGTAATTTCTTTCCTAATACATGGTTACACGTCTCCTCGCCTTAATAACAGCACCAATCCTGTCAGGTACGGAAGGCACCAGTGTCTTGCGAGAGTTCCTGTCAGATTTAGCCCACTCTTCCACCGACTGTGTGCACAATTCAGCTAGAGTTTGTGGAGCTTATTTTGGAGTTTCACCTGCTGTTCCAAATAATCCCACAAGTTTTCTGTGGGATTGAGGTCCAGAGATTTTGCAGGCCAGTGAAAGTGTCCCAGTGTTGCATCATGCTCACTGAACAAGTCACACACAGATTTGGCCCGATCCGAAACATGAAAGTGTCTATGTTGTGCTCTGGTTGGACATGAAGCACAAAATGGAGCAACCTCAGAGTCTTGCCAACAATTGAGACACTGGTTTTATGCTAAATTACATTTGTCCTTTCTATTGACATTGTACAATAAGGCACTGCTATTGGAGAATATGACTCTTTTTTTTTTTTTTTTTTGTTAAGGGAGCTTTTTATAGAGCTATCAACTTTTCAGGTGTGTTTCCTAAACATCTCTCTTTTCTTAGCTGTCATGTGGTGATGCAGAGGTGTATGAAGATGCTAGTCAGTGTGTATCACTACTAGCTCAGCTGTATGGCGGGGATGCGGCTGATCATCTGACCCCTGAAGACCTGCTCAGCCTCGCACACTCACTTCAACTACACACTGAGCCCAGACAGCAGAGACTGCTGCTCCGTGTCCTCAAACGTCTGGTGAGTGATCTTGCATTATGTTGCTATGCAGCCAGTCTGAAGTGCATAGACTTCTTTATATTATAGTATAAACAGGAAACAACTAAACTGGACTTCCAATATGACCCATCAACAATACACGACACTTTGTACCTTTCCTGGAAATGCTCTGCCAAGCATGCAAGCCAAAAGGAGTTTTTTGTTACTGACGTGCTCTCAGAGCACAAATGATCATGATCGTTTTAGTTAGGTCTATGTTTGATCTAAGAACACATTTTAATAACTAACTAAATTAATATGCATGTAAAAGCAACCATTTTGTGATAGCTTTTACCTTAATTTATTCATGGTTATGCTGCAAGGTAAGGCAACAGCTACTGCATTTTGAGGCACTGGGTCAGAAGTGAACAGTGCCTCTACACAAGGGAGTAAACCCTTGAGTATTGCTGACATTTATCATTAATAAACATAATTGAGCTAGCTGGAATGAAGTCATGCTTTGCCCATGCAACACCTGAGGTGCCATGCAGTCTGCACACTGTACCCATCATGCTGGTATAAATACAGTTCAGTCTCATCTGTCTATATCTATATATATTCTGTTAAAGTGCACAGAGCAGTTTAGCAAAACCAGTATAACAAACAATCCATTTTGATACACCTGTTTTGGCTATATCTCTAATTTATTCTGATTTTCAGCCCTGTCATGGGCTGCTTTACTGGCAATGCCACTGGCACTTACTCGGACTTCATTTTGAGACAACAGCAGTGTGCTGAAGTTGTCAGTTCACATAACCTCATAAGTATTGTTACATTTTGAATCTAGTGGGCTAGATGCAGAGTCAAAAATGGCTACTGTCCAGTTACATACAGACTGTACTGGATATTTCTAGCACACAGTTGTTGTACAAACTTTGGGAAAACAGACTCTAAAATACGGGTCGTCAGCTGGCGGACCACAGTCCAGATGCAGACTCAGCAAAAGTATTTCAGCGGACCGGACTGAGTACTTGAAATACTTGCAGCAGAGCATATTAACAGCGACTAGTTTTCAAAACCAGTGTGAATTATGTAGCAGATCCTTTGTTGCAGCATTTATGTAATTGTTTAGCTGAAGCCAGCAGATCGGACCAGTGAGTAGTTACAATGAAGGAGGTTAGGTCAGAAAGGGGATTTTTTCATTTTATTTACCTTCAGCAAACTAATAACATGGCTTGTTTTTAAAAAAATGTCGATGATGAAAATATAATCGTTTAAAATTTAAAACAGATGCCTCATCCGTTCAGTGTCCATGGCCATAGTCATAAGTGGTAATGTAAAGTGTCACTATGAAACAAAACAACCATTTAAAATGGTCTTATTTTAGGATATAATTTACAGTCATCATTAATAATGGATGGTTAAGCATTAAAAGGTAACTGTTGTTGACATTCAGTCATGTTAGTTGCTTCTCCAGACCTTTGCAAACAAGGAATCTTATGCAACTGGACATTTACAAATTTTAGTTGAATACCCCTGTATTAAAATATTACCACCTTTAGAGATATGGAATACTCACTCTTTAAATCACTCTAGTGTGAGGTAAAGACAAAGTGTCAGCCATGTTTTGAATGTGTATCCAGCAAACAGGAAATTCTTTTCAATATTGGATAAGTTGTATAGTAGGAACTGTGCTGTTTGTGCTGCATGTTGGTGGGGAAGCGCGAAAGATTGGGCTTTGCCCTGAAGGAAGAACAGACGATCAATAACTCAAGGCTATGTGTGTTCTTTCCTCCAACGCCCCACCCCCCACCCCCACCCCTCATACACACACACACACACACACACACACACACACACACACACACACACACAGAGTTCAAAATCAGTATAAGTAATACTATCAATTGGTTGTAAATAATGATCAGTATTAGACATCAGATGTCCATAGATATATCATTTAAATAATCTTGAGAGAGAAATGAAAATGTGACTGTCCTTTTTTCAAGGGAGAGGACTGAGTTATGGCTATGATGATCTAATCTGTGTTCAGGCACTGAATGTATTTGGACAGTAGCAGTTGCCTCATAAGGCTCAGTGAGAGCAGACTCTTCTCAGGCTCACACATACCTTACACATTCTTCCCTGGTATGCTCACCACAGGCTGTTTGGTTTGGTCTTTGTGTGCTCTCTAGTTAAATGATTTGTATTTTTTGAAACGCTAGAAATTTCGATTTTGCAGTGTCTAAACCTGTAATAGGCATAGAATTTAAAGTATATTTGAGAAAAAAACATTGTGGTTCATTGGGTCTAGCTACTTTCCTCAGCTATTTTCCTCTTCTCACATTTCTGATAAAAAAAAAAAAAAACATTTCTGGCCTGTAAATTAGCTCCACTCTAGCCAAAGTGAACTTAAATAGTTTAAACAGAGGCAGTGGAGTCAGATGGGGGGGGGAGGAAAGACTGTTTTAAAAATTATAAACTGCTTCTTATGACACTTTTTATTAAACTAATTATGAACCACCCAGTGCCCTCTCGGGTTCTCTGATCTTAGAAGCTGAGTAGATGAGTTTATGAGTGAGAGATGAGGCTATTTATTAAAATGAAGTTTGATCTCATTGCTTTTGCAACATACCCACTATTTTAAAGGAACAATCAAACCATGCGTCCTGAAACACAAGAAGATCAAAAAGACTGAACTGCTGAACGTGATAAAGTAAATGGCTTCTGTACACTTTAATCAAGCTGAAGATGTGAGGAGCTCATTCTTATCATAAAGCATTATAGGACAAAAAGATAATAGTAGAACATTTTGTATCAAAATTTTGGCATAAAATTCTCAACATGACCGATATGGCAGTGAAGTTAAGGCTTGCTTATTAATCTATCTTATGCAATCTTATGTATTTGTTATATTTCAATGTATCATATTTAAATATATGAATCATGGCTCTAATCAGCTTACTGCCATAGCCTTAACTGGGAAAAGGCATGTGCGTTTGCTGTTACAGACCTGGTAGCTGACCATGGGGTAATTCCTCATCACTCTTTCATCATCTCTTTTTCTGGCTTCTCCTCATGTTCACTTAAACGTTCCCAACAGTGTAAAGGCTAATATCGTAATATATCTTGAGCATCCTTGCTGAACAGAAGTATCTTGCTTCTTCAGGCTTTGAAGTGTGTGTGTGTGTGTGTGTGTGTGTGTGTGTGTCATAAGGATCATGTTGTTGAAGTATGGCATTGTTCTGCAAACCTGGAATATACTCATGTTCTTGCTGTTTACAATAATGGGCCTCGAGTAATTCTGTCATCACTGTGATAATTGCACCTAAATAAGTATATAAAAGGCAAAAAATAAATAAATAAATAATCTTTGTGTGCCTGTTTTTATACCAGTGCCTCTCAACATAAAGTTTCAGTGGCTTCCTTTCATCCCCTTTCTGTTTCTTGTTTAAACTATGAATTTAAAATGTTCACGTTTCAGTCTCAAATGATTATTTATTTTTCCTCAGTTGTCTGATCACACAGCACTGCATTTGCTTTCTTATGCTATTACAGAAGCTCATCCCTCCCATGACAGCTCTAATTGTCCTCATTAGACTAGGCAGGATCATAAACCTCCCACTGGTAAAACTTTACATTAAGGTTCCCTTAACTGACATTATTTAACACAAGAGGTAGCATGAACAAACCATGCGCTTCAACATCAATACACCATAAGTAATGTTAACATAGTAACTAACACGTGATGTTTTTGTTTTTTTTAATCAATCAACCAAATAATTATAAATATAAATAAGTAAGTCCATATTGAATATAATGAAATATAAATGATTAAGTCCATAATGAATCATATGAACAGCACCTTAATGAACTAGTTTGCAGCAGAGCTGGCAGAATTCACACATGAGGCCGGTAGTTTGTAAGTTATTATTATTATTATTATTAGTAACGTGCTGTAATTGATTTTTTCTTTCTCATTTATGTGAAGTTATTTTTAGTCATGGACTGAATAAACTGTCAGTGCCAATGTATTTCATTATCATTTAAACAAACATTAGTTAATACTCTAAAGTAACTTTATATACATAAAGTTTAGGGTTTCTTCATGTTAACTAATGCAGTATTTATTGCTGATTAAGTAAAACTTAATGTAAAGCATTACTCTATTTAAGCCATGCTACTATTTTACAGTCAGGTCCATAAGTATTTGGACAGTGGCGCCAACAAACAGCAACTGAAGGCGGCTGCAGTAAAGGCCTGGCATAGCATATGAAGGGTGTAAAGTCAGCATTTGGTGATCCAGATTTCAGGCAGTCATTGACCGTAAAGGATTTGCATCCATGTATTACAAGTAATCCTAATATTTATGATTGTTAGTTTGTTCAATTACTTTTAAGTCTGTGGAAATGGAGGGACTCCATTTCAAAAAAATGGCTGTAATTCCTAGACGGTTCATGCAATATTTTTGTTAAATCCCTTCATTTCAAATCCATTGTGGTGGTGTACAGAGGCAAAATTACAAAACAATTGTGTCACTGTTCAAATACTTATGGACCTGACTGTGTGTCTTATCATTTAGCTGTAGTTACAGCATGGCTGTCAAAGTTGCCATGTGAGTAATTAAGAGGTTAGGTCTAGTTAGGTCTTCAGGGAGTGTGTTAGTGCTGTCAAGATCTAGTAGCTAAGGTGGAAAAGAATAGCACTGTCTATCTGTCAAACTCTATATTCTACACAGTGGCTAAGGGAATATTGATCCGGATTTAAGAACTGGTAATAATGGGGTGTGTCTGCCTGTCTGTAGGCATGTGGATCAAGGTCGGGTATGTGAGTGTGCATGTTGGACGATGCACATGTTTAACAAATCAGGAGATTGACTGGCACTTTATTGATTTGCTATTCTTAGTGGTTACTTAAGCACTCAGGACGTAACATGGTTTACTTTAGTTTAGGAATATGAACTTGCCTGTACACCTCAGAAGTAGGGGTGATTGTTGAGGAGATTTTTTTTTAAATGTCATGGATAGACAACTTAGTACGACACTTTAGGCAGTGTGTATAGCATGGACTTTCTGATTGGCTGTGACTGATAGTAAAGGACTGTGTGTAAGTGCTTTAGTAACATTGTGCATTCCTGTTAATTGATGCCTGGCTGTCCTTGTCCCAGCTACAGTGAGACTCTTCCCACTGAGTGCTAATGGAAGGAAATGACCATGTATTAACATTTGTGAGGCTCTTACACTAAAATGTGTGTGCACAAGGTCATGTGCACCCCATTTAATGTGAAATTGAGCACATCTGCACAAACCTCTCACCTGCCTAGTTGACCCAGTGATATGCCTTTTTGGAATAATTAAATGACGGTAAAGAGCATCCTTTTCGTGTTAAGACACAACAGATGCTTACAAGCTAATTACTCATGTAGCAGATGATTTAAAAGCAACAAAAATAAGCCAGTTGTACAAAGAAAATATATCTACTTTAATTTTCTAAATATATACTGATATAATTTGAAATCTATTTACAGATGTTTTGACACATACAGTGTACATATTTGAATGGACAGTGTTACATATCTTCTTACTTATATGTGTCAGTATGATGTTACACAGCACATATATTTGGAATTTTATTGCCAAGACATAACATGTATATAGCAGATGAGGAAATATATGTATTTATGGTATTTGTTTCATTCCTGCGGACATTTCAAAAGTAAGTGTTTAACGCAACTGGCAGAGGTACTAAGACATTGTTGAGATGTGGAATATTCCAAATATTTCATAGGGGTGAATGTGTTGTGAATGTAGAAGGTGAATGCTGTGAGTCACAGCCAATATGTAGATTTTCCATAATCTATAATGGAGGACTTATGAGCATGAGATGTTAAATGGATTCACACATTAATGCAAAAATAATATGATCTTTGAAGTATTTCAGTGATTTATATTTCAAGGGAAAGTGTAGTTATAGTGAGCTGGGACAGACAAAAACATGTTTTTAAGTGCTGTCGATTAGTTTATTTTAATGTTTTAAGTCATGTATCTGAAATATGCACATTGGTTGTTCAGAAGGACACTTTAACTGTTTAAATGTAATATCAGTGGAACTCAAATGGCACCCCAATCATGGAATCACCTGTTTATTTCTTTATACACACAAAAAAGTCCTTATTGGTCCCTTGTAAAAGGGAACACTCTGTTGTAGGATTCTGAGTAGTAACCTTAATTGTTTCCCAAATTGAGCTATTAAGGAACCCTTTCTGGTTCACAGCTCTTTATGGTTCATTATGCTTCAACTCCAGACGTCTGTGTCCAAAACACTATTATTTCTCAAAATTAATTAATCATAAGTTCAGCGTGGTCATCTTGCGACAATATTAGTTATATTAGTTAGACACATTCGCCCTTTACGAATCATTGGCACGTTGCTAGAGTAAAATGAGCTTACATAAAAAAAATTATTCTCTGATGGCATTATTATCGCTGTTTCAGTGCGGTCATTGGCTCCAAATTGCACTTTAATGGTGTAGCTGTTCGCCATGACATTGAAGCTTGCTGGTAGTATCACTACTTTTCTGTGCTCGGTCAAATAAAACCGAGCAAAATGTGTGTACACATGGTCTAAAGTGTGCTTAGCTTCGTGTTCATTTTCATGTCAAGTTTACTGAAAATGCATTCCAGCGTGTGTGAAATGTGGCGAACTCATCACTTTTGTGTGCATGCAACATTTATACAAGACCCCATGTCATATTAATGCTCTCAGCTCCTGCCCAGGCTCCAGGACTACAGCAGAGCAATCAGCCTGTCAAAACTTTGAGACATGCACACGGGGTCCCTCTTACCTTGCCACTGGACATGCTAGGAGATTTTAGGTTGAATTTCTCCCGTCAGTTCAATGTCAGAGTTTTTTTTTTTTTTTTTTTTTTTCTCTCTGTCTTACTTCTAAGAGTGTCATTATACTGAATATTATGAAAAACATTATGGTTTATGTATTTGATATGCCAGCCACCGTTCTTAATGTACTGTAGATATCTCACTTAGTTAATGAGGATAGATCTGTAAATAATCAATAAACCCTGTTTGCTGATATGTGACAAGTGCTAATAAGAGAAGTGGAGATGCAGTCACTGTTTGGGGAGCAAGAGAAAGTGATCGAAGGCGAGAGAGACATATACCCTTATAGCACATGCACACACATACAGTGCTCCCAGGACAGGGGGCGAGTGGCTGTCTGTATTGAGCGCATGAATTATGCAGAGGTAGGAGGAGGACAGCGGTTCTAGCAGACACTCACTCTCTCTCTCTCTCTCTCTCTCTCTCTCTCTCTCTCTCTCTCTCTAACACACACACACACACACACACGTACACACACACGTACACACACAGACACACTCGATGTGCTCGCACTCCTGGGATTGAGAGCTGTGCTCATTAGCTCAGTTCTGGCCACCCCTACAGCTTGCACCCCATCACAGCATGACAGCAGCAATGGTCCTCCTCTCTCTCTCCGGCTGCTGTATGAAAGAATATTGACCCAGGTACGGTACCATGGGCCAGCAGGTGAGGTTCACAACCACAGATTTGCACACTGTTTCACCAGCAGTAGACAGGAGCTTGTTTTGAAAGGGGATTCTACATAGTTGAGCAATATGTTGCTGGCACAGGATGAGGACTGAGATGGTAGGGTTTGAGTTTATTTGAGGTTCTGTTACATGACTTTTCTTTGATTGGCATGTTAAGGTTTTATGTCAAGGTTATTTATTTAACACCTTTGTTAGGCTAATATGTATCATATCTGCATAAAACGTGCATAAAACACGTGCGTAAAATGTACCTATGTATTAGTTAGTCACTGTATCATAATAGA
Organism: Cranoglanis bouderius; assembly: GCA_023630585.1. Classification (NCBI taxonomy): domain Eukaryota; kingdom Metazoa; phylum Chordata; class Actinopteri; order Siluriformes; family Cranoglanididae; genus Cranoglanis; species Cranoglanis bouderius. The sequence goes on from CM042544.1 coordinate 22,368,258, forward strand.
TCAGAAGTGCTTGAGTGAAGAGCCAAATCAACAAGGTTATTGGATGTACAACTTTAGAGCTATGTACATTCAATAAAACACCTGACTGAGGAGGAATAATATGAACTCATTGTCACTGTGCATTGTTGAATGTATTTGCTAGTCACCACTGCTGCGTGCTCATGACTCCGACCTTGTACAGATTGGATTTTAGTAGACATCTTTCCCAATGCTGTTGCTTGTTCAAGCTTAAAAGTAGACTTAATGCAACAATATTCTTCCACATATTTCCAGTCTTATCTCTCCTCCATCCCATCAGCCTGATCTATTCTGCATTGTGTTAGGAGGAAAACAATGCTATCTCCACATATCTGCATTAGTGTTCATCCCAACTGCTTATCAGTACTCAGAAACAGCACACACACTCAAATTCTGCCACTAACTTGCTGAGCTCTTTGTGGAACAATGTTACCACTAAATGCTGGCTCAGATGTGAATTGGGTCCTATTTGAAGGTGATAATATCATGTGGACTAAATTTGCCATCAAACATCAGTCATCCCTGGTCTGGTAGTAGAGGAGAGAGGTTTGTAATTTTCAACAGTTTTCTGAACTGATTTCTTTAATACCGAAACAGTTTACACCATGGGTTGGCATTTCCAGTCACTGGGTATAGTAATATACCTACTAAGTCTGGTAAAATCACAGATGACTTAAATCAGGTGTCTTTGAGCAGGAATATCACTAAACTGTGCAGCCCTCTGGGACTGAAATGGAGAAGACCTGTGGTTTACCCCTATGACTATTAGAGGATATGAGCTATATAATTTGTATCATTCTCAGGCATGAAAGGGAATTGCAGTACTCTGCGGTCAATCTTAGGACATACTGTGGAGCAAAACCTTCTCCTCTCTCAAAAATGTAACTTTGTTTGAACGCCAAGAGTTGATGGCTCTTGAGTATGAGCCAATGAGTATACTGTAGTTTAAGCTAGTGTTAGACTTAGAGATCAGCAGTGGAAGCAACAATGCATCAGAACTATAGTACATGAAGAGGGCTGATTTGCAATAGAAATTTGGTCATTTGTTTTTGGGTAAGGTATAAACTATAATGCTAGGCAAGATATTAACTGCCTTCAGTCTTATCTATGCGATATTTACTGAATGCTTACACTGCAGAAAAGCATTACAGGTTATCATAAGAGCGGATGTCATGGTAAAATGTAGTGTATGCTGTAACCACTGTTGCCTGAGTCCTTCCTATCGGTTCTACCATCTCTGTAGATAATCCAGCATGGGCTGCTGATGTGTTTGGTAGTTTCTCTTTGAACTGTATGAACAGATTGCACCTCCTAACAAGTAATAAATCTTTTCCAATCATTCAAATTATTTGAAAGCTAAATTAAGGTATGCACAAAGAATTGGGAATTTTCAGCCATGCAAGTACAACCATACCAAGTAAGAAAAGCCACAGTTGCTAGTTTGTTTTCTTGTAGGGGTATAATGCAATGTCGTTATCTTTATTTGTATCTGTATCTGTTTAGTGCTTAAAATACTCATATCAATTTTCATATTCAGATTTAAATATGATGCATGGTCTGTAGTGGAAGATGCTCTGTAAATGAGTATACTGCTCCGGGTGTGTTCGCGGTTTGTTGTGTGTGTGTGTGTGTGTGTTCACTACTCACAACTCCTAATGTGTGTGCACTAACTTGGATGGGTTAAATGCAGAGGACAAATTCCAAGTATGGGTTACCATACATTGGCCTTCACATGTCACATGTCACTTAAACACTGAAAAAAACAAGGCTGCAGGAAAAGAAGTCATTTTTCATCCTATCTTCTGTCTAATGTGACTGAGTAAGCAAGCTAACTATGTTTCAAAACAACAATGTCTTTCTCAAATCAAGAAACTGTTATTTAGGCTACAGTTGAAAACAGTAGCCATCTAATAATATTTTTATCAGGTTTACTTTAGGTTTGTTACGTCCAGGATCAGACATCTTTTATAAAAACTGGGATGCATTGATGATAGGGTCCTTTAAGCAGCATTTCACTATAACACCCTTATGCTTTTCTGAGAATATTTTCTGTTAATAATGTATTGCAGATATACAGTACTGTGCAAACGTTTTAGGCACATGTAAAGAAATGCTGTAGAGCAAAGATGCCTTAAAAATAATGAAATTAAATGTTTCTACATTTTACAAAACACACAGTAAAGAGCAGTAAACAGTAGTAAATGAAACAAAGTAAAAAAAAAAATGTGTGTGACAAAAAAATAAACATTAAAATAAAAATAGCAGTCTCCGGTACAATTAGTGCAGTTTTATAAGGAAATGAGCTGGTAAGTTTTATTGAGCATCTTGCAGAACCAGACACAGTTCTTCTGGAGACTTTGACTTTCGCACTCGCTTCTTATTTTTGCAGCAAAACCCAGCAGCCTTCATTGTGTTTTTTGTCTGAAAAGTGTTTCTTATGTAATATGCTGCTTTCTTTAATGACATACAAACATTTTTCTGTAACATTTAATTTTGTGCTAGAAAACTAATGTTTGGGAATCTAAAATGTTTTTTGTACTGACTTGATAATGTAGAAGTCATAAAATAAAAAAAATCTATAACAAAGTTTGTACTAAAAAAAATAGGGTGCCTAAAACTTTTGCACAGTACTGTATATTGCAAATTAGAGATGTTTACATGTTAATCTTGAAAAGAAGAAAAATTGCATCTACTGTTTCCTATGTTCAAACATTTTGGGCTAGTTTCAAGTCTTGTGTAGTATTTGAGCTGTAGTTAGGAATGGAATTTTGCTGAAACCTGGCAAACCTCTTCACAATCTTCAGCTAGCTGTTCTTTGAAGCTCAACATAAAAGTAAAAACCCTACGCTTGCATGACTGTTCAAACATGAATGCATAGTTTTGATAATGTGGGAAGGACATCGACCTTGAAATTGCTGAGATTGAAGCTGACATAAACTTTACTAAAGTTGATCATTTCAATTGAAAAAAGAAATGAAAGTGATTAAATGCTGGTGACCTGCATGTAGAAATCTGAACTATTTATACAGCCAACAATGACCTACTGCAATCACAGATGTTGCTTCTCTGAGGCTGTAATGATCGTGGGTGTCCTGTATGAAATATTTTGTACTAACTGTCAATCAGCCCCTAATAACTGATTCTGTGATTGCAGCAAAGGCCTCATTATCAAGAGGATAACTAAAATATTTTCCTTAAAAGTTTAAATCCTTGTCAGATTAATGAGAGTTGAGAGAAGAGTCTTGGATAAAAAGTTTTCAAGCTATTGCACTGTTAGAAAAAGGGTTCAATAGAACTTATTATGGATCTGTCACAGGAAGGTTTAATTTTGTCTCTAGGAAATGACAAACTAATAAAAGATAAAAACAAGCTTTGAAAAGAGAAAATTTTGGATTGAGTGTGATGGAATAATAATAATAATGAGCCCTCTGCATATAAGATTATTAACTAATTTTATTCTCTTATCAAAGCATGTTTCAAAAAAATTTTTTGAAACTCCAGGGGGGAATATTGGGTTTTTTGAACAGGGCTTTGAAAGAATGCTAACTAGTTTTCATATTCACAAAGCTAGTAATATTCTGCCAAGCTCTGATGGAGATAAATATTTTGAGGTTGTTGTTATTATATATATATATATATATATATAAGACATAATGGTGAAAAAAGAAGAAGAGCACCAGGAATCTGGTGCTTTCTCCTCAGCCTGAAGGATAATTACCAACAAATGTATGAGTGTTGGAACTTTCAAGCAAGCTAGGCCTGTAGAGTCATTATTATTATTATTGTTATTATTATTATTATTATTATTAAGCCATGGGAATTTAATTTTTGTAAACACTGGGCTAAGATTAAGCTTCCACAAATCATTTGCTGAAATCCTATGCAGGTATTAAAATTCAGGTGCTGATATAAAGGCCAGGCAGTGCAAGAGCTTCAGGTTTGTGTACATGATTGTTATAACCAGACTGTTGATCGAATTCCTCAATCATTTGAAGTGTATTAGGCACAGAGACCTCGGTCATCAGAATCAAAACCATATCTCTGAGCCTCCCATGCTGATGATAAGTTTACAGGTCAATTGCAGAAGGATGGTTCAGGTGGGAGAAATATTAGAGAAATATTACCAGGAATAAATGCACGAGGCTGATAACGTTTTCTCATGATACCTATAACCGTCAGCTTATCCACCCTGTAGGACAAGTATAGCTTCAAGAACACACCATGTCAAGCATATCACCAATGTCAAATAAACTTCAGCAAGAAAAGAGTCTTGAAGTGTTTTAAATAACTGGATTGCAGTGGATTAATGAATTTGTCCCATATTGCTTGAATTTCCCAAGATCTTAACTGATGTTGCGAGGTAGGATTGGAAAGGCAGATTTTGGTAAATTGGCTTGGAGATAAGACAGTATCTCCCATCATATCTAGGACAACCAAAGGGCAGGAAATTTGCTGTGTTAACTTTATAATAATCACTAATGTTTGTGTCATTTTTCACATATCAGCTACACTGTTACATAGAATTGATGTTTCTGAATAGACCTTCTCAATAACATTTCCTGTCATTAGTTCACTTGTATTCATGTTACACCTTAATGTAAATGTGCCGATATTTTTGATAAAAACTTACATTTCAGACACTGTTCTTCAGAACATGTCTTCATTATTAAAAACACCATCATTCACTACTCATGAGTGCATGTTTTGATATACACTTGTCTTCGTTTTATCTGTGAACGTTGATTTGGTGTTAGACAAAAAAATGATTTTTTTTTTTTTTTTTTCCTTTCTTCTACTTTTGAGATATGGTTCATTAAGCTGTATGGATCTGGCACATGTTACAGCCTATGCAAATCAGCATTACGTTTATGCAAATCATGCAAATCAATTTATATTTTCCTTAAACAACATGGAGCACTTATCCACACGCGAGTGCACAAGTGACAAAGGGTTTCAATTAAGCGATAGAAAACCAGACTCACTCATCTTCCTCTCAATCCAGCCATCAACAAAGCCCTTTTAATTAGTATTCATTAATTGTCATGCTGTAAAATATATTTATGCCTGTTTTTATCAAGCCATCAAAGAGCTCACTAATTGCCTCATAATATGATAAATAGATCCAGTACGTGTTGGACCTGTTTTAAAACAGCATTTCAAAGCAAGCGGAGGGAGTAAGGTCGATTTCAAGTCTGGGATGCAACAATACCTCCATTTAATATGGGAGCAGAACAGTGTGACTAACCCCTGCAGTTCAATTTTAAATCATGAGATGATACTTGGTGTTCCTAAGCGGAGAACCCAAGAGAACAGTAGCTGTATATTTATTCTTGCATGATTTCCTTGGGGTTCTAGCATTTTTGCTTAGAACATGGTAGCACTTTGACATGTTTTCCATAAAGATTTTTTTAAACTTTTGGAATACTTTTTCCACTGCTGCCTCATGCATTTCTGAAAGACACTTGAGAGGTTCTATATGCCTTCAAAATACAACACTCCATTATATTATGACAGATGCCAGTGTTCTCACTTCTGTTGTGAAATCAGTAAATGAAGTGGTGTGTGTCCATGCCACAGCCACACACGAGTGAGCAAGAGACAAATGCCAACAAGTTAATTAAATGTCATGCCAGCCTTCTAGCACTGGCTTCAATGTGCTGTATGAAGTGTTATCATATGATCACTGCACTCACTTCAAATTCATTTCGTCTTGAAACAGTATGGAAAATGATTAAGGTCATTAATGGTCGGAGAAACGAGAACTGTGTAATGGAATATCCGAACTGCTTATATGAATCACTCATTTGTAGCGTTTCACTGTGATATGAATGAGCACGAGAGAGACACCGAGGGTTAAGTGTACAGGTTAACTTCTACATCGTGCTCAGGAGTTAATGTAATTCATGTTCTAGTACCATTTCCATCTGATTTTCTACACGACTTAACCAGAGTATGGTTAACTCCTGTAGGAGCTTAGTAATATTTGGGTAATAGAGGCTTGTTCATAGGTTAATATGAGACATTTCTTAATAATTAGAATAAGAATAAGAAACATAAGCATTGAGCAGGTGCATTCATCAGCTGGAGCTGCCTTACTGAGTTATTTATATATGAGTGATTCTCAAAGTGGGGTCTGTGAAGCATAGCTATGGTGGAAATCACTACCAACCATTATCAAAGTTATTATATTTATTATGTAAGGAAAAATACTGGACAGACTATGTGCTTATATGAAAACAATGCATGCCAGGGTGGTGTGATACGGCACGGCGAGAAGCGGAGTGCTGTTACCACCCCAAAGTGCATTATTTTCATATAACAGCATGTTCTAGAGCAGTGGTCACCAACCCTCTTGCTTCAGATCTACCTTCCTGCAGGTTTCATCTCCAACCAAAATCTAACACACCTGTTTTAGTTGATCAATAACTTCTTATGGCAATGATTAGATGATCAGGTGGGCACGATTATGGTCGGAGCTCAAGTCTTCTGGAAGGTAAATCTCCAGGAACAGGGTTTGTGACCACTGGTCTAGTGTGTTATTCTGCTTATACCTCAGCAATTTGCCAATGATTACAATGTTTAATTTAATAATGAATGATCTGTCGCACATTTTATTGGTTACAGTCTAGATTTAATGTTGTGGAATGTCTGAGAGACAAGTTAGTTCCTGATCACTTACAGTATAGCCACAATAAACAGTCATTCCCTCACCAGCATCTATCTCTCTCTCTCTCAATCACTCACTCACTCTAAAAATGCAGCTTGTTATTTTACCAGAAAGTGTAAACTATGGTCCGAGCCATGCTGTTATACAAAAACAATGGACACCTTCATACCAGTCAGATTCGAGAACTCAATCTTGTTGTGGTGGTGTTCTAGATATTAGCCTGTTTGATTGGTCACTTGGTTTAATCCAAATCTCAGGAACTCAAAAAAAAAAAACAGTAGTAGCTCTATAAATTGTCAACTTGACCCTAATGTGTTTGTTCAGTGAAACGTTCAGGAAAAGAAAGATTTAAAATAAGCTTCATGAAAAATTCTATAATTCTAAGGAGGCAAATGTTTAAGAAACCCAGATTTAGAATACTGAAGTTCACAAAAGTAATGGTTTGAGCTTTGATGCAGCCACCAGGGATATGGAGTGATAAAATAAAGTTACATACTGTAGGTGTATAGTTCCATATACACAGAAGTTGCAAACCATATTTCAAGCTTGCCATCTGGGTGCACTACATTACCTTCAACACTGGGACTTAGCCTTTGTCTTCTTATAAGCAGCTTATTTTAAATCCACTCTGCTTTTACAGATTATACATGTAAGGATACAAAGTCTGTTAAGTTCATGCTTCTATGTGTTTGTGTGTGTTTCTGTAAGCACGGGCACAAGTGTCCAGATCCTCTTGTCTCTGTCTTCATGTTATACCTGGTCATGCTGCAATACATCTAAAGTGGGCAATCTATGAAATCTATTGTATAAATGTGTCTCAGTTTTTTTCTTTGTGTGTGAAGGATGAAGCTTTGCAATGTTTCTCGAAAAGCAGCTTATCCCATATATACATGTTGACTTCAGGCCCCCTTCTGAGCTTTTGATAGTGTGCTTGCCAGAGCAATATCCTGCTCACTCTGTATGCCTTTGCTCTCCACTCTCTATTATTCTTCCCCTGTATTGGGCGCACAAGTATACAACACAAAGTGGTTTATTTTCCTCATTTTCCACGTTCTCCGGCTCTCCCTGATCAGTGCTTTGCAGTCAGTTGCTGGAAAGCTGTCATTATTAACTCCACCTGCTAGTTGCTATGTCTTCATGTCTCTCATGCTAACAGCTTCACAATAGAAGTAACTATTTCAGCTGTTTTCTCTGTACGTTATCTAATATATTCTAAATTCTCTAACTAATACTGATTTCAGATGTTATGAGTATACCTGTACAGTGTTTGTCACTTTCTTTTCTTAATGAATGCATACCAATTCACTCACTTTTACCGTGAGGTGTGCGCGAGTGTGCTCCAGTTGCCATGCAATATCCAACTCAAGTAAGCCACAATAATTAATAATAGAGCGTACAGGAGAAATTTTGTCTCATGGCTCGGCGGCACAGCCGGTAACACTGCCATCTCACAGCTCCAGGGTTCAGTCCTGAGCTCAGGTGTGTGTGTGAGAAAGAGAGAGAGAGATTTTCATGCGCTTTATGTTTGTGCTTGTGCTTCCTGTGGGTTTCCTCCGAGCTTCCTGGTTTCCTTGCACTTCCCAAAAACATGCATGCTGCCACACACCCAGGGTTCCCGAGAAAGTCTCTGGCTTCACCGTGACTCATGTCAAGATAGAGTGCTTACTGAAAGTGAGTGATCTGTCTCATACTACATGATCTTACAGTCAGATCCAGTTGCTACCACCGAATGTCCATTTTTGAGTTACATTACTTTATGGCTTATGCATGATAAATAATGATGCAGCATGTGCACGCAGGCAAATTGAGTGATTAATACTGAGAGCAACGGTGTGTGTGTATATGTTGTAGATTATGCTAGAGATGAGCAAATGCAGTAAGAGTTGTGTACTGTATTAGGAAAGAAGGGTTTTGAGTGGTATTGAGGACAGGAAGAAGTCGAAGCTGCGTATCTCCCCCAGGTCCATAACACGGTTGCCTAGTAACAGGTGCTTCGTGAGGCAGGCTCGGGTGATGACATCAGAGATCAAAGCCACAAAGCCTCTGCACTGTCATGAGCTCTAATTATCCATTAATTACTGCTCAAGTTCTTATATCGACTTATTAATGTTTTTACACACACACACACACACACACATTTATGATAGTACAGAAAAATTCTGAAAGAAAAAATTTCCATTTTCTGTGATGAGTAAGCTGTTGACTTGGTCATCTATTTATGTGGTAACACTATACTGATAATGTTCCAGGTAACACACCCACAGCCTAGTGCTCCAGTCTGTCAGCTCTGTGTTTGAGGTTTAAATCAGACATTGCATTTGATGTAGTGCCCAGGTCACTGAGCTAAGGTATAATCAGAGGATCCCGTTGAGGGCTCTTCAGAAGATAAACATCACTGATTGACTGGCAGGCCTAATAAGTCACCTAGAGTTTCTGATCCACTGAATCAGCAGGTTACATACCTGCTGTCTTTATAAGATAAATGTGTGGTGGTCTGGGAAAATCCAGTCAGATGTTACTGCAACTGAATTCTAGGGCACAGCCAAAAACGACCCAAAAAAGGTTCCCCCAATACAATGTAGAAATTGTTTTATTTACTTCCTAAACTTGGCTTGGCTATTTTCCTGCCAAGATGATGTTCAGTAGATGTGGCTGCAAAAAGGCAGGTTTAAAGATGGACATAATAGTCATGGTCATATTTATTATTTTATGTTATTTATTACAGCTGAAATACAAATGAAATCAATATACAGCAGTTGATTTTAGACAATCTTTGTGTTAGTGACTTTCAGCGGAATTGGACAGGAAGCTCAATCTTTAAATGCAATTTCTTCATTTGAGGGATTAAGCAGATTTTAAAATGCTGGAACATTACTTGTGGTTGAGATACATATTTCAGTTCAGGTAGCCTGTAGTTTTTAAAACTTATAGTAGAAAATGTCAAAGATTAACCGTGTGAAGGGTTTTGTCAGCTCACCAAACGTGTGATGGAAATAGACCCGAAGTTAGTCTTTGTGATTCTTAAACGTTTTCGTATTTCATCTTTTCCCCACACAGATGGGTGCAGTAGACGGCGCAGGTTGGAGTACAGAAGGAGGTCAGAGCCTGGTGCACGTGCTCCGAAAACTGTCCCATGCTAACAGGTAAGGGAGCACAGAGAAACAAGTTTTTTTTTTCCCCCCTCCACCTTCCAGTGCTTCAGCCCCCCTTTATAGCCACTGCTTGAGTTTCTCAGAGAGGCCTCATGCTTTGATCCATTTTTTTTTTGTCAGAGGCCAAGGCACACTTGTGTGATGAGGGCTTCCTTGAGCTGTTGCCTCTCCCAGAGATTGATACAGGCCTATTGTTTGGGACTCTCTTGGCTCCCTCCATCCCCCCACCCTGTCCCCTTCTAAAATGAAAAAGCTATCCTTTTGAAGTTCTCCAACCATGCTTTAGTTGAAAAGAGGTAGTAATCTGTGCTGCACTGTATTTTTGGTACTCTGTCAGCACCAGTCACTGGTATTGAGGAATGACTTGTTCCAGCAGGTATTTAAATAAAACTCCTCACTGAATTACTGTCATGTTCAAGCTATCATCAGATAGTACATCTTGATGCCACAGCCACCTGTGGCCGGGAGTTCCAGAGAGCAAAACTGGCCATGCTCTCTGGGTGGGTGAGATCTTTACTCTCTGGACACTTTCACTGGACTTGGTCTATATGATTGTAAATTTTTCCCCAGTTGAAGTGTAAACATACAGTAAATATTTCTGTCTGGAAGCTACTACTGTGCAGCACCAGTTTTGTATTACTTTGGAGTATAGGACAACTTCATGCAGTATTTAAGCCACACTGTCATCAATAATATAGAGGAACATGCATCTTTTAAATAGGCCTGTGCTTGGCAGTGTTCTAATTATCATACTCGTACAACTTTCAGCAGACATTCATGTGGTTTGGCTCAGGCGCAACATAAATATTCTTGTAACAGTGAAATAGTGTAGTTGCAATGTTATGAGTATAATATGTAAGCTAAATTTTAATACCCGTCTTTAAATCACATCCTTAAACTCAATGCTGTCATTTCCTAGGTCTCATCCAGACACCGCAGTTGGGTCACTAGCTGCCGAGATTTTGAAAGCAATCGGATGCCAATATGGGACAGGAACCAAGAGCAGTAGTGAAGCTTCACTCCCAATGCACTTAATGTAACTAATTTTGAATGTCTTTTTTTTTTTAGTGCTGTAAACATTTCATGGTAAAATGTGCCATTCATTGTGTAAATAAATTATAAAGCACTTGGTTTTCCCAAAAGCTCAGCATAATATTCATTAATATTCAGGACACTGTAAATCAATACATCCACATCAATATTGCCTGAGCATGAGCATCCCATCCCTGGTCCTGTAGAACCCCCTATCCTGCACTTGTGTTTTCCCTGCTACAGCACACCCACTTCATCTCAACAAAGGTGGTTAGTTGAATCTGGTGTGTTTAAAGCAGGGAGAGAGAAAAAAGGGAAAAAAAAAAAAAAAAAAAAACTAAAAATCTCCCGGACAAGGGTTGTCTAGACTTGAATAGATTTTGAATTAAATTTTCAATTATTTAAATAATGGTTCAAATTTATCATTTCAGCACATGCATTGACTGCATCTGCCTATAAAAAAAAAACCTGACACCAGTTTACATAAAGGATTTTTGTGCCTTTTAGGAAGTTAAATTCACTGGTTTGTCATATCAATATCAAAATGACTAGTTGTGAAACAATGGATAAAACCCTTTTTCATGAAAAGCTGCCCAGATTTATCATACATTGTACACAAGACTTTCATTCACACTAAAAATAGACAAATGAAATGAAGTTTGTCCATTATTTTATTTAGCCACATCATAACCATGTCTCCAATAAACACAGCAGGCTACAATAATAAGGGGTTCATTTCAAAACCTTCTACAGCTACCATCAAAAAGAGAACTTAAAAAAAAAAGAAAAAAAAAAGAAGAACTGCCCCCCCTCCATTGCAGACCCTTTTGTGACACCGGAAACAGTGATCTTGTTTAAAGCAAGAAAGCTGAATTTTGGACCATTTCTTCCATTCTTGTTTTTTTATACAAAAGCTACACAATGTTACACTTGATCAGAATACAATTCAATTAGTGTTCTACACCATAAACTTGATAAAATCTTAATTGATGGAGGATTACCACTATAATTTAACACTATGCAAGAGATTTGAAAAGAATACAAAAATTACTGCAAAATAAAAGACAAGTGTGAAAGCAAGCTAATTAAGTACCATTAGACTACAGAATCGTTTAAAAAAAAAAATTAAAAAAAAAAGTAATGTAAAAAGAAAAAAAAAATTACAGGCAAGGCTAAGGTTTAAAATTCCATTTTATGATCCACTTCTTGGTCTTTCTTTGAGTAACCCGCCCATCGAAACTCCTTTGCGGTTAAAACTCCCACCAGTGAGGACTAGAACAAAAAAATTTACTTGCTCGTGTTCCCATAGGAAACTCAGCTTGTATTAGTGTCAGGCACTTCCAGAGAAACTAGCCCACTCTCTTGAGACCGCTCAGCAACTCTTCAGGCCAAATCACAATGCAGGTTCATTCAGATCAGACAATACAGCTATGGGACAAAAGAAACACTGCTATTAGTCAGGAACCACACACATGTAGGCATGCCATATCTTTACATTCAGATTAGTTGTGCTAACTGCATGCCTTGCATCATGATGCTTAAGCAGTGACCAAACCCCAAACAGCCATTCACAGTGAAAACATGTTTGGGTGCATTAGTGCCTCACCTAAAAAAAATTCTTTATTTACAGATCAGTATCAAACCAAGCGAGCTGATTGCTATCGCCTGGGGGAAGGCCATCCATCAGGTCCTGGGTGTGCCCAAGGTCAGGCAGGCCATCCACAGGGTAGTCTGTGCCAGGGTGGTGCCCACCCATATCATGCTCCATCATGGGATCCATGCCCATGGCATCTTGCCCATACCCTCCAGGGTGGTAGGAGCGGTAGCTGGGGTCTGTGAACAGGGGAAGTGTGGAAAGGGAGTGGAAGGAAGGGGGAGCACACACAACTAGGTTAGAAGAAGCAGATTAAACAGGCAGCTCACAACAGCAAACCCTCTGTATTCCAAGACATGTAAGCCCATGTTCAGCAGGTGCAAGCTGCCAGACTCAAGGCAGCTAAGTTAGAGCATGCAAACACCTATGCTGAGAAAAAGTGATTTTTAGCCTCTTTTCCACTGTAGGCCTGAATGGTTGTGGAGTTCCATGTTGTGCATTGCTCAATCAAAATTAGATACTACAATGCAGTAACTGTCACATGTTCATAATAAATATGTGGTAGCTACAATACAGGAACACTCGATATATTTAGATCAGTTTTAAAGGGGGTGGAGTTTTAAACGTTGAAATGAAATCTGATATTTCCTGTACAATTTAATAAGACGAGCCACTGAAATTATTTGACCTCAATATAAAAAAGGTGAAATGAAGGAGTTTTAATACCTACTTCAAGGTTGATAATGCTTTCAGTGGTAACAGAGTGGACTGTGCACCAAGTATTAAGATGTGATCGAGTTTATTGAAAAGCACAAGAGTCTTTTCTCCACGAACAGCGACACACTACACACTAAGGAAGCCATTATGACCACAATGCACATTTTGCTTTGTTTTTCAGGTCTTTTCATATCATTTATCTGACTTCCATCAAGTTAAAATAAGGTGATTCACACCAATCATCTTAACTGAAGGGCAGTATATAGGCAACCTTTTGAGGCAGTATTCATCTGAACAGCTGAATGACTGGGGTCTAATGGTCATCATTCACATTTATTTGAATGTTGTGCCTGGTCTAGAAAACATTAATCTCCTTCCTTTTTAATTGCTGCTGAATTTTTGGCTGTGATGTTAATTAATAAAAGTGCAAGAGAAAGGGTGAATACCAACATCAAGCCACAAAAAAACATGCCGAGTGCTATGTGAAGCCGTCCAGACTTAACCATGCTCTTGTGAAAATTCCAATCTGAACAGTTTGTCTCCTTGCTCAGAACAGGGTGGTCCTACAGTAGAAAAGAAGCTTCTGGAAAAAAATGCTGTATACTCACCATCCGGTCTGTAGCCAAGAGGCTCTCCTTGTGCAATATCCAGACCCAGGTCTCCAGTCTGGAGGGGATGAGATAATTAGCTCAATATCAACTGTTATATTTAACATTTTTTTGGATAAACATTATGCTTCAACTGTTCTGAGCTACGTGTGAAATCCTAGAAAATTACTCCACATCAATGTCAGTTTCAGTGTCCCTGTCAGAATCTATGGTGTCTGGGCTTTGACCCAGGATTCATTTTACGGTGATAATCTTGCATGGGGATTTGGACAGGGTTTAGCTGGGATGAGCTGCTCTACCTCGTTCCAGGTCATGGGCTCAGTCCTGAACAGGGAGCTGGTGAGCTCCACAGACAGTCTCTTCTTATAGTCCTGGGGTTTATCCTCTGACATGCGGAACAGCACTGCTGCAGCATACGTGGCTGTGGAGGAGAGATAGTGCCATCAGTATAGTCAGGCACAAAGCTCAGCCTAGCCAGTTTCACACAGACATCTGCAAAGTAGACATACTTTGCAACAGTATATTTAACAGTATTTGACCATTATGAACATAAAATGTTCATATTTTAAGGCAAAGAGTGAGTTTACACAATTAAACTCAATTAAGCCCCGTGCTACATTTGTGAACAAGCTGCAGACTGAGGTCTGAACCTTAAGTGCTTGTGGCAGGCCAATTGAACAAGTCTAACCTCCAATTTCCTGCTGTCACTTGAGAACTAGAAGTAGACAATGACAAAGCCCAGTCTGATAATTTAACTTAGTTTTTCTTGTGAACAATCCAAGACCCTCACCAACTCCTTCATTTCGGGAGTGAAGCAGCTCTGTGAGTGGTGCAGTCGCTCCCTCTGCCTCAATGGCCTCAGCTGCCTCCTTATCCTGGGCTAACTCACACAGGACACCTGCAGCTACACGCTGTATGTTCTCAATGGGGGAGTACAGCAGCTAGTGGGAGTAAAGACAAGGTTAGGATTACTGCAGCACAAGTTAATACAAATATAAGATACCTGAAAGTTTTCAGCTGTCTTACAATACTATAGCTCAATTACACTTCAATTATACCTAGAAAGTGAACTAAACCTCAGACACAGTTTTAGGCACATGCAAAGAAATGCTGTAGAGCAAAGATGCCTTCAAAAAAATTAAATTAAAATGTTTCTACATAAAAAAAAAATAAACTGCAAAGAGCAGTAAACTGTAGTAAATGAAAGTCAATATTTGGTGTGACAAAAAAATAAATAAAAAGCAGTCTCTGGTACAATATAATATAAGGAAATGAGCTGGTAAGTTTTATTGAGCATCTTGCAGAACCAGACAGTTCTTCAGGAGACTCTGACTTTCGCACTCGCTTCTTATTTTTGCAGCAAAACCCAGCAGCCTTCATTGTGTTTTTTTGTCTGAAAAGTGGTCTCTTACATAATATGCTGCTTTCTTTAATGACAAACATTTTTCTGTAACACTTAATTTTGTGCTAGAAAACTAATGTTTGGGAATCTAAAATGTTTTTTGTACTGACTTGATAATGTAGAAGTCATAAAATAAAAAAAATCTATAACAAAGTTTGTACAAAAAAATAGGGTGCCTAAAACTTTTGCACAGTACTGTACACCATGTTTTGCTAGATTTAAATGAAGCATGATCACTGCAATGGGCACAACTAAACCAATATGAGAGAGATGCAACTAACCTGGACAAAGAGTGGAATGGTGTTGAGTCCTCGGATGACGATCCTGTTATGAATATCTCTTGCAAGAATGTGCAGTGCTCCAGTGCAGCCTTCTACGATCTCCTCCATACGAACACCCTCCTACAAGAATGCAGACAGTGAGCAAAAATACACCTTCTCCTCTTTCCTCTATTCCTACTGAGCAATAAGCCACAGGACTCACCACAAACTGTTGTTGTGTACCTCCCATGGAAGTGCGTCTCTGAGTATCTTGGTGAGCTCTGACAAGCAGTTGGACCAATCGAGGGATAGCACCTTGTTCTCTAAGAGGTGCATGGTTGGCAGGGCACAGAGCCAGATTACGGATCAGACCAACTGTAGCCTAGGAGAAAAGAGGGTATGCTTTCAAAAAATTGTGTCTGTCAGAAGTATGACATTAAGAAAACAAATTGCAGATTGATGTGAATGGCTACAATGAGTTACATTGTACCTTTATAAGAGGCCAATGTGAAGGGGGGTGGAGAAGTTTAACCACCACTGGCAGGCCATAGTGTAGCCGTACTGCATTCTGGGCCATTTCAGCATCCTGGTGTCTGGAGGTGAGGTGGCGAAGGGCACAGATAGCAGGCTCAGTAATATCCTCCCGGTCTCCAGCACGCAGGACTGTACGCACGAGTGCCTCAATGCCACCCACCTGGCACACCATCATTTTGTTCTTGTAGTTGTTGCAGGTAAGGTTGGACAGTATGCCAGCAGCACAGGTCACCACATTGATGTCATCAGAACCTAAAAGCTGCACCAGAGTGCCCAGCAGGCCCTCCATGCCCTCCTGTAAGTGGAAAGCAACAGAAAAAGTTCTCCATTAGAAACCGATCTAAGCAAACTGAAAGGATAACTCACATAAATCAAAACCAATAAGTCAAGGTTGTGATATTTTTAGAAATACTGCATGAGGTTTAATCCTATCACAACAACCACCACAAGATAAAGGACAATTACTCCACAACATTCTGCCACTATGCCAACCAGTGAGTAAAATGTGTGGCAGGCATTACACATGTAGCTTTTGTTCATGCGTTCACATCATCATAGTTTTCCTTTAATGATCAACACCCTAACTTTTGGCAGGTCAGGTGTTGGCTACAACCCCATGACCCTCCACAGATAAAGGCAGGAATGACCGTTACCTGCATCACATCTACTTCAGCTAAGGAGGTCTTCTCCATGGAAAAGTGGGGGAGACAAAAAGAGAGCGCTCATGTAGGAAGAATAGAGCAAAGTGTAAAAGAGGTGGAGGAAAAACAAGACATTATGCATTCACCTGTTTGGTGGCAGCATCTGACAGGTTCCTGAGAGTCCATAGACAGTTCTGAACCAGTCGCTGGCTGGGATCTGTAAGGTGGAGACCCAGTGCCTGCATACCACCTGAAAAGTACCCACAAGTGAATTAGGTTATCAGTCTGCACAGAATTAAGACTGTAAACTTCTGTAACCCTGAAGTAAACTGTTGAAGAACCTCTGACTCACCAGCCTCAACAATAGCAGGTTTGTTACTGGAACATACAGACAGCACTTTTAGCACACGGCTAGTGGTCCACAGCAGCTTCTCATATGTATATGTCCTCATGATATTGACCAGAGCTTGGGGGCCTCCGCTGGCCAGGATGATGAGCTAACGGAGCAAACAGAGCATGAGACACTCAAGCAGGAGCAAAATAATGTCTCACTAAACTGGATGTACAATACTGTTTGAAAGGTGCAGAACTGTCCCAACAATTAACATGCATTTAGCATATTATGCATCTTACTTTGCTTTCTTGATTGCCATAAGCCAAGATCTGAAGGCAGTCTGTTGTGATGGCAAGGAATTTTACATTGGTTTTGTTCAACAACGCCACCATCTTCTGTAAGCCTCCAGCCAGGCGCACAGCCATTTTGGCTCCCTCCTGGTGCAGCAGCAGGTTGTGGAGAGTTGTGATAGCATAGAATAGTACAGAGTCCACTGGAGAGCTGAAGAAAACAGATCACTCATAAGGAGACCAGGAACCAGATTGTGTATTCAGTATTAATCATTTTCTTACTTCATCACTTCGATTTTGATGTCAGTCTATATCTGACATTATTAAAGCCTAGATCTGAAACTAGGCAAGAGATTTTCTTTTTTGACTAAACCACCAAAAATGATATCAGGATGAAAGCCTGAACGTGATGACTTATAGGACTGACCCTAGCATTTTGACGAGAGCAGGGATGCCCCCTGATTTGAAGATAGCAAGCAGCCCCTCTCTGTGGTGGGAGAGATTGTGAAGGGTGCCAGCTGTGCACCGGGCTGTCTCCACATCACTGGTGTTCTGCATGGTCCTCACGATGGCTGACACCATCTGAGGAGAGCGCATGATGGCATGGCGTGAAGCCTCTTTCTTGGAGAGCTGATGCACCATGACTGCTGCCTTATTTACCACAACCTGGAAAACAAGGAGAGTAAAACAATTAGTGGTTTCACCCTATGCATCAGCACAAGTATCATTTAGGAGCAGACAGTGTGATTACGGTTAATGATCTTTATGTTAATGGAAAATCACATTGCAGAAGTTGATTATGTATTTGAAACAGAACCAAAATGTACCCTTCTCTGAAAATAACAGTACACAATATGTACTACAAAAGCACTGTACCTGATCCTCATCATTTAGTAGCTTTGTGAGTTCTGGGATTGCACGTGTAGCCAGTTCCGCATCATCCTGATAGTTGATGAGATTGACCACAGCATGCTTGAGCATCTGTGAGGGTTCAGCCAGGCGCTGCACATTGGTAGGAGTTGCACTGTCAAACTGTGTGGAAGGAATCTGCATGCCTTCATCAAGTGTTTCTGGAAACATGGCCGCCCTCACTCTCTGGGCTCTGGTCATGGCATACTGGCCATCAATGTCTACAGAGAACACAGTGGCAAGATAAAAAAACTTCAGCTGTACAAAAGAGTGTGTGTTTTTGTGTGATAAAAGAACATATTGAACACAGTTGTCCTAAAATTACAGTGCAAATTTACACACAGCAACAAAAATCCATAAAAGCACACAGGCTAGCAAAACAAAGAGCTTGCAGAAAACTTCAACATAGATATGAGCATTGAGTGATCCGACTATTTTAGCACCAGAAACCTGATTTATTCACAGAGTTCACCAACTCATCCAAGATTAAGAAAGAGACAAGTCTGCTATCAATAAAGTAAATACACACAAACCTGCCACCTGGTCTTGACTGAAGTTCTGGTTGAATCCTTGCTCCCATTCATACAGCACCTGGTTGTCCACATCCTCATCATCTGGATTGCCCTTACCACTGAGGGAGGGAGCAGTGGTGGTTGCGCCAGAGTGGATACCTGAATCCAGGTAGGACTGCTGCTGCCAGTTACTAACTGCAGCTTTACGGTCTGGCTCCATTGCCATGTCGAGCTCCATCAGATCAGCTGTGAATGGAAAGAGCAGCACGCAAGGTCAGCATTCAAGTAGTCTGCAATTTCCCCAATTTGGACATTGGTGTAAAAGCAATAAATGATCAACAAATATTCACTGTATTCTAAATACTGTCAAGCTTTTGTGAAATTATTAACATCAGTACATACAACAGATCAAGACTAATTATTGGACTACAGATAAAATTCTAAATCTAACTGAGTATAAGCAAATCTCTAGTTACATTTAGGAAAATTATTTTGGGTGGTGCTGGATATAAAACAAAAAACTTACACTGGGTCGCCATGTTCCTCGCTCAGCCTGCCGCCAGCACAGCTTTCTAATCTGAAACAAACAGGCACGGTTAATTTCACACTCGGTGGTGATGCACTAATTCAGACATGAACATTACTGCCTGCTCAACTCATAGCAAGTATCAGCATGTGTGCATATGCTCAGAGAAGGTTGAACTGAATAAAAAAAAAGTCTCAAATTACCTTTTTGTGCACAGTTAGATGTATTAATACAGCAGGTCACAAGTTTATTTGTGATCTCGGAATTCCTGTCTAATTAACGGATAATGACAACTGGTGTCTAATTTTTTAATGTAGGGGTGACAATCAACTAACTAACCGAACAGCTCATGTCCCACAGTGAAAGAGACAGGCGTTTCCATATCACTAATTATGGAAGGGCCGAGCACTTAGACAATCTCCATTCTGTGCCTGTGAGAACATTAAACTCCTACAGGGTCAATGTGTTCAAGCCATTTACTTCCTATTACCCATAAACAGCAGTTAACACCTACTGAAGCTTAATGGCATTCAGTTACTTACTTCACAGGGGCCCAGGGTTGCTTCCCTCCTCCACAATTACCATAGCACAAGCTCCTTCTTTATACAAATCTTCCCAAGTTAGTGAACAAAATTCTCCATCCTGTGTATTACAACATTTTGACTCCTATTACACACAGCCAGAGTTATATCTACATGTGGATTCCAACAGGAAAAAGTCAACCCAAAGAGCCACCACACTAATGTACGTAAACAGATTAAACATGCGGCAAGAGTTAAACTACAAAACTCAGCTCTATACCAACGACGGCCTTCTTCTGTCGGTTTTTGATACAGCAGTGTGTATAACAGTGCTACTCTGTCTGGGGCTGCTGAGAGGAAACAGCCAGCAAATGGCTCAACCTGCAGGTTCCAACATCTGGAATCAATTGTGGTGATAGTCAGCAGCATGGAGGCTTTACCCACTGAGTGGCATCGCACGCAATGAGGTTTCGGCCAAAAAAAAAATAAAAATCGTATAGCCTTTAACAATCCTCTCACTCCAAGACAAGCAAGATGCAGGAGAGCATTTTATAACTGCAGCAAATGCTTTGTTTCTTTAGCAACACAGCTAACTTTAGCACACACTGCTGCATGAAAAAAAAAAAAAAAAAATGAAAGTACTTGTAGCTACCTACACAGGGAAAAAAAAAAAAAATCTATTTCTACTCAAATGGTTATTTTCCACTGACTAGTCAGCATGGACTAAGCTTTATATTGGTGTCTTACTACTGGTCCATTTTGCTCAGTCCATTTACAATCTCACTTCCACATCCTCAGCAAGGCAGTGCATCATGCAAAAATTCGGTAAAAATGCAGAGGCAAATTGACTGAAATCATCTGTAGTTAAGATTTACTGCTCCATATATATATATATATATATATATATATATATATATATATATATATATATATATATATATATATGAGTGCTAGGAATCCAGGGCCTCTGTAACTGTTCCTCCATAGGTTCAGGACAAAAGGCCTGGTTGGGAGATACACTCGCATTGCTGGGGAGTCAGAAGAGTCACAACCACCTCAAGCACAGTTTAGTTTTATATGTGCTAGGACATGTACCTCCAACTCCCTGATTAAATCTCAATACCTTCCATGCATGTACAAACCGACACACCTGGCACAAGTCCGCAACAAAACATCACAGGAGTGTACAAGAAATAGGCTGCGGTTATTAAATAAAAGGACATCCTTCAAAAAAAAATAAACAAAAACAGCAGTGTGTAAAGATATGGATCGGCAAATAACTCGCAACACGACGTGCCTAACATTAACATCTTTAATCCTGCTGCTTATTTTATTTATAAAGTCATTATCTATATCTATATAACTTTCAAATCAAAGTGAGGTACTCTAGGCTCGACTATGCTGGGCTGGTAGCTAAATATATAATATAGGATTGTTGTAGCTACAACTACAAAGCCACTGGGTAAAACGGGCAAATTGCAGGTAAATAACACTAACCGAGATTTAACATCTGTACCAATCGACCCAAAACATTTCACTATTTAAATGTAAACACGTCCAACTCGGCAGTAAAAGGGCTCCTTTTACCGACAATACTAAAGAAACTCGCGAAAGTCAATTCGGTTTAACTTGCTCACACTGCTGTGCTAAACCAGCACGCGCACGCGCGCACACACACACACACACACTCCTGCTACACGCCGTGATTACTGACCTGCAGCTGAAGAAGTCGGAGTGTGTTAACTGTAATGACGGATCGCTTATTTCCGAACCAGTCCCCGCACAATGCAGGTAAAATAAGCATCTAGTGTTGTGTTTCTGTCCAGTATAAATCCTCTCAGAGGGAGTGTGTGTGTGTGTGTGTGTGTGTGTGTGAGACCACCTTCCGCCAGAGCCTGAGATCCGGACCCTCAGCTCCCGGAGTCAGGTTTCACACTCAGGCTCCTCCTCGACTTCCTCTCCAAGCACAGCGGCCAAAACTACACGTTTAAACCTTTTGTTTCTAACTGGGGGAGGGTGAATGGGAATATTTTATTTTTTTTAACAACATTGTCTATATGTTTAGGGTTTTTTTTTTTTTCTCGTTTGTTTGCATATTAAGTTTAGCATGTTATGAGCTATGATTAGCTTGTTAGAAATTTAGCTTAAATAAAACTTTTAAAAAAAATAATAAACAAGCATGTTAAAACTCCACATATTACAACACACGGAAAGATGTAGATGTATCTGAGAGAATATTATTAAATGTATTTTTTTTAACCAGGTTTTAACAAAGTGCCGTTGTTAGTGCTGCGGTTCAGCTCCATGTCCACTCGGGTCACCACAAAGTGGGATTCAGGGACAAAAAGTAACAAACACAACGTTATCGCCTAACGTTTAAGCGTTCAGTAAGCAGCACTCTCTAAGCAGTAATGAAATAACTGGCTGGTTACATAAACATACACCCGCACCACCATACTTTAATAGAACAGCCCATTTGGAGCAGCAGGGAATCGCGTCCTAACCATCATCGGCTTCCAAACATAACTAGGTTAGCCAACTAGCAGCAAACCCGCTCATCAGGCTTCGGAGACACACAACCTTAGAGTAACCCCCCCCCTCCAAAAAACACAGCAAAATTATTACGTACACACACAAAAACACGCACAAGCTAACAGACTTGGATGAACGACGCGTAGTGAACTGGACACTCGGTCCGCTAGCCATTGAGCTAACGCACTGCTGCAAGAACACACACGGGACAAATCGGCACGACCAAGTAGCCGGAGTCGGCTAACGTTAGCTCACTTAACGACATAACGAAGACATTACAATTATCGCTGTACATCACAAAGCGACACGTACCTGCGTCAAAAGATGGCTATTCCTTCCTCAGTCGTCAGTTTACCGTCAATAATTTACACTACAATCCGGGGGGGAAAAACGTGTGTAAACCACCCGCAGTACACTCCACCTCCTCCGCGGAAAACGGGTAAAATATCCTAGCTTCTCCCGCAGCGAGCAAAGTAAGATGGCGTCAAACCATTAGAGCGAGCCATTATAAAAACTCCTGCGGCCATGATATCCCGTCGCCTTGGTTAAAGTAGATCCTGCTCCGTGCAATTTTTTTTGATGATGAGTAGAATAAAAAAGTGAGAAAACATCTGACAGTAAGACAAGTTCAATATTATTTTTTTATATGATTTTTTTAAACATAGACGCAGGGGTAAAATCCTCTAGTGATGTAGTCCTGCTTTACACTTGCGTAGGAACACATGTGCTGTGAGCTGTAGTGCGGCAGACGGACGCACCCCCTCATTAAGTTTTCTGCCTGTTCCAGTGTACACACTGAAGCGCGTCTCCGAGTCACACTTGATGGCTGAATAGGTGGCTATGTGCCACTAAAACCTGTCTGTTTGCCAGAAGAACAGTGTGTTTTTAAAAGTTTGTTAAAAACAGATGCGTGTTAGCTGTTGGGAGCGGCGAAGGATCAAATATATATATATATATATTTCCAGAACAATACATTGAGGTACATAAAACTGCACGTGGACTAAGATACATAACGTTGAATTTAACCAGTATCCAGGAAGAGGACGCTGATTTCGCTGTGATCCTTTATGCAAAATAATACCATCCTATTTCACAATAACAAACACAGGCAAAAAGAAAAGTAATATATCCTGATCTTAACAGAATTAGCTGTATAGCCTACATAAGGTTCCTCTGTCAATAAGACCTCATGTTATTGGTTAGAGAGGTTAATATGTTAACATCACGACCTCTACTGAGGTACAGTTGCCTATTTGTGGCTTAGACATATATAACTTTTAATTATTTAATTAATCTCGCCGAACTTTACTGTGTTGAGCATTAAGATATGATGTTATTTAACTAGAATAATGCAGTCATGTCCAAAATTAACTCACCTAAATGAATAAATGCACACAGCTAATATAAGCTAAATAAAATTAAAAAATCACATGAGCTGTGTGTATTTATACAGTTGTTTAGTCAAAACAATTTGATTTTAATATGAAGAGAAATATAAATTTCTGTATATTTCACATTTATTACCAGTAACCTCTAAATGTCACTTTTTCTTCCTTCTTCTCATTTGAGTCACTCAGTTTTAGTAATTATAGTGCAGATTGTCTCAGCAGGCTAAATGTTTAAATCTCTTTTTACATTTTTATATCACCCGACTAGACATAAACAAATTTCATTTAGGGAATCCTTAGTATTTTTCTCAGGTCATTTTTAAAACATTAGTGGTGATCAGAGTTGTACTAACTGGACATATCTGACTTGGAGGATAATAATAATAATAATAATAATAATAATAATAATAATAATAATAAACAACTGTTATAATAATAATAACAACAGAAAATTGTTTATTATTATTATTATTATTATTATTATTATTATTATTATTATTATTTCCATTGAATGTTCCATTCATTAACATTTTATACATTAATGAATGGAACATTTGTTTCAATAACAATTCTTAATTACTTACTTACCGTTCTCCTTTTTAATGGACTTTAATGTACAAGATACATGTTATCCATAAATAAAGATGATTTTGTTTCTCAGTTGCTGTGTTAAAAAATAAGTTGGTTAAAATAATCATACAGTAAATAATAAAAATGACACATACTATTACTTTGCTTTCCATTTTATTATGAATTACAGTATAAATGCATTAACAGTTTGATTGATTCCCTGCATCGCAGTCATCATGAAATCATAAAATGCTCATTTATTAACATCAAAATAATGTAAGCTGTGTATAAGATAGTAATACTAGCAAAAATAAAGCTGTACATAATGCAGTCTTGCTCTGCTCAAAAGGTATACGTGTTCCTAAACCTAAATAAGGGTTTTGGAATGTTACCAACTACATGGTAAATATTGTATATTAAGGGAACGTGGTTAAAGAAAGGATGTAAATGTGTGCAAAAGCATTGTAGTCTTTATCCCGCCCAGAATGTGGTAGGAAAAATCACATGAATTATGACAAAGAAACAGAATGCAAGCTCAGAGATGCATGCACATACAAAACAGGATTACATATGCATAGGCTTTTTTTCTCCCAGTAGGTTCAGGAGGAGTCTAGAAGGTCATATGCATAGCCAGGAGTGCTAGTTTACCTAAAGACGAAGCAAGGTCACATCCCACAAGGATGCAATGGGATGCATCAAGTTCCTTGCTTACATTTGAGCAAAAGAGACGGAGCGAGAGCTGCTGCTGCTGCTGGTGGTGGTGGGATTTTATTTGTGTGAAAAGCAGACTTTCCCCCTGGGAAGCAAGTGGAATTGATGCAGTGTACTGAGGGGAGGGGTACCTTTCTCTGTACGTGAAAGGAGGAGGCGAGCTAAAACCCACTTGTGTGCTTACACGATTGTGTACCCTGACCTCAACTTAGCTAAAGGTTTCGAACCTACATCCTGGCATCCACAATAATGTCTGGCAAAGGACACACACTCTTCCATGAAGTGCCTGGGTCTTGCCCAGCATTACTGCCAGTGCCAATACACAGAGAAAACAGGCACACAATGCTGTGCTATTGGAGCAGGCACAGATGCTCTTAGTCATGTCTGTGCATTTCTAAATAAAAAAAACCAATTTATAGATCTTACTAATATAAAGATTGTTTGATATTGCACTATAAAGAAGTGACTGAAGCTCTTCCACGTGGCGATGCACATTTGACCTCAAGATGCAGAAGCAACATATGGAGGTAGGCAAAATGAAAAAAGATTGGTGTAATTTTATCCCAGTGTATCGCAAAAAATAACAGTAACAATCAGAGCAAAAATGATTTAAGATAATAGAATTATTGTAATTTACATGATAATTAAAATGTTGTTTAGGTTTTAAAATAGAGGACCTGAATATTATAAGATCATATCGCCCATTCATTCCAACCCATATTGAACCTTAAATGTGAAGGGATTGAAATATTTAATATTTTTATTTGTTTTTTTGGGTGAAATAATCAGAAATATCAAATCTGGAAATTCCGAGTAACACCTGTTAATTGAGCTGACAGTGGAAAAAAAATGCTTGACGTTCTTCATTCTTATTTATATTTGGTTTACACATGACACAAAAGTGATAATAATGTTCAGCTTCCATATAATTGTTCTGTAAATGTCACAACAAAAATGACTATCTGTATTCATTTAGGACATTTACATACATACTAATATTATGATATATAAAAGAATGCTGTGATTTCCCATTTAACCTCATTTTAGTTATTTATATAATTAACATAAAAATATTTATATGAATAAAATACATAAAGTAATAAATAAATGTCTGAATTGAATTTACTGATTAAATCGCCATGTTCTACATCTTTTTCCATGTTTAAAAGGCTTTGCTATTTAACTCGTAGACACCACAACACACCAAACACCCAACCATTCCCAGACACTGAAGCGTAATCTTACTTGCATAAACAAATACAAACCCTCTTTTGAGCACCTCGACTCAAAATTCCCTTCAAAGTTCCTCTGCTTTGTAAGGCTGCACAGGCAACAATATCCGACCGCAGGTCAGCCTCCTTTGTGTTCCACTTCATTGTAGGGTTCAAAAACTCAGATTAAAGAGTTGGTCAGCCACCCCCTCCACATTCATCGGCTCTGCTGTTATCCCAGTTGATGCCATAGAAATCCCTAATACCGAATAAAAGTTCGGGCTTTCCATCTCAACACAGCGCGGCCTATTGTTACTCCAAAAGAGAAAACACTAGAGCATTTAGAATTAGCCAGACAATCAGTTTTAAAATTTCTATTTTGACAACAGTGATCAGATGTAATGTAAATTTAAATTATTGAATCAAAATGATTTAAAACTAGATTTATGTTGTATTTTTATTAAAGAAAATAACTATTCAAATTTACCTGATAATGCTGTTGTTAGAATGTTTTTATTTATTCATTCATGTTTTGCAATTTCTTTTATATTTCTGTAGACCAGTCTGCATAGCTGCAGTTTATATAACAACAAGAAATTAAATATAGTAATCATAGCTAAATAATTCACAGTGACAAATAATCCAGCTGTCAATTTTTATGTACTATTTTGTAAACAGTAAATTTATAACAATAATAATAAAAATAACAATAATAATAATAATAATAATAATAATAATTATTATTATTATTATTATTATTATTATTATTATTATTATTATTATTATTATTATTATAGCAAACACATTGTGACAAAAAAGATAAATAGATAATAGATCAAATTAAAATTAAAATTCAATAAATGTTCATGAAAACAAAGCAGTGTAACCTAATGCTGAACTCAAAAGCCTTTTTTGATAACAGTGATTTATTTAACCTGGTCTGTGTTAAATTTGAGACTAGCGCTGTATGTAGTAGAGTATGTACAAGTGCATTCTTATTCACATTCCACAATGTTACAGTGCAGTTTGCTGGTTTAATAATGATGATAATAATAATAATAATAATAATAATAATAATAATAATTATTATTATTATAATAATAATAATAATATAGACAGTATATAGAGTATATAGACAGTTAATATTTTCTAAGTATTAAGTTTCTATTTTTTTTCCTAGGTTGTTATTTAGTTTGGTGTGTGTATGTATATATGTATGTATGTATGTATGTATGTATATATATATATATATATATATATATATATATATATATATATATATATATACACACACGTGGTTGTGTGTGTAGAAAAAAGACAAATAAATTACTTTCAGTTTGCTTTCATTACCAATTTCACAATTTCATTATCAATTGTTTTCATTATTGTTGAAATTAAGGTCTTACTGGAGTATTTCTGGATGGTGGATATTTGTAAAGACGAGGATGAACCTTTATCAGCAATGTGCATTTGGAGAGAAAAATGATTGTCTTAAAGTTTTAGTTTGGTGCTGTGGTGCTTGTAGTATAATATGATAAGCTAGTAGTCAAACACTGACTGGCAGGCACTTAGATTGTCTACAAACAATAAGCATCCTTCATCTGCACTGTAACATCCAAAACACCATTACTCATCTATTCAATCCAGGGAGGCACAAGCTATGCGAGGGAAACGAAAAAGATGAATCAAAGCCAGCAAAAAAGATTATAATGGCAGTGAAAATTTACTATTTTGAAAAAAAGGGGAGAGAAAGGGAAGGGGAAGAAGAGAGAAAGCAGGAACGGCAGGAATATAATCTCATCACACAGCGTCCATGGTTCCTATTTACATCGAATGCAAAGAGGCCACGTCCTCCTGAACATCCCTGCTTTGCAGAGTGAAAAGCATGAACAAATCAAAGACACAGCTCATCTGTGTTTATATTTTTACACAATGAAGAACCTTCTCTTTGTATGGCATTACCCCTCCCCTTCTTTTATGGTGGTATATAAACTATGGACACCCATTATATACACACACGCACCTATAAAAATATTTTAGCAGAATTATAGATGCCTTTTTTATTATACATATTTTTTTTACTAGGATTTTACCTTTAGTTTCAGTATAATAATGACTCAGCCTTGGTCTCGACCCATCTGACTTGCTGCCCTGCTCTGAACTGTGCTTTTATTATTGCTGCATTGCATTTTTTCACTATTGCTGCACATTATGGGCAGTTTTACATTTTCATTTTGCGAGTCTCATATAAAAATGGCCTTCACTGTACATCTGCCACCTACCTTTCTGCTTGTCTATTTTTCCTGTCTGGTTTTTTGTCTTGTCTGTCTGCTTCCCTAGCTGCCTAAAGGAAAGAAGAATAGCTCAAGCTGATTGAACAATACATGGGGATCGACTAGCGTTCTTTCCACACAGACACGGGAATGGCGTTCACTAAACCCCCTCCCCCTCAATATACAAAGTCTTTTCTTCATTCTCTCATCCAAACCTATCCAAATTTTACATCATCTTTACCACTAGCAGGTATATGAGTTCGGACTAGTATTGTGCCTGTGTATCTTTCAGCTGAGTATCACATACATTTTTCAGAGACTGACAAAGTACAGGGTACAGAGCAGAGGTTGACTGACAGCTGCTCATCCCTTAGTGTATTTCTGTTTGTGAGTGTGTATGTGTATGTTTGTGCATAGATAGAATGACAGTGTGTGTGTGTTTGGAGTGGAGGCAGCACCACCTGAGCCGGTCTGCTTTGCGCCCTCACCTTATCACTAGACATACAATTTTGCCAATGTGAAGAGAAACACACAGAGGGTTTGACTGTTCAAAAATGCATTGCACTCGTAATTGTGCTCAGGTTAAATACTGGCTGTATTTGTCAACCCTAGTAACATAAACGGTATTGATGCCATCTAAACAACAAAAAAAACACACACATGGTTTCATCAAAGCACTCACAAGTAACTGCATCCCAGTCTATTTCGCATACTAACTGAAAGCCATTTTGAATTAGTAAAATATAACTGTACTGCCTTGTACACATCAGCTTACTGCAATAATGTACTGTCCTGGAGAAGAGCCTGCCATAGTAACAGCATGATTCATATAATTCAGCAGTAATGAATGCAGCAGTAATGAATTTTGCTCACCTTTCTTAGACCATTCACGTTGACTTACCGCACGCTATATGCAGACCCACGCCGCTCATTTCCCGTATTCCATGCACAGGTACTCTGCTGATGAAAACACACTGATGAAAAAAAAAAAAACACAAACCCAAATAAACAGTGTGTGTTTGATATGAAACACTGATGTGCATACTATCCCCTGTGAGCTCAACTTTCATGTAAGCTGGCGACAGATGCTGCTTTTGGGTTTTTGTGGGGCTGCTCCCTGATATTTTAAGCCCAATTTTCTATGGTTTGATTTGGGGCCGATGAGCTTGTTGCGGGGAAGCGGTGGGAGCAGGACTGCAGACTCAGCGGGGGCCATTAGACATGGTGTGGTGGCCGACTTAAAACGAGTTCAAGAGCTCCCGCAAGAAACGGGCGGGGGAACAGGCCCCGAGTCTCATGGAAACTGCTACCAATGCTGTGCTGCTGTTCGTAATAACTGTCATCTAGTGACTAACGTTGTGTAAAAACACTACCATTAGTGTGTTTTGCGCAGCCTTAAAGCACTGAGACAATTTAGAAAGAGGTAATGATAATTTGGTTTGCAAACATTTAAGGGGTCAGTTGTTTTTTGTTTTTTTTTTCTCAATCCATTTTTAATGTGATATGTGCATAATTCGGACCAGCTGCCCTAATACATTTTATATGTAGCACATTTAATGTGATTTAATAGTGTGCCATGGCATTGTAGCTGTGCAGTCAACACAATGTAGTATAGCAAATGAAACAAAGACACATACAGGTAAATGTCTCTGTTTTTCTACAGTGTTGCTCCTGTGGTCATGCCGTGTTCGAGTTATATGTATATGAAATCAGTCATGTAACACTGGTAATTTCTCTATTTAACCACAGCACTTATGTATCTTCTTGTCAATACAGTAATTGACTGTATGAATAAATGAAACACATTTTTGCATCACTAGCCACATCATTGATTTGTTACACCTTGTTTTTCGACATTAAAAATAGATTAAATTCAATTAATTCTTGAAGATGGACCCTTTAAAATGTACTATTCCTCTCAGCTATGGCACAATATTAAATTGTTTATTCTGCTGTTTATGCATGATACGCTACACATTCAGAGTCTTTATATTTTTTTGTGCACTCAAAATAAAAAAGCAAAAAAAAAAAAAAAAGCACTATACATAAAACAAGTAATATTCTTTCATATTATTTAGCAAATACATAGGTGAGAATATTCTATACATATTACCTGAAATTAGTTCCCAATAGAAAATGTGGACATTTCACATTCATATTTGCAAACAGTTTGATATCATGTTAGGAAATGGCTGTGTTTTTTTGTTGTCGTTTTGTTTTTCCATGATTTAATATCCAGAAACATGAACAATTATTCACAGCTAAATTAGAAACTTATTTAGAAAATAATACAGCTTTTTCTGTCTCATCCCAAATGTAATTTCTGTTGTAAATTGTTGACAATTTAAAAATACTGTCTATCGGTGTCTATTTATACTGTTTCGGTTGCTGATGCTTCAGTAGAATTTACCACCGGACTGTTGATCGATTGTTTGATTATCATGCCGTTTTTTGTTGTTGTATTTTTTTTGCCAGACCCGAGCTGGGGCATCAAAGAAGTACTTCTAGAAGTACTAGAAATTGTTCCTTAATGAATCAGGCTCATATATAGTGTAAGTCCTTTGTTAAATTGTTTCTTATTCATTAAGGTGCATCATTATAAGGAAACGTACCCATGTTTACTTAGTAATAAAATGACAGCACAACAGGGATAAATAGTCAGTAGTGTACAAATCAGGGAACCGACAGGAAGCAGTTGGGAGAGGCCATATATTTGACATTATGACAGATCATATCTAATAATCTTATAATAATAATAATCTAATAATCAGCAAAAGCTGAAACTGAAATGTCACTCTCTACAAACACAATAAAAATGTCCATAATTAGTTTCACAACAATGATGCGCATGACAGGTCAGCTATTTGGAAACCCACCACTCGAAGTCTGCAAAAGTAAAGAAATATCACAGAAAATGACCGGCTCTTTCTTGTGACGCTCATTACTTAGCTCTTAAAGATTTTAATGATGCCAAGTTTGTCTGCCTCTCACTGTTGGTTTAGTTAATTCTTTATAACTTTCGTTTTTGTTGTTGATGTGTGGGGTTTGTTTGAACCTCAGTACAGCTGTATATGTTTTGGTTTGGACCTTGTGCTGTCCCTAGTCTCAGCGGGGGCTCCCAATTATTCCAGTGATTAAGATACCCTCATGCGGGAAAAGCTAATTGGCTTCTTGCTGAAGAGAACTGCTCATTTTTTTTCAGCACTGATAAAAAAAAAAAAAAGAAAAGAGTTTTAGAGAGAAAAAAATGATCATCACCATTGCTCAAATCGTTTCTACCGAGTCAGTGGTTATTTTGATAAATGTCATACTGAGAACAGCTTTGCCAGGCAGCTTTCTCTACCTGTTGCCACCATCTTGTTTTTAGATTATAAGAAGGATGCTGATTCTGAACACACCCTCTACATCATCTTTTATTGCCTTCAAATTAATATTTGAATCTAACACTTATCTCCATGACAGCAGCTAATAAAAACTAATTCTCTCCTCTTAGTTTTCCTGCTGGCTGTGGTGCCTATGTTTCACTCTTATAAGACACCCTGTGAAATATAGAGAGGGATGTGGTTGGGTGGGGTAGGGTGGGGTGGGGTGGTAGATGGGCAGTCTGGGCTGCAGTGATGTTCGGTGTAGGGGGTGGATGATGGTGGTGGTGGTTGGGGGGTGGGGTGGGGGGGTCGCTGGTGACATTTGTTCCTGGGTTTTGTAGAGGACTCCCTGCTGTTTTCTGCTGGGCTAAGCTTGAGCCTCAAAGTGAGCTGGCCAACCAGCCCTCCAGGAGCTCTAACATTATTCTGTTCCCCAGTTCCCTCATGCACACAATGTGCAAAAATTTGTGGAATAACACTTTTGGTTAAATTTGAAGTTTATAAACCATGTACTGTTATATGCTTGTAGAAATATTTTCACTCACAAATGTAGAATAATGTCCATGCCAAACACTGAGCAGAAAATTCAATTTATTCAGAGCTCAACTACTCCAGAAATGAAATATGACATTTAGAGTGTTTCAAGGATACACACAAGCCAGCAGTTTTGCATTTGTGCTGACATACCAGCTCATCAGAGCTTGAATTAGTTGACCACTAGTAAAATTCAGGTCTCACTTCAAGAAAAAAGGCAACATAACCTTTCTTGTAACAGGCCTCCTATCATTTATGTGCATCTGCATTAACAGTAAGTGCTCTAACACATATTCATTATCTGTCTGAAACATCACCTTGAAGCCTTGAAGTTACACTTTGGTCTCTCATATGCCTCAGCTACTTTGTTTCCGTATGTTAGTGATTTGTGTGATGATTGCCTTCATAGTGGTTATTTATGTATTGTTACAGAAATGGTTACTGTGTGAGCGCTGGAGAAATCAGACATTTTTCATTTATTTTTGTACTTTTGAAATTAATCATGTGTGTTGAGAAGCCTATCACATTTGCCTGAAACAGTCTTGCTTTAAACATTTAATCTCTTATTTATTTAACAGCTGTGTTTTTCCACTGAGCTAATTACAAATTCGAAAGTAAACATACCAATTAATCAGTGGTTTGAAATAAAGGTGATAACCTGGGCAGAGATAAAGGCAAGGAGAAAGAGAAAATTAAAATGCATAGTGAATAAACATTCAGATATTGTTTATGTCCTAGCCCTGCAGGGCATTTTAGAGAGGCACTCTAATAGCATCGCTAAATAGGATTTCATATGTGCATGTTTATATAGCGGTAGTGGCTATCGCAAGCTTTCAGTGCCTGGACCCCTGATGTTTTTCTTCACTCATTCATTCATATTACTTAACCGTTTAGGCTGCTCGCGGTTGTGATGGATCTGGAGAGTATGGTCACAAACCACTGCACACACACACACACACACACACACACTCTCATTCTTTACATTTACGGCATTTGGCAGACGCCCTTATCCAGAGCAACTTACATTTTCTCATTTATACAACTGAGTAGTTGAGGGTTAAGGGCCTTGCTCAAGGGCCCAGCAGTGGCAGCTTAGCAGTGCTGGGAATTGAACTCACGATCTTGCAAGCTGTAGTCCACTATCTTAACCACTGAGCTACCACTGCCCCATTCACACCTTAGAGGGCAATTTAGCAGAGCCAATCCATCTATTAAATATATGTTTTTGGGAGCTGGGAGGAAACCAGACAACCTGGAGGAAACCCATGCAGACACAGGGCTCAGGATCGAACAGGGGATCCTGGAGCTGTGAGACAGCAGTGCTGCCTGCTGCGCCAACATGCCACCCCCTGATGTTTTTAATCAACAATGTTAGTATGCCTAAAACTGGTCAGCCTCTTTGTAATTTTCTCCCTCTCGCTTTCTGGTGCTATAGATTTGTTTTAGGAGATTTTTAGGCTGCTAATTTTACTGGTTAGCATTTTCTTCTGAGATTTTCTCAGCGTGATGAAAGCCTTAAGGAGGAAAACAATGATTAAATCTAGCTCTACACATCATTTAGCATAATCTAAATGATGTGCCTGTAGCCAGTTCCAATCATGCATGGTGTGTTACTTTCCTCAGAGTTGTATCAACAGATAAAATATCAAATCTCACATATAGAAAATATCACCCGTGGCATTGAACAAATGATGTCAGTCTTAAATTTCAAGATTCTTGTTGTGTATATATGGGGTACTTCAACCATAGCAATTCAAATAACACAGTCATACCTGTCCTGAAAATGTATTTTAGACTATACAGAAGAGTAGTTTCTATTTGTTAAAACATTTAATCCTTCACCATGAAGAGTCCATTAACAGAAGCTGCCATGTCCTTGGGTTTAATATGAAAGCAAATTCTGACCTTTAAGTGCACAAAGTGTGTACTGAATTATTAATCCTGGTCAGGTTTATGGTGAATCTGGAACCTGTCCCAGGGAAAGCCAGGAATGGATGGAACACCAATCTATCACAGGGCATCATGCACACACACACACACACACACACACACACACACACACACACACACACACACACATATATATATACATTCAAATTTAGCATAGCCAGTAGTTTTGGGAGCTGAGAGGTGGGACACTACCTGCTCTGTTACCGTGCATATGTTGAATTACGACTCAATATATATATTTTTTTCCAAACACATATCCATCTTAGAGTTATAGCTTTTATTTACAACTCTCTATTTAAGTCTCTAGCTCTTTCCTTTCAAAGTAGTAATATACACAGATTTGCGAGCATAGGACCACCATTGACTGGATTATTTGGGTGGTGTTCTCAGTACTGCAGTGACACTGTTATGGTAAGGAGTGTGGTGCTGATACAAGGCTATCAGACGATACAGCATTGTTGGGATAATTTAACACCTCAGTGTCAAATGCTGGCTGGAGAAACAGTCCAACAACCAGAAATACACATCCAACAACCATCATGCAGGTCAGGGAAGAGTACAGTTAACACAAATTGTGCATAGAACATTTAGCAGTGGTGTTCTAAAATTTTCTACCACCTAAATAATATCTGGTCAACAGTGGTACTACGGTGCTCCACTTTCACTGATAGGGTAGACGGTGACTGGCAAATGTAGGTACAGATGGGCTACAGACAGTAATTGCATTCCTACAAAATGCACCAAGTGGACATGTGTATCTACAAGGCAGACATGGCCTCTATTTTCATAATCATGGCATGACAAGTTCAAAAATAAGGCATAAGATTGTGGCATTGTACATAAGCAATAGTGTAGGCAGTGAAGAGTGGTGTCATTCTAAAAGGTTGACGAGTCAGAATGTTAGCATGAATCCATCACGGATATTTCACTGATATTTTAGAAGTATAAATAATGCTCAAGCTGACATACAGTGCCCTCCACTAATATTGGCACCCTTGATAAATATGAGCAAAGAAGGCTGTGAAAAATTGTCTTTATTGTTTAACCTTTTGATCTTTTGTTAAGAAAAAATCACAAGAAATACTCTGCTCTTATGGATATCAAACACTTGCAAACAAAACACAGGTTTATTAAAAAAAAAAAATCTTTGTTAAATATAGGTGTGCAACAATTATTGGCACCCTTTTAGTCAATACTTTGTGCTACCTACCATTGCCAAGATAACAGCTCTGAGTCTTCTCCTATAATGCCTGATGAGTTTGATTTTGTTGTATGTTTTGGATCATTGTCCTGCTGGAAGATCCAACCACAGCCCATTTTAAGCTTTCTGGCAGAGGCAGTCAGGTTTTCATTTAATATCTGTTGATATTTGATAGAGTCCATGATGCCATGTATCCTAACAAAATGTCCAGGTCCTCTGGCAGAAAAACATGAGGTACTTTTCCATATGGCTACCTCTCTGTGTGCACCAAAACCACCTCTGGTATTTACTGCTGAAAAGCTCTATTTTGGTTTCATCTGACCATAGAACCCGATCCCATTTGAAGCTCCAGTAGTGTCTGGCAAACTGAAGACGCTTGAGTTTGTTTTTAGATGAGAGTAGAGGCTTTTTTTCTTGAAATCCTTCCAAACAACTTGTGGTGGTGTAGGTGACTTCGAGATTGTAGTTTTGGAGACTTTCTGATCCCAAGGCACAACTAACTTCTGCAATTCTCCAGCTTATTCATTATATGATATGTGCATCACCTGTCTGATTCACACGTTGTGGCTGCAACTAAATTGTTTCTTCTTATTTGTTATGGATAAAATAATTCAGTCAGAGAAGTAGCAGAGAAGTTATGTTGAAGTGGACATACAGTACTGTGCAAAAGTTTTAGGCACCCTATTTTTTTTTTTTTAGTACAAACTTTGTTATAGATTTTTTTATTTGATGACTTCTACATTATCAAGTCAGTACAAAAAACATTTTAGATTCCCAAACATTAGTTTTCTAACACAAAATTAAATGTTACAGAAGAATGTTGTGTGTCATTAAATAATAAGAAGCGAGTGCGAAAGTCAAAGTCTCCAGAAGAACTGTGTCTGGTTCTGCAAGATGCTCAATAAAACTTACCAGCTCATTTCCTTATAAAACTGCACAAATTGTACTGGAGACTACTATTTTTATTTTTATTTTTTGTCACACCAAATATTGACTTTGTTTCTTTTACTACTGTTTACTGCTCTTTATAGTATTTTTTAAAATGTAGAAACATTTAATTTCATTATTTTGAAGGCATCTTTGCTCTACAGCATTTCTTTGCATGTGCCTAAAACTTTTGCACAGTACTGTATATATATTCCCACCTACTTGCACCATATGTTGAACAAGTATTTGTTAATCTTAAGTTGTATTCATAAAAAAGCCTTATATAAAAGTAAGTATAACTACTCACGAAAAAGTTTCGTGAGTAGTTATAGTTACACGTATATTTAATATTATATAATTAATTATAAATTATATAAATTATATAATTATTGTACCAATGGAATAATAGTACACCATATTTCATTTTCTATCTCATGTAGTTCTGCATCCAGTACTGAAAATGAGTGAGTTAATCACATTTTAAATCCCATTTTATATATATATATATAAAAAAATTGGAAGGCCCATGCACTGCCAGATCATTGTTAATTAATTTGGCATCATCTGCTACAGAGACCAGTAAGAAAAATAAGTATATCTTTGTTAGTGAGATTATATGTTAGACATGTGTGATTTTAGACACACATTAATTACATGTATACAAATATTAATTAAGCATCTGTATTGAAAGCATCTGCATCCAAACTATATATTTGTAAAACATTGCTGACTGCCACACACAAACACACACACACACACACACACACACACACACACACACACACACACACTCCAAAACTACAATCTGCATGAATATGAAACTGTGCATGAAATTGTGCAAACGTTCTTTTTTGTCACATTGAACAAAACCTAATATGGTGCCCTTTAAGCTGTGACTCAAAGGTGCTATAAAGCTCCTAAAGGGAAAAAACATTAAATATTTGATAAAAACCCATTGATCACCATGAAATTTGAGATTCCTTTTAAAGGTGTGTAAATTTTATTTTTAAAAATGATAAATTCTATGCTCATACTTTACGTTATGACGAATATATTTGAATTGCTGTATGCTACCTTTATGCTATAAAGGCATGTCATTTGATTTGATTCAAGAAAATGTATTAACATCTCTACTGATATTGCCCTAATTTCCATTGGAACATGAAATGGCTGAAAATAAAATTATTTCGGAATTTCATAGAGATATGCATCTCATTTTATTGGGGTTCAGTGTAGAATTATTGTAAAGATAAATTACAAATTAAACATTCTGTGCATTAAACATCCACTCTTACTTTAGTTTTATGTGTAACATAGTCCATTAATCTATAAAAAGGATACCCATAATCACTCTCATCATCTCACACACTAGTACAAAAAAAAATAAATGAAGTGGTTATTTAACATAAAAGCTATTAGTCAAAACTGGCAGTGTATTTATTTAGGCTAAATAAAACAAATTAAATAATTAAGGTTGTCTTTTCCCCCTAAATACACCTACTTGTCAGTGTAATACTCAGTGAAACATGGATAAATTTGATTGGGACATATTGTAATCTTTATTACTCATCCTCCTTACTCAAAAGTGTCATTGTTCATTAATTATCAGCATTATTATTATGAGCAAATATTAATATTATTAATTAAACATTAATATAAATGGTTAATCACAAAAGTAGCACACTTCTAGACACTGAGAGGCAAATTTCTACATGTGCAGCTCAGTGCACAATATGTATTATTTTTTGCTTGTTTCACTGCAGTGGGCTTTTAGCCTCATGGTTTCTTTCTTCTGATCATTGTCCCTAACCCCTATCAGGGGTAGTCTTGTTACCCTGAACATCCACATTATGATGGAATAACACTATGATTGGATGTCATATGTACTGTATGCTACAGAGTATATATTAGGCCTGTAATATGCAGTAAGTACTATTCATTACATTATATTGCATTGTTCACTGAATAAACCTCATACCTCAACTCCTAATACACAAAATATGGTATTTTTTGGTCAAATTAATGCTTGACATAATTTTTTTTTCCAAAACCTTCAGCAAGCTCCAGTATCAAGTACATCTAGACAAACTGGGCTAATTAACTAATTCATATCAAGGAAAACTAAACCAAGCACACATTTCATTTACATTATGTAAACTGTAAATTTAACTAGGATTAACTAGGATTTACTTAATATATATGAATACCTATGTAAAATATATGTCCTCTGTTGAATATAGAAAATGTGTACATTTACTCAGTTATCAGTTAAAAAAAACAATCTCTTAAAACTAAATTCTATAAGATGCCACTTTCTCGTAGGTTTGACGATGTTAGACAACTAAAATAGACAAGAACAGTGAAATGATGTCTGATAATTAAACTATCGTGGAGAAAAATAGTCATGCCTCTTTGGCTGCAAGACATGTCTAGCTGAGAACATCAGGGGAACTGCATTTTAACTTTAGATATCTGCAGATACATTACCAGCATTAATTCTCATAGTTTCCATTGAATTGCAGCAGTACTGTCATATGATTACTGTGACAAATTAAGCCACTTTCAGCTAAACTACCTGCCAAGTTGCCAATTTAGCAAACATTGAATATGGATACCAAACTGTCATTACTGTAATTGCTGTTCACATAACTGTGAATAAGTATACAGTTTGACAAGAGCATGAAGTGCCGGTTTAATTTGATGGTAGTAGGGTGCCAGATGAGGTTAAATGTAGTTGTTGTGCTTCTCTGAAAAGAAGGAATGAATTTCTGTTTGGATCAGAGAACTATGGATTGGATTGTTTAATATTAACACAATACAGTTGTTTTTATTCACAAATTGATTAATGTACCTCATTTTTGCATGTCGGTTGTTCATGCATTTATCGCTGTTAGACAAGGATTCTTTCTGCACATTACTTTAATAATAATTATAAGCATAGTTATATTTCTTATTCCACTCAGATTTTACCTCAGTTTTTTCTCTGCATTTTAAAAAAAGTATAATTGTACTGGAGATTAAGTCCAACGTCCTCATTGCCCGTAAGATGGTGAGATTTTGATGGCACTTTATTTTTTCCACAGTTGTGGTTATTTTAGCAACAGATGTTCAGGAGATTTCTGTGCCTGCTCTGTGCTAAACGGTGCAGAATGGCTGGGCAGTGTACAGCTGGGGGGATAAATAACCAGGATATTGAGCAGATCATTCTATGAATACGAATGGAAGCCAAAGAAAGCTGAACGTATAAGATATTTTATGAACATAGAGATAATGACTGCTTTTCAACATCCACTGAGAAATATTAATATTGAACCCCATGACCATAAACATAGCAATAGCTTATTTAAAATGAATACTTTAGGACAAGGTTTATTACTGTAAAATTATTTTCCTATCTCCCATGTGTGTTCTATACAGAGTTACATCAGTAATATACACCTATCAGCCATAACATTAAAACCACCTGCCGCACAGTGTGTAGGTCCCCCTTGTGCCGCCAAAACAGCTCTGACTCGTCAAGTCTCCACAAGACCTCTGAAGGTGTGCTGTGGTATCTGGCACCAAGACGTTAGCAGCAGCTCATTTAAGTCCCAAAAGTTGCGAGGTGGGGCCTCCATGGATCAGACTTGTTTGTCCAGCACATCCCACAGATGCTCAATCGGCTTGAGATCTGTCATGTTCCTCAAACCATTCCTGAACAATTTTTGCAGTGTGGCAGGGCGCATTATCCTGTTGAAAGAGGACACTGCCATTAGTGAATCCAGTTGCCATGAAGGGGTGTACTTGGTCTGCAACAATGTTCAGGTAGGTGGTACGTGTCAAATTAACATCCACATGACTGTCAAGGCCCAAGGTTTCCCAACAGAACATTGCCCAGAGTATAACACTTCCTCCGCCGACTTGCCTTCTTCCCATAGTGCATCCTGGTGCCATCTCTTTCCCAAGTATGCGACACACA
Source organism: Cranoglanis bouderius (assembly GCA_023630585.1). Lineage (NCBI taxonomy): Eukaryota > Metazoa > Chordata > Actinopteri > Siluriformes > Cranoglanididae > Cranoglanis > Cranoglanis bouderius. The sequence goes on from CM042544.1 coordinate 22,408,595, forward strand.
CACACACACACACACACACACACACACACACACACACCCTGCCGCCGTCCACATGATGTAAAAGAGAACATGATTCATCAGACCAAGCCACTTTCTTCCATTGCTCCATGGTCCAGTTCTGATGCTCATGTGCCCATTGTAGGTGCTTTCAGGGGTGGACAGGGGTCAGCATGTGCATACGCAGTAAGCTGCGATGCATTGTGTGTTCTGACACCTTTCTATCATAGCCAGCATTAACTTTTTCGGCTATCTGTGCTTCAGTAGCTCTTCTGTGGGATCAGACCAGACGGGCTAGCCTTCACTCCCCACGCGCATCAATGAGCCTTGGGCGCCCAGGACCCTGTTGCCGGATCACTGGCTGTCCTTCCTTGGAACACTTTTGGTAAGTACTAACCACTGCATACCAGGAACACCTCACAGGACCTGCCTTGATGCTCTGAGATGCTCTGACCCAGTCGTCTAGCCATCACAATTTGGCCCCTGTCAAAGTGGCTCAGATTCTTACGCTTGCCCATTTTTCTTGCTTCCAACACATCAACTTCGAGAACTGACTGTTCACTTGCTGCCTAATATATCCAACCCCTTGACACATGCCATTGTAATGAGATAATCAATGCTATTCACTTCACCTGTCGGTGGTTTTAATGTTATGGCTGATCGGTGAATTTGGAAGGACGATAGTAGTTAGAGTAACACCAGCCATGTGATAAGGCCAGTTAATCTGAGTTTTTGCTAAAACTTTTTAATACATATTTATTTGTAGTAATAATAAATTATATCACTGAGGTGTAAATAATTAAAAGCAGTCTATTAATTTATTCCTAGTCTATTCATTAACACGTATTCATTTAGGCATTTCATACATAATGATTAGCAATGGCTAAAACAATTAGATCATAGATAAATATTGTCATTTTTATCTGTGGCTGTATATATACACAGAACCGTGCAAAAGTTTTAGGCACATGCCAAGAAATGCTGTAGAGCAAAGATGCCTTCAAAATAATGAAATTAAATGTTTCTACATTAAAAAAAAAATACTGTAAAGAGCAGTAAACAGTAGTAAATGAAACAAAGTCAATATTTGGTGTGACAAAAAAATAAAAAATAAAAATAAAAATAGTAGTCTCCGGTACAATGTGTGCAGTTTTATAAGGAAATTATCTGGTAAGTTTTATTGAGCATCTTGCAGAACCAGCCACAGTTCTTCTGGACACTTTGACTTTCGCACTCGCTGCTTATTTTTGCAGCAAAACCCAGCAGCCTTCATTGTGTTTTTTTGTCTGAAAAGTGTCTCTTACGTAATATTCTGCTTTCTTTAATGACATACAAACATTTTTCTGTAACATTTAATTTTGTGTTAGAAAACTAATGTTTGGGAATCTAAAATGTTTTTTGTACTGACTTGATAATGTAGAAGTCATAAAATAAAAAAAAATCTATAACAAAGTTTGTACTAAAAAAATACGGTGCCTAAAACTTTTGCACAGTACTGTATGTATTTATTTCTATGTTCTATATGCCTCTATATGATTGCTTATTTTAGATGGCCTGAAAAAACCCTGAATATTTGCAATTCATCATTTAAAAAGTTGTTAAAAGATTGTTACAAAAATAAAGAAAGATTTCTGTAATTTTGTATGACATGTTCATACATAATATCTGTAGTACACTGCCTTTTTTAAAAAAAAAAAATTTATCTGTCTAGGGAATTTTTTTTTTTTTAAATAATTATCTTTACACACTTTGCTCTATACATCAATACAGTCATTATTAGCATAAAACACTCAGAATTGACCAAAACCAATATTTCCTTCCTTTTCTCAATTCTTCTAAATGGATATGACAGATGTTGATCTTGTTTCTGATTAAGATGCTGCTCAGTTAATACAGAGTCTAAAACGCACTAAAATAAAAACTAAGTGAGAGTGAGGTGACATGCTAAAAGGTAATGAGGTACCATTAGCATTATAACTATGTCACCATGGCAGGTAAAATTGTCATGATGTTGGTTATAATTGGGCAGTGGAGTGGCTCTGTATGAGTGCCCCATCACACCATGCACACATATATTGCATAATTTAGGAAGGAGAGGTACAACACAGCCAGGTAGCAATCCCCTTTCTCACCCCATTAGCTATCGCTCATCCAGCGTAGGCATAGAGCAACCTGATCCATGGCACACTAATTATTTTTTACATCAGTCACAGTTTTTTTCCCCCTTTCCTCTTACAAATGTAACAAGTAATACATAATTAAAAGCACTTGGGCTTCAGGTGTATGTGAAAAAGTAGAAGATGGTATTGCAGCTATTTTAGCAAGGACTAAGTGATCAGCTCTATGTCCAACTCTAGCAGATGCACAGACAACGCCTGGGAGTTAAAACCAAGAATCTTAGACAAGAATCTTAGACACTGAGAATAACCAATGCCAAGAGGTCTATAGAGTGGACATCATTCGTAAACTACTGAGCACTGCAATCTAGTTTGAGGTTGTATTATTATTATTTTCTTTTACGCATACTGAGATTCTTTGTAGCATATTGATTTTTTTTTTTACAGAGAGCACGACTCTGAAGAACACTGTTTAGTATTAAACAAGCATAGTTCACCACCTTCGTTCTCTCTATGGTCAGAAACTTTAACACAAATTCAAGCAACACCTGAACTTTTAAAGCGTATTTACATTATTACTTATTCACCAGCATTAAAAGGTTAAAGAGAAAAATAAAATACCACACTACATTGTCATCCAACCTACCTAGAGTTGTTTGAGTTTCATCTCACTGAGAATATAATTGGTAGAAAATGCCTAGGCCATCTGCCTCTGTCCAAAATGTCTTCCTTTTGATGCCATCCTACAGAGAAAACAGTGTCCAAATCTTCAGCATAAATTTTGCAGCGACAGGTAAAGCAAACTATTCTTCATGTGAGAGTTTCAGGGGAGGAAAGTATGGTATTCTGGTTGCTTGCCTTGTGATATTTCTGAGCCTTGAGCCTTGAAGAAGCCGCTTTTCTTTTCCCTAATTCTGTGGACTTGGAGCTTTGAAGCCCCCCAACTGTGCACAGTATGGTCTTTGAACCGGGAAAGAAATTCACAGATTAAAAAAAAAAAAAAGGGGGAACCTACTGCTCAGCACATATTGTATTGTCTGCATTCATCTTGTTTGGGTGCCTTGTTTCCTTTTGGATGCGCTGAACATGCAAGATTTTGAGCAGTTATTCATTCCGATCTCAAATATAATACTGAGCGAAGTCAGATAAACTCTGTTTTCCACACTATTACTTTGCCATGATTTTATTTTTTAAACCAATCTTAGTGTTAAATTTGAAATGAATTACCTTTTCACTGAAACTGAATGTTTCCTATCTTTAATATAGAATTCAGTTAATTTATAATAGTGACGCATATCTTAAGACTAATTTAAATAATATTTGCATGACGATACAGAAATGATGCAAACTAGAAATAAAATTCTTAGCAATTCTAGATATATTACAAAAAAAGAAACTAGGGAGCAAGGGAAGTTCTTTCTTAATGTGTCTGATCTATTACATGGCTAATAGGTAGTGAAAGCTCTATCTAAATCTGTACATTTTCAGACTGTGTGTTCAACATTAAGTACTAAAAAGAGGCAGACAACCTCGTCCTTACTTTAACGCCCTTGTCAAGATTGTTCAGTCTTTCAGATGACAAAAACAAACAAGCACATTGACATTTTAGTGCTCTTTTCCACTGAATGCTACCAAAGCTGCGCAAGACCTTGTGAGAACCTAAACCAATGCCAGCATAATGCACATTGTTGGCCCGCTGTAATGTTATGCAAATGGGCGTTTGTTGAGGGGCGGCTGCAGTGGATCTGGGCTGGTGCCTTTGATAACCTCCATTACCAAGGGATTAAGCAAATGCTGATGTGCTCTGTCTCTTTGCACACTAGTCCAGAACTAATCTGATGACCAAATTTTAGCTGATGAAAGCACGATTCACTTTATCTGTTGATTAATTTAAATTCCACAATTTTAGTTGGAGGCAAATCTCTTTCTGTCAAATGTATTTTTATTGGGAACTAACAAAATATTACACTTTGCGTATGTCTATTTTATTAATATATATATATATATTTTTTAACATGTAAGGAACAAAATTATTTTAATCACTGAATTTATCTTTTTTTTATGCCTCAGCCTACTGGTTATTCATTTCTTTCTTTTCTTTAAACCTATGTAAAAATAAAAATGATTTAAATGATATAAAACATCTTTTTGTGGTTTCACGACTCCATTGTATATATTCCATTATAAGCCAATTCATTTATGTTCACTGATTGTAAGGTTCAATAAATAAAATGCAATGGAATACATTGTTTTAGCCTGAAACTTCTCATCTCCATAATTACAGTGTAGTCTAATGTGGCATACGTAAGTAGAGTTTCTGAACCTAATGTCTGTCATACTGAGCTAGTAGCTTTTTTCATAACATTTTTATTTAGCTGACGCTTTTATCCAAATCGACTTACTGATTCAATATGAACTGAAATAGGATACAGCTGAGCAGGTCAGAACTGAGGGCCTTGCTCAATGACCCAACAGTTGCAGTCTGGTTGTTCTGGGATTCAAACCACAACTTTCCACTCAGCAGCCCAAAGCCTTAACCATTTAGTCACCACTGTCCTACACATCTGTACTTATTTTGGTAAGGAAAACACCTTTAATGATTTCTGTAAGATAAGAATTTTAACATGGGACCGCCTTACTAGTGTTGGCTTTGTATAGCTGGGTTACATAAAATACATCTTTATGCCTATGTTTGTTTGTTTTTTGGTTATTAAAAATGAATGCAGCCTGCCTTTGTACCATATTAAAAGATAAGATGACTGAGGAATCAGTATACTTGTGCACGGTCACTGATATCACTGTTTTATTTATTGATTGCTGTGCCCACCACAAAAACCACAATGATTCAACACATATGCAATAAAATAATGCAGGGGAGATGATTAAATTTACCCTCAGGTTGTCTTCAATCCTTTCCAATTTTTTCATTACTGCATGATGACCATTAGCTGTTCTGCTGCTAAAGCAGTAATAGCCATTTTTAAAATCTATCTGTCTAGTGTGCTTTTTCTCAACTCAATAATTTGATCACTAACAGCCCTCTCCCAGTCCCCCAGTAATGCTGTCAGCACTTTGGCCTTCAGGTAGTCTCTGCGCTTAGTCGATTTTGTTGCTGATTTTTCAGCTAGTCTGGGAAAACATCCATGTGTCAATGTACAGGCTTAAAGAAAGATTATGTATATGTATGTCTTAGCACATCACTGCTCACTGTTACTGTTCGGCTCCCTGATTAGCACTACATAATGGATTCATGTATGTGCTGCATAGTCTAGCAAAATTATCTAACTTGCATGTTAGTGTCCATATCAGTAGCTGTTTATCTATTCTGGTTTTCCAGTCCAGAAGACTAAGGAAAAATCTCTGAAAGTGCTACACTACTAAAAAAGCTCCTATTCATTATTTACAACATTGATGTTTTTTTGCTCCTTTACACAAGAAGCAAAAAAGCTTAATATTGATCCTCATTTGGGTTATGATGCTGAATATAGCTGTGATCTATTCAGGGAGCTTAAGGATTACTAAAGCAACCGATGAACAGGAAACACCCTAAAAACACCCTTTTATTTCTGAGCTGGTTTTATTTCTTTTATTTCTGAGCTGCATTATTTAGTCTAAATCTTTTCTCAGCCACTCAATACTTTAACCATCTAGAAGATGATTTTGCTGAGTTCATTTGCCATAGACATACAAAGTTTATTGTAAAGTTCACCATTAATAAGGTTAGAAAGTAGAACCTGTTCAGAGGATCTGTAAGTCAATAGATTTCATGATATGAGTGAGATTTAACTGATATCAGCTGGATGGATAATGGACTCCATCCAGAACACTAGAGGCTCACTGAACAGCACATTGACATCAAGGAGCTGGAACTTGCTGATAAAGCAAGAGCAGGGTGGAAATGATGATATCCAGTTAGAAAATCTGATAACTGCAAATTGACAAGTATAATCAGAGTACGCAGCGTCACAATATTAAATACAGTGTACAGTGTGTGAACTATTTCCGTTCACAGGGCAAATATAAGCTAAATATTTGGAAGCATGTCAGTTACTCAATATTATTATTTTTTGTTTATAGAACCGATGTATGAGCAATATCACACTCACAGTTGTGACTGTTGTAGTGAATATCAGCACAGCTGTGATTACCTGTGACCGAGTCACAGCCGTGCTGATATTCACAGCGAGTACAATATTGCTTAAATATATCTCAGTATATCTCTATTCTATTCTATTCTATTCTATTCTATTACATAGAATTAGCATAGAAATGCTAATTTATTCTTTTCTATTCCATTCTATATCTTTTTATTCAATATTATTCTATTCCATTCCATCCATGATAATTTTATTCTATTCTATTCTATTCTATTCTATTCTATTCTACTGACAGTAAGTTTTGAAGCAAATTATAAAGAAAAAATAAAGGAAATATTTTACTTATATTTGAGATCATTTCACTGTAGCTACGTGGCTAGCAGTAGCACTTAACTAGAACATCCATGAGAGGTTTGGCAACGCAAAGAACAGTGACAGTTATTCATACAAAAATGTTTCATTTGCATAACACAAAATGTTGTTTCTAAATTGCGAGACAGCAGCCAGTGCTAGCTCTACTACCCTATTGGACTTGAACATATTGAACATATTCTATATTCAGAAACACTGTGCTACCCACCAGAGGGACCAATTTGAAGCCTCTTCACACCTTGCCACTGCATACCACACATACAAACATGCACACACAAATTCTGCAGCTCATCTCTGACAGGTGGGACTCTGAACGTTGGCTCTTTCAGGGTCTCTCCAGGGACCATCTCTGGTGTCTCCCACACATCTCGCGCACTCATTCAGTGCTCAATTTCGACAGGCTCATACTCAGCAGCTCAGCTTTAGAATTAACTGACCTTGGTTTGTTAAGACTCTGCAGTGGGTTTCACATAACATATGCCAAGTCAAGGCTGATCTGTTTATACCAGTTTTTTATAATTAATGTGGTCAAAACAGAAACAAGCTGTTTACAAGTGTTTAAAAGACAAAATGAGCTGAATAAATGAGAGATAGTATTATTAGTGGGCTGATATTTTACCCATCATTATTCAGTTTCCTGTATAATTTGCATTATATACAGAGAAGGAATATGTTAAAAAAAAATTTACTGTATATATAACTCAGAAATTGCAAATCTGAACAGATCTAATTCAACAGTATAATGCATTACATAATTTAACCTGTGTCAGTAATTAGTTGCAAACTCCAATTAAGATAGTTAGATAAGTTAGTTGGATTTCAGTTGGGGAAATTTGTGTAACAGGTACAGTAAGAGAGGGAATGAGGTGATGGAAAGAAATGCAGGAGCTTTCTATTGATAAACAATATTTGCATAAAGAAAGCGTTGCATATTTACCAGGTTTGTTTGACCCTTAATCCTCATTCAAAACAAGCATCGACTTAAAGCTTCTGTAATCGATGTTGAAAAAAAATCCCTAACCTTTGCCATTTTGGAAGAAATCCACCCTTTCCTTCAGTCTCATATCTGCCTTTTAAACCCTGTTCCTCTAAAGACATTCAGAATGCAATGGTGTCATGAAGTAACATCATCATGCTCGAAGTGCTGATGTGGGTACAGGTTTTTATTCCATGCACACAGTTGCACACATGATTCATGATCAAATTTCTTAGCAGTGCCTAATCTGATTGAATTAGTAGAATTAGCTAGGTGCAACTGAATGGTTAGATTAAATGTCTTGACCTACATTGTTACTTTTGTAAATTGCATCCAAGCATTTGACCCTCATGGCTAAACATGAAAAGTGTGTGTGTGTGTGTGTGTGTGTTTGGTCTAAATAACTATGGGCTCTATGTACATGCAGGCTTAAGTGTATCTTTTAGGGGGAAGTCAACATTTTTCTTAGACAACCAATTTTTTGTAGGCTGGTGGAATAATCACAGAAAATTATATATTTAATAGAATCAATAAAACATCTAACAAGACTAACAATGTCCTAGAGTGCTCCCACATCTGAGTGAACATGCAGAATCATACATTTCCTTTAAGTTATGACAACCAGCTGTTAATTTCTACCACTAAATTATTTGCGTCAAATCTGTAAGTGAAATGTAATCATATGTCTTGAAATATCGCTGTGGTGGATTGGACAATCTTGGTTTTAAAAGGGAATGAGATGGTTGAACTTTCTCTTTTACGCTTGTACAGCTTTTTGCCAGGTTATGCTTGTTTTGTGACAGTCACAAAAATATCAAGAATATATTCGCCGCACCAACCCTCCAGTGCCACAGTCTTGTGACTATCAGTGTATTTGATCATGGTAATAGGGCATAAACTCTACTTTTTTATTCTACTTAATTAAGGTAACACCACAATTATTCTATTGCCAGACTAACACAATTAGATTGTGTACTGCCATGACTTTCTACAACGTTAAATGTAAAAAAATTAAGTTGATTCAACTTAATATTATTTTTACAGTTAAAGGTATAGAATGGCATTGTTAGCATTGAAAAACGAAAGCTTTAACCATTATATTAATGAAGAAGTCTTGTTCATATCTTTCATTTTTACTTAAAGAAGACCGTATACTTAACTTAACTTTTTAAATAAACAATTCTTCTTGACTTTGTAGGCATTGTCTTCACCAAGCTGAAGCATAACTGGTTTTGCAGTTAGTGCATTTTTCAACCGGAAATAAGATGCTACGTACTCAATTAATTTGTTTGTATCATTAATTGGTTCCTTAACATGTCCTGAACAAATTTTACTTTTCAGTGTCTAGCAAAATAATTTAGGTGTAGTCGAGTGAGTGCAACATTTTGCATTCAAATAAGATTTAAAAATGCATCCTTACAAAAGTAAAAAAATTTTCAAATTGACGTTAATAAAAAATTATGTAGCAGACATATTTTTACGCTGAATGTAGCCATTTAAGTTGTACTTAATAACTTTTTTGTATTAGGGTATATGTGTATGTTAGTGTGTGTTATGTTGTATTTTATGTCAACAAATGACGCCAAAACCCACTTCAGTGTATCTGTCAAGCAGCAGTCTTTCCAATCTCTCGTGTTTCTCAGCACTCCTCGTTTTCTTAGGTGGTGTTGCAGTATAAGGCAATTGTATTTTTATGTAGCCTGTTCACTGATGATTAAAATCACACCAAGAGGGAAATATAGAAATTTGTAGAATGGATTTCCTCACATGCTCAGAGTCTGTGGGCTATGAACAAGCACAGTTATGACAACAAGCAGCCTCTTTCAAACATATTTAGACAATAACCCAGAAATTTCCTAGTTAAGCATAAGATATTGAGGCAGAATAAATAATAGTGTACATAGTATATACATTTACACATAATACAATTAAAGCAGTGTTATACAAGAATTCAGAATTAAGCTACACAGCAATGTCAATTTCTAATCAAATATTTATGAAACTATGTGGTCTTATTTCTTTATTAATTCATCTACATATTGGCACGCCCTGAGAACAGTCCATTTATTATTCACAGTGTTTACAGCTCAGTCCTGGCTTATAATTCCCGAACCAGTCTACCAATCAAGAAATAGCAAGGAGCAGTGATATACACAAACCAATAAAGTGTGATCACTGAACCTGAAACAACATGGCACACAAACCATTGAAGTGTGAGGATTGGTACTCCCTTTACAAAAAGCTTCTGTTGTGAGCAGATCAGTATAATTGGGTTCCAGTAGTTTCCAATACATTCTGTGATTTTTTTTTTTTTCCTGTGAGACAGCAAATTGCATGTTGGGAGAATGTGCGACACAGCAGGTAGTTTTACAGCTTCTAGACTCAGACTGATATGGCATATCTGTTTTACACAGAGCCAAGTTTACAGATATCAGAGTTAAATTCTTATGGTGAGTGGAATTCAAATGTTACAAATTATAAGCAAAACATTTTAAATGGATGTAGTACATTGAATAGACAGGATTATATCTATCTAGGTCCAAGAAACCAATAAACAGGCTTCTGTATCTCAGTTCTGGCTTTATCTGGAGCCTGTTTTCTTATCACCCCTGTTATCCCTGTTAAAGTAAATTATATTGTGCAAATGAGCAGCTCTGCATGGCCTCTCTTTAGTGATGTCCTGATTGTCCCCCTCTGGCTCTCCTCCAGAAATACTGTATATGAGCTCCATGGTCTTGAACTTTGCGAACAAGAGATATCATGCCATATTTAAATATTCCCTGACGGCTGCACCCCACTTAAGAAATGGCACATGTTTGTTTTCTTTGAATAACATTTACTCCTTCACATTACTGCTGCATTTAATTAACTCCAACAGATTGTTCTGAGGCACAAATACAAATATTATCTGTCATTATTTTTTATTTAACATAGATGCTTTGATTTGGAACAAGGTTACAGTCCACCCTACACTTATTATCATTAAATGTTGAGTACACAGAGCATGCAAAAATCGCCACAGCAGCACTTTTCATGCATACTTATGAAACCTTATGAACCTGAAAATCGAATTGGAAAGTCTAAGCTAGTATTTAACGCATGACAGGCAGGTGTTGTTATATCAAAAATATAAGAGTCTGTCATGTTACAGTGTGTGAATGTGTAACAGTCATTTAGCAGGGATGAACACGTGTAGGATTTGGGGTAGGGGGTGGGGTGGGGTTTTTTTCGGGGACGGGGGGGACAGTGGGTTCCTTTTTAACCGCTGCAAATTATTACGTAGTAGAAAAAAATCTTCAAGACAAGTTTTGGGATTCTTTAAAATGTAAAAATATAACAGATTTCTGTACTATTTACTGTATGGAATACTCATCAGAGCTGGAGTGCAGGCTTTATTTGTGTGTTTGTGCAATATGCTGATAAATCAGGGACATGGGGGGGCTGAGGCTATTAAGTGAATAGCAGCTCACAGAACTGCAATGATGCTAGAACTTTCTGCTGTGTGAAAATGGATGTTGATTATGTGTTATGAAGCCCAGTGGAGGAGTAGGATGTACATCTAAAGTGCCCTTAGGGGACAGATCTAGGTCTGTACAGTGGTGCAGGAGGAGAATGTGTGGTGTTTTGCTCAATGCTGTAAATTTAATCTATAGGTAATCTGAAAATACTTTTGGTTGTCAAATAATAAAATGATTTAAAAAACTATTACAGATTACAGTAACAATTTTAATGAGGTTAGGATTAGGATAAAGGTTTTACTTAAGGTTTGGACTGTGTTAAGCATGAGATTATATTTGTTAAGGGTATTTTTTAGTAGAAACGCTTTAAAAAGTGAGTATCCAGATAGAGTGAAACCTAATTAAAAAACCTTGTTAGATTGCAGGTTTCTTACTATACAGATACCCTAGGAGCTTTAAAGAGCATTAACGATCATCAGCACATCTCATTAATGGAAGCTATGGTTTAAGCTGGCTTTAAGAGAGATAGAAAACATAATGTCAGACTTACCATTACTCCATCTCTGCTGAATGCTCTGATGGCATCTCACATGCTCTCAGGACTCATAGAGTGCATTGCTTTCTGCAAATGTAACTAGAGGTTTTGAGTTCATTAACATGAAATGAAATCTGTAATTGTATGTTCAACTTAGCTAACATTAGACAAGTATGTATTTAAAATAATTCAAACTATATTTAGGATGCCGCCGACATATTTTGGCCAAAATGGTCAAAGAAGAGAAAGGAATAGAAAGAAAGACAAAAATCTGACCTAAAAAGATTAAATAGGCCTAGAATGAAGTGTCAGATATAACACTTTACAAATAATGTTAAATGGTGAATTCGAAAGTGATTCAATATGCTGGGTTTTTTTTTCTTCTGTTTTATTCTTTGCTCTCCTGTGTTGGTCAGAACTCAGACACATTCAAACACTTCCATGTGGACATCACATAACTGATTTGGGAAAAGATCATATTGAAAATAGATAGCCTTTTTTTCTCTTTCTCTCTCTCTCTCTTTTTTTAAATTTATTTTTATTTATTTTATTTTTTTTACTGTTTACTGCACATTACTGCAGAATCACCTAAAAAACACCATCCAGCTGAGTTTTCACAATTGCTGCTGCTGGCAGTTCCTGACTGGACAGTGGGTAATAATATTATGCCCGCCCCTAGTCTTGAACCTGAAATGGTGGCTCATCTTCCTGTCTATTTTTTTTTTTTTTAGGCTATCAGTTCTGGATGATTAAATTGCATTTTTTTCAATAGCAGGGAAAATTCAATATTGCACAAGCCTACTTCCACCAAAATGGTGAATTTTTAGCAAGCAACATCTGTGAAGTTACAATAGTCAGATACCATCCTACTTCAAACAGAGACAAAAAAAAAAATCGATGTGGTTTTCACAAGAAATAAATATTCCAATACCATGATGTGTTAAGATTTAAAGCTTTTTTTTTCTCTCTCTCATTTTTGTCGGTAGTATGTAAGGAATGCATATAAGCTTTTTAACTGTAGAGAGTTATGGAAAAGTGGAAGTTGCATCCAATTGTGTTTTATTGTATTAATAATTCAATGTTTAAAACATTAGATCTTTTCAACTGCAGGCACCCTAAAGAACAAAGACAAAAGAATGGGTACGTTTACACTGCACCCAGTTTACACAAGTTAGCTGACTAACTAAACTGTTTTTTAATGTATAAACAATGTACAAATACTGAAACAAGGTGCTGTGTAAAGTGGGATACAGTGATGAAAATCAGTGTTTTTCACAGTGCTGAAGCTAATTTTCGTACCTATAAGGTAAATACTTTGCATGAATTTTTGTGTCATTCACTCAGTAACAAATAATGGAACCCCATGACCTTTGTGAATATTTAAACATGAATTGCACAGCGTCTTAGCTCATGGACAGATGGTCTTACATTCTCCTGTAAAATATTTTGCTAATGAGCAGAATTTAGCCAGGAATGGCATACCGCCCAGGTTCTACTCCAGTAAAGCTTCTGCAGACCTTGACATTTACGCCACCATATTTGCCTGTTGGTACAATGTTATTACTGCTGTAAAAAGTTACAGGACATCCATCCTTGATTTTTTTTCTTTATTTTTGAGCCTGTCCTTAAACTGACTTCTAGCAGACTAGTATATCTTTGCTTTAGTGGCTGCCAAGTTTACTCTGATTTGAAAAGCTAATTGTAGGTATATAGTTTATGTATGTGCCAGCGCTCTATGATACTTATGAATGATTTGTATAATTCATTTGCTCTCTGATCTTCATTTAACTGCTCAACAAAATAAGGGTTAATTGGGTAACACACTCTGCTTTGTTCTAACTTATAGAGCTCTGGCAGCTACACCATTTCCTGTGGAGATTTCTTGTTTGAAACATTAAATTATTACTATATACTGAAAATAACATAATCACTTTTACACATTTATTTAAATTTTCAGGCAAGTACCAGCTTGCATATAGTTAAAGAGATGTTCCTGTAATTAGTGGTGAGCGTTTAATGTTTAATAGACTTAACAGCCATTATTGTGTTGGGAGAAATTAGTCTAGTGACTCTGAAAAAGCTCTTGGGGGGGAAAAAAAGACAAATCCTTTTATCGCATTTCCAAAGACAATTCCATCATTCACTTTTGACAGAATGCAAAATTGTCCTTTATCCCTATGTAAACCTCTGACTATATATTTCTATAGCTGATTGACTTCTGTTGAAGTGCCTGAAACAACATCTCAGCATATCAAAGCCGGAGGATCAGAGTAAACCTGGGATTCCTTAAAGACCAGCTTAGCATGATCTAAAAATGCCCCGCTTATGAATACAGTGCACTTTCATTCCAAACTGTAGTAGATTGGGACTTGACTTGCTTGTTTTTCTGGCGTTTCCTTTATGGCTCCATTTATGCTGTGATTTCCCAGAAACCCATGCTAGACCCTGGAGCCCTGCCCTTGGCCTATAATTATGAGAGTTTGGTTAGCCATACACCATCCTTCACTGCCACGACTCCTCACAAACCCATCATTTACTGCAGGTTCTTTATGTGGACCTAGCAACCGCACCCCAGCAGCAGGGGGAGCACAGATGTCAGGGTTGGTGTAGGCCAGGCCCCTGGTGATGGTGCGCCAATCAGGATGGAACATACAGTGGCCCTAAAGAAGCTCCTGCTGGCAGCTAGCCTGTTGAACACAAGTTTCTCCTGACCCTGTGGAAAAAATAAACAAGCGGCCCCTATGAGTCCACCAGAGAGCCTGGTTCACAACTAGCGGCTGAAAATGAAAAAGTAGTAATTATTTCTAGCTGTCAGCAAGCAAGAGCAGCTACAGCTTGGAAGATCATGTTGTGTGTGTGTGTTTTTTTTTTTTTTTTAATGTATCACAAAGTACCAGGTTCACCCATAACCACATTTTCCTCTGTGTAGTTAGCTCAGTACAACATACACAGCTGTTAGAATGCAATAGACTGGTTTGCTCTCGAACCAGTTTCAAAGAATTTCCTTTAAGATTTCCATACAGTGTGCAGTATTTTTTTTTTTCTTGTCTTGCTTCAGAAATAGAGCAGACATGACTGTGGGAATTAGCCATGTGATTCAAACTTTTTTTTTTTTTTTATTGAAATGGTACAATACTCATTCATGCCAGAAGGCCTGATTAATTTACTTGGATCTTGTAATATATGGTTCTGTTTGTGCCAACAAGGAAATCTTTTGGGAGCAAAATCAAGGACATGTTTATTCTGGTGGGAGATTAACAGGTGACCTGGTTAAGCAATAATTACATGATAATTACAACCTGAAACTGTAATTAAAATTACTTCAGTCACTGGACACATAATATCTTTGCCTCCTCAGGTTTAAATAATTATAGAAGGCCTATAATGGAATGCTGTCCTGCATAAAACATCTCATGCATATGTCTCTTTGTATTATTCATATAATTTGGTATAATACAAGGCCTGAAAATCATCAAAAGAAGAGGTTGGAGGAACGTCTTCTATATCTCCTGTGTGTGTGTGTGTGTGTGTGTGTGTGTGTGTGTGTGTGTGTGTGTGTGTGTGTGTGTGTGAGAGAGAGAGAGAGAGAGAGAGAGAGAGAGAGAGAGAGAGAGACCAGGTGCGTTCAGTATGTTGGCTCCAGCACCATGTCTGCATTGAGGGACCTTCCCTCTCATCTGAACAGATGGGACACAAGACAGACTCACTCTGCTAACACATTGCTGCTGAAAACATTTCAGCTTCTGTTCATGCCTCCACTGCTGTTCCTGAACCAAACTCACTAATGAAATCTGGCCATATTCAGTCAGTCTATGGCTACTTCCAGATCAGTGGATGGACGCCTGCCATGGTCAGACTAGGGTGTAGCATCTGAGCCATGACCAGAGGGCCTGTGTCTCAGCTGGGTTTAGTCTTATGTTGGGATGGTGAACATTGTTAAAATTGTGGGCACAGACGTGAAAGAAAGACATTAGGACATTATATGCTAAGTGCTAAGTAATTGATGTCAGTTGACTGCATTTTCGTTTTAAAAAGCTCTCCATCTACACTGGCGTTTTCAAATGTTTTCCAAAAACTGCTCGTCCACACTGAAACGTCTGAAAATCCTTATATCCCTATATTGCGCATGTGTAAAAATGTAAGAAGCTTTGGCCTGCATCATTGCCATCAGGCGTTTATTTACAACCCCAATTCCAAAAAAGTTGGGACGCTGTGTAAAATGTAAATAAAAACAGAATGCAATGATTTGCAAATCACATAAAACCATATTTTATTCACAATAGAACATATCAAATGTTTAAACTGAGGAAATGTACCATTTTAAGGAAAAAATAAGGTAATTTTGAATTTGATGGCAGCAACACATCCCAAAAATGTTTTGGGAGAGGAATGTTGTCCCATTCGTGTCCGATACAGGATTCTAGCTGCTCAACAGTCCTGCGTCTTCTTTGTCGTATTTTTCGTTTCATGATGCGCCAAATGTTTTTAATTGGTGAAAGGTCTGGACTGCAGGCAGGCCATTTCAGCACCCGGACTCTTCTACTATGAAGCCATGCTGTTGTAATAGATGCAGTATGTGCTTTAGCATTGCTGAAATATGCAAGGCCTTCCCTGAAATTGATGCATATGTTGCTCTAAAACCTGTATATACCTTTCAGCACTGATGGTGCCTTTCCAGATGTGCAAGCTGCCCATTCCTTAGGCACTAATGCACCCCCATACCATCAGAGATGCAGGCTTTTGAACTGAGTGCTGATAACAAGCCGGATGTTCACTCTCCTCTTTAGTCCAGAGGACGCGGTGTCCATGGTTTCCAAAAAGAATTTCAAATTTCAATTCGTCTGACCACAGAACAGTTTTCCACTTTGCGTCAGTCCATTTTAAATGAGCTTTGGCCCAGAGAAGAT
Organism: Cranoglanis bouderius; assembly: GCA_023630585.1. Lineage (NCBI taxonomy): Eukaryota > Metazoa > Chordata > Actinopteri > Siluriformes > Cranoglanididae > Cranoglanis > Cranoglanis bouderius. Next base: position 22,425,054 of record CM042544.1, read on the forward strand.
GGAGGCGTTTCTGGATCATGTTCACATATGGCTTTTTCTTTGCATGATAGAGCTTTAAATAATGAGTTCTGGAGGTGTTTCTGAGCCCATGCAGTGATTTCTATTACAGAATTATGCCTGTTTTTAATTCAGTGCTGCCTGAGGGCCTGAAGATCACAGGCATGCAATATTGATTTTCGCCCTTATCCCTTGCGCACAGAGATTTCTCTAGATTCTCGGAATCTTTTGATGATATTATGTAACGTAGATGTTGAGATATTCAAAGTCTTCGAAATTTTACATCGAGGAACATTATTCTGAAATTGTTCCACAAATTGTAGATACAGGTTTTTGCATATTGGTGAACCTCCGCCCATCTTTAAAAGATACTCTTTTTACACCCAATCATGTTACTGAACTGTTTCCAGTTAACCTAATTAGTTGCAAAATGTTCTTCCAGCTGTTTCTTTTTAGTAACACTTACTTTTCCAGACATGTTGCGGCCATCAAATTCAAAATTACCTTATTTTTTGTTTAAAATGGTGCATTTCCTCAGTTTAAACATTTGATATGTTTTCACAATAGAAAAGAAAAGCTTTGTTTTCACTGGACAAAAATGCCATCTGAGTGTGAATGAAAGGCCAAAACATTGAGAAAAAGATGAGTTTTCAATTTTTTTCTGGATTAATGTAGACATAGGCTTACTTAACATTGTAAGAAAATTGTTTTTGTGATTTCTCTCCAATGTCAAAGTGGGTAAAGAACTTCAGAGAAGTTAAGTCTTACATCGAAACTTCTGATACATATGAACAGATACCGAGGATGACTGCATGTTATCTTTGCCAGGATGTGGTGTCTACTGATGTCACTGCTGTAGTTTAGGGAATATGGAGATGGAAGGCTGGCTTGATGTAAGAGCAGATTAACCAGAATTCAGATCAAACCATTTATTTTGTATACCACCTACTGTGAACATGTGCCTTTTCCACCCTCACTCTCACCAACAGCACAAATCCTAATGCACCTCATCTAGTATTTAACCATGTTACGAATACAATTTTCTTAAAATTATTCATTCAGGACAGATTCTAGACACTGAACAGACATTTTCAGCAGAATCTGCTCTGTGGAAAACAATAGGATAACAATCAGGCCGCTATTTGGCTACATGGTCTGCACGCAAACCACCACTCTACATCTACAGAGCAGCAGATGGAAAAGCCTGATAAAGAAATAGCGCAGATCACATGAACCAGGCTGAGAGCTAATGTTGTTGTATCTGTATGTGGGTGATTGTACAGCAGATTGTACAAGGTTAATACTGAAGAAAGGGTCTTTATCTACAATTATTCTGCTTTAAAGCAGGGAAAATACCATTTCATAGAGTTTAAGAGCCTTATTCAAAGTATACTCTGTTACTTATAACTTTTGGCAGGGAATGTTTGATGACTAACATGACTGACTGAAACTAGTATTACATATGATGAACTGATACTGGCGGCATCCTACACATCAGAGTCACTGCTGCAGATTAGGATTCACAGAGCTATAAAGCCAGTCTGATGTAGGGGTAGATTAACCAGAATCAAGGCATATACTTTTGTTTGTGTTTAGCCTCATGACTTGTCAGATAGGTTTATTCTGGATGTATCCATGAAGTAGCTTGTGTTGAGTGAATGACAAAATGTTTCAAATTATACAGTATATTGTTTTGGTATGTTATTGGCTTTTGACGCATTTAACAGGACAATAAAATGGGACCAATGAATTTAAACTGTGTTGGTGCTATATCTTTTGCAAAGAATGTCTGCATTGGCATTCACTATACATCACCTTTCACACATATCATTTATCTATTCCATTATAGGGTTTTATTCCGTGTTATTATGGATTTGGTTAGCACGGAATAAAATATGATGGGAGTTGCATTACCACCCTGGAGTTGATTATTTTTCCCAAAGCATTTTATTCTACTTTGCCAAGAAATATTTTTTAAAATTACAGTAGTTCCTGTTATCTCTAATATTATAACAGCTTTAAGCAGTCATTCATTCGCTAGCCTCTTTTATTCTCTCTCTCTCTCTCTCTCTCTCTCTCTCTCTCTCTCTCTCTCTCTCTCTCTCTAAGAGATCATCAAACAAAAATGTAGCATGTCAAAATTTAGAAAATACAAAGCCCAAAGTCCACTGTAGAAACCTTAACCAGAGTAATGATTATAAGCCACATTTGTTTAGTTAGTTGTTACTATAGAAACAATAGCATATTAGAGTGAGCACATTAATGTAAACTGTGTTTATTTACCCTTTCTCAGGAGCAAAAATTTGTTTAATATAATAACCACTTGATATTTGACCTGTGAATCAATACATAAAAGGTCATGTTAGATTGTTATCTGCACGCATGTGTGTTTCATCAGAGGGCATTTTAGCTCACGGGTATTTACAATGCACGTAAATTCATCATGGGGTCATTCAGTAAGGTCACCACTATTCTTGGTGCTGTCTATGTCTCGCTTTGGGCTGTCCTCTCAATGATAAAGTGCCACCATGCATTATGAGTAAGATAAACAAGAATTGGCTACACTGAAATTGGACTTGATTGCAGTCCATCAATACTACTTCAATGCCTTTGTAGATAACAGAGCTGACAGGCCATTATAGGTCTTGCTTGTACAAGAAAATGTCAGTTTGTAAACGTGACAGATGTAGAAAGAAGTCTGATATGTGTGAAACCTGATCAGTTACAGCATCTAAAATCATCTAAAAATCATTTACTTTGTATAAACCAAGCACTGTTGATAATGTCATGCTGAAAACATTATGTTCCATGGTTGTACACATTATTCCCATATTTCAGTAAAACATGGACTAAAAATAAACCCCTGTAATCATGTGAATGATCTGATATTAAAAATTGGCCCTGTATGACTTGGAGCTATTTTTGTTTTTAATAATCATGAATTAAACCTTGTGCACATTGCAGTGCTGTGACCATGCTTATGCACGAGAGGGTTCCCAGCAGAGCAGAGGAAGAGGTTGTTGATGAGGAAAATATGTGAAGGTTGTGTGGGGTTGCTGATGATAAGTTAGTTCAGTGACAGCTCTGTGGTGGCCAGGAGGAAACTGGACTGGATATTATCTCTCAGTCACAGGTGCATACTGTGGCCACAGGGCCATGAGCCAGGCTCTTGGGGAACAAGCACAGGTGGCTGAGAGCAAGAAGAAGAGCATGGGGCAGCAGGATAGCATGTGGCACTGATCCAGACTCTACACAACATATGCCAGCAGGGTGTGGGAAGAACATGGGCTAGTGGGGTGGGGGGGGTTGCATTTGTAAAGTTGAGTGAAACATGGTGAAGTAGAGGGTGATTTGGTAATGTCGTGTACAAAGTGCAGTTTATAAGTACCTGGCACAGTTTTTGTTGCTTTGGCTCCACACTTTAGCATCGTTGGATGTGAAATGGAGCAATAGCTATATATAATAGTACAGTCTTAGAAATATACAGAGAGCCATGCTTTCTTGACATCCTTTTCAATCTTCTGCATCTTATGGATCTAGAAAAGTATATAATAAAACTACTATATCTATCCTATATCCATGATACTAACCACACAAAGCCAGCCATCCCCACTAGTAGAGCTGCCACTGCCATCGATAGCGGAAAGTCAATCTTAGAAAAGAAGCCTTTCTGTCAGCTCCAGGCCTTACTCCCCTACTCCCTTTCTCTCTCTCTCTCTCTCTCTCTCTCACTCTCTCTCTCTGCCAAGGCTATTGGGCTCACCTGGGCACTTCTCCCTGGATGATGCTTCAACCCACAACGCCAACGCCAGCTTGCATTATTATCATATTTCATCAATTATGTAAACATTGTCCTGCTGAGCAGAGCTGCCACAGAGCACCATCAGGTCCCGCCCCTAAATGCATGCAAATGAGCATGCCTGCAGGCGTGAGCTGACCTCCGCCTCGCCTCGTCTCCAGTTCTCACTGTGATTCGCTCCCGCGTGTGTCAGACAGTGCTGAACTGCAGTCCCACAGAGCCTGGCAGCACACAGCCCCAGGGCCAGGCTCTGGGAATGTTAGCACATACACACACAAGTTTTTCTGGGCAAGATGTTGAGCCCTGTAACATTTAGAAAATTTAAAATTCCTCGACATGAACTTGGTCTTGCGGTCAGTAAGCCGATCTTTTAGTGTGAAATGGCTTTAGAAATTTCATACAGCTCAAGCCTGAGTAGAGTTAATGTTTAACAAGGATTATTATTGCAATTGCAAAGTTTGACAACAGTACATGTCACTGATGACCATGTCTGCATCTGGAAAAAAAAAATTTAGGGACTGTAGGAACTCCTATATGCTACTGTGCTATGTTTTTATATCCATAGGTTAAGTGAGGTCCTTACGCTCACATTTTTCATTATATCTCACTTACTTTGTTGCCAGTTACTGTACATGTTACAGTAAGTTTCATTCTGTAGAACCAGTAAACATCTTGTTTTTTTCATGTCGAAGCAAAAGGCACAGGCTGCCCCCTGGTCTAAAGTGCAATCATAGCCAGAGAGTTATTTACTAAACATGGCTGAATTCCATTAAGCAGAGACTATCGAGGATTAAGGGCTATGAAAGGAACCGAGGTCATTCCTGCATTCAGTGAAATGTTAGATCTCTTCCCCCTATGTCAGCTTACTGATGCATATAAAGACCAGATAAAGATCACTGCCAAGAAGCTCTTATCTTTATTTTTTTAAACACCATTCTCTGTGGATAACCATGTTTGGCAAAATTTCAATCTGTTTTTTTTGTGCAAATATTGTAGAATGTGAACTATGTTGGTGTTTGTGAGCTCTGTGTGATCAGCTATGAATAACAAACTTTGTAAACTGAGTACATTCAGAATATTAGCACCGGCTTTCATCTATTCTGGGTTTTTTTGTTTTGTTTTGTTTGGTTTTTATATTCAGCCATTGAGCTGCCATGGTTCTATAGGTTCTATAATCTGGATAAAACTTAATTCATCATTGTGTGTGTGTGTGTGTGTGTGTGTGTGTGTGTGTGTGTGTGTGTGTGTGTGTAGGAGACAGAGAGATACTGTTATCTGTGCAGGAGAAAACATACCCAGTCAGGTCCTGGCTCACAGCGCTTGCTCTCAGCAGGGTGCCCCTCTGACTGCCTGATTGCACGAGATAACTGCAAATTACTGTTAACTCTCATAAACAATGCCTAGTAACACCAGATATCTCCATTAGATGATACACAGCTTTAACTTTCAATTGCTAAACACATATTTGAATTTTGAATAGTATTTTAATTGTTGTATTTTATTAATTGTTTAATTGTTGTCTTATCAGTCTATCTCAGGGATGGATGTATATACATGAGGAGGTGCAGTGAAAAGCATGTCTTGTTGCGGCCACGAAATATGCTCGTAATGCACCTGACGTTAACATTCAATTGACTAAGTCTGTAGCAAAGTGTGCCTGGGCTTGGCTTCTATAAACCCCATGAACCCTCTGCATGAGGCAGTTTAAAATCCGCTGTGTACATGGTAAACCAAAACGCTAAAGAGGAAATGTAAATTCAGTAAGGAAAAGATAAATGGTCAATAAATGTTCTTATTAAATGAGGACTCTCATGTCAGAACAAACAGAGTAAATGGTGTGTAGGGCATTAACATGGCTAATGTGCCAGCAGGTTTTATTCTAATGAAAAGGCTGATGTGAACTAGGGACGGGCGATATTTTATCGTTTGCGATATACCAGTAGAAATTCTCCCCACAATAAGAATTAGTCTTCCTGTGATAATAATGATAAAGCCTAGTTGATGACATATTTCTGTGTGCGACGGTCTGCGACTCATTCGCAGCTCCCATGCAGATATTTTGGTGGTATATGGTATATTTTAGGAGCCTAGCTAATGATGGGTAAGTTTTACTTTTAGATCAATGTTTGTGTTTTTGAGGCTATCAAGACTGCATGCAGCTATCACTTGTAGCCAAAAACAGTGGTGAATGGTACTATATTTATATCGTCACTGATAATATATGATATGATAAGAAAATATTGTGATATAGTTTTAAGTCCATATCACCCACCCCTAATGTGAACAGAATCATTTCTTTGTTAATTGTAAGGAAGTTACCTAATGTATGAGTACAGTATGACCTGCGTACAGTATGTGCTATGACAGGATTGCCAGATCTGCACAAAAACCTAAGCAGTAGAATATTAAAACACATAGTTTACCTGAATATTTTTTTTCACATAGGTTCTAAAATAGTCTTGTATTATAACACATTTTGACATTAATAAATAATATTGGAATGGATGAATACAAAAAACAAACCTGCGTCAGCAGTCTAAAAGTATCTCAGAATATCAGGAGGCAGACAAAATTGAGGATTGTCCAAAGTTTAGTAAATAAATATTTCACCACCATTTTTTGTGCTGACTTCACAGTTTTGCCATGATTCTCACACAAATGCAAATGCATAAGGGAGAGAGGCACATAAGCGGTATGTTTAGGCCAGTACGCAGTTTTGTATATAACTTGTGTTTTTTACGCTGAATTACAAATGAAATGGTGCACCACTTAATGCATCTAGCCTTAGTACTATACAGTCATTTAAAATATGTGAAACCTGTACAGTTAAGAGCTATGAGTTTGCGTGATGCAGATAAATAATAGTTTTTGATTTGGTATATTATTTCGCTATAATATTTCAAAACCATATATAGCACATATAGCATGATTTCACATACTATGTGTACACACCAAATATTGTGACCCTAATTTTTTAACAAACTGTTGAATTTGCCTGTGTGTCACCATAGGAAATTGGTGCTCACAGGGCCATGATGGCCTCAGGCCTGGTTCTTGTGCATTTTGCAGGGTTACGTGATGAGTAGTGAAGATGACTGCCACTGTTACTCTAGCTCAATTCTCTCACTCTCTCTCTCTCTCTCTCTCGCTGTCTCTCTCTCTGTCTCTCTCTCTCTCTCTCAACAATCTTTACTGCTATGACTCTACGAGAGGTGTCCCAAAAATTCTCAGACTTGTAAAAAACAAACAAACAAATAAATAAATAAATAAAAATGTTAAATTGTGTTCTAAAACTTATAGTATTTCTCCTTTAATCCCCTTCAAGGTGTTCTCCTTGTGATGCGATATACTTGCCTGGCGATTACGGAGGATGGGAAGCGATAACCACATTGTTTCTAGTTAAAAACTACTTGGTTGACAACACGATGTGTGCGGGTGCATTGTCATGGCGCAACATCCAGTTCTGGGTGCATCACTTCTCCGGACGTTTTTCCTGATGCTTTCCCATAGACGCCTAAGCACGTCAGTGTAAAAAATCACTTAGGTGTGCACGCCACATGCGAATTCTGGGAATTTGTGGATATACATCCATGGCAATACATGTACAGTATTGCCAAAGCATTGCAGGAAAGATAAGACATATTAGTTATTAGAAAAGACAACAAACATAATAGTTTGAAGAAGTCTTAAAGTAGTAGACTTAAAATAGTCTTAAAGAAGTAAAATAAAACCAAAACAGAAGCACTGTGTGTGTGTGTGTGTGTGTGTGTGTGTGTGTGTGTGTGTGTGTGTGTGTGTGTGTGTGTGTGTGTGCGTGTGTGTGTGTGATTGGGTGGGTTACTCACTGTCCCTCAGATTGTGTCAGGCAGATACGTACTGTCCTGCTAAAACACAGCACTCCTTCATTTTTCCTAACAGAATGGGCAGTTTGTCAGTATGGGGGGTATGTGATTGGGCAAGTGTTTGAATTTGTTACACTCTGTTAGAAAGTGCAGCTCTGCTCCACTGTATTGCTGTTGCATTGTGTGCACACTCTCTGCTCTGTAGGGAGCCATGATTTCTTATGGTGGCCTGTCTCCACGGCCAGTGTTTGTTCACTGAGTCTGTACTTTGTCAGCATTGTTCTGTGTTGGTCTGGTCACTGCGCTCAGGTAGCCAGCTACAGTGTACTGTTGATTTAGATTTTATTCAGATAGCACTGCATTTTACTTTGTGTGTGTGTTCCAATTGGTAATGTAGTTTTGTTTTGTAGTGTTATAATTTGGTGAGGTCTGATTGTTCCTGATGTAGAACCATGTTAGTATGTGTTAGTGAACTAAGGTTCATGACCAGCTGGGTGATCTCTCTCCCATGATCTTTCTTTCTTTCTCTCTCTCTCTCTCTCTCTCTCTCTCTCTCTCTCTCTCTCTCTCTCTTTGATTTAGCATTGTTGAAAATTTGCCACCTGCGTGCTAAGTGCAAGTGATTATTATCAATGTTTCATGTAATGTAAATTTATAATTACTCACACTCTACATATAATTTACTGTCTGAGCCTAAACCACCTTAAGACTATAAGTCTTAAGTATAAGTCGTCCAGACTTCAATATTCTATATCTATATCTATATCTATATATATCTATATCTATCTATCTATGAGAGAGAGAGAGAGAGAGAGAGAGAGAGAGAGAGAGAGAGAGAATGAGAATTGGCTAGGTTTTTTCAAAAACAAACAGCATTACCTGTGGTTTTGATTGAACACAGCATTAGTGTTCCTGTTGACCCTATCATGGGATCCTTTGGTACCTTTGTTTTTTTTTTAGATCTGGGACTTTTCAGATGGAACCCAGTGATAATTGTTTAGAAGATGACACCCTCTTTTTTGTGTCTTTTTTCACATTGACCAGAGGGTTCTCATAGGCCTGCTAAGGTAAGTGTCAGACAAATCAAACAGCTCCCATTGGGTGGAGTTCTTTCAGCTTGTCCTATTTCTCATAAGCTATTTTCAACAAGAGACATACTAAATGAGGGGTGGAAAACTTCAATGCTGTGCACTAAACTTATTCAGTTTGGTATTCTCATTTACAGCTCTCATAATTACAAAGACTTTCATGAACTGAAGTTGGTGCTATAAGAAACAAAACACAACTCTCTTTAGGACTGTGGTCTTACTGGACTGGAGTAAGGTCATTCATTCATTCATTCATTCTTCAGTAACCGGTTTATCCTGGTCAGGGTTGTGGTGGATCCAGTTGTCCATTGCAGGGCTGAAGAAAGGTCAGTCTTTTTTTTTTTTTTTTTTTTTTTAACAATGACATTAACAAAATGCAGGAAACCTGGTAGATTTATTTGCAAAGATGGCTGTTTTTTGGGTTTTTTTTTTTTTAATAAGTCAACCAACTGACATGTTCTTTGTGCTTTGTGGTCTACCGTCCAGGAGAACAATGTTGATATAGCCAAGTCCCAATGGGTCAATATGGCATGATGAGATTCCTTTCTGCCAGTCACACACACACACACACACACACACACACACACACACACACACACACACACACACACTCACTCACAGATTCACAGGCACCAGCACTCATCATCTCCTAGACAGGCTTGGCTGCCACTTGACATTTTTAGTGGTGAAAATGCCAGGCTTGTTCCACTCCTGGATTAGTGTGACATTCAGACAGGAGGTCTTTCTCAGTACAAATAACAGAATTCTACAGGAATACGTCCACCATCAGTGTCCTACTGTGTATACGGTGTCATAATCTGAATACCACAATTATACTTTTATGACATTTAGAATATGACTTTTTAAAAGTTTTAATAATGTAACATGAGCAGTGTCTCAGACAGTGGTAGAAGTTAAATTTATTATCTATCTGTTCAGAATTGATTTGAAGTTTTTTGTGCAAGGAAAAAGAAGAGATCCTGAGGTACTCTGCAGAAACATTTGATGTGCCTTATCAGCTCTAAGCAGGTTCAGCAACCCAAAAGGGTCATCTGATGGAGTAGAACAGGCAATTATTCCCATAAAGCACTGAAACCAGCTTTTAGGCTCTACATGGGGTTGTGAATTCAGTGGGTCCTGTGACGCACTCAGTGAACAGTCCTGCAGTGGACATCTCTTGCTCTGCCATACTGTCCCACTGGGTAAACTTTGGCCTCACTAATGGGATTCTGAACACAATAAAAATACATTCTCACTAACTGAGATAGTGTCATGGTTTCCTCAGAAGGTGACTATAGAAGATATAGGTGGCTAAAGCAACTGTGTTGGTAACCCACTCACTTTTTCTTTCCGTCTTCATAGTCAGGGGCACTCACATATGACCGAACTCCATCAGTACTCATATGACTGAGGCTGGCTTTGCGCTCTGATATATTGGCATTCATTCATTCATTCATTCGTTCATTCGTTCGTTCATCCATTCTTCATTCATTCATCTTCAATAACTGCTTTATCCTGGTCAGGGTCCCAGTTGATTGAAGTCTATTCTGGTAACACTGGGTACAAAGTAGTAGTACACACTAGTCCATCACAGGGTACCATGTAAACACACATTCACACACTCATTCACACCCAGGGGCAATTTAGAGTATCCATTTCACTTAACAGCATGTTTTTGGGAGCTGGGAGGAAACCTGAAAACCCACAGGAAACTTGGACACAGGGAGAACATGTGAAACTCTGCACAAGCATTAACCCAAGCTCAAGAGCTTATTATTATTAATGTTGTTGTTGTTAGTAGCAGTAGTAGTAGTAGTAGTTTTATCATTTTTCTTTTGAACTTTTCCCTCATTTGTGATAGCTTAGGTATATTCTTTATTGCTAACAGACTGTCAGAATTAAAATGAATAGGATGTGCCAAATGTCCTATAGTACCACAGCAAAGTCCTCCAAGTTGGAGTTTCTTTCTCTCTCTTTACAAATAAAATACACTATATGGCCAAAGGTTTGTGGACACCTGACCATCACACCCATATGTATATAGTTTCTTTGTACGCTGTAGCATTACAAATTCCCTTCACTGGAACTAAGGGGTCCAAACCTGTCCCAACATGACAATGCCCCTGTGCATAAAGTGAGGTCCATGAGGACATGGTTTGCCAAGTTCGGTGTGGAAGAACTCGAGTGGCCCGCACAGAGCCCTGACTTCAACCCCACTGAACACCTTTGAGATGAATTGGAATGCCGACTGCACCCCAGGCCTCCTCACCCAACATCAGTGCCCGACCCCACTAATGCTCTTGTGACTAAATGGGCAAATCCCCACAGCCACAGCAAATCTAGTGGAAAGACTTCCCAGAAGAGTGGATGTTATTATTACAGCAAAGAGGAGACCAACTCCATTTTAATGCCATGCCTTTGGAATGGGCACATATGGGTGTGATGGTCAAGTGTCCACATACTTTTGTGAACATGTACATACTTATGGTGGCATATACAGTACTGTGCAAATGTTTTAGGCACATGTAAAGAAATGCTGTAGAGCAAAGATGCCTTCAAAATAATGAAATTAAATGTTTCTACATTAAAAAAAAACAATACCATAAAGAGCAGTAAACAGTAGTAAATGAAACAAAGTCAATATTTGGTGTGACAGAAAAATAAAAATAGTAGTCTCCGGTACAGTTTGTGCAGTTTTATAAGGAAATTATCTGGTAAGTTTTATTGAGCATCTTGCAGAACCAGCCACAGTTCTTCTGGAGACTTTGACTGTCGCACTCGCTTCTTATTTTTGCAGCAAAACCCAGCAGCCTTCATTGTGTTTTTTGTCTGAAAAGTGTCTCTTATGTAATATGCTGCTTTCTTTAATGACATACAAACATTTTCCTGTAAACTAATGTTTGGGAATCTAATCTTTGTACTGAATTGATAATGTAGAAGTCATAAAATAAAAAATCTATAACAAAGTCTGTACTAAAAAAATAGGGTGCCTAAAACTTTTGCACAGTACTGTACATGTATTTAATTTATTGGATTAGAAAAGAATTTTTGGATATTGAAAGGTGTGTTTATTTTGTAAATAACAGTCATTAATTTTCATTTTCAGTCATTATTCTCTCTATTCAATAATTCATTAATTCATCATGTCATGTCATCATATGGTTATCAGTGCACTTAAATTTTGCTTATTTATTTTACATTTTTCCTTGTGCACTATAGAGCTTGCTATTCTATTAGAATGTTAATCATTTTCATAAAAATCATAAAAATGGCATTTTATGTTTTTTATTTAGTACTGCCCTGAATAAGCTGTTTCACATAACAGATGCTTACATATTGTCCACAAGACACAATAATAACTGAATTTACACAAATTATCCTGTTCAAAAGTTTACATACCCTTGATTCTTAATACTGTGTGTTTTTACCTGGATGATCAACGACTGTTTTCATGTTTTGTGATAGTTGTTCATGAGTCCTTTGTTTGTCCTGAGCAGTTAAACTGCCCACTGTTCTTCAGAATAAATCCTCCAGGTCCTGCACATTCTTTGGTTTTCCAGCATTTTCTGCATATTTATTTGTTATTTGCATATTTGTTATATCTGCATATCTGTTATTATTTTGTTTAAAGTCCTTATTTTCTTTCATTTAGTACTGCCCTTCAGAAGATAAGATATTTACATTTTTTCCCAGGAAACAAAATGATCAAAAAGTTAAAACATTTACATATCCCTGGCTTTTAATGTATCGTGTTGCCTCCTTGAGCATCAGTGAATGTTTGCACCTTTTGTAATACAGTAGTTTTGTATGAGTCTCTCAGCTGTCCTAAGTTTGAAAAGATGGATCTCAACATAATTTAGCCACTGTTGCAAATGGGTCAAATATGCAGAAAATGCTGGAAAGCCAAAGAATGTGCAGGACTTGGAGGATTTTTCTGAAGAACAATGGGCAGTTTAACTGCTCAGGAAAAACAAAGGACTCAACTATCAACTATGAAAAACTATCACAAAAAATAAAAAACAGTCGTTAATCATCCAGGTAACAACACACAGTATTAAGAATCAAGGCTATGTAAACTTTTGAACGGGTTCATTTGTGTAAATTCAGTAAATTCATTTTGCAGATTCTGCAAGGGGTATGTAAATTTATGAGCACAACTCTACTAATCTTAATCCCCTGATTATTCAACTTCTGATCCATGTGTGTCTGCTTGTCTTGGCGTATATATTTACTACTGCTGTAGTAGAATCACTGGTTGCCTTTAAGTAGTGTGCTGAAATGCTAGTATGCAACAATCAAAACATATTATAAATAGGTTTATACATGAGATTTTCCCCCTGGTAAATTAGGCTTAATGAATCAGGATTATTGGCAGAGAAAGTCATTAAGTACAAAACACAAACACCCCAAGTTTCTCCAGTGGCAATGTTTGAGGAAGAAATGTAAGAGATTGCTGGATATGGAGCATCTGCTGCCAAGGATAATCACTATGAGAAATAGACAAATGCTCACAAAATGTATTTGTAATTTTCAAAATCATGTGCCAATTTGTGAGGCCGGTGGAACTGTGGAGATGCAGCTCGGCTACTTCTCATGCAGCCGCAGCCTCTCGTCCAGGCAGCGTATCGACTGAACCGACAGGAAAAGAGAGAAAGGGAGAGAAAGGGAGGGCGATAGCTGCTGAAAAATTCATGCCTCTGCCAGCTCTGTCTATTCGCCGCTCAGCAGGGGCCCGCCTTTGATACTTCACACTCATGGAAAAAAAATGCAAATTATTTTTTCACTGCATAACATGGAGGGAGTATATCCCAAGCAAGTGATAGAAATCTTCTGCCAAAACAACATGAAACATAGCCACTACTCCCAGGAACTCGCAGCCCTTTTTAGTGGCGGGTGGCATTAACAGGTGCGGTAGTCAACCATATTTTTCAGATTTATGCATACCATCCATATGTTTTCATTAAGTACACAATAGACTACAACCTTTACCCAAATCCCAGGTTTTCAGCCTTGGCAGTGTTGACATTAATAACAACTGAATATTTCTCTGCTACAACACTATGACTGAAATGGTAGATAATCTTGCTCATTGGTGTAAACACACTAAGTAAATATGCTTACATATCTGCTTCCATTTCTGAATATGGGAATAGCAATATTAAACGCAATATATTGTGAGTGAGAAGGGTGATGTTGTTGTGGGCAGCTGGAGGGGAAATATTGGCTTTGACAGGTAGCACACCAGGGGGCCAACGCACTAACACTGGGATCTATTCTCTGAGCCTGGCTCGGTTTCAGGAATGCTGATTAGATATGCTCTGACATATCGGCTATGTCAGGGAGTAATCCACCAATGCGGTCACAAACCCAACCTTCCCTGCTTGCTTCTTAACCACCATGCACTGCAGTCAACACCAATGCTGCTCCTTCATGTGTGCTTTGTTTGGTGGATAAGTTGTGTGTATTTTGTACTTTGTAATTCATTTACACATTTCTAACCTTTATGATAGGTGAAGGAACATCTCTAAATAATTGGCTGAGTGGTTGTGTTACAGGGATGGTATAAGTTATTGGGGAGGAATAATGCATGCTGGGATATGGGGTGGGGTGTAGTGATGTCTTAGTGAGGTTGTGTGTGTGTGTGTGTGTGTGTGTGTGTGTGTGTGTGTGTGTGTTAGGAGGAGAACGAGTGTGTAATAATGTGTTTGCCTTTGTGGGTGCCCACATCAGCCAATTATGAGGCGACATCTGGCTTAGCTGACAACTCACTGCAGATGAGGGCAAAGTGTGTGTGTGTATGTGTGTGTGTGTGTGTGTGTGTGTGTGTGTGTGTTGTGTTGTGTTGTGTTGTGTTGTGTTCTGGCAGCAGAGATGCATTTAGGAGAACAGATTTGAGCTCTGGATTCACAGCAGGCCGGAGGGTAGCTCTGACACGCAACACGCATGTGGCAGTCACTGCCTCCACTCACATATAAGACAATGAACACAGATACAGTTAACACGTATTAATAGAAATAAACTGTCATTGCTTTATTCATGGATTTGTTGTCCAATTTATAAGATCATATTATACATAGTGGGGCCGTAGTTTTGGAAACATGCACATAGTTCTGCACTAAATGGTTTTAAATCAAACGTTTCATTTCTTTTGCCTACACATATAATTTTCAGAGTAATACATGTTCTTTGTCTAATATAAAAGTACGGTTCTTTAATGAACCTTCCATCTGAGGTTTAAATGGATATCTACATATTTCCACCTGTGCTTCATGGTTTAATAAAATTCTCATTAAGATTCATAAACTCAGTCTAATCATGTTACCCACACATGCGTGCACACACATACATATATATAGATATAGATATATAGAAGCTGTGTGATGTTGCATGGTATGGTGGTTCTTTGGCAGCTTGATTGGCTCTCATTGTCAGTGGGGTATGTAGCAGATGAATGGCACGGATTCCCCAAGGCTGTGTTGCTCATGCTGAGGTTTGTGACATACATTAGCTTTGAGAAATGGCCTCCCATAGTGGGCCGTCACAACCACAGAGGAACAGCATGAATGCTCCAGTCACTGCGCACACACATTGTACACGTGTATGTGTGTGGCTCATTGGGTTATGTCTAGCTTCTGGGGAAACCTGGAGTACTTACATTACTGTACATGTATTATTCTATTGTGCTCTGTTCTACTATCTTAATATACATTTGAATAGATAAAACTTTCATTCAGTCATTAATCCTAGTCTTGTACAACTATGTACAACTAGATTGATATTCTACTATTCTAGTAAAGGACATTCAAACCTGGACTATATTCTAATAACTATATAACTATGCAATAACTATATAAACTATATATTTTTATACTAAGTTGTCAAATGAAAACAGTCATTTGTCACAGTCACGCACTTTTTTTTTTTTTTTTAAGGTAGACCGTACAGGTAGAACAACACCTAATCAGGTCTTCTAATTTCAAAGCTTAGATCACAACAAGAAAATGCCACATCAAGTTTCCTCTACAATCTATAAAGAAAAAGTGTACTGGCATGGGTCACATTCCAGTGTTGTTAGACATTATAGATTAAACCAGACCCTGTCCATGACATTCCTGTTTGCAGAAGCATCAGGTTCTCTTCATAAATAAGTGGCTCTTCATCCTTTTCCAGTTAAACAGGAAGAGTCAGGGTGAGGGGGAGGGGAGATAGAAACGCTGCTGACCCGTTTCAGGCCCCCGGGGAGGAACTAGTGTAATGGTCTGGGCTAGGATTCACACCAGTATATTACTCCACTGAGACTAGATGGTGTCACTATAATCATCATTCTCTATCTAAGGCATATGTATCTGACACTACAGCAACACACAGCCCCTGGAAGAATGTGGCTGTTCAGGTTCTGCATTGGCCAAACTTCTCTGATGACCTCTTAACCCTCAGTGTGATTGTGATGCTCCGAATCACAACATTACACAACTGTACATTTAGAGGCTCACTGACTCTCTGCAGCAGAGGGATTGAGCTATGGTACTCACACAAGACTGTACTGTTTCATGGTTTTTTAATAACTTTTGTCAATCCCAAGTCTGCGCTGTTATTTTCCTGTTGTTTTTGTACTGTTTGGATATTTTTTTTCTTGGGTGTATTGTACTTATTTATGTATTATGCCCAACAATAAATGCTGTGCTTTAAATTCAGTTGTAGCAGTGTGCATTTGAAGCTGTTTTGATTTAATTTTGGTCTGTTATGAGCAGTTATGGGCAGTTGGTGTTCAGAATTTTTTTTTTCCTGATCTTTGCTACTCACATAAACAATGACATTTGCTAAAGTTAATACAGTATTAGATGAGACACGAGTTTCCAAAACTATTTTCCCATAGTTCTCTGCTCCTTTGTTGAACCTGATTGAAATGTGTGTGTGTATGTTTCTCTCATTCAAAGGTGAGAGGATTTGACTGTGTCTCAGAATGGTTTGGAAAATCCAACTTGTTCCTAGACACCGAAATAATTAATCCCCCTGGTGTTTGCTCTTCTTTCACCCTTTCAATGCTTTTCATAAAGGCTTACCAGGCTGCCGGAGTCTGGACGAAGAGCAGAGGAAATAAAAGTCAGAAAGCGAGTGAGAGACTCATCAGGGATAAGGGTGTCTTAATGTGGACTCACCCCCCAATCCCTTCCCCACATGCTCCTGAGACCATGAAACATCCGCCTTTGACGATAACGAAAAGATAATTTGGCTGGTTTCATTTCCTTTTCAATTATGCTCTAAGGATTGTGTTGTGCCATGATTACCATTTTCATGGCTGAAATGTATAAAGGGGAGCATTCCGAGTCATAGATGAGAACATGGTCGAACCATCCATGACTCATGCAGCAAAACTTTTACCTAAACGCACATCTATATAAATAGATAGGTGTGTGTGTGTGTGTGTGTGTGTGTGTGTGTGTGTGTGTAAATGAAATATACAATGTTTTCCTATATGTACAATGGTAGTAAAAATTGTAGATCAGTTTTCAGAGACATTTCAAGCAGACATCCTTGCTTGCTTGCGTGTTTCTGGAGGTGTATGAGGTATACCAGTGGATATACAAAATTTTTAAAGCATAACATTAATCCCATGAGTTATTTTTCACTCCATTGCTGTCACAACAACAATTAATCCAGTCAGAAACGTCATTAATGTTATGTTCCTTACGCCACTAGAAAAGAGAAATCCTTCATTTTTTATGGTGCTAAAGTGTTTAACAGAACGATCCGCCAGTCTGATTGGTTTTCCTAATAGCACAGTTGATCTTGTGCGGGAGATAAAATAAACAGACATTGAATCGATGCATGCAGAGTAATGGGTAACAAAAATATAATGTCAGTGGCTGTGTAATATATGTACATCTTTATATGTATGACATGTTACATGTTTGTTTGTTTTTTAACAGATCATTTATTCATGTCTTTGATAATGGAAATAGAAAATTAGTGGAGTGAAGTAAAAAAGCGAAGCAGTCTCTGCATCATCTTGGAGAATTTTTAATTTAGTATAACTTGATTTCTTCTAGTAAATTTGGTAAACTGTAGTAAAAGTGAGCACCGAAGGAATAGGTGACTATTATAATAAGACTATATTTAAAATATCAATAAATATTACAAATATCTGTATAACAGGTATACAAAAACAAAACAAAAAAACACATTTTACATATTGTTGCATGTTATGTCCCAAATGTCTCCATTGCACAACTTTTAAGTTATACAAGGAATAATTCTTAATCAGTGGAAAGTCTGTTCAAGTACATATGGGAAATTCCAACCAGGTGGGACTCAGTTGGGTTTAAGATCATTCAAGTACAAAAGAGCTTTTAAATACAGGAAGGCTATGGACCAGGTCCATGATTACAGAGGAAAGGCGGCACAATTTCCACAGCAGGACTTTATATTGACTACAGTAAAATATGAAGGAATATAAACTAATCCTCTGGTAAAGGCTGCAGGCACTCCTGAAACTCAGTGCAAATCCATTGACCGTCTTCTCTATAATCTTAGTATTAGCTCTAGGAGGGTAGTTTATTAGTGCCTCCCTTGAGTGTGCAATAATACCAGCTCTAATATAATGAGGATTCAGACCATTCTGAAGAGCATGAGGAGAATCAAATCTCACCTCCAGCTGTACGTACACTGAACTTTAACTTTAACTTAGTTATTAGACAAATAATATGTCTTACATGATTATGTATAAGGTTAATTAATGCTGTCTACATTGTTTTTAAGGTGTTATTTTATTTAATTGTATGTTTGTTTGTTTTTACATTAAGTGCATGATATTTTACATATTTTGTATAATATAGATCCAATCAGTTTTTATTTTAAATACAAAAGTCATCTCTATTTAGTGTGATACTGTATTCAGGGACAAGTAATGATGTCCCAAATAGCTTTATATCATTACTTTGCCATAAGCTACAATTACATTTCAGACAGAAAGTACTATATGACATTGAACCTATGACCTTAGGGCAGGCTAATTATGATTAACCCACTAGATGCTTGCTTTGATTTATGACCATTACAATATTTTGTATAAATGACCAGATATTCTGTAAATTATAAAAAAGACAAAAACTATTCCGTCTATAATTTATAGACAGAATATCAGAAGTGTAAATCTGATGATGTCTGTCTGTGTATTGCATTTATATGTATGTTTCGTGTATACACTGTATACAATGGTTTGTTACTAGACCATGCCCCTCGATTTTTTTTGGCACAGCATGTGCCCACAACAGATGACTTAATTACATTCTATGCAGCGATGCTCTGCAAATTAGTACATGGCCACCACTGTGAGCTACTAATAATAAACAGTGGGCAGCAACAGGACCAGCACAGCCAATAAAGGCTCTGAGATATGAACATCTTCTTCTGGAGCACTCATGTTTTTCCACTGGTTATATTTAGTAACAAGTAGCAGAACTGAGGTGAGTTGAAGAAACAATGAGAACTAACACACAAATAACAGTGCAATAATTTTATAGTTGGTTCGCTTGAGTTATAAGATTTTCCAGTAAAGTTTATAAGAGCACATTTCTAATGATTCCTACCATTTAAAAAAAATCTTAATTATAATTTTGATGATTATGACAATAGTCAATCATTTTTATGCATAATTCCGATTTAAGACATTATATTACTGCTGAGCTTCTTTTCTGCAGTTTTATTTGCAAACTAAAACTGGACATCTAACTTGCTTTTAATGGCATCTGATATCAAAGAAAATTGTATCTCATTGTAATTGTATACACTGATGCCTTCTTTATATATTATGATATAATGACTGTGTAGCACTAGTCAGCTCAGCAAGTCAGATTTATATCATTTTTCCTTTTGTTTATTCATAAATAAATGATCAGAGGCACAAAGTGAAACACAGTATGTAAAGAATAGAACAGAGAAAGATGGCGTCCGTGTTAGCCTGTAGGTGAAAAATAAAAAGGGAGCATCAGCATTCAATTATATGATCTTATAGGCACACCAGTAGATCAAATATAGAGCAAAATGGCTAAAAACACAAATGTCTAAATATATTCCTGATATAGCAAGTGGTAAAATATGATATACATAAAATACCATTTAGATTTTAATAACAGACATTTTAAATATTTAAATGATTCATGACAGATTTGTCATTAATGTTATGCCAATGATATGCATATTACATCATACTAATTCAAAATACCAGAAAAACAGCAATGACTGTGTGGATAATACTACAGTTTTAACTGACATGTCTTCATATAGCAGATATCTGATTATAATACGTGAATATTCTTGTTTCAGATTGGAGCTATCTCCATCTGATTTATAGCTCACACCTAATCCTGTCTCACTGTAATGCCTGCTTCATTTTTATGAGGACCAGTAGCCATTTCCTTAATTGCCATTTTGAAAGTCGAGCAAAATGAACGTCTCTTTCATCCGGTTGGACAAAACCAAGATGTTTTAAGGAACAATGGCAAATGAATTATTTAAATTATTTTATTATTATTATATTATTAAATAATGTTAAATTCACATAATTATGATATGTTTATATTTATATATGTTTTTTTAATTTTATTTGTTGAATATACATATTATTATTATGTTCAAGTATGTAATTTTCCCTCTGTGATGACCTTTTGATAAATAGATATACAACAAGACAAACACTTCAGATGATTTTATGTGCTGTTGTCTCGCGCTCAGTCCGCTAGTGTTCTATCACAGTGCTTTAGAGTATATGAGTATCTGTGGTGTGGCTTTGCTGCCCCCTTGTGGTGAATATATTTTATTACAAGTTTAAGAATGACGAGTGGGTGGACTACTCGACGAACAGCGTTGTTTATTTTAAATGTGGCAGGATATTTCATTATAAATACGATGTTTTATTTATATTAATCTTCATTAACATGCGTTTCTTTTGTTTCTGATAGCTTCTAGTGTACTAGATAGGAAACGCTTTTCTTTTTGCTCTCGTGTCGGTGAAACCGGCGTTTCCTTCATTATCATTAGGTGTTCGACAGGGGGCGCTGTTCCTGTACCTTACTGAGATGGCTAGTTTAATAGCAGGCCTTGCTCGGTCAGTATCACTCTGTTAGGATGGAAGAAGACCCGGAGTCCACAGCAGTGAGAACAGTGAACAGGAGCAACAACAGTCCCACACTAGAGGATTTGGGCCTCTCACACTCAGCTCTGGCTTATGACAACAAGTTTGTGTGCTCTCCTCCAGGAATGCTTATGTTTGGAGAAATAGTAAGTAGATTTTATGACATTGTTCTCAGTCATAGTTAGCTTTTTTACAACAAACATGTAAACAGATTAAAGTGGCGTTAATAAGCTGTGTAAATATGGAGATGGCATACGTGGCTCCTGTAACTGTTACATGATGCAGAATTTGCTTATTCACATCTTTATGATGACTGTACAATAATTAGTACAGTCAAAATACACATCAAATTAATTAATACATTAATCAGTTGAAATTGCATAGCTGAAATCCAAGTACCATTTTAACGTTTTTCCTCTATGATCTTGTTTTCATCTAGCAAATGAAACTGACAGAAATCTTGGATGAGTCATTCTGTATGTTAAGTTTACACGCTGTAGTGAAATATTAAGTCTGTGCCTTCGAAATATACATAAGCACTTTACAACCAAACTAACACCATTCCGCCTGTGCCTAGAGAATTTTGACACGAAAAACGAGCCACACATGTAGATTCCACAGAGGAGAGGAAGTGGACAAACCAAAACAGTTTAGTCAACCGACTCTTCCTCTCGCCCTTATTGTTCGTTTTCCTTCCACAATCCATCCTGAATCACATCCAAGCATTCATGCAGTGTTTAATCTTCGGTTAGGCCTATCTGCTGAATGAAAAACCACTTTTCCTGTGACACCAAGGCTTCAGTGAAAAATTCTTTGTTACTTTTAACAGGAAGTGTTGCTGGGAGTGCACAGAGAGTGTATGCCCTATCCCTTACAGCAGTAAAAACTATATCTGTACATGCACTGCTCGGGGTCTTTAATTTGGTGGCATTTTTCTTCATGCTATTGATTTATCCAAGAATTAATCTGGTCATATTTATAGACTCAAAGTTTGTTTTCATTTTGTTGTCAGGTTTGTGGACTGCTTGTGTGGACTCTTCTAGGTGGGACTGAGTATTTGCGGGTGCCAGCACTCGTCTGGGTGATGTTTGTGTCGGTGGTTTGTTGGGTGCTGACTGTCTGCCTTCTTATACTGCACCTGACCACTGCTCACACAAAGATCCCCCATGTCCCCTGGTCAATTCTGGTGAGTGGATTAAATCTAAATAATGAAGCTACATGCCTGCAAAAAGGTCTTGTACAATCTCATACTATCTTTCAGCAGTGTTGAGTGGTTACATCAGCCCAGGAAAATATGTAGCATTTCCGATAGAATATGAAATTAAGCTTCAAACCCACTACTTTTCACAGGGACTGTGCTTCAATAGCTGTGCCACTATTCTGTACATGACAGCTGCAGTGATTAACGCTACATCTGTGCCACAGGCCATTAGGGGGCGCTATTACTACATCAGCTGGGTTGCTTCCACGGTAAGAGGAAGAGCAGTATCATTTCCTCTTGAGAGCTTGATTAGTTTGGAAGGAGTTCCATTACAACACTTCAACACAATGCTAAATGTACTGTAAACACCTATCCTTTTTCTTTTAATCATTTTATAGACACAAGAAACAATAATAGACATGGACTCAGTGTCCCCACATTGATTGTATAACATGAGAACATTGATCTCCTGGGGACAGTTTGTCTGTTCCCACAAACACTGTAACCTGCAAGAAACAACCTCCTTCCAATACATTTGACCCACACTGATTTCTAAACAACCTTCTCTTCTTTTCAGGTATTTGCCTTCTTAGTTGTACTTTGTTATGCAGCAAATTCATACGTGAGCTACAAATCCTGGAGATCAAAAAGTGATGATGCCTAAACAAAATGACTGGAATCACATATGATTTACAAAATTCTTTAAATGGGTGGTTTTCTATGGCCATTTTTTTTTATTTTCATGCACTAACCCATCAATTTTAAACGGTTTGTTTAGCATGAAGAATGTTACAGTATTTTTACTCTCACCTGTAACGTCTTTAAAACAAGATGCTTCTATGTTATGTACATTTGAATTGTTCTTCATTTTGTGTGTGTGTGTGTGTGTGTGTGTGTGTGTGTGTGTGTGTGTGTGTGTGAGTGTGTGTGTATATATATATATATATATATATATATATATATATATATATATATATTGTTTTTTGTTTTTTTTTAATACTGCAATGTTTGTGTTCTAATTATGGGATGTTAGTCTATATTTAAATTAGAATGTATATGGGAAAACAAAATTCCTTAATAAAAATATATTTCATGTATATTTGTTGAATAGGTACTATGTATTTCTGTACAGTTTACCATAAGACAATAAATATAAAGTTTATAATAATACTGCACATGTAATGCTCCGCAATCAGTACATTTTTAATCCATATAACAATTAATGCAAATAAAAAAGTATGAGTATTCTGATATCATTCTGCTGATTTCTTCTTTCATCTTTGCTACAAGACATATTTTAAACAGTTTAACCTTTTTCCTAACTTTTTGCACAAGCCCCTTTTTCTTTATCTTGTTTCTTGATGAGTTAATCAAGTAATCACAGTGTGCTGTCTGAAAATAAAGCATTTTCCAATGTGATGGGCTGCAGTCATGTAGGATCACAACAGGATGTGTGAATAATAATAATAATAATAATAATAATAATAATAATAATAATAATAATGAGAACACCAGCAGTTCTCCACAGCAATTTATGGAGGAACACCAGCCAGAGGTGGCTTGAGACTAAATTTATTTGGCAGATGTCTTTATCTAAAACTAACTACATCTAAGGCAGTAAACAATTCAGTCATGCAGCTGAGCATCTGATAGTTAAGGGCCTTTTGCTCAAGGGCCCAACAGTGGCTGTCTGGCAATCCTGGGATATGAAATCATAATGTTGTCAAGCCACAACTGGCCAGGAATTTTAGTTCTGCTCTTTTTATACATCTGGCAAGAATCCGTCTAACCCACAAGACTGAGGAGAAATAAAAACATGGTCCATCAGTGTAAAGTGTGCCCGTCTCACTGATAAAGGTCTTTTGTTCTGTAATAGGACTGCAATACAACAAGGAAGCAACTTACTTTTCTTTTGCAGAATTGGGAGAAACACAATTTAAATGCTTATCTGTTCTGCTTAAATTTCTACATTACAACATCTACATTCAACTGGTTATTCTTTTTCAATCCAGTCAGCAAAATAATTGTAACAATTATTTCTTTCTCATGCAGCACACTTTCAAGCAGATTCTTTGAAACTATAATTAAGCCAGCAATCATTGGTATCAGCCGTCCTCATTCTACAATGTATTTCTGCAAAAACAGTTATGCGCACCAGCACCATAACTATGAGTTCCTCTGGGGAAGTAATGTAAGTGAGCAAGTGTGTGAACATGTCCGCTGGTTGTTCTGTGGCCACACAGTCTCTCAGCAGGTTACAGATAGGCTAATCATGATTGGGACATGCAGAGAGTAGCTAGATGATTGTAGTAGTAATAATGGCCACTAAGATTCAGTGGACCACAAACATCAACATCACAAACATAAAAACTACATATTACATATAAGGGAAGGTAGATCTGGAAAAATGGGGGGCTGAAACAAACACACTGTGGCAGATTTCATCAGATAAACAAATATATTAAACAGGCATACTTTAAGTGAATGTATTAAAAAGGGCACCAGTGATACTGCACTGGATCACAGTTATAAAACTCCAACAAGCACTATTGGATGACACACATCAATACAATAAAAATGAACTGAATACACACTAGAGGTCGACCGTTTGACCTCTAGAGGTGAAATTTGTGTTTTGGGGTGGGTTTTTTTTATTAATTTTGGATGTCTCCATTTTTATTTATATTTGGAGTGTTACTTTTTGGTTCAGTTTGGATGTATATCTTTTATTTACTTTAATATTTATTAATAGCTAATATATATTAATCTTTATATATTTATTTCATTTAAAAAGTACAGTACATTTTCATGGTACAGTCAGTATTGTTTATTTTTGTAATAAAGTTCAGCAATATTTTACTTTGAGTGTTATGTTTTAATTCAGAATCAGTTCGAAAAACTATCGGTTGATTAATCGTTTATCGGCAGGTTACTGCCCAACTTAGTTATCGGTATCTGTAAAATCCACTAGTGGTCGACCTCTACTACATTAGGCACTAATAAAGCAATGAACAATGTGGTCACTTAGAATACAGCCTTCACTGCAGAACATGAACCTATAGTTTTGCTATTAGTTATCGTTTTGAAAATAAACATTAATAATAACAATAATTCAGCTCATGTCTCAGGATCAACTACTTTAACCATTTAAGTGAGAAAGAGTGGTGGAGTGCTGGTTGAGTGCAGCTCTGTTCCCATGAGAGTTCAGCCAGGAGTATTTCCAGTAGTTGCTGCTTCTTCTTTAGCTAGATAATACCTGCCCAAGCTTTTCTATAAGTGTATTATTCTAGTAAAGCAAACAATTGAAACGGTTATGGTTTACAATATATACTACATATATTACATGATATACTACATGTATTGCAGGGCGTTGGAATAGCTTTGCACAGCCTCAGGTTCTGGCTGAGTTTGATAATAGCAAAAGAATTCCAACACGTAAAACTATTAGAAAAGTCTAAGAACAGTGCTGAGATGTGTTTATCTGTTATAATTATTACATCCTACACACAAACACACAGGGAGTAATATAAATCACAAGTCAGTCTGGAAAGCATACTTACTGATGACATTAATATGGTAAGTATTGTATTATTTAGATGATATGG
The DNA here is from genome assembly GCA_023630585.1 of Cranoglanis bouderius. NCBI lineage: Eukaryota > Metazoa > Chordata > Actinopteri > Siluriformes > Cranoglanididae > Cranoglanis > Cranoglanis bouderius. The sequence continues at coordinate 22,450,719 of CM042544.1, forward strand.
TAAAGTTACAGATTCTTATTCGTCATTTCTTTCAGTGTTAGTGTTGAGCTCTAGTGATGATAAATGGTGCACTCGACCAAAGCCTCAGTTAAACTACCCATTTCACACTCACATTAATAAAGAATAAAAATCTAGGATTGCATTCTTACCTTTGCACCTTTCTTTCAAATCCATAGGAATGTGAGCTTAGAGTTATGCATAATGAACCCAACACAAACACATGGGAGGAAAGGGGGAAAACATCTGCACGAAAGTGAATAAAGGGACCAGCTGCCAAATTTTAAGCAGGCTCTGCTTGAAATTATGGATAGAAGGTTGAAGTGAGTTAAATGTATACAAGTTTTGTTTATGTGGTTTGAGAGGTTAAAACAATTTATGATTAACAAAGCTGGACTCTGTACATACCATTACTACAGTATTGAGTTTACGTTAGTTATGTCCATGCATTTAAGTGACTGGAGAGCAGTGCTGTGATGGCTGTGTCTCTTATTGACCTCAGCTGTATTCTTGTCCTGGTATGACCTGCGAGTATATTTTATTCAGTACAAAAAAATTGCACACAAAAAGCACAAAAATATATTGGCCACCACTTGCAATGCGCATAATGCTGAGAGAAGAAGAAAAGTTGGATCAAGGAGAGAGAGAGTGAGACAGAGATAAATATACCCAATGAATTCAGCCTTTTTTGGCAAAGTAACTTACATAGCTGTCACAATACACAACACTGTGCACACTAGTTGTAAACAGCAGTTTCTTTAAATTATAGGTCATAAATTGAGAGATGCATAACAGTCATGAAGTGATGGTCATGTAATGGCAAATGGTAACTTTGCCTGGAATTTTGTACCCAATTAACGTCAGTTCTGGTACATACTCTCACATTGTTATGTACCTGCTCCTGCCACTGGATGTAGTCGTCATTTGCCACCCAAACTGTTGTATTTCCTTAGAGGCTTCTTTTCAGCAGTCCTCTTTCTGAACCTCTTAACCCCATCAATAAAGGTGTAGCTACATGTTAATGGTGAGTGGAGCTTGTGGCTTAGCCATTGTCAGCTTGTGCTGGCAGGATTATCTAATAATTAAGTCATCATCAGAAACATTTTTGTTCTTGTGGCCTGGCTGAGTAAAAGGTAAGACTGAGTGGCAACAAAGCAACGTATTCCCAATAACCGGAAATGGTCTTCGCGTTCAAGAAATACAGAAAATAGCACTTTGAATATTTGAATTAGCCAAATGCATGGCTAAAATCTATCCGCCAGATGGCGCTGTTGTACGCATAAATGTACATTCAGCCATTTCAGTCAACAGTGGAAACAAGAGAAAACTAATCTCACTGAATATAAACGTGTCCATGATTGAGAGCTCTAATTAGGGTGTTTGTGAAGTCCTCAGTGTAACTACCCTTAAACTGGTCATTATGTTTTACATTATAACTTGGTGTTGAATTATTGAATCAGATTATTCAGAAAGTGTTGTTTAAATGGAAATATCTTGTCTTGTGGATGCTTCAACAACATTAAATATGACTATAAATGATTAAAAAGCACATACCAGTCTTTAATAAATTAAAATTTGTCATCAATGGCAATTGGTTGTTGCTGTGGTATGAGATGAATAAAACAATTACTGTTGTAGTGAACCACCACATCGCTGTTTATTTTCCTATAACAACATGCCACCCAGTATTTTATCCTTAGGCTACATAAATAAGTAGCCTACTAATCATTACAGATAGTATTGTAAAGTGTGTGTGTGTGTGTGTGTTACATATATTTTTTTTCTTCTCTATATATAACAAGGGTGCAGGTTCAGGTGCAGCTCAGCAGCTTTAGGCAGAAAAACAGACAATAAAGTAAGAACAAGATGAAACCAGTTGCATACAAATTCACTTGGGCTGTCCTAGTTTTAACTACAGCCAAAGGCAGCTATAAGATTATGGTTCACTTTGGCACTGACTCTGTGCTAAGACTCCGCTTATAATGAGCCCTATCATATACGTTCTACTGAGTGGTGTGGACTGTCAGGCTACTTGTGGTCTGAGAACTGGAATCCTGCCTCGGGTAAATAAACGTAATCTCCATTGTGAACATTCCAGCTACACCACCACCTCCTTCCCTGGATCTGCTACAACACAAAAAATTATTTACACGCCATTATTATGCTCAATTATGTGACCACACATGATAGCAATGCTTCTGAAATTAACCTTGGCTTGGTGGAAGCATTTTCAATAGAAATGAAATACCCACTGTATTATTTGGATATAATGGATATAGAAGGTATATAATAAAGTGGTGAAATAACAGCTAAGTCTCTGGTGTACAGCCGTGGCCAAAAGTTTTGAGAATGACACAAATATTAATTTTCACAAAGTCTACTGCTTCAGTGGTTTTAGATCTTTTTGTCAGATGTTACTAACTGTTACTGAAGTATAATCACAAGCATTTCATAAGTGTCAATGGCTTTTATTGACAATTACATGAAGTTTATGCAAAGAGTCAATATTTTTCAAGACCTCTGCAATTTGCCCTGGCATGCTGTCAATCAACTTCTGGGCCACATCCTGACTGATGGCAGCCCATTCTTGCATAATCAAAGCTTGGAGTTTGTCAGAGTTTGTGGGTTTTTGTTTGTCCACCCGCCTCTTGAGGATTGACCACAAATTCTCAATGGGATTAAGGTCTGGGGAGTTTCCTGGCCATGGACCCAAAATGTCGATGTTTTGTTCCCCGAGCCACTTCATTATCACTTTTGCCTTGTGGCAAGGTGCCCCATCATGCTGGAAAAGGCATTGTTCATCACCAAACTGTTCTTGGATGGTTGGGAGAAGTTGCTCTCTGAGGATGTTTTTGTACCATTCTTTATTCATGACTGTGTTCTTAGGCAAAATTGTGAGTGAGCCCACTCCCTTGGCTGCGAAGCAACCCCACACATGAGTGGTCTCAGGATGCTTTACTGTTGGCATGACACAGGACTGATGGTAGCGCTCACCTTTTCTTCTCCGGACAAGCTTTTTTCCAGATGCCCCAAACAATCGGAAAGGGGATTCATCAGAGAAAATGACATTACCCCAGTCCTCAGCAGTCCAATCCCTGTACTTTTTGCAGAATAGCAGTCTGTCCCTGATGTTTTTCCTGGAGAGAAGTGGCTTCTTTGCTGCCCTTCTTGACACCAGGCCATCCTCCAAAAGTCTTCGCCTTACTGTGCGTGCGGACGCACTCACACCTGCCTGCTGCCATTCCTGAGCAAGCTCTGCACTGGTGGTGCCCCGATCCCGCAGCTGAATCAACTTTAGGAGACGGTCCTGGCGCTTGCTGGACTTTCTTGGGCGCCCTGAAGCCTTCTTCACAACAGTTGAACCTCTCTCCTTGAAGGTCTTGATGATCCGATAAATGGTTGATTTAGGTGCAATCTTACTAGCAGCAATATCCTTGCCTGTGAATCCCTTTTTGTGCAAAGCAATGATGGCTGCACGTGTTTCCTTGCAGGTAACCATAGTTAACAGAGGAAGAACAATAATTTCAAGCACCACCCTCCTTTTAAAGCTTCCAGTCTGTTATTCTAACTCAATCAGCATGACAGAGTGATCTCCAGCCTTGTCCTCGTTAACACTCTCACCTGTGTTAACGAGAGAATCACTGACATGATGTCAGCTGGTCCTTTTGTGGAAGGGCTGAAATGCAGTGGACATGTTTTTTTGGGATTAAGTTCATTTTCATGGCAAAGAGGGACTTTGAAATTAATTGCAATTCATCTGATCACTCTTCATAACATTCTGGAGTATATGCAAATTGCCATCATAAAAACTGAGGCAGCAGACTTTGTAAAAATTAATATTTGTGTCATTCTCAAAACTTTTGGCCACGGCTGTACATGAACAAAGACTGCTTGTGTTTAAACAGTAACATTTATGTTGAAAAAGAATGGTGTGGGCAACCTTTCATCAGGAAATTTTGAGCATATGGAAAAAGAAATAGCATACTGGGCAAGTAGTGAGCATGGGAGATTTTTTATTTTTTTTTCATTCCACACTTTCTTCCCAATGTTAGACAATAACTAATTTGACCCCAAATGTGAATACTATAATATTCTTGCTTGCAGTCTTTCAAAAATAGCATGCATCAAGGTCATTGTTAGTGTATATGGAAAGTATATATGAATGTAAATTATTAGTGCACAAAATCAACTTGTTTAAAAGAGTATAAATATACAAAGTCTTGGATAAGTACAGTCAGTCATGAAATGTCTTCTGTAATAAAAGTTTTTAAATTATTTTCTGTTGTGTCTAACAATAGTATGAGCCAGATAAGCTGGGTTTTTTCCGATGCCTACTGGTGCCTACTGATTCTTGACTCCATTGAAGTCGAAACGGAGGATTTGATCTCTATTCATTCTGCTTTTTCAGTCTTGAAAGCCACTTTCATGTTCATTTGCTCTGAATGGGGCTATGATGCTGCTCCACATCCATTTAAACTTATTAGTATTAGGTGGTGCTTTTGATCTACAGCATTAAAACATTTTATCTAGGCAGCCTGACTGCAGTGTAGGATTTGGTTTCTTCTCTCCACCCCACCATGTCAAAACACTGAAACTGGGATATTTTATCTGAGGGCCAGAACCCGCATAGCGAGTTACACATTCACTGTACACAGAGTGGAAACCTAATCCAATTGATGCTCTCTTTAATAGCCATTCTGAACGGTTCCTGTTTGCTCCCTCAAAACACTTCTGGTTTTGTCAACATGAGGGATAATAAAATTGTCTGGATCTCAAGGCAAGTTTAAATCTTGGTCTTATGGGATTCATTTTCCACAAACCAAACTAATAAATGTGTTTTGCAGGATGTCAACTATAAATACATCATGTGAAACCACAATGCTATAGCCAAGATACTATTTACACAGTATACACTTCTCATTGTTATGCAGTGTAATGATAGAAGAAACACACACAAAAAGGCACAACTATGTAGTAAGAGAAATGACTTTTTTTTCTTTTTTTTTTTTAAATCAGAGACCAGTTTACTCCATAAAGTCCTAAAGACCAAAAGTCATCTTCTTAGACACATTTTAACTATTTTCACTGTCTCTAAATATCAGAAATATTACACCTGTCATTTTTTTCAGGGAGCCCAGAAGTGTGAATCAGAGAGGTTACCATTTACTGATGGAAATAAAACTTTATACTTTAACATTCAAGTCAATGTACAATTCACCAGATGGTGTAATTCTCCTGGAGTTTTCACACCCCAACACTAAGGACGTGTGAAAGCAAATGTCTAACTTCAAGGAAGTTATTTAATGGTTGAAAGTATTTTTGCCATCTTCAGTTAGCTTTGGTCTATATCTTTGCTGCATATGGAGGCTCACTGACATTTACTGCATGGGACTATAAACTAAACAGACAAGTAAAGATTTACTGATATTCGAAGGCTTTTACACAATGCAAAGTTTAACTGAGCTTTAGATCTAAATAAAGTAAACAGTCTGAAATATACAAGAGCTTGCATTTTTGTCTTCACTCTCACTGACGTTACATTGACCCTTTCTATACCATCTCCCAAGCACCGCTTAACAGGTGTGTATGATCAGTACTCTTCAAACCCAGTGAATCATTCCTTGTTCTTTGTGAATGGTCTCGTCATAATTACAGTGTTACTGCTGGATTTCAAAACAATATATCACATGCTTTTAGGATTAGAAATTGAAAGCACTTTCATGCTTACTGTCACTTGGATTGGCCCGGGAATGTCAACAGAACATAGCTCTGTTAGAAACAAGTATGATCCAGTAGACTCAATCCAGGCAAACTGGATGCTCAAACAGAAATTCAAACATCTGGCTTGTTTCTACATGTTGCTCTCTGTCGTGCCCTCAGAAACCTTGGACTCTACTGTTTTGTGGACTCATACTATTTTTCACATACAAAAAGCCTCTATGCATCTTTCCCTCAATTTCACCAGAAAGGCTCTTCTGATGGCAATGTGATAACATGGATGGAGCTGCATTTTTCATTTGACAATCCATCAACCAGTCAGCACTTCAACTAAAGAGCCAGAAGTCTTATTAGAAGGAGGAGAAACAATAAAGAGTGAAATTTTCTAATCTGCAACAGTTAGGGATTTTCACTAAGAGAAGGTGGGTTCAAGCATGCATTGTGAATAAGAATGTAGTTTTCAACAAATGTGTTTCTTTTTTGGGGTTGAAAACAACTGCAAGTGTGATATTGCTATTCTACAACAGTTCTTTTTGTTTTATAAACAAAAATAAATATAGAGTAACTGACATTTCAGACATAATATAGCCAAATATTTTTTTAAAAAATTTTTTGCTCCGTCAATAAAAATAGTTCCCAAAGAAGCCACAGCTGGATAGAGAAACTGACAGCCCGTAGTAAGTGTAGTAATGGTTTCAGTGTAATGAACTACTACTAGAAATGGAATTTTATGTAGCGAACACAAACAGTGAAATGTGAAACAGTGAACAATAGTGAAAACAAGCCATGCCACATGTAGAATGCCTAACAAGCATAACCCAAAGTCATCAAACTGACACCTTGTGCTACAAACCCAGAGAAACCAGGAAAATATATGATTAATAAACCCCATCAAAATAGAATGTGGTCAGCATGGTGGCACAGTGAAAAGAATTGCCATTTCACAGCTGTTCAATCCTGAGCTAAGGAAAAACTGCCATAGGTGTGAATGTGTGTGTGTGTGTGTGTGTCTCTGTGTCTCTGTGTGTGGTGCCCTGTGATTGACTGGCTTACCATCTGGGGTGAAGAAAAAAAAGAAGAAGGAAAAAAACAACCTAATAAGAAACAGCAGCGGTAACTTAATCCAAGAAATCACGTTTCAATGTATACCAGCCCTGATGACGACCAACATAATTATATGCCTAAATATGGGATTGTGTATTTTAAAATTGTTGTCGTTTTTTCCAGTAGAAAAGTAAAACACAGTTTGTAGAATTAGTCGACTCCTGTTGTCAGCAAACCAAATTTTCTATATATTTTCATGTAAAAAATTCAATAAACTGATGCGATTCATGTCTCTAGTGTTACAACCCGCTATATTCCGTGGGTATGTTTTGTGTGTTTGCTGTGTGAAATCTGTGCACTAGTGCTTTTCATGGCAAATCAATTCATAGAGAAGTGCCTGAAGATAAAATCTGTGCTGAGAAAATTAAATGTAAATTCCAAAAGCCTACATGCACTCATTCCTTTTGGTCAGATTCTTTCTGTTACGGTGGGCAAGAGGGAGCGCTCAATGATAAAGTTGAGAAACTGTTATCTGGGAAGCATTTCGTCAAGGTCTGCCACGACATACGACACCACGGCCCACACAGCTGAACACAGATTCATCTCTGCTGGGTTCTGCACAGCCATCGTGTCACCCTCAGTGTGGTGGAACCAGAAGTATTTGTTGTCTGCTGTATGCAGGCTGGCACCTAGGCAAGAGAAACAAGATCCAAAAATAGAATTAAAGCAATCGATTTTAAGTTGCAGTGCTGAGAAAACGAAATAAAGTATGGTTTAAAATCATACCAATAGCAAAAAAGCACACAACCACAAATATTATGGTTTATATCACTTTATGCCTTTCAATACCAGTGAATGTATATTCCCATTTGAAAGTACTGGAACAGCAAGACCAATTCTTTTGTTTTCGCTATACACTAAAGACATTTGGGTTTCAGATCAAATGATGAATACGAGAAGATATGGGATTAGATTTGTGCCAAAAGTATTGCACGTAACTTTTCAAGAAACAAAAATATGCAATGTGAAAGAAGAAAAACACTCTAAAACTGAAAACAGTGAACTCAGTGGCAAAAATCTAACATTGTCTTCAAATAAACATCATTCTTTGTTAGCAGTTTTCTAAGCTTCCTTTTCGCTAATCACGGTTTATGAATGCGCTGCCAGAGTTTTCAGTTACGCCTTTCAAAATTTTCATTTACACTCCGCAAGTTTACATTTTGAAAGGCGTAAACGAAAACTCTGGCAGCGCATTCATAAACCGTGATTAGCGAAAAGGAACCTTAGAAAACTGTTAACAAAGAATGATGTCTATTTGAAGACAATGTTTGATTGATTTTTGCCACTGAGTTCACTGTTTTCAGTTTCAGAGTGTTTTTTTTTTCTTTCTCATATATATGTATATACATATATTTTTGTCCATTTCTTGAAAAGTTACATTCAATACTTTTGGCACAAATCTAATCCCATAAGAAGATAGATCAGAATTTCAGCTTTCATTTCCTGATAGCTACATCTACAGTTGCAATCAAAATTATTCAGCCCCCATTGCAAATCAGGTTTATTGTCAAAATTTACAGATTTTCAGCTGTTTGCGATGAACAAATCAAACAAACGCAATTGAAATGGTTCAACACAACAAATGCTTCAAGTGGTTTCCCCAAATTCAACTGAAAATGCAACTTCTCCAGTTTCAAAATTATTCAACCCCTTCATGGCAAGCATCTTTAGTACTTAGTAGAGCACCCTTTTGTTGTTATGACCTGCTGCAAACAAGATGCATAGAAAGACACCAGTTTCTGGCAGCATTCCTGAGGAATCTTAGCCCATTCCTCATGAGCCTCCAGTTCAGTAATATTGCGTGCTGCAACAGCCTTCTTCAAATCCCACCAGAGATTTTCTATGGGGTTCAAGTCAGGTGACTGTGATGGTCCTGTAGAATCTTCCAGGACTTCTTCTGCAACCAAGCCTTGGAGGAATTTGAGGTATGTTCGGGATCATTGTCCTGTTGGAAGGTCCAGTGACGCCCAAGCTTCAGCTTCCTCATAGATGGCATGACGTTTTCTCCTAGGATTTCCTGATACTTCAATGAATCCATCTTGCCTTCCACGGGTTTCCAGTGCCAGAGGATGCAAAGCAGCCCCAGAGCATCACCGAGCCACCACCATGCTTGACTGTGGACAGAGTGATCTTTCTTCATTCTTCTTTCTCCAGACATACCGCTGATCCATGGGGCCGAAAAGTCCCAGTGTGGTTTCATCACTCCACAGAACAGAATCCTAAAACCTCTGTGGCTTATTGATATGATTTTGAGCCGACTTTTCTCATGCCTTTGGGTCAGTAGTGGTGTACTTGGAGTTCTGGCATGGAAACCTTCTGTGTTTAGTATGTGCCATACTGTGCTCACTGAAAACTCAGTGCGTGTTGCCACCAAGTCTTCCTGCAGGTCTTTTGCTGTCACTCGAGGGTTTTTCACAACATGCCTTCTCAGAAATCTGGTTGCAGCCGTTGATAGCTTCCTTTTTCTGCCCTGTCCAGGTATTTCATGTATTTTCTGCCCCTAGCCAGTTCAGGTATTTGATGTGTTCCAGCTCAAGCACACCTGGTGCAACTAATGAAGCCCTTGATTAGTTGCATCAAGTGTGCTTGAGACAACACCTGTTTTGCACATTTGTGCTGGTGTGAGTGATTCTATTCAGGGGGTTGAATAATTGTGAGACTGGAGAAGTCATTATAAGTTGCATTTTCAGTTGAATTTGGGGAAACCACTTGAAGCATTCATTGTGTTGAACTATTTCAATTGCTTTTGTTTGATTTGTTCATTGCAAACCGCTGAATGTCTGTTGGTACCTCTGGCGACAGACAACCCAATTTGTAGGTGAGCAAAAGTATTAGAACAGATAGTCTTAATGTAAATAACACTTAATATTTGGTTGTACTGTATATCCCTTGCTTGCAATAACTGCATCAAGCCGGTGACCCACCAACCACCAAACTGTTGCATTCCTCTTTTGTGATGCTTTTCCAGGCTTGTGCTGCAGATTCTTTCACTTGTTTGTTTTGGGGGGTTTCTCTCTTCAGTCTCATCTTCAGGAGGTGAAACGCATCTTCAGGAGGTGAAACGCATGTTCAATTGGGTTAAGGTCTGGTGATTGACTTGGCCAGTCTAAAACCTCCACTTTTTTCCCCCGATGAAGAGTTTTTTGGGTCATTGCCTTGCTCCCAATTAGACTGGATGCATTTCTCTGTACATTGGCAGACAGAATGTTTCTGTAGACTTCTGAATTCATTCTGCTGCTACCATCATGAGATACATCATCAATAAAAATTAGTGAGCCCATTCCAGAAGCAGCCATGCAAGCCCAAGCCATGACACTACCTCCACCATTTTGGATCATGAGCAGATCCTTTCTTTCTCCACATTTTGGCCTTTCCATCACTTTGGTAGTTTAATCTTGGTCCAAACTTTTGTGGCTCATCTCTGTATCTCTGTATCTGTATCAGATTTCCAATCCGGCCTTCTGATTCTTACTGCTGATGACTACATTTCTGTTCTCGTAGTCTTTTTCAAGCAGTGGCTTGTAATCCCTTCACTCCTGCCCTGTGGAGGTTGTCGGTGATGTCACTGGTTTTCCTTCACAGCTCTCACAATGTTTCTGTCATCAACTACTGTTGTTTAGCTGACCTGTTCCATGTCTGGTAGTTAGTACACCAGTGGTTTCTTTCTTTTTCAGAGCATTCCAAATTTTTGTATTGGCTATGCTCAATGCCTGTGTAATGACTGTGATAGATTTTCCCTCTTTTCCCGGCTTCAAAATGCTTTTCTCCCATAGACAGCTCTCTGGTCTTCATGTTGGTTTATCCTTTTTTAACAACAAATGTAGTCTTCACAGGTGAAACCTCTGGCTCAAACCAAGAGTAGATATTCAAGAATTGTTTAAACAATCAATCTAACAAGGCACACCTGGGCAACAAGAAACACTTGTCAGTCACATGTTCCAGTATATATGATCACTTGAAAAATGGGTGGGTTCAAACAACAGATGCCATGTCCTAAGTTGTTTAACACATCTAGATGTAATTATCAGGAAATGAAAGCTCAAATTCTGATCTATCATTTCATATTCATCTTTTGATCTCAAACCCAAATACTTTGTGTATAGCAAAAAGAAAGAACTGGGCTTGCTGTTCCAGTACTTTCAGAGGGGGCTGTATATGCTGGTTTCAGTGTTGTTACTCAGAACTGCTTGAGTCACTGGGCTGCATGTCATGTGCCTGAAGCTCTCACTTAAAGGATTTGATGACTGAAATGTCAACAACCATCAAAAGATTTCCGATATGTGCTGCCTTAGTCATATTCATTATGTATCCTCTTACGTTGTAATGCTTGTTTTGGAACCAAACCTTACACATAACATGGTCACTCACTCACACTCTCTCTCTCTCTCTCTCTCTCTCTCACACACACACACACACCCACACACCCACACACGCACACACACACACACACACACACACACACACACACACACAGGTCCTGATATAAGTTGTTTGAGGAATATTTTCCATTCTTCACTCAATTGTTTCCATTTCAAGAATGGATGGGAAAATGGAAGAACTGCCATCAAAAGCACATGTGTTTGTAGTTAAAGAGTTCTCCAGTTTTTGTACTGTTTCCAGATGGGAATCTCTTCATCCAGAACCCTCAGCTATCCCTCAGCTATTCTTGAGGAAATGCAGTAAACAGTCATAGGCTTTAAAAACACCACTTAGAATAGAATGTTGAGCCACTGATTAGGTAATCTTTAAATAGTACAGCAGTGGAATAAATGGTTGTGCTCATTAGAAAAGGAGATTGAGGACTTTGTTCAGGTGCTTGTAGAACATAGCTAACTTAATCAGGCATTGAATAAATTCCAAACCAGTTTAACATGCTATAGTGAGTGAGAAAAAACAGATACAACATTCCTTATTCACTACAGCAAAGCAGGACATGCTGTTGCCTGTTGAAGGAAAAACACTCTTGAGTATGCTTGAAATACTGCAAAATATATTCATACAGAGAATGATCAAAAATCCATCTCAACTCAGTCACTCTATAGAGCTGTGCATGTTTGGACAGCTGGATGTTGGTATGACTCATTTGTTTAAACATTTTGGTTTGAAACCACTGCAGAGTTGTCTCTATACATTTCCTCAATGACCTTGTATGCTTCACATTTTCCAAAGACACTGACTGATGTCATGGCTATGTATCTGCTATCAGTAGAATGACATTTTGTAGAGCAAAGAAAAAGTTGGGCCTTTTGTAACAGTTCATTAATGACCAGCCTTCAGAATACTTGTACTGTACTTCATAGACAGGACTTTGCCATGACTACAGTCAAATAGCACAAAGCAAATCCAAGAAGCCAAACACAAGTTAATTTGCAGTCATGGCAACATGACTGATAAGAACAGAAAAAAAGGAGACAATTTCCTTCAGCATGGGGAAAGCTAAATAGAAAAAGACCACAGCAAAACACAAAGGATGCAAATATTTATTTTCAAATATTCTATTGAATACTATCAGAAATATTATTATATCAGAAATCTTATTTAAAGATTATACACGCTCAAGATGTATAACAAAAAAAATCAGCAGAATACAAATCATATGATAAGGTTTGAAACATTTGTGCTATTTAATGTTTCCAGGAACAATACAGATCTGACCTGAGTGGCACAACAGTAAACCATTCACACTATCTTTGGGAGATTGCAAGTTCAAATCCCAACAATGTCACAACTATCCATGACCAGGAGCCTAGGGAGCAATTTTGGGTGCAAAATTGCCATGCTTTCTGGTGGGGGGGTTTCATACTTTTTCCCCAGTCAATCACAGTGACAATATCCAATCATGAACATCTATGAGCTCATGTATGCAGAAGAGGATGGTTTTCCTCTGAGTGAGTTATGCTGCCCTGTGACACAGCATGAGCAGCAGAAAAGATGGCACTCACTGGCTTCACATGTTGGGAAACATGTGTGGGCCTTCACCTTCCCGGTTGGTTCCTGTGTGATAGGGGATAGCTGACTGGTGGGAGGGAATAGGCAAGTGACCAAATTGGTAGGAAAATAGGGTAAAATTCTATTTTTATACTGTATATGTTGAATGTTATTAGGCTAGCATAGCACTTTTCTGGTAATATGAGGAAAATATTTTACTGGCACCACACCACATTAGGTAAGTAGAACCCAGTGGCTGGTAAGAACTATAAACCAAATACGTAACCATAATAAAAACCCAGGATAAGTTCTAATCTAACTTGAAACGCACATTTTATTAGATCGGTGCCTCAAATCCCAACACTTCCAACTTCATTAATGACAGAAATGAGAGCACTGGTGCAGCTCTGAAAAGTGCTCCCACTGTGTCTGTGGGTATAAATGTACTTGGCCCTCTAATAAAGGCGCTTCAATGTGTTGGTCTAACAGCACCCATGTGAATCTGAGAAGAGCTCAGATTCTCCCCAAGTATTTAAAGCATTTTATGAAGGTAATTTTATGGTTCCTTGCCTGAACTCAATTAATTTTTGTTCTCTGGTCAGTAGATTAGAACAAAGTCCCTGAGTTGATGACTGACTGAAGCACAATTGTTTCTTCACACAGATAAGATAATAAAATGTCTAGCATATGTAGACCAAAAAACATGCAAGATTATCTGTGACTCTGTGACATGTAAAAGATCATTACTTGTACTTTTACTTGGACAAGTATGCAGAAGAAATTCATGTTTCTCTTGAATCAGTATTAATGTATGTAAATATATATATATATATATATATATATATATATATATATATATATATATATATATATATATATGGTTCCTGGACCTTCCCGAAGATTCGACCCATAATACTGACCATCTAATCATTGCCTTAAGAAGTTCCTGATCAGCTAAAACAGGAGTGTTAAATTTTGGTTGGAGATGAAACCTGCAGGAAGGTAGATCTCAAGGACAAGAGTTGGTGACCACTGGTTTAGGGGATTGGATTTTGAATTAAGCAACAGAATTAATTATGAACTCAGCAGCCAACTGCTGATGTGTGACTAACAAAAATGAAAACAGTATATACTGTATATAAAAAATGAACAGGCAGATCAGTGTAATACACCAGAAAAGCAATAAATTATGATAGAGCAAAGTCAAACTGTGGAAGTATGATCTATGATGGCATAAGCTGAGAGACTTTGAATATACATAAAAATAAATTTAAATTTTAAAATTTTGGAATACACCAAGACCTTGCACAATTACATTGCATTATTACTGATCATGTTAAAAATTGTTCACAAACTGACCTGGTACTCCAGCCTGCATCCACATGTTTATATCAGTTCCTTCCCCATGTTTCTCCAGGGATGTTACATTGATGGGTGCAAGCAGTTTCATTACTTCCTTCATGATGGCTCTGGCTTTGTCACTGCCAGTGAACTGCAGTCCAAAAGGGGCAAATGTGCCCATATCAGACTCCATCACCAGGTTAAAGCTTGAAATGTTTGCCTGTAGAGGGATGAAATTTAGATTGTAAACTGTGAGGGGAAAATCACATTTTTGGTATAGTACCAAAGCCTTTATTAGGTCTTCGAATTGATCACATCTACTAGTCTAAAAAAAAAAAAATAAAAAAATAAAAAAAATAAAACATGAACACTGTGCTAGTATGAGCTATAATCAAGAAAGTAAGCTACTCTTTAAGACCACAGGACAGCACCAGATAGGCCACATACTGTCTTCATGAACGTATTCACATTTTTCAAATAAGCCAAGAGAATTCTTTCAAGTGACTGTTCTGCAATAGGCAGCTCAAGGTCTCAAGGTTTGCAAGAAAGCGGAGTTGTGTGTTTGAGTGCCCAGGTTTACACATAAAAAAATCATAAAAACAGCTTCAAATCTAAAACATCTATAGGGAAAGATCAAACGAAGGTGACTGTAGAGTGCTACTTCAAGTCAAAACATGTATGTGCAGATAAGGATTAAAAAATGTGGGTGTAGAGGATAACCAAACAGAAGATGGATCAACAGAGACACTTCCACAGACATCTGTAGCTGGGAGTCAGGAGAGCAAAATTATCTATGCTCTCTGGGTGGGAGGGATGGCGTTAGTCTCTCTTCCCTGTCAATCAGCGCCACACTTGTCAACTGTGGGTATTTATGAGCTACTATATGCAGAAGAGGGCAGATAGCGTTTATCAGAGTGACATGTGATACCGCATGAGCAGTGGATTTTCAGAAGATGTGGAGGTTTGATTCACATGTCTTGGAGAAAGCATGTTTTTGCCTTCATCCTCCCCAGTTTGGAAGTTGTCATGTGATAGGGGAGAGTTAGTTAGTGGGTGGGAACATAGCAAGACCAAATTGAAACTCTTTTTTCCCCCAAAACAAGAAAAAAAAGAATAGGTCATGCATCAATAGGTGAGTACAAGTATGATGCACATCATATAAGTAATGCTATAAGTGAAATGTGAATACTTTGTGCTGTTGGTAGTATTGCATGGCTCCCACTCCCCCTGCTTCCTCAGCAGACCACAACACAGCCCTCAGTGTCCTTTTAGGACGCAGCCCTATAGACAAAGAAACAGATAGTATGAGGCAACTACAGATAATTTCACTTCTCTTTCATAACTAAACATTGAATAGGTCAAAGTTAGTCAACTGGGTCAGTGCAGTCTAAAAGGAAAAATGCAGCAGAAACTTTGTTGTATATTATCTCAAACTATCTACTGATTATGCACAGAAATGATAAGACATAATCATGTACAAAAAATCCTCTAGCAGAAAACCCACAAAATTATACAGGCAATGTATGTATAATATGTATATTATGGCAATGCACATTTTTTAATGGAAGGACAAGCTTTCTTCAGAATTTTGCTCAAAATTGCTTCAGAGTCCAAGAATGTCTCTAAGGCAGAAAAACAGGCTAGAGCAGAACATGTCACATTCAGTGGCTGGAGCATTATGATCAAATCTACCAACCCTGTATCTCTGGTCTCACTCAAAATAGGCAGAATTTCAGTCTATTAGAATGGTATAGCCTTATAGTTTAAAAGTAAGATGTAAGGTTTACTGGTTATTGATAGTGAAAGCTGGTGTTCAAGTGTTTTGAGGTCAGCTGAAAACCTCAAAAACAAAATGCCTCTAGTTTAAGCATGCTATATGTAGTAAGCTTTAGTCTATAGTGTAGTTTTCTAGTGGCACTTGTGAATTAAAATACTAGTCCTAATAGCTCTTAAACAAACAAACAAACAAAAAGTTTCACAAAGAGTGCTGTCAACTGTACATACATGCACATATATAGCTGCGAAGACATTTTGCCAAAATCTTCCATCTTAGACAAACATTATGCAATGGATTTGAAATTTGAGAAAATTCTGTTTTGAACACAGACTTTGTAACGTAGAAGATAATAAAAACATGTTTAGGACTACATACACTAAACTGTGCTGATATTAAATCAAATCTTAACAAGTCCCCATTGAGAAAAGAAAACGTACAAAACAGATGGTAGAGGTTGTAGTTTTAACTTTGTGGATATCTTTCTCTAAACCAATTATGTAACATTTTGGAAAATAGCTTTGGATAAGGAGGCTTCATATGCATCAGCTTTGAACACTAATGAATAAGATTTCTTTCGTTATCTAGAACACATATATAAATATTTCTTTAGAGCATGTATTGCTTCAGTAGTCAGAAATATTGTTATAATATAATTATACATTTTAGTCTATTAAATCTCTTCTTTGGACATATTTAGTGTATTTAGTTTAGATTTCATTATCATTCCTCTTTCAGCATTATCAGGAGTGAATGCAATAATATTTGATTCTTTCTTGTGAGGCTGCTGCTGCACTTAAAAATAAAATTAGCCATATGTAGCAAATATAAACCCCTCTGTAGACTACATAGGACTCATTTCCTCAATTACTTCATGACAGTAACAATATGCTATTGTATTTCTTTAAGCACAGTAAAAGAACATTGACTGACATGCAAGCTGTCATGAAGTGTAAACTTTACAGTTCACTAGAAGTGAGCATGACATTTTTGTCTGGAAAAAGAATGCTTTCAGAAGGAAAGACTTAATATTTCCACAAAACCAGCTCAATAATTCAAAATAGTTAACTGAAATAATTTTTACTTAAATTCAAATAAAGAAAAAAACAATTCAAAGTAACCAATATTGTAAGCTATTACGTTTAATTAACAGTAAAGACAAAATTTGTGATCACAAATAAAATATGATTAACTATGCAGTTCTACTCCTGCCAGAAAAAAAATTCTGACACACTCACTTGAGAAAGAGTACATCTACACAACTACATTCCTGGACTTATGATAGTCCAAATTCCACGCAATTTCTCATTCTCCATCTTTCCATCTTCAATCTTGAGTCCCAGGACTGCAAATACTTTGCTTGCAGACTCTTACCCAGGTCTTTGATGAGAGACAAGGCTTCCCAAGAAATAGCCACTCCACCTCCATCATCCATAGCCCCCTGTCCTACGTCCCAACTGTCCAGATGACCACTCAGCAAAACAACCTGAAGAGAAAATAAAAATATATTACTAATATCCTTTTCGATGGGAATTACTTTGTTATAAACGATTAATTATTGAAAAGTGTTTAGCTGTTCCATCCACAATAACCTAGGTACTGTTTAAATCCAGTTAGTCTGAAAATGCTTTTTAATTTGTAATTTTTATTTTATTTAACTCAATTATTTTTTGCTCTTACAAACAATTACTTCTTTTTCCATGAAGCAAACATTTATGTTAGCATTGGAAGACAATCCTTCATGTTCTGGTTAGAATAAAGGTTATGGCAGCTTTGTACTGCTAGTGAAAGATTCACCATCATCCTCTCACTCTACAAGTAAAAATGACATATGAAAAGCTCTGTCCTCTCTACTGAAGGATGCTCATGATTTACATAAGCATGTCACCATGTAGACAGACAGTAATGCATGCGAGTACATTCTTTAAACCTCTCTTTCTGAGGACACAGGAAGCATTCAAATAAAGCTCTAAAAGCACCACTAAGGGAGTGGGGATTTTCAAGGCTTTAAAGGTCACCTCAAGACTCTAAAGACTAAAAAGGAGGAGATGTTAAAACCAAGAGTCATTCTCTTGGTTACTGTAAAAACAAAATGTCAACTTCTGGTCTTAGTTTTGATTACGTTGGTTGTGGATACTAAACTTTCTATATTCACAATTGCACTTTGGAATGATTACTTCAGTCTAAAGGAGAACTAAGAAACTCCTGTGACAGGTGGTTTGATGTCTACAGAAGTGGACATGAACACAACAGAGCAAAGAAGATCAGACTTGTTTAATCAAACTGCAATCATACACTAACAATTTCCAGAATGCATGAATATAAAAGTACAGTACAGTACAGTAGGCTTGCCATAAGGTTCTGACACTACAGTGCTCCAAGTAAGGAATAAAACATGAAGGGGCATGCTGTTATAAGAGAATAATCAACAACAGGGTACCGTGATGTTATCACAAGTCTTTTCCTACAACACATCCCAAAGTGTTTAATTGTTTTAAATTTGCCAACACTAACAATTTTTAATTTTTATAAGGAATGACATAATACCTTTTATTCATTTAGTTACATTTAGTATTGTGGAACAGTCATGAGACAAGTTAGTTCCTGTTATCACTTAGTTCCCGTTATAAGAGCTACACACAGCTGCTACCTCACCCTCTTTTTCTCTCTCTTGAAATTAAGACAAAGTGAGAAACCAAAAAGCAGAAATTCCTCAGAAAACAGAAAACTTAAAGAAACAGCTTTATCTCTTACAGTTACAAAGACACTGAAGAGTCATTCCAAAAATGCTAAACAAACATCCCCTCACAAAAAACTCACCATATCAATAATTACACATTTTTTTTATCCATTTATTATTTGGTTCACATAATGTGGCATGTCTGCCATATGAGTCCCTGTGTAAAACTACACATTACAACAAGTGCATATAAACCAGTGTTTATATTAATTGTTACAGAAAATTAATCAACACATTCTGACCAATCAGATTTGGGAATTCAACAATGCTGTTATATAATTTGAACTATAATTCACATCCTCACTTTAAACGAGAGATCAGAGAATTGCAATGATTCAACTATGAGGAAATAAAAGCATTAATCGCTGAATTTTACTCGATGCATCACTTTCTTGCTATGTGACTCAAAGTTCAGTTTTCTAATTTATGAGCCTCTAATCCCAACTTTGCCCTTGGTGTTTGTCCCAAGTATACCTAGGGACAAATTTTTTATTTTTTATTTTTTTTTGACACATTCATCTTATTATGAGTTGCCAGGGGCAATCATGAACAGAGATTCCTTGATTCCAGTTCCTATGGGGCACCTTAGTTTCATGATTATTTATAATCAGAGATGCAAGACAGTCACTGGAAGGAAAAATCTTTATTAAAGCAAAACTTCCCTTGGGGTTTTCTAGCCAGGAAACAGCAACTGTATAAATCAGACACTGCTGGGACTGTTGCACAAACATTACTGAGGCAGATTAATGAAGCACGCCATGAGCTGAACTGCCTGACAAATGATTTTACTATTTACTATAACTTTTCTGCAACTGTGGTTGGACTAGTTGAGGTATTCTGGCAGAACTCTTACTGACATTCCTGTAAAGAAAAATGCTACTTTAAAAAAACGTAAGCTTGATTAAACTCTAACAAAATCGGAAAGTGGAAGGTCAACAACTCACTCATGTTGCTCCCAACCTTTTTATCTGGGGGAAAACACTTCAAAGTAAACACAAAATATATTTTTTTTCCATTTTTAAAGCCAAACATTGACACATGTAGACCAGAATTCGTCCCAGACTTATATTTGCCGAACATGTTGTACATCACTGACTTGCCAGAAAGACCACCCTGCGTCCATGTGCTTTCTAAATGTGGAACTGGAGCATGAAGTTAACCATGCTTTGATGTATAAAATAAAACAAACAAATTAAACTGCAATTCTGGTGTTGTTAGAAAGAGTAATTCATAAACCATATTACTTAATTACACTCAGGTTTTGAATGTAAAGGGTGAGTAAAGACTTCAAAAAAAAAAAAAAAGGAAAAAAAAGAGCTCAGACAGAATGGTGCATCACAGCGTTGCAGTAAACAATAAAAAAAACATGACAACATGGTTGAAGATATCTTTCTCTATTCTCTTAACCTGTCTGAAATGGCACCAAGTGAACACTCTGAACAAGCAGGAGAGATGTGGAAATTTGTTTCCATTTCTTCATCTGGCTTCGTCTGTGTTAGTTATTTGCAATCTAGAATGCAAAAGTTACTAGTGTTTTTCTATACATTTTGTGTAAGCAGAAATAATTGTTAATATAAGACTTATAGTAATTGTCACATTATAAAACATAATATTCTCCCTATGTGTATCTGTTGTGTGATCTGATCACAGCTGTCACAAATGTGGACAAAAATGTCAATCCTATCAGTTAATTTATTACTGACTACAATGCCATTCATGTCCCCGCATCAGTGCATTACACTCATTGTCTGAAGTGAAAATAGTATCCCATCTCCCACTGCAGCATTTAATTTAATGAAACACATGCGTGTTATAAAGGCACTTGTTTAGCCACTGTACATAAATCGAAATAAACTTTTCATAACAGATGCAGATTTGCTTACATCCACAAAAGACAGATTGATGAGGAGTAACACAACATAAATTAGTTGGATGAGACAATTGCTCATTATGAAAGGCATTGGTGAATGGCTCGATGACTTCACTAAATTAAGCTTAGCTAAACTTTTCATCTCATCACGCCCAACAAGTTATCCACACTACACAGACAACAACATCCACCGATTTTCCAAACTGGTTTACATTTCATACATAACCGCTGTATGGGAGGGATTTCTGGTCTGTCAGAAAGCAAATAAACATAAAAAGACCAAAAAAGCTTTTGGTGGACATATGTAAACATACACCAGGCAGTCCATTTCCTCACATATTGACATAGTACACGCTTACAGGAATCTGCAATTATGGAAAAAGCCATCAAAAATATGCATGTGGACAGACACATATAAAACACCTTCACATCTCTCTGCAGTGTGCAAGCGTTCTAAATCTAAATAAAGATATAAACCCAACCATCTCACTTTAAAAAATATCTGCGTCTTGCAACCTATTAACCTAGAAAGATTTTATTAAATAAATAAATAAATAAAAATAGCACATCATAAATCTGGAGCAGAGGTCCCTGACCCTTAGTTAGGAGCTGTCCATTGTGTGCTATAACTCCAAACAAAATCACAACAGCGACCATCTGGACCATCTAGATGTATAATGCAGGGCCTTGCAAAAGAGGAATTCTGCATTTCCTGTGGCCACCTTACACTACTGCACATGACTGTACCACTTGGGTACCACACGTTTCTAAATTCATTATTTAGAACAATTATACCTGTGATACATTTCTCTAACATGTGACAAGTTTACCAGGTTACCAGGTCTAGTTACAAAACCAGGGCACAGTGCACAATGCTAAATAGGAGCTTAAAACAGAACCCGCTTTTAGAGTTGTACTCTTGGAATAAAGATATGCGAGTCATTTTAAATAATGGAATATGATAAAGAACATAAGATGTTATGCTAAAGCTGTGCTTTAAGTCAGACTCTTTTTAAATGATCTCTTCTCAAACTACAAAATGCATGAACAGATTTTTCAGCTCAAACCAGAACACAGAGCCACACTGCATTAACAAAAATAATAATAATAATAATAATCACAGATCATCCCAAGGCTGTCATATGGCAATGAAAACACAATTTGAGATAGTCAGCTACATTGAGATAGTCAGTGAGGAAATAGTGAGCATGACGTTATTGTTTGTTCTTAAGATAAATGTCCCTGACTTACACAAGCAGTGTCACATTAACCAGGGCATAGTACAGTCATGAGTATTAACATCATCACTGCTGAAACTGGCTGCCAGATCAGAAATTTGTTACTGAAATTATCTAGAAACAGACTCATGAGGCAAAGAAACTAGCATCTAATAACCGTGTACCTTCAGTATGGTATAAAAGCCAAAATCACAAGGTAATTATTATGTCCCACCATACTGCGGAAACTAATGCAGTGTGGAGACACATTTAAACCTGTGGGTATTCTTTCATGAATCCCCAGCATCACACAACCAAAGCTGGTTAAAAACATTACACTATGTTGCTATTAGAGTATCCAAACCATGCAACCTCATTTTGTGGGGACAACACTGACATATGAGTCCAGAAATAGAAGATGCAATATGCTGCAAAAAGTGTATATGTAGATAAAAACAAATTATTCAAGACAAAACAATGATTCATCTGTGCTTGAATCCAGATGAGATAGACACTACTGAGCACAAACTAACCAGGGTCTGACTGCTGCTGTCACTGGGCATGTGCTACTCTTACTGAGAAAGGTCAATGCTTCTGTCTGGGTACTAGCATTCTTTTATTTTTGAGCTTAACAAGCAGCTATATTGGGACATTCATAGACCACTTGCCGTCTGTGTAAACAGTCTCTCAGAACATTCAAATTTCTTCTCTAGAGGTTATTCTTTCCAATTAAAAATTAACACTTAAGCCAATTATTTGCAGTGTTTATGTGTCTTAGTAAAGATATTCTTGTCTGCATATAAATCTATTCGTGTGAGTGTATCTTGCCTGTTCAGCTGCAACAGATAGCAACTCTTTATAGCTAGAGTATACATATGGCAATACCTGAATATAGCTTGTCAATCATTCATAACTTCCCATTATTCAAATCTTTTAAGCCGTCTTTTATTTACAAACCTTGCTGCCTTAAATGTCTCATTAAATCAGACAAGCAAAACAAAACAAACTGCCATACATATTGTAAACCACTGTCAGTACTTCAAACCTAAGAAGACTGAAATTATGGCTACCAGAAGGCTTGAGAAATCTTTTTAAAGATGTTCTTGAAGCTAGCCATCTTCCCTGGTGGTCATGAAGATGCTATTCTTGGTGTCACAATGCTTTATTATTGCTCTATGCATTATTTATAAGACATAGGCCTGCCTGAAGAAATAAATGGACATGACATGTCAAATCCCACAAGACAACAGCAGTGCAAGCTTGCAGCCCAATTCTCCAAACTCACTGATAACAAACTGTCATTATAGACAAACAGCCCTAAAATTGTTTGTGCAAGGAATACAAAGTGCCTCAATCATATTTGTTTATCATCTTATCTCATTAATAATTAATTAATTAGTTTTTTAATTACCAGGCCTGAGCAGTAATGTGTCATCTGAGTTTAAGCTTTTCTTCTCCAGGACCTGTAATTAATAATCACACAAATACGGGTTAACATCAGTTGATGTTTAATCGGAACGGGGGAAAAAATGTGATTGCATGTGACTTTGACCATGGCACAGTTGTTGATGCCAAAGAAGGCGACAGTAACTCAAATACCAACTCTTTACAACCATGGTGAGCAGAAAAGCATCTCAGAAGACACAACATCCTGAACTTTGAGGTGGATGGGCTACAACAGCAGAAGATCACCAACATCAAGTTCCACTCATGTCAGCCAAGAACAAGAATCTGAGGATACAGTACACAGATGTCTTAACTCCTGCCAGAATGCAACTCCTGCTTCTAGGCTGTAGGGGAAGGCCATCTGTGGGATGTTAATGAGAGCTGTTTAGACAGGTTCAATGAGAATGATACTAAAGAATGCAAATGTATCGTAAATTGTACCAAAATTAACATTTTAAACATTCCTCAACAATTGCTATTCTCTATTCTTTGGCCGTAATAGAAACTGCGTAATAAAAAAAAAAACATCTGGATCCAGTTTTGCTGGCAAAACTCCTGTGCTGAGACACCACCCTTCATCATAAGACTCCAAATTCCTGATGATTTAGGCTGTGTGTGTGTGTGTGTGTGTGTGTGTGTGTGTGTGTGTGTGTGTGTGCACTGAACTTTCCAGACCATGTCTATGTTTAATCAACTAGCTGTGTCCTCTCCAGCAGGGCTTCAGCTCCATCACTGTGGGGGAGGAACTGTCTGTGGATCTGTAATTACTGCAGACTGGGCCAGCATGTCTGTCACACATCTCCAACTACAACCCAACTGGCACCACATGGGGTAATATAGGATAGCACAGCACCACAAAGTGCAGGGGTCATTCCATGTCAAATCACCTGAAGCGTAGAGGTTTTATTTCACAGATTATGTCAAAACTCAGAGCCACTTTACAAGATCTCAAAAACTTTTGAAATGTTTTGACAAAAAAAAAAAAAAAAAAAAAAAACCCACTCAGAACAGATAGAAAGATAACGCTACAATGCCGTCCACTAATATTGGCACCCTTGGTAAATATGAGCAAAGAAGGCTGTGAAGAATTGTCTTTATTGTTTAACCTTTTGATCTTTTGTTCACAAAATTCACAAAAATACTCTGATCTCATGGATATCAAACAATTGCAAACACAACACAGGTTTATCAAAAAAAAAATCTTTGTTAAATATATGTGTGCAACAATTATTGGCACCTTTTTAGTCAATACTTTGTGCTACCTCCCTTTGCCAAGATAACAGCTCTGAGTCTTCTCCTATAATGCCTGATGAGGTTGGAGAACACATGGCAAGGGATCTGAGACCATTCCTCCATAGAGTATCTCTCCAGATCCTTCAAATGTCTAGATCCACACTGGTGGACTCTCCTCTTCAGTTCACCCCACAGGTTTTCTATACGTTTCAAGTCAGGGGACAGGGATGGCCATGGCAGGACCTTGATTTTGTGGTCAGTAAACCATTTTTGTGTTGATGTATGTTTTGGATCACTGTCCTGCTGGAAGATCCAACCACGGCCAATTTTAAGCTTTTGGCAGAGGCAGTCGGGTTTTCATTTAATATCTGTTGATATTTGATAAGAGTCCATGATGCCATGTATCCTAACAAAATGTCCAGGTCCTCTGGCAGAAAAACAGCCCAAAACATTAAAGAGCCACCACCATATTTAACCGTGGACATGAGGTACTTTTCCATATGGCTACCTCTCTGTGTGCACCAAAACCACCTCTGGTATTTATTGCCAAAAAGCTCTATTTTGGTTTCATCTGACCATTGAACCCGATCCCATTTGAAGTTCCAGTAGTGTCTGGCAAATTGAAGATGGTTGAGTTTGTTTTTGGATGAGAGTAGAGGCTTTTCTCTTGAAACCCTCCCAAAAACTTGTGGTGATGTAGGTGACTTCAGATTGTAGTTTTGGAGACTTTCTGACCTCAAGACATAACATTTCCAATTGACTGGAACTTCTTAGTTATTGCCCTGATGGTGGAAATGGGCATTTTCAATGCTTGTGCTATTTTCTTATAGCCACTTCCCATTTTGTGAAGCTCAACAACCTTTTGCCGCACATCACAGCTATATTCCTTGGTCTTGCCCATTGTTATGAATGACTAAGGGAATTTGGCCTATGTGTTACCTCATATTTATACCCCTGTGAAACATGACGTCATGGTTGAACAATTTCCTGTTCCTAGTCACCCAGGTGTACTAAAAAATTTAAAATATAAATGGGAATATACTTCAAATATATTTTTCTCATATGAATTCATAGGGGTGCCAATAATTGTTGCACACCTATATTTAACAAAGTTTTTGTTTTATATATAAACCCATGTTGCGTTTGCAATTGTTTGATATCCATGAGAGCAGAGTATTTTTGTGAATTTTAACAAAAGATCAAAAGGTTAAACAATAAAGACAATTTTTCACAGCCTTCTTTGCTCATATTTTCCAAGGGTGCCAATATTAGTGGAGGGCACTGTAAATATCCACAATCAAAATTTTTCATGTTTAACTTTTGTCTACAATTTCTCAATGTCTGATTTAAATCAGTGCTTTCTATTTGAGAAATATGGCATCAGAAATTAGATTAAGCTCCTGAGTGGTGCGACAGGAAAGCATTTGACCCACCATCCAGAGACTGCAAGTTTGATTCTCAACGATGCCACAACCATCAGTGACTGGGAGTCTAAGAGAGAAAAACTGCCTGTGCTCTCTAGGTGGGAGGGGTGGGATACACGCTTTTCCCTGTCAATCACAGTGACACTAGCCAATCGTGGCCGTCTGTGAGCTCATGCATGTGGAAGGGGCACATAGCACTTTCCTCTAAGAGTTTTGCACCACCCTGTTAGGCAGCATGAGTAGCAGCTCGAAAAGATGGGGTTGGCTGGCTTTAAGTGCCTCATGTCTAGGATTAAGCATTTGTTAACTTCCACCTACCCCAGTTGGTAGCAGTCGTGTGACTGGGGAGACCCAACTGGTGGGTGGGAATTGGCCAAGACTAAAATTAGAAAATAGGGGAAAATCCAAAAAAGAGAAGAAGTTAGAATAAGCCAATAAAAAAAAAACAGTAATGTGAATATACCGCAAGTCATCAAACTCAGGTTATCTAAAAATTATGTTATATCTAGCCTTTCAACACCACTAGAACTCCTATTACTGTGGCCACAATTGTATAGAGTTACACTATGAATAGGTAGTCAATGTACATGTAGCCTAGAAATAATAGAAATAATCTGCTCAAACATCACTTTTATCCTCATACAGTAAATTCATACCATAAGTAATTTAACATGGACTGAGCTACAACACATGACCACAAGGATTTTGACCCAGGGACTAAAGAGCATCTGCAAGAAATGTGAATCATTGCTTTTCCCTTAATCTGTGTGATGCAACATTATACCACCATTAATGGAAAATATATTACAGCTTATGACAGTTACAGAATAGCAATCATTATCCAATAGGCATTCCAATCTTCTTCCCAATAATTAGTGCTATAGAGCTTTTGCATTCAGCAGAAGAGGAAAGAAATGAAAAACAGAAAAAGGCATCTAGATCTTGCCATTGTACATGAATTAGGATAAATTACTAAATAAAAATAACTCTTCCAAACTCTGAATAAAAAAAATAAAATTAGATGGGAGGGATCATGAAAGAAAAGCTTCTTCAATCATCAGGGCAAACTGACAGCAGGTCTGGGACAGAGAGCTAAAGCTTTCCATGCAATAAAAACACTGCAAACAGTCACTATGGTTATAAAAAGAACAGCAAACACCACACTGGGGCTCCACAAACAGGCACCTTTCTTATTTACATCCAGGAGTGAAAGGAAGAGGATGTCGTGCCACACACACACACACACACACACGCATATGCGCGCACACAAATTATTCTTAGTGAATTTGCATCTTTGTGCACTCATTTAATAGTCCGCACATTACATAAAACCTTTACTTTTAGGTTTCAGTAATGTATGGATTTTTTTTTTTTTTTTTTTTTTTGTAATAGCTAAAATGGGAACCAGGGGTCTGATGATGTTAAAGCCTCTAAAAGCTACCTTACAATGCCTGATTCAGGACTTTTTTTTTTAATTCTAGTTTTATGATATGGCTTGGACCTATACCTACAGTATTCAATTGGTTACTTCTAGCTGTTATCTGATTTGCTATTCACACTTCACACCGTATGCAGAGTGGAAAAGCAAAACCTTAAACACTATTATGTAATATGACTACAGAGCAAGAAATAGTCACTGAATTGGAAAACATGCAGCAACAGATCTTTAAAATAGATAGATCTTGTGCTGATGCACTATAACTATGTAATGGAATAAGTGGTCACACAGATGGCCACTTCCGGTGAAAGTAGACAATTCTTGCCAAATTTTGATGACAAAGAGTGTGAAAAAATGCTGTAAAGTAAGAATGCTTTCAAAAATAGACATGTTAACAGTTAACAGTGATTGAACAGATGGAAAATCTACATCAAATCAATATTTGCTGTGACCACTCTCTGCCTTCAAAACAACATCAATTCTCCTAGGTACACTTGCACAAAGTCAGGGATTTTGTAGGCATATAGTCAGGTGTATGATTAAACCAAACAGGTGTTAAAGATCATCAATTCAATATGTAGGTTCAAACACAATCATTAACTGAAAAAGAAACAGCTGTGGAGGAGGAATAAAACTGGGTGAGGAACAGCCAAACTCAGCTAACAAGGTGAGGTTGCTGAAGACAGTTTACTGTCAAAAGTCATACACCATGGCAAGACTGAGTACAGCAACAGACAGAAGGTAGCTATACTGCGTCAGCAAGGTCTCTCCCAGGCAGAAATTTCAAGGCAGACAGGGGTTTCCAGATGTGCTGTCCAAGCTCTTTTGAAGAAGCACAAAGAAACGGGCAACGTTGAGGACCGTAGACGCAGTGCTCGGCCCAGGAAACTTACTGCAGCAGATGAAAGACACATCAGGCTTACTTTCCTTCGCAATCGGAAGATGTCCAGCAGTGCCATCAGCTGAGACCTGGCAGAAACCAGTGGGACCCTGGTACACCCGTCTACTGTCCGGAGAAGTCTCGTCAGAAGTGGCATTCATGGAAGACTTGCAGCCAAAATGCCATACCACCGACGTGGAAACAAGGCCAAACAACTCAACTTTGCACGAAAACACAGGAACGGGGGTGCAGAAAAATGGCAGCAGGTGCTGATGACTGATGAGTAAAAATTTGACATATTTGGCTGTAGCATAAGGCACTTTTTTGCCAAAGGGCTGGAGATCGGTACACGAATGAGTGTCTCCAGGCAACAGTGAAGCATGGTGGAGGTTCCTTGCAAGTTTGGGGCCGCATTTCTGCAAATGGAGTTGGGGATTTGGTCAGAATTAATGGTCTCCTCAATGCTGAGAAGTACAGGCAGATACTTATCCATCATGCAATACCATCAAGGAGGCCTCTGATTGGCCGCAAATTTATTATGCCGCATGACAACGACCCCAAACATACAGCGAAAGTCATTAAGAACTATCTTCAGCGTAAAGAAGAACAAGGAGCCCCGGAAGTGATGGTATGGCCCCCACAGAGCCCTGATCTCAACATCATCGTGTCTGTCTGGGATTACATGAAGAGAGAGAAGCAACTGAGGCTGCCTAAATCCACAGAAGAACTGTGGTTAGTTGTCCAAGATGTTTGAGCCAACCTACCTGCTGAGTTCCTTCAAAAACTGTGTGCAAATATATCTAGAAGCATTGATGAATTGATGCTGTTTTGAAGGCAAAGATTGGTCACACCAAATATAGGCAGTGGTAGCTCAGGTGTTAAGGCGTTGGACTACTGATCGGAAGGTTGTGAGTTCAAATCCCAACACCGCAAAGCCACCACTGTTGGGCACTTGAGCAAGGCCCTTAACCCCCAACTGCTCAGTTGTATAAATGAAATAAATGTAAGTCGCTCTGGATAAGAGCGTCTGCCAAGTGCCGTAAATATTGATTTGATGTAGATTTTTCTTCTGTTCACTCACTTTGCATTTTGTTAATTGATAAATATAAACTATTAACATGTCTATTTTTGAAAGCATTCTTGCTTTACAGCATTTTTTTCTCCAAACCTGCCTAAAACTTTTGCATAGTACTGTATGTATACAGTGGGTATAGAAAAGAATCACCCCCCTTTAAAATAATCACATTTTGTTGCTGACCACCCCCTCCTAAAAATGACTTGTAAACTCAATCCGGTGTAGCTAATCACCTTCTCAATGGCACACAAAGCCATTTGACTTTCAACTGTGATCAGCTGTGGTATTTTTGATTAGCTCAGCATGAAAAGAGCTTTCCTGGAGCATTTCAGTCCTTTTCAGAAGCAAACAATCAACTATGGGTGGCAAGGCACTGTCAAAAGATCTCCAGGATAAAGTTGTGGACAGGCACAAGTCAGGAGATGGATACAAAAAAAATTCAAAAGCTTTATCAATGCCTAGAAGCACAGTGAAGTCTATTATTAAGAAGTGGAAGGTATTTGGTACAACACAGACCCTCCCTGGATCAGGACGTCGCTCCAAACTGGATGAAAGAGCCAGGAGGAAACTGGTCAGAGAGGCTACCAAGAGGCCTACAGCAACTCTGAAGCAGTTGCAGGAATTTATGACAAAGAGTGGTCATTGTGTGCATGTGACAACAATATCACAAATTCTCCACAAATGTGGCTTGTATGGGAGGGTTGCAAGAAAAAAGCCACTCCTCAAGAAAGGACACATGCAGTCACAATTGAGCTTTGTCAAAACGCACCTTGAAGATTCAGGTCAGATGAGACTAAAATTGAATTATTGAATTATAACACCAAACGATATGTCTGGCAGAAATCCAATACAGCTCACCATCCAAATAACACCATTCCTACAGTAAAGCATGGAGGTGGTAATATCCTGTTATGGGGTGTTTCTCTGCAGCAGGGACTGGAGCACTTGTAAGGATAGAAGGAAAAATGGATGGGGCAAAATACCGTCAAATTCTTGAGGAATAACTTTCTGCCAGAAAGTTATCAATGGGAAGAAGGTTTACCTTCCAACATGACAATGACCCAAAGCACACAGCAAAACTGACCACACAGTGGTTGAAGGAGAAAAAGGTGAATGTCCTTGCATGGCCTAGTCAGAGCCCAGACTTAAACCCCACTGAAAATCTGTGGAATGACTTGAAGACTGCAGTCCACAAACGGTCACCATCAAATTTAACTGAACTTGAGCAGTTCTGCAAAGAAGAGTGGGCAAATATTGCAAAGTCTAGATGTGCAAAGTTAGTAGAGACATATCCCAACAGACTAAAGGCTGTAATTAAAGCAAAAGGTGGTTCAACAAAATGGGGGGTGATCCTTTTTCCAACTCAGTGATTCTGTTTTTTAATTTTTTTTCTGACATGTTGGTGTTATATCTTTCACTTGGATGTTATAAGTTGCACGGAGTAAATACAGCTGGATAAAACAAAAACTGTGTCTGTCTTCATTTCAGGCTGAAAAATGTGATTATTTTAAAGGGGGGCAATTATTTTCTATACCCACTGTGTGTATGTATAATTAAATATTTATATAGATTTCTCCCTGATGTCCTTGCTCATTTTCTCTGCCTAGAATGTGTCCCTACACCTCTTTCAGGTATAGGTAAACAGCAGGGATATGCACTTATAAAGAGGTTGTGGGTCCAATGTGAAATACAGTATTTACAGGCATTCCCACCACATACAGGATAACAATGTTTTTGGGTTTGCCCTGTTCAGTTCTTCCTTGTCTGGTCAGTCTGATGTTCCTTTTGGACCATTTTGCTGTTTTGACAAAATCCCAGTCTGGGTGACCACAAATCTTTCAGGCATTTCCCAAATGTTTGCACTCCTTGCCCTTGGTTTGAGACAATCAGCAGATTTTCAGCCACATTTTTGTGAAACAGGGAGCCAAACAGCAAAGGTCAGATGGGTTCTGGTAAACTGCAATATCAAAAAATTGCCATTCGGTCACCATGACTAAAACATAAACTACGTCACCAAGACATGACCTGGATGAGTGAAAACCTTAATAATCATGTTGAGAACAAGGAGACTGAACTTTAACCAACTCCAAATACAGGGAAAGAAAGGTGTGATGCCTGTAGGGTGACAATAATACACAACCTCCTACTGGAGTGTCTCTCCAATAATACTTGGGAGAACACAGATGTGTTCTTGTATGATATGGAAGAACTATCAAAATAACAAGATGACAAGTCTGTACATGTCACTCTGGACTACAGTCAGTGCCCAGGAGACATCTCTGAGATGATTCATTGTCATTATGGGTTTTCTAAGAATATCCTTTTAGAGGAAAAAGCAAAGCAGTTTCATGTGCTCTGTGATTATGCACTCACATGTACATTACATTCATAACGTGACCTCTACCATTTAGTCTCATGACTCAGAGGCAAGTCCAGGAAACAAGCACTAACCATATTACTGCTGAAGCTTTACAGTTATGATAAATTATGACAAAAACAGTCAGTCAGTACTTGTGAACTATAAAGTAAAAAGGCTTGGTGGCCAAAAGTTGACAAGTTGAATGCACCTTAATACAATTAGATGGAAGAAAGGAAGATCATTCAGTCACTTTTGATGATAAAAGAAAACCAAAAAGAGTTGATTGTGAAAAATCAGGACTAGCCTGGTTTGGTTATCATGCAACATTGAGGAAGATTTTGTTCTAGCATTTTTACTAACAGTATTATTTTTTAACTTTCAGACAGCGTGTTACAGAAGCAGCAACTGAAATGGACATTCAGTATAACTTCCATAATCTGTGGTTGTGCACTTGTGTACGTACGCATGAGTGTATATGTGCTTTGAGGTGTAAGGGCAAGGAGCACAATGGTTTAGAAAAGGCCATACTAAGGTCTATAATATATCAGTTATGCATTAACACGTCTTTCCACCTTAGTATATAACAGCAGCTCTCACCATTTGCATAAAACACCGTTGGAGAGAACAGAGATTTAACAGTTTAGACAATTAGATAAACATTAATGCTAGGGTATTTAGCAAAGCTGCTGTCTTTACCATTAAAAGCTACTTTTTTTATACAGACATTGTATTAAAAGACAATTAAACATTATATTCAGTAATTCTCTACATCACAAGAAACACAAGAGCCCTCCTGGAACTTCCAGAACCTTCAAAAATTTTAGTACTGTGTATAGAAAATAGCAGTTTAATGGCTTTGGATTTAACACAATTTAACAGGACTGTTCAACATGTTGTATTATGACCTTTAAACAACCATCACACTAGAAGATTTACTAACAAGTTACACACTGGAAGCTAAAGAACAGTGGGAGATAGACTCATGGGGAGTTCTCTCATGTTCAATGTCAAAAATGTCTATGCATGGTGGGCAATTTGAAGCTATACTACACTGTTAATTGGTTGCAAGCAGAAGACATCCTGTTCTGCTCATCTAGGCTCAGAAATTTCTCTCTATAACATTAATCATCATTTCAAGAGAAACCACAAAACTAACATCAGATGAGCAGTCAAAGGGCAACTTCTGCTAGCACTCTATAATTGGCCCCCTGAGGATGCTGTTGAGTCATGCAGAAGTGCACGTCATACACACGTGAGAATGGTCACTAACTGGCCAGTTATGGAATACAGCAGTGTCCAAGGATGTGTTTGTAGCCTTTAAGCACTTACTTGCTCTGGGTGCTCACTTCCAGTTATCTCAGCCACTGTGTTGAAGGAGTCCACATCTTCCAGAGTCTGAGCCCCCATAGTCAAGTGCACCACAATTTTTGTGCCTCGGTGTGCCATCCGGGCCATCATCTGGGCATCTTCCACCGTGATACAGGCTGTGGGGATCTGAGGCACACCAGACTGGTACCACTGCCACCCAGTGTGGGGACTGTAACATGTACATACAATGAGTTTAATATTATTTTTTTGTTAACCTGTTAAAGTGATTGCTCTTCATGGAAAGACACTGATGATATCTGACTGGAACAGACCTGTTGATGGAAAATGGAGTTATGGAGCGAATGAGTGAAGCCACTGCTCCCACTTTAGCTGCCTCTGAAGCTCCCGAAACACGGTATGCCACCGTCTCCCCATAGCTAACAAAAGGCTGATTATACACCACAATCTTCCCCTTAGCCTCAGTCGCCCTTCTTTTCAACTCATCAAAAGACTCCACCACCAACACCTCAGCTTCAATACCTGCCAGAACGAGAGCATGAGAAAGAACCATGTATAAGAGATGCATGCCACATGAGTCATGAGAATTCTTCATTTAGGCAAGAAAAACAAAGAATGAAGATTTGAGAAATTGTGAAGAGGCATGTTTACTTCATTGAAAGAGCAATGCTTATGGGTGCAATTATGTAACTAATTGCTTGAACAGGTCACAAGCTACAAACCTCCTTTGGGAGTTCCAACACTACTCCCCAACCCGAGGATTGACAAAGTGTGGTTTCGTGGAAGAACCATCACTGCACTTTCCTGACCCCTCACCCAGTGAGGGATCTTCACAGGTTCTAGGTGTACATTCTCCAGTCCATCCAGCCTCAATGCATTGTACATGTACTTGATAGCCAGGTCCAGATTCCTAGACCCGCTCACTCTGTTTCCGACTGTATCCGTGAAAGATGCAAGTCGTTCATATGAGCGGTTCTGAGCCTTGCCATACACTGCCAGGTCTATGATTCTCTGGGCAGTGCCAGAATAACTTGATAATTCCTTGGATATTTCTTCAAGTGATTTACTCCAGTAGCCATGTGGCTTACAATGGCACTGTAATAAACTACCAATCAGAATGAGAAAAGTCAGAAGGCCATTGTTGTATCCCCTATCTTTCATCTGAAGGCAGGAAAGGAAACAATATGTTACTTGGCATCCAAATATCAAACAGTATTTTAAATGAAAAAGAAATCAGGTACTAAACTAAAATCAGACTGATACTGATGCACGGGTTAATATTTGTATGATAGTGTCTTAATAGAAAAACCTTGTAAATACATACGATAGAAGGAAGTGGTCATATAAAATATTCGGAAACTTTTCTACGTCCCTAAAACAACAAAGCTTTCCAAAAAAAAAGCTACTGAACCTATGAAGTATTTGTTTTTATTTTATTTTATTTTATTTTGTTTACGTCATATAAAATAGCTTATTTCTACTTCATACAGAAGCGCGTTTACATACAACCAACTATTAGTATAGAAAGCTGTAGGCTAAAGTCTATATACTCATAGTAAACAGCAGTGCAGAAACTCTGCTTAATGAAGTTAGCTAGACAGACATTACAAGTACATTTCTTTATTTAGAAAAATAATAATAATAATTAAAAAATATATATATTCTTTCTGTTCCCTGAACAAAATAGCGCAAGGTTAAATTCTACGAACCTTGTTAACATTGGACAGGAAGACCATATCAGGCTCTGGATCATGAGGCCATCTTCATGCAGTTTCACTTCCGCTCTCGTTCCCAGCGCCGGGCGCGCGCACTGCTACGGCAAGCCGTTGGGACATGTGTGTTTCTCTCTCACTCAGTTTCAGTAACCGCTGTAGAGGAAAAGTTGTTTTTCTTTCTTTCTTTCTTTCTTTCTTTCTTTCTTCTTTTAAACTACCAAATACGACTGATTCAGCTCATTAGCTAATAATTACGCCCTTCGTTAGCTGGATAAATGTTGGGGAAACCCTGAAACTGTACAAAGCTGCGAATCTGTGGTCTATATAAACCAAAATGAAGACATAAAACTTACCTTTATAACAGCAAGACATTTATTATGATAGGAAATGGTACCGTAGGTAATGTAAAATGGTCAAATAATGCATGTTCAAATTTTAATATTGAAGAAAATTAGATATTAAAAATTAAGCATAAATGTGATAAATGTCAAATTTGGCAAAATTTGATTTAGCTGCATATTTTAGACCCACATTCATTTTTAATATTGTAATTAAATTAAATTAAATATTTCTATAGATTAAATATTCTAAAATAAAAGTAAATGTTGTATAAACGTATATAGATATGTAATAAATACAATATAAATATATTATAAATGTATAAACATTTTACTTTGTTCATCCATGCGAGTATTTCCACTTGGGTGATTATTACAGCACTCACTCTTGATTGGATATTATATAAAATATAATATCGAAGTTTAATATATAATATATTAAACTTCATGACAAAGATTGTTCAAGATTTCCTCTGGGTTTCTTCCCACCTCACAAATACATTCAGGTATAGGTGAATTGGCAACACTAAATTGCTCGTAGGATTGTGTGTGTGTGTGTGTGTGTGTGTGTGTGATACTGTATATACTGTATATATAGTGATACTGTAGATTGGAGTCCCATACAGGGTGTATTCCTGCCTTGAGTTCAGTGTTCCCAGGAACTCCAGAGCCATTGTGACACTGACCAGAATAAAGTGGTTACTGAAGATCAATGAATGAATGAACTGATCATGAAACAAATGTATATCCGTGTATAGTATATGTACAGTATATATATTTGACAGTTACAATTGTATATATTTGATAGTTGACAGTTGTCACAGTTAACCCAACCCATCTGCTTGGGTCACTGCCTTGTTTTATGTTTGCCAAGCAATGAACATCCAAGAGCAATATCTGGAAATCTTACATTTTCTTTGCATGTTTGGATTAATATCTTGGAGGGACACTTGACAGATTGTGAGCTTGTATGCTGTGATTAAACCTAGCTCTGATGACAGAGTTATTTTCCCCCATGGCCAAAACACACATTGGTACTGGGGGGAAAAATGATGATAGTGAATATTGGCTTTCTGGTATAAACCTAAGAGCATAGCAAGCATTTTAAAAGCAGAAGCTAATAACCACAAACTGAGAAACTGTTTATTCAGTAGTGTTTATTACAACACTGTTTTTATAACTCCATAACCATTCCATTATAAGCCATGCTTATGAAACTCCATCCTTCATTCTTTTGTACACATGTCTTCAAAAGCCCCAAAATGGCAATCTTTCAAAACAGTAGGCACTTCAAGGGCATTTAAATGCGAATATACATTTTGCTAGATTGTTTTGTATTTAACATATTACATTTAATATGTTGTATATAAATAGTTATATTCTATAAATTATTGTATATTAACATATACATATAAATCATTGACCCAACGGCCATATCCTTAAAGGAAATTAAGCAAAAAAGAAATTAAGCAAAAAGGAAATAGGAAAAGGAAAAAAGAATGTAAATATGTAATCGGAATCATCATGACGATAATCAGGACAGGCTTTGGAAAATGATGACAGTTACTAATACTTAACAGGAATCAAGATCACCACATTTTAAAATGTGTAAAATATCATCAGTAAAAACCCAAAACATGTAAATGAAGTGCACTTATTCTTGGAATGTCCATGTGTCATGAAGCACTCAATCATTTTAGGTAACACATGGGTGCTATTTGTCTAATCATTCTAGCATAATGGAATTTTTATCATTAAACAATCTGAGTCCCCACAGCTATCTGCATTAAGATTGAATGCTTTTCAAAAGCTGCAATTTCACCATTAGCATTTGTTTCCCAATCTGACTAAAGCATGTAAACAACTTACTCTTACACAAATACGGACATAAGACTGGAGAATAATGTGTGTGGTTAGCTCTGCAGACTGATTCTGAGAAGTGAAATGCTTCAAGGCTCCCAAACATATAGTTTCGATGACCATGGAAATGGAAGGATTAGGGCTCATTACTGAACGTTTATGCGCTCGTGTGATGCTGGTTTTAGCTCAGTTTATTGACCAAGACCAGTGTTTCATGACTGTATGGACAGTATCAAATGTCCCTGGTGTATTAATTTTAATATAGAAAGTTGTTTAGTGCAAATAACTCCCCTTATTTGAGCTAAGGATGATAATGCCATTATATGCAGTACTACATTTGGGAACATTTTGAAGACTCAGACTGTTTAAAGAGGAAAATTCAATTGCTCTTTAACTGTCATGACTTAGGATAAAAAAAGCATTTTAAATTGGGCTTGAGAACCAGAGGGAATAAATGACAAGAAATAAAGACACAGTGATTTACAGTGAGTTTACTTTACCTGACATGGCAATATGAGAGAGAGAGAGAGAGAGAGAGAGAGAGAGAGAGAGAGAGAGATCAGGATTTGTTCTTGGCTTGATATAAAATAAAATTAAAATTAAAACAAATAAGACAGTTTGAAAATTGTTTCCCCATATTTTGATACTGAACTGACAAAATATACAAATTTGTGTTGACAGCACTAAACATTTACAAGCCCAAACAGAGGGAACTGTTTAAAAGAGAAAATGGTTTATAAAAAAATCAACACTTTCTATAGTAACTAAATTAAGAATGAGATCAATATTGACATCAATATGGAGATGCTGAAATGTGATCAGGGTAATTCTTATAGCATAAAAGATAAAGTACATTTACAATCCAGATTTCAGACCTTTTGTATATTTAAAAAATACAAATATGTACCTCTATAATCACAAAGTAGTCTATGGATGAAATAAATCATGACTTTTATTGTTTTATATTACATTATTTTCTCCAACAATTTTTAAAAACCACATGAGAAATAAGTCATGATCCATAATAAAAACATAATATCTGATTGGCTTTATAAAGCAAAAATACTGTACCTTTGTTATTAAATAAGTTCCCAATAAAATCATCCTCAGTCTTTCATAATTCCAGCTTTTGTTTGTGATGACTGAGGAAATGTTTGTCATATGTCATATGGGAGGAATGTTGAGTGTAATCGCTCATTTAGGCATAGAACTCCTTGGTTGGGGCTTTCTGATAAGCTGTACTTGGTAGTTTGCGCTCTCCCAGATCATAGCTGCCCTCATCCTTCTTCCTCATGCGGTACACCAATAGGAGAATGAGGAAGATCGCAAACAGGAAACCGATCACACCGCCAGCTATAACAGCTACAGATAAGAGGAGAAATTCAGTCAGGTGATAACACAATATGAAAATCAGTGAAATGTGTTTATAAAAATTTAAGTTGTTAAATGACTACAATAAATAGCCAATTGACAATTGACAGTTTGAGCAAATTCTGTATTGCTTCAGAAGCAAGCTAAACACTGCTTATGATAAATTATAATGAGGCAGGATATTTTAATAAATTCAGGCTTTAAACTCCTTTTCTCTATTGGCAGATAATTTTGCATTTATTTCGAGAAAGAAGCTAAATTATCTACCAACAGTGTAAGACAAGTTCGAAATGTCTAGAAATAGGCTTATCAGAGGTCTACAGTGTGAGTGTTTAGTCTCAAACATCTATTAATCAATTTAGTCAAGTAACAAAGATGCTGGAAAATAATAGCCACCAGCTTGATTCAGCCACAGAAAAGGCGTGACTCATGTTTATGTATTTTAATGTTATCAGCCGTAAGCATTTTCTGTTTACACTAGGATTATTTTCAAACAGTTACTCTAATGAAGGTTTTCCAATTAATGTTTGATGACACCAGCACAAATTAATTACGGTTTTAATACAACCCCAATTCCAAAAAAGTTGGGACACCGTAAAATGTAAATAAAAACAGAAGGCAATGATTTGCAAATCTCATAAACCCATATGTTATTCACAATATAACATAGAAAACATATCAAATGTTTGAACTGAGGAAATGTACCATTTTAAGGAAAAAATGTTTTGAATTTGATGGCTGCAACACGTCTCAAAAAAGTTGGGACAGGGGCAACAAAAGGCTGGAAAAGTAAGCGTTACTAAAAAGAAACAGCTGGAGGAACATTTTGCAACTAATTAGGTTAATTGGCAACAGATCGGTAACATGACTGGGTGTTTAAAAAAATGAGTATCATAGAGAGGCAGAGTCTCTCAGAAGTAAAGATGGGATGGAATCTGGATGGAAGCAGATGTTGCTCTAAAACCTATATATGCCTTTCAGCATTGATGGTGCCTTTCCAGATGTGCAAGCTGCCCATTCCATAGGCACTAATGTACCCCAATACCATCAGAGATGCAGGCTTTTGAACTGAGCGCTGATAATAAGCCGGATGGTGCCTCTCCTCCTTAGTCCTATTTAGTTCGGAGGGCACGGCATCCATGGTTTCCAAAAAGAATTTCAAATTTCGATCCGTCTGACCACAGAACAGTTCTCCACTTTGCCTCAGTCCATTTTACATGAGCTTTGGCCCAGAGAAGATGGCGGCGTTTCTGGATCATGTTCAAATATCATTTACCCAGTTTAAACATTTGATATGTTTTCCATGTTCTATTGTGATTAACATATGGGTTTATGAGATTTGCAAATCATAGCATTCTGTTTTTATTTATATTTTTTTACACAGTGTCCCAACTTTTTTGGAATTGGAGTTGTATTATATATTATATAAATATATAACCATAAGATTAATGCCCTGCAATAACTGGTGTCCCATTCATGGACTATTCGTGCCTCATGCCCAGTGTTCCCAGGATGAAACCAACACATCCCTGACACTGTTACTGATAGTGAGTGAGAGTAGTTCGGCTAACAGTAGAAGTAATAATCACGTTTTAAAAAAAAAAAAAAAATCATAATGAGAAATATTAGAGAAATTTGTCTACATTCAAGATGTCATCACATGATATCATTTTTGCAATGAATGTATGTAGATTGCCAGGATGTAAGGACAGAAAATATGTAGCTTAATTTTTTTAGTTTTGGTTGATCGTGGCAGAAAAATCTGAAAAATAATTTAATTCCAATCTGAACGTACCTGCCAGCACTTCAGTCCTCTGGAAGAGATTTTCGGATTGCACCTTATTTCGCTTGTCAAATTCCGATCCCAGCTCTGGAGAATGGCTAGTGGCTACGTCACCGCCCTGTGGCTTCTGCATCTGACAAGAAAATATGTGTGGAGGACCCAGGGTTTGAAGGAGAAATAGAAAAGGAAAGCGGAAAACAGACCAACAACAGCATGTAACATGAGTATGAAAAATGTTTAGTTTGATATGCAGTCCAGTAATTGTGTTGCTGCAAACTGCATTTGAAATGAAACAGTGACTATGTGGTTAAAGTCCAGATCTGATTTGTGAAGTTTTACATTTACATCTATGGGTGTACCATAAAGCGAATTATAGCCCTTTTTATTAATTGGTTTTAAAGGGACTATAAACCTATAAACAAGCAGATTAATTAATTCAAAATATTTTAATTAAAAGTGATGTTCTACATTTCAACTTTGATTCAATAACAATAAGGTAGGAATTATACAGGCAAAATGAAACTAAATTTGAATAAATTGCTTGTGTAATACCGTATGCTCCAGCAGACTGTTTACTGAGGTGAAATATTCAGATTCCAAACAGGTGCAGTACAAACAGTGACACATCAACTTTATGTGGACTTTATACGTTTTCTTACTTTGACATGCAGAATCAGACTATGATAAGCTACAATAACACCAAAGTAAATGAATAAATATGTTTTCAGAAAAGCATTTTACCTCTGTGACCTGCTCTCCTGCATCTGTGGAGGCCAGCCGTGTGTCCGGCACAGTAAATGAGGTGATATCCAGGTCTGGGCTGCTTGTCTGGGTGGAATGCTGTGTAGGCTTTATGTTTTGCGTGTTTTTCGTTGTCCACACATCTTCATCATCACTTTCAACAAAACCTGAAGGTAATAATCAGGGCACATGTACAGTACTCTATCAAACTATTGTATTGGTATAATTTGAATCAGAGAGAATATTTAAAGAATAAGACAGCCTTTATTGTTGCATATACAAGTACAGTATAGTGAAATACATTTTTTTAATGTCCCAAGTTGTTAGGAAGCTGGGGTCAGTCATGATAGGTGCCCCTTGAAGCAGTTGAGAAATAAGGACCTTGCACATGGACTTAAAGGGGCAGGTTGTTCAAGATTCAAGATTCAAGATTAATTTATTTGTCACTAGGGAAATTTGTCTCGGACATACAGGCTGCCACATGAAAATACATAAAGATACACAAAGATATAGTGCATTAACAAACACAGAAACAAGTGTAAACAAAAATGTCCTGAGTTTAGGAGATTCAATGATACAGGAATGAAAGAGTTTTTATATTCAGATATCTTTTCCTGTATTTAATTGGTTGTTGGTGCAAACACATTGTCTTCTGATTGGTAACCCAGAACTTTAAGCACTGAGACACCACTGGCCTGAATACCTTTATCAGTTATGTTGCTCTATATTTACTGCACATCAAACGTGTGCACATTTTCTAATAATCTGTGTACTGTTCCGACCCAGTTAGTGCTGTGTCTGTGTGTTTTCTTTTGGTTCTCATTTAGGTGTGGTTGACGTGATTGGGGTGTGGTTTGTACACACCTGAGCCTTGTTGCAGCAGCTGATTTAACCACACTGCTTCCACTTCAACTAGCGACAGTTTTGCCATTTCTGTGTTTTAGTTGTGGTTATTGTTTATTTTTACCTGGTGCATTCACACATTGGCCGGTATAATATTTCAGGTTCATACATTTGTATTCATGACTGACAGATATTTCTGAGTATTGATGTTATGATTTTGTTATTCAAGTTTTTTTATGTTAATAAATGGTTGCCTTAGTTTACCCAGTTGAGTCATCTTCCCTTTATGTTACATCTTTGAACTAGGTGTAACAGTACAGAAATTTAGAGTCAATACTTGATAGTCAGCACATCCATCTGTACAATTCAGTGTTCATACTGTAAGTGTTAGTGTAAGGTGTAGTTTGACTACTGTGAGAGGTGGGAGGGCTGATATATTAATAATGCAGGGATCATGTTTGGAGCAGATGTCTTCTGAAAGAGCGTGGTGGTCTTGGCTGACCGTGTTTGACCGCAGGTGAAACATCTGCGCTCTCATCAAACTGCTGCCATGGTCTAGGAGCCAACAAGCTTCCCTTCTGTTTACAGCAGCCTAACAAAGTCACACCAGTACCCACAGACTCACTGTTACAGGCTTACTGAGCTGCGTCAAAGTAACCACACTCTGAAGCTTGTCTTGGCTATTTGTCTTGGCCTTTGTGTACAATACATTGCACTGAGCAGGGTATCCGTATATATGATCAAATATGTTCATTTTCAAGTTTTTATATATATATATATATATATATATATATATATATATAAAACAAGAATGGGCTTTTTAAATTTTCAAGGAATCATTTGAATAATATTTAGATACAGTGCCCTCCTCTAATATTGGCACCCTTGGTACCAATATGAGTAAGGATGGCTGTGAAAAACTGTCTTTATTGTTTAACCTTTTGATCTTTTGTTAAAAAAAAAAAATCACAAAAATACTCTGCTCTCATGGATATCAAACAACTGCAAACACAACACAAAAAAAATCTTTGTTAAATATAGGTGTGCAACAATTATTGGCACCCCTATGAATTCAAATGAGAAAAATATATTTGAAGTATATTCCCATTTATATTTTACATTTTTTAGTACACCTGGGTGAGTAGGAACAGGAAATTGTTCAACCATGACTTCCTGTTTCACAGGGGTATAAATATGAGGTAACACATAGGTCAAATTCCCTTAGTCATTCATAACAATGGGTAAGACCAATGAATATAGCTGTGATGTGCGGCAAAAGGTTGTTGAGCTTCACAAAATGGGAAGTGGCTATAAGAATATAGCAAAAGCATTGAAAATGCCCATTTCCACCATCAGGGCAATAATTAAGAAGTTCCAGTCAACTGGAAATGTTATGAATCAACCTGGAATTGGACGTGTGTCTATATTGTCTCAACACATTGTGAAGAGGATGGTTCGAGTGGCCACAAATTCTCCAAGGATCACAGCTGGAGAATTGCAGAAGTTAGTTGTGTCTTGGAGTCAGAAAGTCTCCAAAACTACAATGCAAAGTCACCTACATCACCACAAGAAAAAAGCCTCTACTCTCATCCAAAAACAAACTCAAGCGTCTTCAGTTTGCCAGACACTACTGGAACTTCAAATGGGATCGGGTTCTATGGTCAGATGAAACCAAAATAGAGCTTTTTGGCAATAAACACCAGAGGTGGTTTTGACGCACACAGAGAGGTAGCCATATGGAAAAGTACCTCATGCTCACGGTTAAATATGGTGGTGGCTCTTAAATATATTTTGGGGCTGTTTTTCTGCCAGAGGACCTGGACATTTTGTTAGGATACATGGCATCATGGACTCATCAAATATCAACAGATATTAAATGAAAACCTGACTGCCTCTGCCAGAAAGCTTAAAATGGGCTGTGGTTGGATCTTCCAGCAGGACAGTGATCCAAAACATACAACAAAATCAACACAAGAATGGTTCACTGACCACAAAATCAAGGTCCTGTCATGGCCAACCCAGTCCCCTGACTTCAAACCCATAGAAAACCTGTGGGGTGAACTGAAGAGGAGAGTCCACCAGCGTGGACCTTGAAATCTGAAGGATCTGGAGAGATTCTGTATGGAGGAATGGTCTCCAATCCCTTGCCATGTGTTCTCCAACCTCATCAGGCATTATAGAAGACTCAGAGCTGTTATCTTGGCAAAGGAAGGTAGCACAAAGTATTGACTAAAAAGGTGCCAATAATTGTTGCACACCTATATTTAACAAAGATTTATATATATATATATATATATATATATATATATATATATATATATATATATATATATATATATATATATATATATATAAAAACCTGTGTTTTGTTTGCAATTGTTTGATATCCATGAGAGCAGAGTATTTTTGTGATTTTTTTTTTTTTTTAACAAAAGATCAAAAGGTTAAACAATAAAGACAATTTTTCACAGCCGCCTTTGCTCAGATTTACCAAAGGAGGCCAATATTAGTGGAGGGCACTGTATTTCTCCTGCACAAACAGAAAAGACATGTACGACACAAAACATAGTATTTTCTGATGAAATATAACTTCACTTCATTATGCTTTATATGGTAGGCACATAAAGATTAGGAAAACACTCACATAAACT
This sequence comes from Cranoglanis bouderius, assembly GCA_023630585.1. NCBI lineage: Eukaryota > Metazoa > Chordata > Actinopteri > Siluriformes > Cranoglanididae > Cranoglanis > Cranoglanis bouderius. The sequence continues at coordinate 22,494,891 of CM042544.1, forward strand.
AATATTATCACCTACATCAAAGGCTGAATGTATAGAACGAACAGAAATGCCTTCCCTTCCCTGGGGGGTTATGAGGTTCTGACAGTTGGTTCTTAAATTAACAAATACTCACTCTGCAGGTAATCTGATTACTATACATTTACTTTCAAATCTTTTAGAGTCTTTCAAATATTGAAAATTATTGACTCATCCCCAGTTATATAACAGATATTACATATATCTATGGCAATGGTTGACTGCCATGGCCTTCTGATTTCAGACCTGAAGATCAACTAGGATACACGCAATTTTTATCTATTTAACTGAGGATGCTGTTGTGAAGGTTACTCACACATAATTCCCATTTTATTATCTTACAAGTCTATACCAACAAGTCATAACTAATCATACTGAAGAGAAAATTGAACCAAATCATGAGCAATTCAACACTGATAATTAAGGTAACCTGAATTTCGCCTACCTGATCCTGAGCCAGAGTTGAATTCATCATCGTCGAAAGAATAATCACCGGACTGCTGCTCATCCAGGTAGAGGACTTCGGCTGGGGTGCGCTGACCTGTCACCAGGACCTGCAGGAATAAATGCACACAAAAAGCCTCAGTTAAAGTTGAAAATAAAGAGCTCTCACTACTGTTATGAAGATCTGATACAAATGTGCTGAAACCATTTCGTAACATGTCTCAAAATAGTTCATAATGTACTGACATCCACCCAGCTGTCCTGTCTTAGCTTACTGGGCAAAGCACAATATTGTGTGTACTGGATTCATGATTGAAGTCGCAAATGAAATAAGCACAAGTGAAAATTCACCAAGCCGATTCCTGGGAGGAATAGAGGAGGACAAAAAATGCATTACAATACACAAACAAATCTTTGTATTGTATTAGAGACAGTAATGAAAAAAGTGTGTGAGCTAGTTCCGTATTCTCTACAGAGTCTGTATTCTAAATATGGAGTCTGTTTCTATTTGATCTTTTTTTTTGCTTTCTTTTTGTCCATGTGACACCCTTGTGCTACAGAGTCTAGTCTTTCACAGTCAATCACGCTCACCCGGTCTTCTTTTTAACAATATAACACCTCAGGAAATCTGAAAGAACAGGCAATCAACCCCTACTGACAATAGTGAAAAAAGTGAGCGTGTGTGCGTGACAAAACCAACCCTGTACTCAATAAAATGAGCTCAACACAATTCAAGTTCCAAAGTTAAAAATAAAAGCGACAAATGATTATTTGCTGCCATTCACACAATTTGAATGAGTTAGATATTAGATTTAAAGTTTAGATTTTAGTAGGTGTGGAGGAGGATCAGTCCTATTTGCAGAAAGTGAGTTGGGTAGCAGGAGGGTAAGAATGTGCCGCTTGGAGTGTGTTGAATAATATGTCTGATTCCAAAACAAACTCCTGTCAGCCATATGAAAGTGAGAGTGGCATTCCTGAGTTCCTGGCTGCAGCACAAGTAAGGTATTGTGTGATGGTCTGAGTCATTTTCTTTCAGCATGTGCCAGCGCTACAGCTGGACAGGAAACTCTAAATCTCACAAGCCACTCACTCTCTTCTCTGCTCCAAACAGCCTGGCCAAACAGAGTCAAACACCTCCCCCTTCTCTCCCTTTTTCTCTATCCATTTCTCGGTCTCTAACTCTTTAACACATGGATTCAGTACTTCACCACAGGCCCAGTATGCACACGTACAGTACACACACAGACAGAAAGGATCAAGTCTGCTGCAGGTCCCACAGCAGCCAAGTCCCACAGCAAATGCAGAACAACAAAGTAGACCCACAGGATGGATTCATCCAGCCACGCACAAATAAATAAAAAAGGAAAAGGGGTGCAAAATATGGGTGCCAACCACAAGGTAAATAAAAAATAATGTAAATAAAATAGTAGTCAACTTTGAAATCCATTATGCAAGACTTAGAAGTTCTCTTCTAGCCCTGCCAAAGCCTGCACAAGAAGTACTTTTAAATGTATGTGCAAAGGGTAAGGTAGACATCAAGCACACATCTAGTGTGGCCAGTTTGAAATGACCTGGTGGATCTCTATGCGGACATCTTCACAGAAAACAATTACTTCACCAGCGCATTCATGTAACAGAGACAATGTGCTCCATGTTTGCTCAGAATGCTCTAACAAATAGTTGGAGAATATACAGGACATAATATCGCACTGATACCGTGATTAGGATGACACTAAATCTTGTCAAAGAAGAGTATGTGCATTTGGTATCGTCTTTATTCCACACAGTTCATAAATTGTTGCTGTAAGGACACATTAACTAAAACCACATAAAAATACTGTTCATCCTTGTACTAGCTGTGACTCTGAGTTATGGTCACAGCTTTCAGTGTCAGATAAAAGGGCTCATATCTAAGTCTGGTTGGGGCAGATCTGTTATAATTACTCCTCCAGATGTGGCACAACACAGACACAGGTCTGACAGGATTAAGCCCAAAACTCAAACATCAAAACCACATGGGTGTCTACAGAACCAAGCTGTAGAAACAATGCAGTGTTTTTTAGCTGCAGGCCGCCACACAGGCTCCTGTAATATGATTATCACACTCCAGACGTTCCCTTCACACATTCCAGGCTGCTTTCGCCACTCTTAATACATGCACAAAGTGAACTGGACTGCTATGTTTCTTCTCAAAACCCAAAAGCTCTATTGTTTCACAGCCCTGGACTAATACTGTGGATCTTTCCCCACATTCATACGCATATTACACAATTATGTGTTAAGGCTACCAACTGTTACCAAACCAGAGCCAAAGTCCATAAAGCTGCTGGGAAAACCTTACCAAGCTTGGAAAGAAACACAAGGCCGGGATTCATGGAAAACCAATCAATTCATACCATTATAAAATCCATTTTTGGTCCATTCTGAAAGAGTAGGCTGATATACTCAGAATGAAGTGGTAGAATTCAAAATCAATATATGAGCGAGAAAAGGAAGGGCATGCTTTACATGTGCACCAGGCACACGAGCAAAGGCTGAGCTTGTCTCTTGGGCTTTTTAAATCAATTTCTTGAAAGCATTTTTAAACAATCAATTCAGAGAAGCTTTTCCTTACACTGTCACTTTAAATGCAATGAAATCAATAATGATCACAATACCACAGCAACTACAGGACAAGAAAATGGCAGTTCAGTTTTAGGAGTGATCCAAGCCCAATATCTGAGCCATTAGGAAGGCAAAGACATTTCTTGCTTAGGTTGTGTATTGCTAGGCATGTGATATCTAGGAGGTGTGTTGTTGTTATTTTCACTGATTTGCCCATCTTGTACACTGGGCAAATAAAGCACTTCAGGGTCTGATTTCTGTAGGCAAGTTATGATTTACTTACCAAAAGTGATGTCCAATGCTTTTATAACTTACTTTTGTACTCTACCTACTAAAGTGAAAAGTAACAGCAAGAAATGGTGATGCCAAAGCGTTCCTCTGACATATAAAAACAACAGATCTTTAACCAATGATCAGCCATTACTGACTGAGAAAGACACACACACACAGACACACACACACACACACACACACACACACACACACACACACACACACACATCATGCCTAATAAAAGTGCAATAATTAACCCATCTGTATTACAGCAGAGCCAAGTGTCTCTTTCCTGTTCGTGCAATAGTTATAACGTGAAGAACAGGCCAAGTGTGAGAACGCAGATGTGCCTGTGATATGAAGCTGGCTGAGCTTTTAATGCAGTGGATATAAAGAGCGAAACCAGTCACTGATGATCATCCATGCACACACTCACACACATGCATGCATCCATGTGATATAGCACGCGCACACGCACACACACACACACACACACACACACACACACACACACACACAGCCAGAGTGATCTCCTGAGAATGACAGCAGTGATGAATACAGCCCATTCAAACCGCAGGCATGCAAGGTATTCTTAATATGTCTGCTTACACACAGGTGCTGTGCTGAGTAGAGATGTGGGTAGAGGAGAAGAAAAGAGACAGGCGAGGCAGTAAGAGAAAGGATGGGATAGGCTTGGAGGTGCAGGCAGCTAGAATAATACTTTATATGGTCATGAGCCATGTTTAAAACATTGTTAAATGGAAGACTGGGTTTTTCTTAAACGGAAAGGTGGAGCAGGTGAATACACATACACACATCTCGACAAGAAATAGCAGGACAAATTTATTCCAGATTTATGCCCCTGATGGTCTGAGCTCATGGACTAGCCATGATGGTTTTTAACCCAACATTTACAAAGACCTGCCCAAACTGTTTCATATGTTTTAAAAAGCTTGGCTGAATTGCAAAATCCACATTCTCCCCACAGTCATTATGGCATTTAAGTAAGAAAAAAAAAAAAACACCTTGCATGGATACAGCAAAACATTTTCAATCTGCTGATCTATGCACAGTATATCACGTACTGAATGTCTTAGATCATGTGTGTGCCTTGTTCTTCATGTTAGTACCTGGGGCATGTATAAGGGAGCCTGGGTGCCACAATGGCTCATACAGAGCACACCTGGTTATGGCAAAACACTGAGCCCACCTGAGGTCATTACACACCTGTGCACAAACATTAATCAAAGAACTGAAAAGAAGAACTGCTGTAACACAAAAGCAGACATTTCCACTGAGGTAGCATGACACAATGTCTCAATAACATGGGGTCAGTGGTAGCTCAGTGGTTAAGACGTTGGGGATTTGTGAGTTCAAATCCCAGCACCACCAAGCTGCCACTGTTGGGCCCTTGAGCAAGGCCCTTAACCCTCAACTGCTCAGATGTATAAATGAAATAAATGTAAGTCGCTCTGGATAAGGACGTCTGCCAAATGCTGTAAATGTAATAATATGGTAAAGCACTACAAAACAAATATAACAACCTTGAGAAGGAGTCATTCTGTCAGTGATAATAAGAATCAAAATCATACAGTAAAATCTGTGGCTTGTAATGTGTTATGGTTTGTCAACACCTCTAAAAGAAATGTAAATCATTTAGACACCAAATCATCATTAATCATTTACATCACTCTCCTAAGAGGGTCAACATTGTCCTTGTTCATCTCTAGTCAAGGCTGGAATGATGTAAATGTGTTTTCAAGAACATTAAGGAACATGCAGTACCCCATACTAACATACTGTAATGTCAAAAAGGCCTGTTGATAAAAGAAATAATAATAAAAATAATAATATAATATAGAGCGAATGAGTTTTGTTGTATTAGTCTGAATACTGATAACCCACATAGACCAAATATGAGCATTTGCTATCTTAGGGTAGTATGTCCTGTACTTAAAGAGCACTGTTATTCTCAAGCTGAATGCTTCTACTTGAAAGTTTCTACAGAGGAATAACTCAAAATCTGATATGATGTGACAGTAAAAAGTTTTATTTATCAATGCACTTTTTAATGTGGTATGCTGAGCACATAAATGATACACACTTTGATGAAATAGATGAAACTCTGCAGTTACTCTGCTCTTAGCTTACTATCATGCTGGATATCTGGGAACACATGCTACTGTGACAGAGGAGGATGAACATCTGCACTGTACAAAAAACATCTGGTGTGGAAGTGTCTGTTGTCTGGAGGAAAAAAAAAAGTATGCCCATATAAGGCCTTGGAGGTGGCCTAGGGAATCACACGTCAGCATTCCCCCAACCACGTCCACGACAGCTCCACTACGTCAACATGCTTGCATAATGTTTCCTGGTAAACTTATGGAACTATAAATCACTTCCTGGAAGCAATACAGCAAATATATCCAAACAAACTAGGGAAGCTTAATAACAGTGTCCACGTATTCTAGAAATAACCAGCTGAAATATTTGCTTAGGTGTCAAATGCCACACATTACATCTTTACAAATAAGACTACAGAGAAATTACAGATGTGAATACACTCTTGTTTGAGGTTTCCTGCCTGTTTCTAATGTTCACATTATATTTTTAAAAATAGCTGAGCCTACACTTTCATCAGTTAAAGCCAAGTTATGGAATATATCCCAGTTATCCCAAATATTGGAATATAAGCAAGCCCTTCTTGGGTTCTTTTCTACAATGATGGAACCCCTGCTGAAATTTACTGAGTGCTCAGTAGAGGCTCAGTGCTGTAATTTCATCACCAACATAATGTTAACAACATTCTGCTCTAAACTGAGCACACCTCATCAAGATACTGCCTAACTCTTTTCCTCACTCCCTCCATCAAATACAGCTCTAATAAAAATCCTTATGAAATGAACCCAGAGTTGGGTTGAGTGAACACAAAAAGCAGACAGCACATTTACTTCCTAAGAGCACTTTTCTTGTAGTCCTGCTCACTACTGCACTCATAGACGTCCAGACCCCAAAACATCCCTAAAGAACTTTCCATTTGCTCATCTAACCAAGTGGCTAGACGAGCAAAAGCCTGGGAGCTTAAGAATCTGCTCTGTATTACTGTTTTCACCATTAAAAAAAACCTTCCATTTCCCAACATCTCCATTTCACAGAACTCTCCATCATTCTTTGTATATGTTGTCACCCTTTTCCAGATGCTTGCTTCAGTGGAATATGTTTAGAGAAAGGCTAATAAGGCTCATTTCTGTTTATGAAATATGCTACATAAAAGTGGATGGGTGTCTCTTACATTCCACTCAGGAATAAGTGCAAACTGAATGACACTGATGATACATTCCTTTAAAAACAAAAAAAATCACATTTTTTTTTTACTGTGATGTCATTTTGGAAGAATTTTCCAATGTTTCCCAGAACAAAGTGAGACAACAGGTAAAGTGATGTAGTGGTGTGGTAATACTGGGGCAAATAAACAAACCTATTTTTCCTAACCTGCTCAGCTCTTAAAATTGTGGATTTGTGCATGCGAATGTTACATGGTAACTTGTATAACTTGTATAAAGAGAATGTAATCTTTATAATATTTAAACTACCTCTGTTTCACATTGAAGAATGAAAAAAGACATATAGCATAGGTATCAGTGCGAGCTATGTCTTCACATGTATTGATAACTGTTATACCACAGCACTGCTGAATTTTCAAATCTAACTAGTCAGAGGGTGATCATTAATTTTCTATAATAAAACGCCAAAACGGAGACTTTATGTAGCGTTTTGGAGACCAGTGTCAGTGCCTTGTAACTATGAGAGGTATATCTATAATTAGTTACAGTATAGTTTTTAACAAGTAAAGTTTTCTGACACAGGAAAGTCTTTAGGATGGAGGACATTACGGTTTCTCAGTAACATGACAAGCTGGGGTTTTTTTTTTTTATTTACTTCATAAGAGAGAGAAAAAAGAGAAGCTGTTGAAGGAACAACTGTTTACCTCTGTTATAAGTGATAACAGGAACTAACTTGTCTTGTGTTCCACAACATTAAATGTAAGTATAAAAATTTTAATCATTGACAAATTGCTGAGGGATAAGAGGACAATTCAGGGTATGCTCTTATTGGAAAATAATCAACTTTGGGGTACAAAAGGCATCACATCACCCCACTGGTTTATTTCTTACTTAAATGTAGTTAAACACAATTATAGCAAAACTCAAAACAACCTCAATCGTAACTTTTGGTAAACAGTTGCTAAGTAAATATGAAGACCTACAGAGGTTAAGGTGCCAGGGCTAAACAGTGTCACATATCCAAACTTGTCAATATGGTTCAAATTCCACATCAACCAAACATTATACAAATATTTGTAAAGAGGAGCAAATTCAGTCTTTACCTCTTATTGGTTATGCAATATTCTTCTGTGGGGTTGAATGATTAACCTGTGTGATGCTGCTGTCCTCAGATGCTCCTTAAAGGTTTGATTAATTAGTTACATTTGTGTTGGTCTTATTTAACTAGTTGCTTTAGGTTAGAGGTCATGTTCTACTGAACTACTCATTCATAGGAATAGAATGTGGGCTGAGAAATGAAAACATAAACAATAACAGCTTCAAATAAAATAGAGGAAAGAATAATAAGCAAAAAAAAAAAAAAAAGAACAAGAAGAAACTGATCTTTGTTTTCTTACATACAGTATCTCACAAAAGTGAGTACACCCCTCACATTTTTGTAAATATTTTATTATATCTTTTCATGGGACAACGCTGACGAAATGACACTTTACTACAATGTAAAGTAGTGAGTGTACAGCTTGTATAACAGTGTAAATTTGCTGTCCCCTCAAAATAACTCAACACACAGCCGTTAACGTGCAAACCGCTGGCAACAAAAGTGAGTACACCCCTAAGTGAAAATGTCCAAATTGGGCCCAAAGTGTCAATATTTTGTGTGGCCACCATTATTTTCCAGCACTGCCTTAACCCTGTTGGGCATGGAGTTCACCAGAGCTTCACAGGTTGCCACTGGAATCCTCTTCCACTCCTCCATGACGACATCACAGAGCTGGTGGATGTTAGAGACCTTGTGCTCCTCCACCTTCCATTTGAGGATGCCCTACAGATGCTCAATAGGGTTTAGGTCTGGAGACATGCTTGGTCAGTCCATCACCTTTACCCTCAGCTTCTTTAGCAAGGCAGTGGTCGTCTTGGAGGTGTGTTTGGGGTCGTTATCATGTTGGAATACTGCCCTGCGGCCCAGTTTCCGAAGGGAGGGGCTCATGCTCTGCATCAGTATGTCACAGTACATGGAACTGTAGCTCCCCAGTGCCGGAAGCACTCATGCAGCCCCAGACCATGACACTCCCACCACCATGCTTGACTGTAGGCAAGACACACTTGTCTTTGTACTCCTCACCTGGTTGCCGCCACACACGCTTGACACAATCTGAACCAAATAAGTTTATCTTGGTCTCATCAGACCACAGGACATGGTTCCAGTAATCCATGTCCTTAGTCTGCTTGTCTTCAGCAAACTGTTTGCGGGCTTTCTTGTGCATCATCTTTAGAAGAGGCTTCCTTCTGGGACGACAGCCATGCAGACCAATTTGATGCAGTGTGTGGCGTATGGTCTGAGCACTGACAGGCTGAACCCCCACCCCTTCAACCTCTGCAGCAATGCTGGCAGCACTCATACGTCTATTCTGCAAAGCCAACCTCTGGATATGATGCTGAGCACGTGCACTCAACTTCTTTGGTCGGCCATGGCGAGACCTGTTCTGAGTGGAACCTATCCTGTTAAACCGCTGTATGGTCTTGGCCACCGTGCTGCAGCTCAGTTTCAGGGTGTTGGCAATCTTCTTATAGCCTAGGCCATCTTTATGTAGAGCAACAATTCTTTTTTTCAGATCCTCAGAGAGTTCTTTGCCATGAGGTGCCATGTTGAACTTCCAGTGACCCGTATGAGAGAGTGTGAGAGCGATAACACCAAACTTAACACACCTGCTCCCCATTCACACCTGAGACCTTGTAACACTAATGAGTCACATGACACCAGGGAGGGAAAATGGCTAATTGGGCCCAATTTGGACATTTTCACTTAGGGGTGTACTCACTTTTGTTGCCAGCGGTTTAGACATTAATGGCTGTGTGTTGAGTTATTTTGAGGGGACAGCAAATTTACACTGTTATGCAAGCTGTACACTCACTACTTTACATTGTAGTAAAGTGTCATTTCGTCAGTGTTGTCCCATGAAAAGATATAATAAAATATTTACAAAAATGTGAGGGGTGTACTCACTTTTGTGAGATACTGTATCTACTTTTCTGTTTATTGTACAATTATAAAAATATGGATAATCCAGAACCAGCACATGTTGAGGGGTTAAACCCTATCAAAAAAATCTTTAATTAATGCTACTCAAAACTGATAAAAGTCTTAATGTATTTTAGAGGAGAAACAAAACAGGACACCCAAAGCTAAAGAACAGTTATAGAGTTATGTGTCTGCACTGGGTGTTTACCATGGGGGTGATGGGGGGGACATATTCTTGGACTTCTGAACGTTGAAGTAGAGACTATTTATTCAACATAAATGATTAGCAAGCCGATAATGTCACAGACGTGGTGTAACTCGTTTAGGGTCGGGGACAAACTGTGACATCACTCAAAGCTAAAGATACACATCTAAACACATAGTAATTATATGACCACTATAAACGACTCCCTATTTCTGTCTTTATTTAAGTTCAGGATGTCTCAACAAAACACTCTTTATATAAAACTGTTTAAATGTTTCTGATGATAAAAACTAGTTGCCTGTATGTATAAGATACATTGGGGGGGGGAACCCTAGTGTTAAACTAACATAGTGTGTTTAATTTGACTTTACAGGGTTCATTTGGGACCAGTATCAAACATACCACTAATAAAAGAAAAACTTTTTTTGTTATTATCTATTCTACTTACTTCTGTATGACATGCCATTTCATATTTTTTTCCCCCATAAGAGATGTCATGGTGCTTACAGTCAAGGAGCTCAAGTTATTTGTTTTCCCAAGACCATTTCTGGTAATGAATCACTAAACTGCGTGGGACCGTGTTCAGCGAGGTAACCGCAAAAGCAAAGGAAAAAAAAAAGTAATGGTACCCATCCCCATGAACATCACTCCGAGTGTTAACAGAACAGCTTCATAAATCGACATGACTTTGGGCACTGAAGAGGTTCTGGCAGTTCACACGGTGTACACACTCCACACTGTAAACATTTTCCTAAATTATTATTTTTTTATTTTTTTTAGAGAAATTAGACACGAGGACTTAAACACTCCAAACTTTAAAATCGTCACCGCAAAGCGCACGAAACATTATCAGAATGACATTAAGTTTTACAGATCTGATCAAACTCACCCCTTTTCCCAGAAAGCAAAGTGCTGAAAGCGCGAGCAACATCCAGCCGTTCCTCATTACTCCTATTCACAAGTCTGCTGTGCTTTTTGGGAAGAAATCTCGGCTCGCACTCGTTATTTCGCCTCCGTGTTCTTTTTTCTCTATTACAGGATTGTCTCCTTTTCAGATCTGAATCTCAGTGATGTCAGGACTGTTGAGTGCTGAATGACGTCTTATCCGGTTTCTCCACTTTCTTTTTACGATTAGTGAGATGCTAGAAGAAGGCCATGGCAGAAGAGCTGTAGTGTGTGTGTTTGTGTCTCAGCTCGGTCTCGGCAGTAGATGTGGCTCAGCGGGATGAGGCTGAAGTGAACCGGGGGCGGTGTGTGCGCGCGCGTGCCTGGGGATGGGTGACGTCAATACAGCGGGTGAGCGCGTGCGGAGGCCGAGGCGCGCGTTTATTTATTTATTTTATTTCTAAGTGAGCCACAGTGCAAGACTTACACTAGACTGTAAAACGTTGAAGATTCGGAGGAGAATCTCTCCTGCAGAGGTTCAGTCAGGCTCGAGGGCAGGACACGTGCGCTTGTGTGGAGCCATAAGTCAGTATTAAACAAAAATGGAAATGTTTTCTGTACGTAGCCTATTGCTTTTATAACTTAATTAATTAATCAAATCCTTACCAAAATGTTTTCTTTTTTTAATAAATTCGTAGTGAGTTAAACAGTTAATAGTTCTAACCTTCCTGCTGAATGAAACCCCTCTGCTGTATTGTTCTACATAGCACCTTTAAGGTTTCCCCCAGAGTTTGTTTGTTTTTTTTCTAAGAAAGAAAAGAACGCAGAGTCCATAAGCACTTCAGCAATCAGGAATATCTATTTACATGACCGTAAAAGGCTTCACCGTTCTAACATGCCATTCAAATACACCAACTGAATAAATAAGAGATTAAATAAATCAATAACATTGTTTTAACACAGTTGAAGCCACAGTGACATGCTGTAAAAAACCCCAGTGAATTTGCAATACGACACTGATACTATTAACATGTATAGAACTATGCACGCAGAAATGAAACTCGTCGATTGGGATATGTCTCCCTCTGCTGGACTAACTGTGCATTACACTATACGTACTCGATGCAACGCAAAAATATCGACTGACAATATACCGTGCACGCACCGTCCACTTTATTAGGAACACCTTACACTCATGCAAGTTAACTAATCAGCCATTCGTGTGGCGTGGCAGTAGAGCAATGCATAAAACCATACAGGTCAAGAGCTTCAGTTAATGTTCACATCAAACATCAGAATGGAGAAGTGTGATTTCTGTGACTTAAACTGTGGCATGGTCATTGGTGCCAGATGGGTCGGTTTGAGTATTTCAGAAACTGCTGATCTCCTGGAATTTTCACACACAACAGTCTCTAGAGTTTACACAGAATGATGTGAAAAGCGAAAAACATCCTGCTTGCAGAAGGTCTGCAGGCTGAAACACCTTGCTGATGAGAGAAATCAGAGGAGAATGACCACAAAACAAAACACGTCAAACCTTGCGGTAGATGGGCCACAACAACAGAAGATTACATAAGATTCCACTCTTGTCAGTCAAGAACAAGAATCTGATGCTATCTGGGCACAGACTCACTGAAACTGAACAGTTGAAGACCAAAAAAAAGACCACGTGATTTTTTCCCCCTAATCTTCAGTCCAGTTTGGGTGAGCCTGTAGCTTCAGATTCATGTTCTTGGCTAACAGGAGTGGAACCTGATGGTCTTCTGCTGTTGTAGCCCATCCACTTCAAGGTTCAATGTTTTGTGCATGCTGAGACACTTACTACAGTTGTAAAGAGTGCTTATTTGAGTTACTATAGACCTCCTGGCAGTTTGAAACAGTATGTCCATTTTCGTCTGATCTCAATGTTTGTGTATTTTAGAAATACTAAAATAAAATAAAATAAAATAAAAAGCCCTTCTGGTACCAACATCCATGCCACAATCAAAGTCACAGACATCACAGTGTTTTTTCTTTATTCTGATGTTTGATGTGAACATTTGCTGAAGCTCTTGACCTGTATCTGCATGATGTGTTTGCATTGGCCTGCTGTCACATAACTGGCTGATTAGATAACCGCAGAATGTGCAGGTGTTCCTAATAAAGTGGGCAGAAATGTAAATTCCTTAGCAGTCACAAACCCCAAGGAAGTAACTTATATTGAACTCTTTATTTCAAGTTATGTACCCATCAGTATGGGTGATCTATTATTTAAAGCATATGGAACCAGTAACAGGTATTTAAGGGCTAACCTAATTAAGATTAACAGCTTAAAACCAATAAGAGGTATGCACAGTGTGTTCATAACATCACATCCATCAGTGCAGTGACTTACCAACAAGTAAACTGAAAGAAGATAAAATCTCTGGTTACAAATATAGTGGGTAAAAATCAGATTGCTTTTTGTCTTCAATGCCTAATATGTTGGAATAGACACCTAGAGGAAAATGTGTCAGTTCTGTGGTCTGTTGCTTTCTAAGTGAAAAGTGTTCACTACAGTTAAAAGCACAATATAATATCAGGTTAGAATAGATTTACTGCACACAGAAAAACAGAGGGAACAACATGGAGAGTCACACTATCATCTAACTCCAGGTTTTAGATCTGTGCCTTTTAATGTGCTGAGTTGGCTTTTCCTCCAAACAGGTGGGATCTGTCAAAGGAAGATAATAAGAGGATGATCATAACAGAATCGAAAGCTTTCTCTATTTAACATCAATAAATTTGACCTTATCATAATGTATTACAAGCAGAGAAAACAAATTAACTTTAATGGATTTACTAACATATGGTAGTATGTTATCATTGCTGTTATAATGAGGCTAAATGGACACGAACAATAAAAATAGGTTTATTTTTTTTAATTAACCCTATTAGATATTTCATTAAAAATTCATGGTTGTAACTTGATATTGATCTACAGAGGTGCTGATTTTATTGTCTGAAGATTTTGGAAACTAGGCACTTCCTGGCATAGGTGACGTACACAATTATGCATATAACTGATTTACATGGGCATGGTGATCCACACGGTAATTTACTGATCGAGAACAATATTGTTAATGCAATCTGGAGAAGAAAATCGGAAGCGCACTACAGCTCAAGATAACGGAGTGTGCTAATAATTCTTGAGAGCACTGACTTGCAAGTTATTATGGAGAAAATGAAGGGGGTGCAGTGCTGTAAAGGACTACTCAAAATTACGGTCGAGAATGTGGATTGTGTTTTGTAATTCTGTAATTACTGGAGGAGGAGAGCTGGGCTCCAAGTGTCGTCCCAGAAAAGAAAGCAGTCGCCTCCAGATGAGTCCACTGCCTAGGAACATGACTCCTGTCACTAACCAGAATGCACGTGGATCCTACACACACGCGCACACAAGCAAAAGGAGTCCATTATCATCCAAAAACAACCGTGACTGTAAAAATACATTAATTAAAAATATGTGCTGCCTTACACCTGTAGTTATAGCAAATCTATATACCTCTTCAAATGAAGACATCAGATTCATGCCAAAGGCCACTCCCATCAGACCAAATAAGGAAAGGGAGAATGTTCCCATGGTAAGCTGGAGGTTCAGGCGCATCATCACATTTCGATGACTAGTGCAAATATAGTAACAGAGACACAGTAAGTGACTATCTGTTCTAAATGTCAGAAAAATAGTCAAATCATCCTAAGTGAGTGTAAATGGAATGCTCCAGCATCAAGTACTGTCTGTCAGTGTTATGTTTATTTTATGGTGGGTGGCATTTGCATTCCTGTACCTGTCCAGGTTGATGAAGATGACACTCTCCGAGTCATCGATGAGCCCCTTCAGCTCTCGAGCTTTGTTTCCCAGCTCCTCTGCCTGCATGAAATAGTTCTCCAGGAGTAATTCCATCTCATGAGCATGATCTATCCCCAAACTACTCTCCTCACTGCCTCCACACACAAACAACACATGCACACCCACAAACACAAACACACAAAAGCAAATGGAAATAAGCTGAAAAAGACACTGGTAATATTATCAATGGTTAAACATATCACTGTTGTAGGTATTTAATTCAGTAGATGACCATAACTACAATAAATCTGACAAGCATTTCACCTACAACACACGGGGGTCAGTCCATTTGGTGAGACAAAGTTCCTCGATCAGCTCGTCCTCATCCAGAATCTTCAGCAGGCTATCCTTAAATACTTTAATGTCAGTCTCCAGTTCAGAAAGACTACAGGAAAATACAATTGGTGTTATATGCCTTTGGAAGTAGAAAGATCAGATTCCATGTGCATTATAAATACAATTTATTCCAACCCAAGGCAACAACTACATCCAAATTCGATTCAACAAAATAAATAAGACATATAGATATGACACATCTATGACATATAGAGTGTATGATAGTTGGCTTTCCTCACCAAACTCTTACCTCTTACTGTTGAGGAGAAGCATGTGTAGTTTACTCCGATCTGCAGATAGAAGCTTGGGATCCACTAATGACTCGAGGCAATCTAAAATCTGGGGCTGTACCTCATTTAGCCTTGCCTGGAGGGTGTTTATCTGCATGTAAACATACAGGCACAAAATGACTACTTCTTGAACCTTACACTGATGTTACACTGATGAAAGAATAACACAACCCCAATTCCAAAAAAGTTGGGACGCTGTGTACAATGTAAATAAAAACAGAATGCAATGATTTGCAAATCTCATAAACCCATATTTTATTCACAGTAGAACATAAAAACATATCAAATGTTTAAACTGAGGAAATGTACCATTTTATGAAAAAACAAAATAAGGTAATTTTGAATTTGATGGCAACACGGCTCAAAAAAGTTGGGACGAGGGCAACAAATGGCTGGAAAAGTAAGTGTTACTCAAAAGAAACAGCTGAAGGTTAATTGGCAACAGGTCAGTAACATGATTGGGTATAAAAAGAGTATCTTAGAGAGGCAGAGTCTTTCAGAAGTAAATATGGGCAGAGGTTCACCAATCTGCGCAAAACTGCGTCTACAATTTGTGGAACAATTTCAGAATAATGTTCCTCAACATTAAAATCGCGAAGACTTTGAATATCTCATCATCTACAGTACATAATATCATTAAAAGATTCCAAGAATCTGGAGAAATCTCTGTGCGCAAGGGACAAGGGTGAAAATCAATATTGCTGGCCCGTGATCTTCGGCCCTCAGGTGACACTGCATTAAAAACAGGCATGATTCTGTAATGGAAATCACTGCATGGGCTCAGAAACACCTCCAGAACTCATTGTCTGTGAACACAGTTTGCCGTGCCATCCACAAATGCTGGTTAAAGCTCTATCATGCAAAGAAGAAGCCATATGTGAACATGATCCAGAAACACCGCCGTCTTCTCTGGGCTTTTTCCAGCCGTTTTTTGGCCCCAACTTTTTTGAGACGTGTTTTTTGAGACTTTTTTTCCCCTTAAAATGGTACATTTACTCAGTTTAAACATTTGATATGTTTTCTATGTTCTATTGTGTATAACATTATGGGTTTATGAAATTTGCTAATCATTGCATTCTGTTTATATTTACATTTTACCCAGCATCCCAACTTTTTTGGAATTGGGGTTGAATAGTGGTATGCTGTAAATCTATGACAAATAAGTAATTCTCTTTTGACAAAACATTTCAGTAGAACAACTTGCTTGCTTGTTAGCATGGAAATGAAGTGTAATGTGAACATGACTAAAGATCCAGCATTTACCCTGTGCTGTAGAATGGCCTCCAAGGCTCTAAACTCGAAAGGTAGCGAATAAGTGGCCAGAGCACCATCTCCTGCTAACTGTGGCCCCAGCTCCAAAACTAGCCACTTCTCCAAACCAAGCCCACGGAAATCCAACACCAGCAGGCACTCTGGTGTTACTACTGCTTTTAGGGACTGAGGACAGATTGGTTTGGTTAAATCTATACAAATTTGCATATTCTTTTACTATAGACCATCAAACAAAGGCAACAAATGATGAGCAGAAATGATTAGATTAAGCAGTCAGTTGTAATCCTTTTTACAACATCTGTTATGTTACATGACAATTCAAAGCAGTATCTTGTATTGCATCTGTATTGTAAAGCAGTATTTTTCTTCAGCAAATGATAAATAAGGAATAAAACACAACAGTCTGTGCTATTATATGAAAATAATAATGTAATGTTACATAACACACAAGCGGAGTACTCCGAGAAAACGGGAACCGAGACTCGTTACATAAATGTTAAATAAATGCCTCCTAACTTCACCACATCAAGGACTGTAAGAATTATTTTGTTAAAGAACAACCCATTTCTAAACCTGTTTATGATTAGTCTTAGATTACGTGGAGTGTTCACTGTACAAGTCCCTGTGTTTGAACCGTAGAAACAATAATGTATTAGAACGGGCGCATTAATATTAACCTGTTGTTAATGTTACAGCCGGAACTACTTGTGCTGTTATATGAAAATAATGCACACCTTCTGACTAATCAGATTCGAGCATTCAACCATGCTGTGGTATAATGGCCTTTATCCAGTGAGGTTAAAAAAAAGGAAATTACCTCCATGCGTATGATGATTGCTTTATTTCGTGATGTGATGCTGGTGAGGTGTTGGAATCTCAGGTCTCTTGCCTGCAACCCAAGTTCCTGATAAAGCTCAGTTTTCTTTTTCTCTGGGAAAAAAAAAAAAGAGATATGAGACACAATACATTGTTTTTCATTTCCAGCAATACTCCTGTTACATTTCTTGGTCATAAGTGAATCATGAAACTCACCAAATGAAGTGACATTCCCCTCAGGATCAAATTTCATCTGTTAAGCAAAACACAAGTGAGATATGATCACTGAGACAGACTTACAGAGACGTGCTTTTCTTAAACATGCTCTTTAAGAGTAAAATGATGTGTGCTGGTCCTGTTCTCACTCTCCCTGTAACTGTTGACATGGTAACATGCAGAACTACAAACATCATTGTTGATGTACCAACAACGAAGGTATTACATAGTTATGTTATGTGTTTACTGAAAACAACTAGGATTAGGTTTGCAAAAACCCACCCTGAATGACTTGCACAATATTTATAAATATAATTATTTATAACTTATTTTATTTAAATATGGTTTAAAGTTTCATCAACATGTTGGTAGGGGGCATGGTGGCTTAGGGGTTAGCACGTTTGCCTCGCATCTCCGGGGTTGGGGGTTCGTTTCCTGCCTCTGTCCAGCGTGCGTGAAGTTTGGATGTTCTCCCCGTGCTTTGGGGTTTTCATCCGGATACTCTGGATCTCCTCCCAGTCCAAAGACATGCATTGTAGGCTGATTGGCATTTCTAAATTGTCTGTAGTGTGTAAATGGGTGTGAGAGTGTGTGTGCGCGATTGTGCCCTGCAATGGATTGGCACCCAGTTGGGTGCCCCCTGCATTGTGCCCCGAGTCCCCTGGGATAGGTTCCAGGCTCCCCGTGACCCTGTGTAGGATAAGTGGTACAGAAAATGTATGGGTGTATCAACAGCTTATGGTCAGCTTTTATTTCGGTTAACGGTTTCCTACATTACGCGTTATGCCTTTCAACTTCCCACTGCAGTGGGAGCGAAAATTATGGAAATTCACCTCTACCAAAAGCGACCAATGCGGCAGAGCTTTGGTCCTTTACTCTGTCCAGCTCTTTCACCTCCTAATCTGTATACTCTGATCAAATACAAAGGTTTCCAAAAGCTTCAACTTTCACACCGATATTGCCATCGCCCTTGTGCTTGTCATCTTGTACATCACTAACGAGCCAAGCTGAGGAACCGTCAGTGCCACTGTGTCATATGGCCACATTGCTGAGTCCAACATTTACGGTCTCCACTAGAGTGGATTCATCATCATGACACTGAACATGACTAGAATATGGTGAGTGAGAAAAGAACCTCCTGCTCTTTTGCTTTTAGGTGCCAATAGCAAACACTGACTGATATCCCTTAGGTTTAAGGGATTACTGACATTTTTTCTGCTATTAAATGCCATAGTAACTGCACCAGCAATGTCCCACGGTCATGTCACATGACACACAATCACTAACTTCTCGTGGAAATAAGAAATCTACAGCACCAACCAACAAATTAGTACCATAATCACTAAGCACGTCAGAAGTATTTGAATATAAATGTATTTAATGTGTTTCGGGGTGGAGTTTTCCTGGGATAACATGTTTGTCAGGTTTTGTGAACTTACCACTATGAAGACAGGGGCCACACTGGACAGAGCTGTATGTGAAGAGTCTGTAACACTGCCACGACACAGGAGGGCTGATGGGGGAGACAATCGGGTTAAGTGCATCTGCCTTTACAGTCGTGTTATTATATTTCGCAGCATTTCCCCAAACGATGAGCACGTGACATGGGGTGTTATTATATGTTTTGCATTTGCAGTTAGATTTTTATAAGAATAACAGTTAAAAGTCACTTTACTGCTAAGTGAGCAAGACCCTTTAGAAAGTCTAGTAACCACTTTACTTCCCAAATGTGTCACAGTCTGAAGGGTTTCCTACACTTACTGCTGTGGCCGGGTGTGCATGTTAGGCGTGTTGTCTCTGGAGGAACATGTCTGCTGTGAGCGAGGGCTCTGCATGTCCACACAGCTGCTGAATGATGAGCACAGAGAGGACGCCCCAGAGGTGATCTTGACCCCTTCAACAGTCCACGAGTCCAACA
This sequence comes from Cranoglanis bouderius, assembly GCA_023630585.1. Classification (NCBI taxonomy): domain Eukaryota; kingdom Metazoa; phylum Chordata; class Actinopteri; order Siluriformes; family Cranoglanididae; genus Cranoglanis; species Cranoglanis bouderius. The sequence goes on from CM042544.1 coordinate 22,514,333, forward strand.
TTTTGTAGAGACTATCCGCGGACCCCCACGATATAAAAATCTCACACATGCCTCCATTTTAACCTAACAAGGTCAAGACCCTGTTAAAAGTGCCTTTTCTATGACATATCAGTTACATTAAAACAGAGATGTGTCCTCCAGATGTATCCAGACAGCCTTATGGAAGTCCAAGTGGCTTCAATTTAAAAATATATATATAAGTTTGACTTGGTATAAATTCCTCGTGGTTTGCCTATTTTATCTGTAAACTAACGGACACAGGACAAAATGACATCCGGGCGAGCAAAACGACTTAATAATCCTGATTATAAAAACAAAGAGTAACGCTAAACCTTTAGCTCTGTTGCTAAGCTGTATATCAATAAAGCACAACGAATGGAGAAAAACGGCTCTTCATAAACTCCTGTTATCGCCTCACTACCACAGTTATAAAATGCATGTTAATTTTGTTTTTCAAAATCAAAATCATTATATATGTCAATACTCGTGTGAAGCCAGGAAGCTGTAAATGTTTTCGCGATGTAGGTTATGACGAAATGACCAGCATGCACTGGAGTAATTACCGGTCCATTCAGCACGTGGTGCAAGAGACACGGTAGAGCCAGACGATTCGCCACTGTTAACACTTCCGGGTTGTGTTTTTCTGCTAGAGGACGCTCGCGCGAAAGGTTTGAAAATGAATAGGAGATGCACTAAAATGTCATTTGCAAAGACTTAAAAAAAAAAAAATATATATATATATATATATATATATATATATATATATATATATATATATATATATATAGATTCACTTCTTTTCTCAACACAAAATTCATCCATCCATCCAAACGGGTTCCAGCCTATCTCAGGGCACAACTGCACACACATTCACACACTACAGACAATTTGGAAATGCCAATACAACAGTCTACAATACACATCTTTGGACTGGGGGAGGAAACCAGTGTACCCAGAGGAGTCCCCAAAGCACGGGGAGAACATGCAAACTCCACACACACAGGACGGAGGCGGGATTCAATCTCCCAACCCCGGAGTTGCCTGCCAAACGTGCTAACCACTAAGTCACCTGTGCCACCCTCAACACAAACTGACACAATAACAGTCAAAATCTTATTGACACTTTTAAATTCCACTTTTGGGATGTTGTATCAGTGTTCTTATGGCGTCATTCAGCTGGACAGCCAATCAGCACCCTGCAGCTGCACTGATGGTGTCTTCCACATAGAAGCCCATAGCTGTAGAAAAAAATGTTTTAATTCTAGAGTACCTCTATGCATTTTTTTTTTTTTAATTAATTAAAAAAACATTTTTACAAAGCCTGAAAAGGTAACTAGGGAGATTTTTTTTTTTTTTTAAAGAAATATACAACCAGTACCCATGGTTTAGTTCTGTATACTATACCCACAGATTTGTAAACTGTACCCTTGGATTTAAAATCCAAGTCTGTCAGTCACAAGTCTCTCAATATCAGGTGCCAGCGTCAATGGCAGAATTGCTGATGCAGCTTTAAAATTTAATTTATTATGATATGAGTTGTGAAAAGTGTTTAAGGAGTCAAGTGTTTAAATAGTCAATTCTAGGTACATGTTCAGAGTTTATGGCAATTTTAGGTGTTTATGCAAATATATTTTTATGTTTATTCATATGTTTATTGAAATGTGCCATTTCATTAAAATATTTATGCTGTTAAAAAGTAACAAATACATGATCTTAAACTGTATTGTCTTTTATTTTCTGATTAATATTCTGTTGCTAGCATAATTTGAATGTTTTTTTTTTTTTTTTTTTTTTAAAGTTTTGGACGTAGATGCGAGTGCCATCACCATGACATCAGCTCATCCATGAAGTGGGGCTTATTTCATTAGATGTCCAACACATCTAATGTTTGTACTTTTCTATCCAGAATTTTAAATAAATGAACCCTGCAGAATGGCACATTCTGCCAATGGCTTTTGCATATTCATATGCACCCTACCATCTTCTGATGACTGGCTGAACATTTAACAATGAAAAACTAGAAGTCTATGTGTTCACAAAGAAGACAACACAAAGAAGACATTAGTACTTATAAAAAGTGAGTGTGTATTAGAAGCCTTGTGTTAGTAAAGTTTGTAATCTATAAGCTAAGCAACTGAAAGTTTTAACTTGGCAGTTGATCATGTAGAAATTAAGCAGTTAATCATTTTGGCAGATATTTGTAACTTTATAATTGAATGATTGTCTAATATGTATATAATACACTGTTTATGTTCTAATTGACTATTTGTTATAGGTGGTTCACATTGGGTATACCTAACCGACAGGTTCCCAACCCTGGTCCTGGAGTAGACTACCCCAGAGTAGGGAAGTCAGGACCATACATAACTCTCATGATGATGAAACAATAGAACACCTACTAATGGAATGTGAAAGATCTGTAGACATATGAAAATAATAAATAAATAAATAAATAAAAGAAATTAAACATAGACACGTTTTTTGTTTTTTTTTTAATTAAACATAGACATTACAATGAAGACAGTTATGTATGGGATATTTGACAGTGTACTGTTGTTTGTACTGTTAGTTGTAAAATTTGGAAAACAAGATGTAAAATGGGGGGGGTCAAGGTGGCTTAATGGTTAGCACGCTTGCCTTGCACCGGTTGGGTGCTTGATTCCCACCTCTGCCCTGTGTACATGGAGTTTGCATGCTTTCCCCGTGCCTCGGGGGTTTCTGCCGGGTACTCCAGTTTCCTCCCCCAGTCCAAAGATGTGTTTTAGGCTGATTAGCATCTCTAAATTGGCTGTAGTGTGTGAATGGGTGTGTGAGATTGTGCCCTGTGATGGGTTGACACCCCGTCCAAAATGTCCCCCACCCTGTGCCCAAATTCCCTGGGATAGGCTCCGGGCTCCCCACGACCCAGTTTAGGATAAGCGGTACGGAAAATGGGTGGATTTAAAATGTAAAATAGTCATTAACCAATGTAACATACCTGCTGATGTTGATTTCAAACAAATTGTAACTCATCTGAAAAGACTCAAAACCAAAGATTAAAAAAACAAGATAAAAAAGGAAGCAGTACCCAATTTATAAATATTTCTGAAGACCTGTTAATGTTGAGTGAAACTTTTGTGTATTTGCGAATGGATAGCCTCTGTTTTGATGCTTGTGATAATGTATGTACTGTTGACAGATTTCGTATTTGTATATGTACGAGGTAAACCTCTGTACTGATGCTTGTATATACTGCTGACAATTGTAATATAGTTTGAAATATTCTCAATACATTCTCAATTACAGTGTGTAATCTGTAGCCTAGCCTCAGACTGTGTTGTAGGAATGTTTGCTAGGCTACATTAGGGTGACTAGGAGGTGGGCGGGCTCTCAGTGCACGCGCTCTGCCGATGCGCGGATTGGAAAGAAGGTGGAAACGTTATTTGCCCAGATTTACTGAGTGGCCAAAACCCGCAAAATGGCGTTCTCAGGTTATCATGTTCAGCTAGCATCTGGAAACCGGTAAAAACAAAAAAATATAACAGAGGGAGTGATGACAGCTGAAAATAGAAGTCACGTTTCCTTGCAAAATTCTCATTGCTTCATCCATCCAGTGCGTTTTTATTTCCTCTTGACGCATTGATAGCGCACCGTCCTGTCATTCACTGAAGATTTAGTTACAGAGCTCGGAACACTGAAGATGAGAAATAATGGTGCTTAGTCTTCCACCTGACACCAAAAGCCCCGGGAGGTGAGACAGATCCAGCGACGTTATTTGTGAGCATCAGTGTGTGAAGTCCTGCATCCGCCTACATTCCATCTTCGACTTTAATTAATTATTTTATTTATTTGACTGGAAAAAAATAATAATAAAATGTTTCCTTCGTGCTATTCTAAGCCCAAGAATGGCTCTCAGTTTAAGATGTCGTACACGAAAGTGTTGTTTGGGGTGTTGGTGGTCTATGTGCTTCATACGTGTTGGGCCTTATACGGCTTCGTGCACACAAAAGCCTGTGACGGCGCTAAAGGTGACGACTGCGTTACATCTTATCTCACTGCTAAACCGCGACTCCAGGTAAGGACACATTCACATTCACTCCACTGACAGGAACATCATGATGCTCAGCTGCTGGATGGACTGCATTGTAATCTGAGCGCACTGTTTTGAATGTAAAAGCTGAGCGTGTATTCGACGCTGGATCCTAGTGAGGAGTCTGCGCACACACTCCTGCTCAAAGTGGAGAAATTTGAAGTCCATACCAAGCTTGAAAGGCAAGTTATTTCTTGTACAAGGGACGTATGACACATAGGAGTTTAGAGTTCTCTAGACTGGATATTGAAGTGCGTGCATATATAGAAAAAAAATCACCCCTCCTTTAAAATAATCACATTTTGTTGCTTTTCGGCCTGAAATGAAGACGGACACAGTTTTTTGTTTTATCCAGCTGTATTTACTCCGTGCAACTTATAACATCCAAGTGAAAGATAAAAAAAAAACCAGAATCACTGAGTTGGAAAAAGGATCACCCCCTTGCTTTAATTTGCCTTATTTTTTTTAATTACAGCCTTTATTCTGTTGGGATATGTCTCTACTAACTTTGCACATCTAGACTATGCAATATTTGCGCACTCTTCTTTGCAGAACTGCTCAAGTTCAGTTAAATTTGATGGTGACCGTTTGTGGACTGCAGTCTTCAAGTCATTCCACAGATTTTCAATGGGGTTTAAGTCTGGGCTCTGACTAGGCCATGCAAGGACATTCACCTTTTTCTCCTTCAACCACTGTGTGGTCAGTTTTGCTGTGTGCTTTGGGTCATTGTCATGTTGGAAGGTAAACCTTCTTCCCATTGACAACTTTCTGGCAGAGGGCAGCAGATTTTCCTCAAGAATTTGATGGTATTTTGCCCCATCCATTTTTCCTTCTATCCTGACAAGTGCTCCAGTCCCTGCTGCAGAGAAACACCCCCATAACAGGATATTACCATCTCCATGCTTTACTGTAGGAATGGTGTTATTTGGATGGTGAGCTGTATTGGATTTCCGCCAGACATATCGTTTGGTGTTGAGGCCAAATAATTCATCTGACACCTTTTTCCATGTGGCCTCAGAATCTTCAAGGTGCGTTCATGTGGCCTTTCTTGAGGAGTGGCTTTTCTCTTGCAACCCTCCCATACAAGCACACATGCACACAATGACCACTCTTTGTCATAAATTCCTGCAACTGCTTCAGAGTTGCTGTAGGCCTCTTGGTAGCCTCTCTGACCAGTTTCCTCCTGGCTCTTTCATCCAGTTTGGAGTGACGTCCTGATCCAGGGAGGGTCTGTGTTGTACCAAATACCTTCCACTTCTTAATAATAGACTTCACTGTGCTTCTATGCATTGATAAAGCCTTTGAATTTTTTTGTATCCATCTCCTGACTTGTGCCTGTCCACAACTTTATCCCGGAGATCTTTTGACAGTGCCTTGCCACCCATAGTTGATTGTTTGCTTCAGTATCACTACAAAATGCTCCAGGAAAGCTCTTTTCATGCTGAGCTAATCAAAGTGACCACAGCTGATCACAGTTGAAAGTCAAATGGCTTTGTGTGCCATTGAGAAGGTGATTAGCTACACCTGATTGAGCTTACAAGTCATTTTTAGGAGGGGGGGAATCCTTTTTCTAACTCAGTGATTTGTTTTTTTTATTTATTTATTTATTTATTTATTTATTTAAATTTCTGACATGTTGGTGTTGTATCTTTCACTTGGATGTTATAAGTTGCACTGAATAAATGCAGCTGGATGAAACAACAAAATGTGATTATTTTAAAGGGGGATTATTTTTTTCTATACCGAATGTATATATACACAGAGTACTGTGCAAAAGTTTTAGGTAAATGTAAAGAAATGCTGTAGAGCAACGATGCCTTCAAAATAATGAAATTAAATGTTTCTACATTTTAAAAAAATACTATAAAGAGCAGTAAACAGTAGTAAACAAAATAAAGTCAATATTTGGTGTAAAAAAAAAAAAAAGTAGTAGTCTCCGGTACAATTTGTGCAGTTTTATAAGGAAATTATCTGGTAAGTTTTATTGAGCATCTTGCAGAACCAGCCACAGTTCTTCTGGACACTTTGACTTTCACACTTGCTTCTTATTTTTGCAGCGAAACCCAGCAGCCTTCATTGTGTTTTTTGTCTGAAAAGTGTCTCTTACGTAATACGCTGCTTTCTTTAATGACATACAAAATTTTTCTGTAACATTTAATTTTGTGCTAGAAAACTAATGTTTGGGAATCTAAAATGTTTTTTGTACTGACTTGAAAATGTAGAAGTCATAAAATAAAAAAATCTATAACAAGATATATGTATGTGTGTGTGTGAATGTATGTATGTATTAGTCAAAAAAATGTTTTTACAGATTTTTATTACTTGAATTAGTTCAAGACTGAATTAATTTAGAAAATAAAGTACAATAGCAAAATTCTATAATTACAACAGTTTTTCTTACTTTGAATGTGAAAAAGTAAATATACTATTAGAGAAGCCTAGTGTCTTTTTTGCTTCAATTTCAATCCATAAATGCACTTTCTACAGTTCCATTATCACATGTTGTTGCCATATGGCAACAATTACATTTTACCATTTAACAAAATACTCAAAATGTATAAACTTTTTTAAATGACAAAAAATAAATGTTAACATATCTCAGATAGTGTTTCGATTTTTTTTCTTGAAGTAGTTTGGCCTAAATATTGAAAAATTAATCACATTTTGAGAGCCCTCCGAGGATGACCTTCACCATGCCATGTGATTGCAAAAAAGGAATTGCAAACAGCACTTCCTCGTCATCTGACATGGCAACATAGTAGATTTGTATTATCTCCTATCAAAAAAATCGTAGATAAATTAATTGCTGCCATACAGTATGTCTATATATTTTATTATATAAAAAATACAGTGCACGTGCATGGGAGAGTAGGAAACAATAGCATTGAATTTTGAGTGGCCCTGAGAGATTAGTGCATGAAATCAATCACCAGATAGGCTTGCACCTTCTTCTAATATTATGTACTTCATTTTATATCACTTTCACTTTTCATGGACAAAGGAAGGTGAATGTGGCATTGTCGGCACTGAATCCAAAGAATGGGACCCTCCATGCTGTGGTGTTTGTACATAAGAGTGGAGTTTCTCCATGGAAAGACAGCAAATATGTGCGAATTGTGGCTCGCCTGACCTCTCAGATGTTACCAGTTCCTCCTATGGTCATCGCTGACTCTGCCAAACAGACTCAGAAGGTAATACTGTAGATTTATAATGTTAACCAGTGCTTATTGTTTCTTTGAGTCAGATTCAATATGTGAGGCTGTTTTTTTTTTTCTATGCAAATTCCCAGTCACTGCAGACACTGAAAAGCACTAATAGAGCGAAAACTAAAGTTAATGCTACCATTATTGTGTGAAGTACACTAAGCCCTTTTCTGTTCTTCCTGGTGACTTCAGGGAACAGAAGAGCAAAATGTCATGTCTTACTGGAAATCCCGCATCACTCTAAACATGATGACGGAGGACTTCACGTTTAATAATGCAGCTGTGCCCAGCGACCTGCGCAGATACATGAAAATGTGAGTCTCACAGTTTAACCTGTTAAAAATAGCACGTGTACTGCAGATGAATTATAGGAGATAAGGGTAAAGTATGAAAGCTGTTTCTGAGTCCAGTGATGTCTGATCATTTTAATTGGGTAACAATCCAGAATGTTTTTCCTTAGAGTTGAAGATGGAAAGAAGGACAGAAAGAAAATATATCTTCCCCTTTTACTTGTTGATGAAATGAGGACCAGACTAAAGGATTTAATCGTATGTAAAAGGAATGTTTCTTCTACTGTTTCCTAATGGTCACAGAAAAGCTGTCATGCTTTTCATATACACTCACTGTTCACTTTATTAGGAACACATGCCCATTCATGCAGTTATCTAATCAGCCAATCAGGTGGCAACAGCGCAATGCAAAAAATCATGCAGATACAGGTCAAAAGCTTCAGTTAATGTTCACATCATACATAAGAATGACATCAGAATGAAGAAAAAGTATGATATCTGTGGCTTTGCTTTTGGTAACAGAAGAGCTGGTTTGAGTATTTCATAAACTGCTGATCCTCTGGGATTTACACAGAATGGTGCAAACAATAAAAAAACACAGAGTGAGTGACAGTTCTGTGGGTGGAAATACCTTGTTGATAAGAGAGGCCAGAGCTGCCAAGAAGGATATAGTATCTCAAATAACCTCTCTTTACAACCGTAGTGAGCAGAAAAGCTCTCAACATGAACAAAACATTGAACCTTGAGGTGGATGGGCTACAACAGCCAAGAACAGGAATCTGAGGCTACAATGGACACAGACTCACCAGACTGGATGGTTGAATATTACAACAACAACAACAAAAAAATCACCTGGTCTTTTTCCAGACTGTCCAGTTTCTGTAACTCTTGATAGCCTCAGATTCTTGTTCTTGGCTGACAGGAGTGGAACCTGATGTGGTCTTCTGCTGTTGTAGCCCACTCACCTCAAAGTTCGATGTGTTATGCATTCTGAGATGGTTTTCTGCTCACCACGGTTGTAAAGAGTGGATATTTGAGTTACTATAGACTTCCATGGCAGCTCAGTCCAATCTGGTCATTCTCCTCCGATTTCTCTCATCAACAAGGTGTTTCAGCCTACAGACCCTCTGCACACAAGATGTTTTCGGCACCATTCTCTGTGTAAAAGTAGAGACCGTTGTGTGTGAAAATCCCAGATGATCAGCAGTTTCGGAAATACTCAAACCAGCCCATCTGGCACCAACAACCATGCCACGGTTACAGTCACAGAGATCACAGAGATCAGTTTTCTTTCATTCTGATGTTTGATGTGAACATTAACTGAAGCTCTTGACCTGTTTCTGCATGATTGCATGCATTGTGCTGCTGCCATATGATTGGCTGATTGGATAACTGCATACGTGTACAGGTGTTACTAATAAAGTGGATGGTGAGTGTATGTGCTCCAAATTTTTCATTCTAATTTCTTATATTCTATGTCCTTATGAAGGAGATAAACAGCACCACAAAAGCAGTCCCGCTCACTGTATCATATGATACAATAACACTTCGCAAATTTAGAATGTGGATCCATATTCAAGCTGTCATATACTCACTCAAACATTTCGGTAAGTCATTTAAAGTTTTGTAAACTTTTCACAGTTGGTATTCATTTACAGCAAATATTTCATACTTGGAGTTAATAGCCACATTCCAGCATTCTAAATCTAATTACCTCAATGTAATTAAATATTTAAATAATTTCATATCGATTGACTTTCAGGATTTTCAGAGCAAAGACTTGATGAAATTAAAGCCATGTTTGTTGAGACTGGCCTTCACATTTTGGTTTTGTCAGTCCTGGTACCTGCATTCCATGTGAGATTATTTGTGTTTTATGACATTACATGAATACAGCATCACTTATCATATTTATTTCAGATAATTAGCACCTATGTAACCCAATGCGTTTTAACGTTTTGTAGCTCTCGTTTGAAGTATTTGCTATGAAAAATGATGTGAGCTTTTGGAGAGGGAAAAAGAGTTTAGCAGGCATCTCCAGGCGATCAGGTGAGATCTGCATCAAATAAATACACGTCTTGAGTGACTTGTGAGCTTTTGTGATGGTAGAAACAAAGGGTACTGCTGACAATTCTGCACAAGAGGTTTTAGAAAAGCAAAGTAGATGTCAGTCTGAATGACTTACATTTAGTCTTTAAGTAGCTACCCATGTGCTAAACATCAAAATGCTGAAGTTTTTAACGTGTTTGTCTTTCTTTAAGTGATCTGGAGGTGTTTCAGCACTGTTGTGATATTCCTCCATCAGCTAGAAGAGCAAACCAGCTGGCTCACCCTCATCCCTATGGGATTTTTAGCATTAATTGAGGTACCAAAATAAGATTTGTCTGTTTGTTTGTTTGTTTTTTAACAAAAAAAAAAAAACTATTCCAAACTGTTCTTTCTCTTGTTTTTTTTTAGCTATGGAAAGTCAGCAGAGTCTTTGGAATTTGGCCCAGTTTTAAAGTAAGTTATTTTATAATTGTATATATTCTGGATACAATTGCTAATTTTGGATTGAACTGCTAACAGCCTGTATGCTGTATAGACATAGAGGAGTTTCTCTTGCAGCTTGATGATCATTATAGTGTTGTCCTCTTCAGGATGATAGAGCAGATGACATGGAGCAAACAACCGAAGAACATGATTCCAGGGTACTGAAATTATTTGGCACTGAACAACTGTGACAAAAACAAACCCTATAAAAGATGTCCTTAAATTAACATGGCTATTTTGTTCCCCAGGCAATGAAATTCTTGTCATATTTAATGTATCCTCTGTGCATCAGTGGGGCTGTGTACTCTTTCATATATCTCAGAAATAAAAGGTATAAACAAATCCATGGTTGATGTTGATGTTTTATACCAATTCTGTATTTCCCTGTTTGTACATTTCAGTAACCTTTTTAAAATATTTGTCCTAGTACTTGGTACTTTTGGATCATCAACAGTCTCGTCAGTGGTAAGTCCTTAATAATCATAGGTACAAGTTAATTCCTATTGAGCATTTAAATGTCAAATAAATTAGTCATTTTTGTTTTTTTTCACATCAGGGGTTTATGCAGTTGGATTTCTGTCTATGGTGCCTCAATTATTTGTCAATTACAAGGTTTGTTCTCAAATCAGTTAACATCCAATTTATGCAACTTGCCTCCACATTTGCTGAATGTCGTCCATTTGTTTTGTGCTCCTTTACAGATGAAATCAGTTGCCCAGCTCCCAATGTCAGTGTTACTCTACAAAGTGAGTTCCTCCTTCATTTCAAACCAGAATATGAATCTGAAATGCTTAGGTTTAATCATACCACTGAAAATCATTATTTCCTATACTCCCAGGCTTTGAACACGTTTATAAGCGATATATTTAGTGGAGTTATAACCACTCCTGGACCACATCCATTGGCTTGTTTCAGAGATGATGTGATCTTTCTCATCTACCTCTACCAGCGCAGGTATACATAAGAAGGATATGTAAACACAACACGGAAGATTTACTGTAAAATGGAACAGTTTGTTGGACAGTATTGATGGCTTGATGAGTGTTGGCCAAGATATTACAATTTCACAGTTTGTTATGTAGTGATACATTTAGTTTAATATTTTATAACAGTGTATGTTGGTCTGGGAAAACTTATAGCATGTCACTGTGGATGAATTCTGGCAAACAGCCAAAAATCAGGTTTTGACTAAAATGTTTAATTTCTAGAGTTTTTTTTGCCTGCATAAAATACCTCTACTTAAAAATCTACATATTTTATCAAAACAATTTGGAAATGTTTTATTTACTTTTTTAAATTTTCTAGCGGTACACTGGTGTTCCAGTCCGCTGGTGGAATGGAAATCCACTTATCATTCATTTTCAGTCAGTATAAACAAATGAATTATTTTATCACCGCAAGTCTGTTATAAGATTAGTCAGGACACTGTCGGGTTTCTGTGTGTAGAGTATCATAACTCTGTGTTTAGCTACTGGTGAGCAGGGCTATGGGAAACGGACAGCACAACAAAAGGTTTTTTGATAGGAAAACACTGTACACAACCGCCACAACAAACTTATAATAATTAAACCTAGTAGGTAGGTAAAAAAAATGAACTATTTATCAAAGTAAACTGCAAATTCTTAAAGCCCTTAGTGTCTAATTTCACATGAGCCATTAACCATTACCGTGGAGTGTGACATCACAAATAATTCAACGCTGAACACGGACACCCCCAAACCAGGCAGAAATCCCTAGGCTCTTCCTACAAAGAAAACGTTGGGCAAAGAGCCAGTTGAACAAACCTGGTGGTTTAAAACAGTTGGTCTGCCTAAAGTTGTCTAAAACCTTGCTAGCTAAGTGTGATTTCTTCAAACAGTGAATGTCAGGTTTGGCCAGAGCCATATTACCCTGCAGTTCTTGTCTGGTTTCCCACTGAAGCTAAGCAGGGTTGACCCTGGCCACTACCTGGATGGGAGACCTGGGGAAAACTAAGGTTGCTGCTGGAAGTGGTATTAGGGAGGCCAGCAGGTGGTGCTCTTCCTGTAGTCTGTGTGGGTCCTAATGATAGGGACACTATACTGTAAAAAGAGAGCACTGTCTTTCGGATGAGACGTTAAACCCAGGTCCTGACTCTCTGTGGTCATTAAAAATCCCAGGATGCTTCTCATAAAGAGTAGGGGTATAACCCCAGTGTCCTGGTGAAATTGGCCCTTAACTATCATGGCTCCCTAATAATCTCTCCTCTCCACCAGTAGCTGGTGTGTTGCTGTTGCATCATCTATGGTGGTGATTGAGATTTACATCTACACACTGGTAGTGATTGAGATTTCCCCTCCATACTATGTAAAGTGCTTTGAGTGTCTAGAAAAGTGCTATATAAATGTAACAAATCAAATCACATACCTGTTGTCAAAATGCTCATGCACTGCTGTCTGCATGGAATCTCCCTTTTAACTTTTGGGGGTAAACAGATTTTAAAATGTGATGCCTGATTGTAGATTTCACTTGTAGATTTCAGGACTATATATATATATATATATAGTAGAAAATAGCTAAATCTTTTCCCAGGCTACCATGCATGTTTATAACTTTTGGATGGTGAGTGACTATCATATTCTACTTTGATACTAAGTCACTGATCATTACTTTGTCGTATCCTCACCAGGATTTACCGCGTGAACAAATATAGAGGTCGCGATTATGCATCACACAGGAAGAAACCTAAAGGGAAATCACATGAGGACTGATCAGGTGCCCTACAGGAATCATAGCAAGAGCTCAAGCTTCATGCATGCTATACAAGACAACAGCAAGTGTAAATATGGAAGAAGACTGAAGCTTTCTCCAAGGACAAAACACAATCGCTTTCAGTCCCTCAATGTTCAGCATGAAGCTGTTCTAAAGCTCAAATGTAATTTCAGTACCGCATGACAAGTCTTCTACTGAACAAGGCTGGAGCTTAGTGTTATTTCATCTCTTTAAACAATTTAATGATGCTTAAATTGAGAGAGAGAGAGAGACAGTTACAGAATAAGAATATCTGCCACTGTAAGGACCGGAATATTTTATGGCCTTATCTATGCTACAGTAATCTGCAAAATTAATGAAGTATCAACAAAATCTAACCAGGTAGCCGTACCTATGGCCAAAACCACATGGCCATAAGAATTCATCTATAGCTCAGGAGTCAGTATTTTTCCACAGCCTACATGTTACATATTAAAAGGCTATTTTATTCGGTCTGCTTTACTGTAGCATGGAGATTGTAGTTCTGAATGGACAAATGCTGCCTTTGTCTGTTGTTAAATGCTGTGATGTTCACACTGCCACAGTGTGTAACTGGAGAGAGCTTTGTCGCTGAGGTCGATGCCAATCTATGTCATGAACAGAATAAATAGTGTTGTACCTTTACCTATAAAAGGCAAGACATGCTTCAGTACTGTATTTATTGAAAATGTTTTACATAAGAGTTTATATGTAATCCAATTTATTCCAAAATGAAGTACAAATTGCAATATTTCTCAGAATTGAAAATATTATGTATATATAATTTAAAAACAGTCATATTGTATTTCAACTTAAGAAAGAGTTGTTTTCTTTTATGCTGATGTTCTTTTTATGATAATCCTCTTTCAGGGAAGTGTGGTCTGATGTGCTACGCATTGCAGACGTGCTCTTGGATCACATGAGCATGGTTTAGCAGAATAATGATGGACATCTGTAGTTTAAACTCTTTTTCTAGTCAGATTAGTTTGTTTGATGTCAAAGAGTCTGCCTGTGAGTAAATAGAAATGTTAATGTGTCTAGTGAATTTTCTTACTGAATGTGGTAGTCATGGACCAGGGAGCTGAGCAGTCTGCGCTGACGTCTGTATACACAATACCCTCTGTGTGCACTATAATAACCAGCTACAGTTGTTCTATAAGAATGCTATTGTGCTGTTGTGCCAAAGGGTCAAAATCATGAGGGGGACCTAGCTGGGATAGCTCATGCCATTCAGGAAAATGAGATGAAACATCTGTTGGGTGGGTTTGGTGGGCTCTGAAGGGAGAAAGTCCTTTACTGTCTGATAAGCAATCACATGCTGATGTTGGTAGAGAAGCATGGAGAACCTTTCTGGACTGCTGGTTTTCCTCCTGACTCTACACTCAGGTACTGAATTTTCATTCGCTGAAAAAGTACTTAGTTTAGCTTTCCATTCAACTTTATGATGTTAATAAGAATGCTTTTTTTTTTTGTTTGTTTTTTTACGTACTAACATTTGAATTTAGCCCCAGTAATAAATACAATGCTTCGTTCTGATTTTTGAGAATGTATTTATTTGAATGTCTTATCATTCAAGAAAAAAAGGTCAATTTATCCAGACATTGTCGCAGAGAAAAGGCTATTCTGACGCTTATCTATCTACCTAATAACTTTACTATAGTCAGCATTATTAGTGACAAATACAGTAGAACACAAATTCTCATTGTATTAAATCTGTTAGGGGCACTCGCTTGTTTTTTTCTGAAAATGTTTCTAAAACGTGCAAAATATTTGAAATTCCATACAAGTAAGTATATAAGTCTAAATGACAAATGTGAATTGTTATTTTTACAAAATTGAGCTTAAAAGGTGATGCATGAAAAGATCCCGGTAATATCCTACCTATTTTCTTGTATATTACAGTAAATTCTCTGAAGTGTTATGTGTGCAGTTCCACTCCATCTAATGAGCACTGCAACAGAAATGCAGAGGAGTGTCGGGCTCCTCTCGATACCTGCATGACCACCGTGGACATACTGGGTAAGAGTTATCTAAACTAACAGTAACTAGGAAATCCTACACCTATTGTCTAAATTACCAAAGAAACTACAATGCCATGAAAAAAAATAATTCATCTCCTTCCTGATTTCTTTTAGCATCGATCTTTAACCTGAGAAGAATAACAAAAACAAAAAATTATTTTTTTTAAACGAACGTTATATTTATTGATGATATCCAACACCAGCTACCCCTGTTTGAAAAACGTAATTGCCATTAGTTATGCAATTGACCAATTAACCAAATTTTTATTAAAAATTGCGTTCAGTTGGACTAGACACACCTGGGATTGATGACTGCCAGACTATCTAAACCTAATCTAAACATTCCACTGTTAAAACGACACGGGGCAAAAGTGGTTTCCATGGGAGAGTTGGAAGGCAGAAGCCACAGCTAAACAAGAGGAACATGAAGACTCCTCTGACATTTGTCAAAAACACCTTGCTGACCCCCTTGAAGGCTTCTGGGATAATGTTCTGTGGACTTATGAGTCGCAAGTGGAACTTTTGGGTCCTATTACATCTGGTTTAAAGCCAACACCGCATTCCACAATAAAACCATTATACCAACAGTCAAGCACGGTGGTAGTATGATGGTGTGGGGATAAAACAAAAACAAAATGAAGCCGTTGGAGTTGCCTATTCAAAGTCCTGACTTGAACTGCATTGCACTGTCAGATGCTGGGACGGGACCTTAAACATGCAGTTCATGCACAAAACCCTCTGACGTGGCTGAATTAAAGCAATTCTTTCAAAACTCCTCCACCGTGATGTGAAAGACTCGTCTACAGTTAACAGAAGTTGTAGTTGTTGCTGCTAAAGGTGGCACAACCAGTTAAGTTTAGGGGGCGATGACTTTTACCACATGGGTGATGGAGGCGGTGCAGAACCTTTTCCCTTCAATCAATGAATCATTTAAAAACTGTATTTTGTTTCCTAATGTTCTCCTTATCTTACATTTTGTACGAGCATCTGAAACCATTTAGTGTGACAACGATGCAAAAATAGAGGAAATCAGGAAAGGGCAAATACTTTTTCATGGCACTGTAGACTACTTTGTACAATAATTGAGCAGCACCTTTACTGCAGCTGATAACGGTCTTTACATCAAGAAGTACAAGTTACTGAAGTATAAAGATACAAAAGCACAAAGTAGCTAACGGTGAAAACCATGGCTAATTTCCACTTTGTTTAGGCGAAGTGAAAGCGATCGTGAAGCAGTGTTCCAGTTTGAGAACGTGTGCAGGGGCTGAAGGCACTGCTTCACTTGATGCAAGTGGAAATGGCAATAAAGTTACATGCTGTCGCAGTCACCTGTGCAACTTCAACACTGCATCAACCATTCAGCTGTGCACATGGCTACTGAGTCTACCCCTGTGTCTACTCTCCCTACTCATTAAACAAGAGGTTTAAGATACACAAACTCCGCTCTATTCAGTTTACACTTTTATCTGACTAGAGCACTCGGTGCAAGTGCTTAATATTAAAAGGCCAGTTAATTTTGTCAGAGCACTGGAGTTTTAAGAACCCAGGTTTGGTTTAGGTTTGGTAACTGGAGAGCAATAAGAACATTAACATGGTCTTTTGTGGATTTTAATGAATGTTGTTCGCACTCGTGGCAGTGCATTACCTACCAACCAAGCAAATTAATTCATTAATTTGCATTAATGTACAGGGATGACAAATAATCGCACTAAGTGTTTCCGTTCTTAAGAAGTATTATTTCTGTTAATGACAGTTCACTTAAGTAGTTATAGCACTATTGTGCCATCACATATGTTGAACCATTAAGTTACCACTCACAGAGTAACTTGGGGTCTCGTATGTTAATGTGGCAGTTAGTTATGTTATTCCTGTAAATCAAGATATCCTGATATATCTTGCAAATAATCATTCTAATGAGCTGTTAAATAAGATACCTGTCCAGTTCATAATAATGTGTGTAAATCTCATAATTTAGAAAAATAAATAATCTCCAACATGAATCAATCTTTATTTATTTAGAATTTTAAAATAAATAACACAATAATACATTTACAGGGTGTTGTACAAAGTGTTCAACAGATTTTAAGTTCCCAATTTCAGACAGATGACTTTGTATTAGTGATGTATGGATTGTAAGTAACAAATGCCACACTACATTTCAATTTACAAGTGTTTGTGTTGAATATAAAATAAAATGTACTGGTCCATGTTCCTCATCAACCAACACATGGTACTGCATCACATAGCATAGATAAAACCAGTGGCCTAATTAATGCTAATGGATTCCCCTTAGGCATACTGGATTATGAGTTAGTGCAATATCAAAGCTATATTTATATGTCTAGCCTGAATTTAAAAAAAAAAAGAAAAACAACCCTCTAATTGCAATATTTTGTGCCGTTGAAAAAAAAGCCCCACTTTCCTCAAAGGTACATCACTACACATCCACTTACAAAGTCTTCATCCCATTTTACGCCTTGCACTAACCTCAAGTGGAGAGGAAATGAACAGGATACTTAAATAAGCAATCAATCAATCGATGAGTGTGACTGTTACGGTAAAGCTTCACCAGAGAGCTCTATGGACAGTTTAACGTCTGTGTCTGTCTGAACAAGCAGCAAGCCGGTGAACTGGCCTATAGCAGTCGGCTTGAACTGCACAGGCAGGTTGATATAATGCTGTGTCCTGGTGAAAAAAGGTAGAGATGTCAGATTCTCTCAACACTTGGGCACATATAAAGTAAGCACAATGATTAAGCAGCAAATGAACTTAAGGATGGATGGAATGACAAGTTTACATTAATTAAATACACAACAACATGAAGTCACCTATAATCACATCACAGGTTTACGAAGAGCACCAGATCGTCTTTAACATGGATACCAACATTTAATCTATTGAAAATGTTTGCTGGGCAATATTAGCCAGCAATCATGTTCTAAGATAAAAAGAAACTGTTCACAGCAAGCAATGAACACACACACGTATGCACGATTGTTAGTGTATGCATGCATAAAGTTCTACATGCACTCAAACATATACCTGCAGTTAAATGTTAAGAGGCCTCACAGCAGGCATGTGCAGCAGGAAGTGACATCACAGACATTGTAATTGTTCCAAAAAAAAAAAAAAAAAAAAAGTACACTCTGCTATTAAATTAAGGCCCTTTCAATTTTTCACACAACAGTGTACAGAACTGTGTAAGAAGAAAGAAAAGAGGCAGAATGGCATAGAAAGACAGTTGCAGAGTCAGACAGAAGGAGAGAAAGAGAGAGATACAGAGACAAATAGACAGATTGATACTATACAATAATTAACTCACCTTAAAGAATATTTGGAATGCTTGATGTAGAAAGGCTCTGAAGGACTTAAAAATCTTAGCTGTAAGTCAATTAGAGAAGCTCAACATCAATGACATGCGACATTTACGGTAATGGATAATATTCTCCCAGATTCTACTGGAAGGCAACAAACTCTCATGCAATGATCAACAATAATGGGGTCAAATTAATTCGCAGGACAGTTTCTTTTAAACACAACTACATAAACTACACAATCCATCAATGTAAACGGCGTATATGCATATGTACAGCTCAGCGTTTCTGTTAGCCGATAAACACCAGTTTTTGACTGTTAAAAATTCAAAATGTCTGATAAAACAAAAAACTGTCGGACACAGTGTCCTCTAAAAATATTAACACGAAGCAGACGTTAGACGAAGTACATTCGCAATTGCACACCTAAATAAGGTCTCTGTCTGCAAAAAAATCTGTTTTTTCACATTTCTCCTGTAACGTAAACTCTGATTTGCTTGTATTAAAACAGCCTTGTGTAACCGCCTTCAGGAGGTAAAGGTGACCAGGCTGAGGCGCTTCTCAAATTAGCATGGGAAATTATTTTTTTATCTGTTATTTTAATATTCCTTTGCAAACAACATATGTGGCGGTTTAATTTTTTGCTGCACCCAGTTTCTGTTTTGAATGTTTGTTTTATTAGACGCTATTTCCACGACTGCCGTTTGTTATTTTGAATAGTGTGGAAAAGAAAATATAATAAATAAACTTTTATCTTTCATTTGACGTGATTCTTTTGCTGTTATTATTATATCACCAACACGTCTGGTTTGGGTCGGGAATGAGGAGGCTGGGGACAACTCAAAAGGGCTTTTTATTCTCTCTATTTTCACTTAGCGGACTCGTTCAACGACACATGAAAATGCTGACATTCCCTCCCTCCCTCACTCAAAGAACAAACAGACACACACAAGTAAACCCGGGCTAACAGCTGACGCTCGACCATGCCCCCGCCGCCACACCATGCCCCCGCCGCCACAATCACATGTACTACGCATAGTCCAAAATGTTACAGTGCAAAATAAACACCGAAATGAGATGACCGGATTTTTTTTCCCCCAAATTGTCCGGTAAACTTAACCATTCCCAGACATGTTGGCCGGCACCAAAATTTCTTAGCGGAAACTCATAATATTCAACCGATCAAGCACATAAACTGTGCTGTTAAAGAGTCCTGTTTTTATTCCAATGTTAGAAAGACACAAGATGCAGTTCTAGTCTGTTAAAGGTTGCAAAATTCCTAAAGCTTTCTGTGAACACTCACCTCATGTGTATTACAAGAGTTGTTGCGAAAGTTGACCTTCAATGTGCTGACCTCACCCACACGTGTGGCAGGGAACGTGTAGAGACTCTGAGGGGCATACACTCCTCTTCTGGAGGACTCCGTACTGAATGGGAATGAGGAAAATATGACGTAGCAAATAAACCAATGAAAATCTTCTCTGAAATACACAAAACATGTTGCTGTACTACATACTTTTTAATCTTTATTTTCCTAAAGATAAAAAAGTATGTAGTATAGCAACATGTTTTGTTGCTGTACTAATTTACATTTACATCTTGTTTCTGGATGCTTACACATAAAAGATAATTAAAATACGGGTCAGACGAACTTTTCCTCCCTCAGAAACCAGTACAATACACCTCTTACCCTGTCTTTGAGCCTGCAGATTCCACCCTCGTCCTGCTCTTCACGTTGACATCTGTCCGCACTAGAGCACAGTCTTCTTTACGGCTTGTCCCTGCGCCTGCTCTTATGCCCTGCAAAACCAAACAGTTCCTTTCACTACTAAAGTTTGCTACTGAGCTACAATTCTGTCTCACTCACAAAACAGCCACATGAGAAGTCATGTCAAACATTATTTACGTTATTTAGTTAAATCATGTGTGAGAACCCTCACCATGCCACAGAGCTGAAACCGGATGCGGCTCTTTTGCTGTGGTTTGGTCACTGGGTGACACTCAAGATCCCAAAACTGAGCATAGTCCCCTCCGTCCCGCGGGAGAAACGTAAATGGCACCTGAAAAACAAAACCAAATAAATCAGCAATTAAAGAACCTACCTGTTGTAACTGATTAAATGAATAGTCATAACACACTAAGATTTTACAGTATCTTTCAGTATGAAAAGCAGGCGAGGTGTTACTAAAGTTACGGATGTAAAGAAATCCCCTTTAGTGCCTCACCTGCATCTTTTCTTTGACCCCAAGCATCCCAGACATTCTCTCACATCTGAATGCTGTATATGTGGCCCGATAAACATCTCCACTTCCATCTACACCCTGAGGTTTGATAACACAACAAAAGTTTTGTAATATATTAAAAAAAATATATTAACAGAATTTGTAAAGTGATTCCAAGGCTCACAAATAGAATAAAAATACCTTGACATATGGAGGTGCAAAAGATGAAAGGTACCACCTAACTTCTTCACCATGGTTCTCCACCTCTACAGAACATTCTGAAAATAAGAAAAACATGTTCAGAAGCAAATTTCCCCAGTCTGAAAGTTTCAGGGAAACTACGTTCCTAGCTACAAATCTAACCAAGAGCATATTCAGTCTCCAGATATTTTGTCTCGGTCATGATAAATACACCTGGCTTAAGAGAATCTGTGAAACTACAGGTTTGGCAGCACCATCAATTTCAGCACTAGGGCTTCCAGATCCACATAGATTCTGGTTTCACAGAACTAACATCATCTAATACCTCTTCCCTAAACTACAGGGTGTACCAAAAGTCGCCATACAGTGAGGGAAAAAATTATTTGATCCCCTGCTGATTTTGTACGTTTGCGCACTGACAAAGAAATGATCCGTCTATAATTTTTAATGGTAGGTGTATTTTAACAGTGAGAGACAGAATAACAATAAAAAAATACAGAAAAACGCATTTAAAAAAAAAAGTTATAAATTGATTTGCATTTTAATGAGTGAAATAAGTATTTGATCCCCTATCAATCAGCAAGATGTCTGGCTCCCAGGTGTCTTTTACACACACTCTTAAAGGGAGTGCTCCTAATCTCACATTGTTACCTGTATAAAAGACATCTGTCCACAGAAGCAATAAATCGGATTCCAAACTCTCCACCATGGCCAAGACCAAAG
Source organism: Cranoglanis bouderius (assembly GCA_023630585.1). Classification (NCBI taxonomy): domain Eukaryota; kingdom Metazoa; phylum Chordata; class Actinopteri; order Siluriformes; family Cranoglanididae; genus Cranoglanis; species Cranoglanis bouderius. The sequence goes on from CM042544.1 coordinate 22,535,656, forward strand.
AGCTGTCCAAGGATGTCAGGGACAAGATTGTAGACCTACACAAGGCTGGAATGGGCTACAAGACCATCGCCAAGCAGCTTGGTGAGAAGGTGACAACAGTTGGTGCGATTATTCGCAAATGGAAGAAACACAAAATAACTGTCAGTCTCCCTCGGTCTGGGGCTCCATGCAAGATCTCATCTTGTGGAGTTACAATGATCATGAGAACAGTGAGGAATCAGCCCAGAACTACACGGGAGGATCTTGTTAATGATCAAGGCAGCTGGGACCATAGTCACCAAGAAAACAATTGGTAACACACTACGCCGTGAAGGACTGAAATCCTGCAGCGCCCGCAAGGTCCCCCTGCTCAAGAAAGCACATGTACAGGCCCGTCTGAAGTTCGCCAATGAACATCTAAATGATTCAGAGGAGAACTGGGTGAAAGTGTTGTGGTCAGATGAGACCAAAATCGTCTTTATTGTTTAACCTTTTGATCTTTCGTTCAAAAAATTCACAAAAATACTCTGCTCTCATGGATATCAAACAAATGCAAACAAAACAGATTTAATAATCTAGCCACAGGAGGTCACAAGCCAGTGTACTTTTTGTGCCGGTCCCAAGCCCGGATAAATGGAGAAGGTTGTGTCAGGAAGGGCATCCGATGTAAAACTTTTGCCAGATTCAATATGCGAATCACTAACATGACTTCCATACCGGATCGGTCGGGGCCCGGGTTAACAACGACCGCCATCGGTGCCGTTGACCTACAGGGCACTGGTGGAAATTGGGCTACTGTTAGTCGAAGAAGGAGAGGAGGAAGGCGTGTCCGTATTCAGAGACTGAAGAGGACAGGCAGGAGTTTAGGACTGAAAGTAGGGACTTTGAATGTTGGTACAATGACGGGTAAAGGCAGAGAGCTGGTAGATATGATGCAGAGGAGGAAAGTCGACATTCTGTGTGTCCAGGAGACCAGGTGGAAAGGGAGCAAGGCTAGAAGCATTGGACCAGGGTTTAAACCGTTTTATCATGGGGTGGACAGGAAGAGAAATGGAGTAGGAGTGATCCTGAAGGAGGAGTTTGTGAAGAATGTTCTGGAGGTAAAGAGAGTGTCAGATAGGTTGATGAGTCTGAAGCTGGAAATTGAAGGTGTGCTGTTGAATGTTGTTAGTGCTTACGCTCCACAAGTAGGTTGTGAGCAAGAGGAGAAAGACAGATTCTGGAGCGAGTTTGATGAAGTGATGCAGAGTGTTCCCAGAGGTGAGAGAGTGGTGACAGGGGCAGACTTTAATGGACATGTTGGTGAAGGGAATAGTGGGGATGAGGACGTGATGGGCAGGTTTGGTCTTCAGGTAAGGAACCCAGAAGGACAGAGGTTGGTAGACTTTGCTAAAAGTATGGAGATGGCTCTGGTGAACACGTACTTTCAGAAGAGGCAGGAACACAGGGTGACATATAAGAGTGGTGGCAGGAGCACACAGGTGGACTATATCTTATGTAGACACTGTAATCTGATGGAGATTAGCGATTGCAAAGTAGTGGTAGGAGAGAGTGTAGCTAGACAGCGTAGGATGGTGGTGTGTAAGATGACTCTGGTGGTGAGGAAGATGAAGAGAGCAAAGGCAGAGCAGAGGACAAAGTGGTGGAAGGTGGAAAAGGAAGAGTGCTGTGCGGTTTTCAGGGAGGAGCTGAGACAGGCTTTAGGTGGTCAGGAGTTGCTTCCAGATGACTGGGCTACTACAGCCAAAGTGATCAGGGAGACAGGTAGGAAGGTGGTAGGTGTGTCATCTGGAAGGAGGAAAGAAGACAAGGAGACTTGGTGGTGGAATGAGGAAGTTCAGGAGAGTATCCAGAAGAAGAGGTTAGCTAGGAAGAAGTGGGACAGTGAGAGGACGGAGGAAAGTAGACAGGAATATAGGGATATGCAGCACTGAGGAAAAGACAGGAGGAAGAGTTAGAGGTAACAGAGCTGAAGATGTTGAGGTTCTCTTTGGGAGTGACAAGGATGGATAGGATCAGGAATGAGTACATCAGAGGGACAGCACATGTGAGATGTTTTGGAGACAAAGTTAGAGAGGCCAGGTTGAGATGGTTTGGACATGTTCAGAGGAGGGAGAGTGAATATATCAGTAAAAGGATGCTGAGGTTAGAGCTGCCAGGCAGGAGGCCGAGAGGAAGACCAAAGAGGAGGTTTATGGATATAGTGAAGGAGGACATGAAGGTAGTCGGTCTGAGAGAAGAGGATGCAAGGGATAGGGCTAGATGGAGGCAGATGATTCGCTGTGGCGACCCCTGAAGGGAACAGCCGAAAGCCGAACTAATATATATATATATATATATATATATATATATATATATATATATATAGAGAGAGAGAGAGAGAGAGAGAGAGAGAGAGGTGTGCAACAATTATTGGCACCCTTTTAGTCAATACTTTGTGCTACCTCCCTTTGCCAAGATAACAGCTCTGAGTCTTCTCCTATAATGCCTGATGAGGTTGGAGAATACATGGCAAGGGATCCGAGACCATTCCTCCATACAGAATCTCTCCAGATCCTTCAAATTTTGAGGTCCACGCTGGTGGACTCTCCTCTTGAGTTCACCCCACAGGTTTTCTATGGGTTTCATGTCAGGGGACTGGGATGGCCATGATAGGACCTTGATTTTGTGGTCAGTAAACCATTTTTGTGTTGATTTTGATGTATGTTTTGGATCATTGTCCTGCTGGAACATCCAACTACTGCCCATTGTAAGCTTTTTGGCAGAGGCAGTCAGGTTTTCATTTAATATCTGTTGATAACTGATGAGTCCATGATGCCATGTATCCTAACAAAATGTCCAGGTCCTCTGGCAGAAAAACAGATCCAAAACATTAAAGAGCCACCACCATATTTAACTGTGGGCACGAGGTACTTTTCATTATGGCTACCTCTTTGTGTGCGACAAAACCACCTCTGGTGTTTATTGCTCGATTTTTGTTTCATCTGACAATAGAACCGGATCCCACTGAAGTTCCAGCAGTGTCTGGCAAACTGAAATTGCTCGAGTTTGTTTTTGGAGGAGTAGAAGAGGCTTTTTTCTTGAAACCCTTCCAAACAACTTGTGGTGATGTAGGTGACTTCGGATTGTAGTTTTGGAGACTTTCTGATCCCAAGACACAACTAAATTCTACAATTCTCCCGCTGTGATCCTTGGAGAATTTTTTGGCCACTCGAACCATCCTCTTCACAGTGCGTTGAGACAATATAGACACACGTCCAATTCCAGGTTGATTCATAACATTTCCAGTTGACTGAAACGTCTTAATTACTGCCCTGATGGTGGAAATGGGCATTTTCAATGCTTTTGCCATTTTCTTATAGCCACTTCCCATGTTGTGAAGCTCAACAACCTTTTGCTGCACATCACAGCCATATTCCTTGGTGTTACCCATTGTTATGATTGACTAAAGGAATTTGGCGTATGTGTTACCTCATTTATACCCCTGTGAAACAGGAAGTCATGGTTGAACAATTTCCTGTTCCTAGTCACCCAGGTGTACTAAAAAAAATGTAAAATATCAATTGGAAAATACGTAAAATATATTTTTCTCATATGAATTCATAGGGGTGCCAATAATTGTTCCACACCTATATTTAACATTATTTAATTGTTGTGAATTTTTTTAACAAAATATCAAAAGGTTAAACAATACAGACAATTTTTCCCAGCCTTCTTTGCTCATATTTACCAAGCGTGCCAATATTAGTGGAGGGCACTGTAGTTCCCCACATAAGGAGACTTTTGAACACACCCTATATGTCTAAAACCCCTACCACTGATAGTGAAACTAAAACCACCACCTGATAAACCAGGTACCTGAAGGTACAAGAGACACCACAAATGTTAAGTTTTTATTTAATTTTTTTTACTTAATATAAGCATGCAATTATGCTAATTTTGGAACTGGAAGCAATGCTCGTCATTTTCTGTTACCTGAGGACTCTCCAGAGCAGGTGGAGGGAAAGACCACTGTGCGGTTCTTAATTTCCACGCTAGTCTGAGGGCTGCCGCACTGGGCTTTGAGACCTGAGCCAACAGGGGTCTCCGCCTGGGGTGGCAAAGGACAGAGGGAGTGGTCCGAGGATGAGCCAGCAGCAGAGATGTCCATAGCCAGGTCCTGACGGATCTGCACTCTGATAAACTACAGCAGCAGTACACATTAAATTTAGCAGTCTACAGTTTTAGATTCATCATTTGAAGCTTAGTAATAGCAATACCGGAATTGGCCATGCTGATTTTCTATAGATAAAATGCACAATTTAGAAATTCTTATTAATACCTTCTGCTGATTGTCACACTGGACATATATCTGGCCACTCCATGGAAGCATAGAGGTTTTGGTAGCCAGTGAGGGGTTTGGGCTAATTAGAATTTGCAAGTGGCTCCTGTACAGAGAAAAAAGGATATAATAAGGACTCTATATAACAATACATATACATACGTATACGGGCGTGTGTGAGTGCACATATCATACTGGGGCTCAATGATGCCATGTTGAGGAGTGATGGTCAGGCAGTGGGCAGGCCAGGAGAGCTCAAATCTCAGTTCACGATCTGAACAGTTCACGATCCGCACATGCTTGGTATCAGCTGCACCAGCTGTAGCCAATCACAAATTAAGACACTTCAGTAACCACAAACTCTAAGATGGGAGGCAAGGGTAAAGTTGAAATAAACAGCATCATAACTACATACAAGGTAGAAGAAACATCATATGCAAATGTCTTAATGATTTCTGGTCTGCAGTCTTTTAACTGCATTCCTGTTGAAAGTAAGCTAAATCACATGTAGTCACTTTACACATCACTTGATGTGCACAAACATTACTGTTATATAGTGTACATACACCCAAATTTAACCTGCTGTACTGTAATCAGTAGTACAATGTGTGTGATGCCTGGAGTGTTTGCACTCACTGATGGTGGGTGCAGTGAGGACCAGCTGTTCAGGCTGGACATTCCAGGTGTTGTCCACAGAAGACTCAGTCCGTTTGAGCACAGGTTCTGACGCGCACAGCGGTGGCCCTTTTACTGGTAGAACGTCCAGGGACACATTACTGAAGTGACGCTCTGAAGTACCCAGACCACTAAAGGAAAACAGAATAGCGCTGCTATAGAGTATTTTACACTCCCCTACCCAAGCACCTATCTACCCTCTTCCACATACATGAGTTCAAAATTGGCTCATGTTGCTGTGATTTACAGGGAACATAAGAGTATTCCGGTTATAATTTAGGGGCTCTTGCACTACAAGAGCCCCTACATTTTAACTCTTAATGACAATTTTCACTCTCCTCACCACCATCTGCCTCTTTTGGAGATGAAGCCAACAATTCAGATAATCAGTAACAAGTGTGTTAAAAAAATCATCCCCCCCATGGAACATCATTACAACTTAATGCAAGTACCACCTGCAACATTCATTTATTCACTGGCTGTCATATATTGGTTTTTACCTATACACTTTCTCAAGGGAAATGGTAACGCTTTAGAAATAGTACCTGTCTGAGTCCGTGGCATGGTGCTGTGAGGCCCTGACAAACTCAATATGATCACTCTCTCCTGAAGCAGAGGCTTCCACTGTACCCAGTAGTGACAGGATAACCTTACTCATGTTTCCATAGAAAATTTGAGCCTCATTCGGCCGCTGGGGGAGGTCATAGGCTGGGGAGAAATATACAGGATTCATCATTTAGTTGGTCATCATGCAGTGTGAAAAGGATGTTAATGCAACTTGGAATGTAATTTAGTAGAAAGTAAAAGTCTATACACAAGAGGTCTTACCTTCCTGAACCAATTCCTCACCAAGGAAAGGCTCATCAAAGGAGATGTTCTTCAGTAAGCTGTTTTCAGACAACACTTTTTTGCTTACATCAGGCTTGATGCGTAGTAACCTAAGAGAGATCAACATCCTTCATCAGACATCCAATCAGAGAAAAAAAAATCTCGAGGTTTATTAGTCATTAAAGACAGGCTTAACAAATCTGTTACTGACTTCCTGAATTGCTGGCGAGAGACCTCATCTCCACAAAAGAGGCAGACGGTTGCGAGAAGAGCAGTGTGTGTCTGGCAGAGAGCCTGCTCCCTACACGATGCCTTCATCACCACTGTAATCACCTAAAAATAGAGCAGTATAATGAAAACTGTGATTACCTCTCAACACAGCTTAATCAACTATAAAGAATAAAATCATTCTTCAAACAAGTTGACAAAACATTTTATGCAAACCAAGGTGGCACAGTGCCCATATAAACACTAAACATGCAATACAGGGTTTCTATATTTTGGTCCTGACATTCCATGTTTCAGGGTTTGCCATTCATCAGCTAATCGCTAAACCCTGTATTCACACTGCATGCAATTATGGCAACAGGGACAAGTGACAATCTAACTGAAATTCTTAACTTCATGCAAATTGGTTATACAGGTGCATCTAAAAAAAAAATTGAATATTGTGGAAATTTTTTCCCGTAATTTAATTAAAAAAGTGGAACTTTAATATATTCTAGATTCATTACACATAAAGTGAAATATTTCAAGCCTTTTTTGTTTTAATCTTGATGATTAAGGCTTATAGCTCATGGAAATCAAAAATCCAGTATCTTAGAATATTACAGTAAACAATTTATAATACAGAAATGTCGACCTTCTGAAAAGTATGTTAATTTATGCACTCAATACTTGGTCAGGGCTCCTTTTGCTCAAATTACTGCATCAATGGGGTGTGGCATGGAGGCAATCAGCCTGTGGCACTGCTGAAGTGTTATGGAAGCCCAGGTTGCTTTCATAGCAGCCTTCAGCTCGTCTGTATTGTTGGGTCTGGTGTCTCTTATCTTCCTCTTGACAAAATTCAGGTCAGATGAGTTGGCTGGCCAATCAAGCACAGTAATACCATGGTCAGCAAACCAGTTACTAGTAGTTTCGGCACTGTGGGCAGGTGCCAAGTCCTGCTGGAAAAGGAAATCAGCATCTCCATAAAGCTTGTCAGCAGACTGAAGCATGAAGTGCTCTAAAATCTCCTTGTAGACGCTGCATCGACTCTCGACTCGAGAAAACACAGTGGACCAACACCAGCAGATGACATGGCACCCCAAATCATCACTGACTGTTGAAACTTCACACTGGACTTCAAGCAACTTGGATTCTGTGCCTCTCCAGTCTTTCTCCAGACTCTGGCGCCTTGATTTCCAAATTTAATGCAAAATTTACTTTTCATCTGAAAAGAGGATTTTGGACCACTGAGCAACGGTGTTTTGAGTTAATTAGCTGATTAAAGCTCTTCTCAGGTCGACATTGCTGCATTATAAATTCTTTATTCTAATATTTTTGAAATACTGGATTTTTCCCGTCTCTCATTTCCATGAGCTGTAAGCCGTAATCATCAAGATTAAAACAAAAAAAGGCTTGAAATATTTCACTTTATGTTTAATGAATCTAGAATATATGAAAGTTACACTTTTTTTAATTATCTTACGGAAAAAAAATTAACTTTCCCACGATATTATAATTTTTTAAGATGCACCTGTATGATATAATACAATATTATCAGGAACACCAAATTAATATAATCCATTTTTGAGAACGGGAAACCATCTTTCAGATACAAGTACATTTGTTAAACCTCCAAAAACACATACGAAAAACTGTATTTTTGGTTTTGCAAAATCAAATCAACTCACCTCTTGAGTCCTTTCTTTTAGTATAAACTGTGATGGTGACAGGCTGATAACGGTAGAGTCCATGACTGTGCGCTTCTCCAGGTCACTGTATGGCACAGCTCGAATAAATGCAGCTCTGGAGCCTGTGTTTCGCACGCACACACAAAGTTTGCTGACCCTGCCTTTCTGTATGCCGCTCAGTGTGGCCACATAACCATCAGAACGCTTCCTTAATTCCTCCAAAATCACATTACTTGTGCCTCCATAACCAGACAGAGGGATCTTAAAAAGGCAGAAAAAAAAAAAAAGTATTTTTCCAGTTACAAATTAAAGTAGCAGTATCCTTCAGGACGGAGGGCCTTGAGGTTTCTTTGACGAGCTGCAAGACACTGGAGAGGGAACAACTGTTTACAGCTGCTATAACTCAAATGATAACAGGAACAAACTTGTCACAGGGACCTTCAACAAAATTGAACATAGCTATACATGCACAAAAAATATGACGTGTCGTTATTTAACAATTACAATATTTAATAAATACATTACACTATCCTGTCATTGATCATTCTCCTATAACAGCATTCCCCATGGTATTTTATTTTCAAGCCATTATAGCATGCCTTACAGTAGATTTGAAATCTCTACCCAAATATCTGCAATAATAAGGTTGGATGAACGAAGTCAAAAGAGAACAATTGATCAAATGATATTCCAAGTAAAATATCAAGAGAGTATACTTACAGTGAATTTAACTCCAGGTTGAGAGGGTCGCACAGCAGACTGTTTAATCTCAAGCTTGGCCAGCATGGAAGCAACACGAGTGGGAGCGAAAAGAAGGTGAACTGCCACATCCTCTTTGGGTTTAATTAATAGCTCTCTGCTACGAGTCAAACGCTCGTCAGGGCCAAAAGAACTCTGCAACTGAAGATAAGAAGAAAAAAAAATTATTCTTTGAACGTATTTTTAATCAAGTTCTAATAATCATTACCAAATTTCAGCTGGAATTTTTATTGTATATTGGATATACACTTTTTTGTGTAATACAGGGTTCATATGCAAAATGTTTGCAGGTCTGCACATTTAATGCAACTAACCTGAAAGCAGTCCTGGTCCTGACCTCTGATAAGTAGTCGTAGCTGCTGTGATGTAGTGGGGCAATTGTTCCTCAGTACCAGCTTCTGTTGCCTACAACACAAACATGTTGTTCCAAATTAAATATTCATATTCAAAAATGTCAAATATTTTTGTGGGTGCATGTTGCTGGTGGGCTTACACTGCTCTGCCTAGAGTGACTCCTCCCCAGGCCATGAACTGCTTGTTGGAGAGGATCGGTGGCACTTCACCATGGGGCACCAAGACTTGAGCAGATGTCACATTCCCAGAATTCCCCTGGACCACCTCTCCTTTCAGGACAACCTCATACTGTGGCCCACTGGGCAGTACGAGGATTGTCAGCAGACTGAGAGAACAAAGAAACATTATACATGAATACTGGAAATTGCAACTCACATGCAATCATGCATTTTGCCACAGGGTTAAAGCAAAGTAAAAGTGACATACCACTCTTTATATTTTCTGTTGCTCTGGGCAGTAAAAGTAACAACAACTCCCTGTTCCTCTCCAGTTCGCAGGAGTAGCTCTTCAGGCTTCACCGTGAAGCAGTTGTCACCATCATTACTCTGTAAACCCAAATCCACATATTCACTACCAACACACAATATAATTGCCATCTCTATTTACATTCTTTGATATAATACTGCACATTTCTAAAGCTGTAAACTTTGCTTAAATAAATGCAATCCCAGCAATTTGGTTTCCCCACAAGAGAAGAAAAACGTACCTTCAGTCTAAGTTGGACATCAATGTTGCCTGCATTCTTTAATGGCAAAGTCTGACTGGCTGACTGTCCCAGTGGAGACTGAAGACAAACAGTCTGTAAAGACCAGTTACAAGCAAATAAGCTATGTACAATACAAATTAAATTACACAACAGCTTGATGAAAACCAGTCAACCCAAAGGCTCCGACGCGCCTGATGTCCAGCTATCTGAACTGTACAACTTCCAGAGCCAGGACACAGTAAAGACATTATTTGAACACTGGCAGACATGGCATGCATTCAATCCCATTCAATAAGGGCAGTCATTCTGTCATGTTGAAAAAGCAGCAGAGTATCAGTGTACAAGTCAAACAAAAGCTGGGTCCTACTTTGATAAACTGCAACTTCTTACCTGCAGATCCTTGGGAGCATGAACTCTGGCTGTCCCAGACCTCGCTCTGAGAGCAACACTTTGGATCACACGACTGGGGCCAGGGTTGTCCACCTCAATATCCACACGAGCACTGAATTCATCTGGTGGGCCTAATTCACCTGCATCACATGCAGGTTCAAGTACAACCAATATGAAAACTTTGGTTCAAAGTTGCAGTCATACACACACACACACACACACACAGTGAAATAATACAAGACTAATAAAATTAGCATTAAAGAAAAAAATAGTCATTGTCATAACATATCAGTACCTAATTTTGCACTGAATCTCTGAGGTGCGTTAAAGTGAACCCACACCATAAAGCTGTCTGGATTCTGTTAACAAAAAAGAAAAAAGTTTTAATACAGCTGTGTAGCATGGCTAGAATTCAGTTCAGATTTGTGTCATGTTAGCTGTGATTATACACACTTACATCTCCACAGCTGGAATGCATCACATGGTTTATGACTGAACTGGAGGTCAAATTCCCACCAGAATGGAGAGAGCCATCTGCTGTCATAGTGACAGGACTCTTAGAGAAGCCGAAGCAATGCCAGGCCGAGGCATTCTGGGGGGGAATGTTGCAGGCACATTTCTTTAAACTTCAGGTCAATGTAAAAACCACAAATACTGGGCAGATATTTCTGCAGCTCACACTATTAGGGGTAAAGCAAGATATAGTTCACTAACCGCACTTATAACCAGACGAATGGGCACAGTTGCTCGAGTCCTGTTCACCATTTTAAGAGGCAGGGACTTAACACTGCCTCCTGCCAGGTCTCCAAAGTCCAGACAGCCCGTCTTGCCAACATCCACCTATTAAAAAAAAACAACAAAGTATCTTCTGCAGTTTCACATATAGTTAATTTCCCTGTTCATTTTATCTAGATCAAAATGCTTTATGAAAATATTCCCAGTGCTGTCCACAACATTAAGTATTGTAATATGCACGAAACACTTACTTCTATTGCTGGGTTCTCAGCCACTGCAATGAGTACAACTTTCTTGGCAAAGGCCTCGGCCTGTGCCACTGTCTCAGTCTCAGCAGAAGCAGGCCAGGATGACACACTGAGAGTACACTGGTACAGGCCAGCTTTTGGAGCAATCAACAGCACCTTCTGCTCTTCTGTGCTTTTAGGTCCAATGATAGTCTTATTCTTCACAATCAGCCACTGGTATGGCAGTGAGTCCACCTGGTAGTGATGTACAGTATTGAGTAATCACTTTATTACTAGTCGACTTCCACTTACCAGCTGAAGTCAGGGACAATAACAGTTAAACAGTAAAAACTGAACTTGAATAAACTGTTCAACCAATGCCATCAGTTAAATGGTTCATTTCTAATAAACAACTTTTGAGTCAGACAATGGTTGTTTTATCATTCAAATGGTGATGTACAGCCGTGGCCAAAAGTTTTGAGAATGACACAAATATTAATTTTCACAAAGTCTACTGCTTCAGTGTTTTTAGATCTTTTTGTCAGATGTTACTGTTACTGAAGTATAATCACAAGCATTTCATAAGTGTCAATGGCTTTTATTGACAATTACATGAAGTTTATGCAAAGAGTCAATATTTACAGTGTTGACCCTTCTTTTTCAAGACCTCTGCAATTGGCCCTGGCATGCTGTCAATCAACTTCTGGGCCACATCCTGACTGATGGCAGCCCATTCTTGCATAATCAATGCTTGGAGTTTGTGGGTTTTTGTTTGTCCACCCGCCTCTTGAGGATTGTTCACAAATTCTCAATGGGATTAAGGTCTGGGGAGTTTCCTGGCCATGGACCCAAAATGTCGATGTTTTGTTCCCCGAGCCACTTCATTATCACTTTTGCCTTGTGGCAAGGTGCCCCATCATGCTGGAAAAGGCATTGTTCATCACCAAACTGTTCTTGGATGGTTGGGAGAAATTGCTCTCTGAGGATGTTTTTGTACCATTCTTTATTCATGGCTGTGTTCTTAGGCAAAATTGTGAGTGAGCCCACTCCCTTGGCTGAGAAGCAACCCCACACATGAGTGGTCTCAGGATGCTTTACTGTTGGCATGACACAGGACTGATGGTAGCGCTCACCTTTTCTTCTCCGGACAAGCTTTTTTCCAGATGCCCCAAACAATCGGAAAGGGGATTCATCAGAGAAAATGACATTACCCCAGTCCTCAGCAGTCCAATCCCTGTACTTTTTGCAGAATAGCAGTCTGTCCCTGATGTTTTTCCTGGAGAGAAGTGGCTTCTTTGCTGCCCTTCTTGACACCAGGCCATCCTCCAAAAGTCTTCGCCGTACTGTGCGTTTAGACGCACTCACACCTGCCTGCTGCCATTCCTGAGCAAGCTCTGCACTGGTGGTGCCCCGATCCCGCAGCTGAATCAACTTTAGGAGACGGTCCTGGCGCTTGCTGGACTTTTCTGGTCGCCCTGAAGCCTTCTTCACAACAGTTGAACCTCTCTCCTTGAAGGTCTTGATGATCCGATAAACAGTTGATTTAGGTGCAATCTTCCTAGCAGCAATATCCTTGCCTGTGAATCCCTTTTTGTGCAAAGCAATGATGGCTGCACGTGTTTCCTTGCAGGTAACCATAGTGAACAGAGGAGGAACAATAATTTCAAGCACCACCCTCCTTTTAAAGCTTCCAGTCTGTTATTCTAACTCAGTCAGCATGACAGAGTGATCTCCAGCCTTGTGCGTGATCTCCAACTCTCACCTGTGTTAACGAGAGAATCACTGACATGATGTCAGCTGGTCCTTTTGTGGAAGGGCTGAAATTCAGTGGACTTGTTTTTTGGGGATTAAGTTCATTTTCATGGCAAAGAGGGACTTTGAAATTAATTGCAATTCATCTGATCACTCTTCATAACATTCTGGAATATATGCAAATTGCCATCATAAAAACTGAGGCAGCAGACTTTGTAAAAATTCATATTTGTGTCATTCTCAAAACTTTTGGCCACGGCTGTACGTTTCTGAATGTTACAGTAGTGTGTCCAGTAGAGCACTTAGGCCAGTGTGTTCTCAATCTGACAGAAAAGTTTCATTTCTGTGATTATTAAGAAATATCCTTTCATTGCAACACTGCTTTGGCTATACAGATAGACAAGGATTGCAAGCAGTTTTAGGCATTAAAACAAAATTCACATGTTGGGCTACAAATAAAACAATTACTAACTCAGGCTGGGCAAGTCATTGACAGAATAAGTAAACAGAGTTCTAACCTTCTCTCCATCGATGGACAGATTTACTATAGATATGGCCACCTGTTGCCAGCGTTCTGAGGGGTTAAAGATGCTAAGTGATGTCTGGCAGGCAATGCCCACACAACATGCACCAGGAAACTTCAGCTCATCTGGGACAACCACTTGGGCTGAATAACAAATATAACACATCAGGAATATAATAGTTATGTTGTTATTAAAAGAACTAGAGACAGTGATTCAGGAAAAACCATTATAAGTAACAGCAACAGATTTATTCTTAGGAGTCTTTTCATCCCATCTGAATATAGGAATGAACGGAGGTTGCCGATATGGCTACCTGATGTGCTAATCTAAATCACAAGTCATTAGGAGCCGTTTGTGTCTGTCCAGTTGACAAATTATCATCAGTAACCTATGACTGCTGCAAGCAAAAACCAAAAGGGACAGTGCCCAATCACCTAAACAATAAAAATGCACTTACTTCTGAGATCAGCCAGATCTCGTGCAGACCAAGCCCCCATGCTGGGCTGTCCATAAGGTTTGCTCAGGGGGTACTGATGAGGATGTTGGCCAGCAGTCATATAGACAGATGATAAACCTGTTGATCCAGGGACATGTGTATGTGCAATTTGTGTATTAGCACCAGTCATCACAGCCGGCACACCATACGGTCCAGCCAGGGGCCCTATATGATAGGATGAAGCCTGCAATGACCCTTCTGCGCTCAAGTACTGCTGTGGAAGCTGAGTGCTGAAGAGTGGCCGACCATTTAGAAGGGTTGGTACACCACAAGTTAGGTCTGACAAAGCACCCTGGGAGTTGTAATTTGGGGCCAATCCATATCTCAGTGGTTCAGATTTGTAAGCGGTGGGGGGAGGACCATACTGTGAGCCAAGGAAAGCCTCACTCCTAGCTACAGGGATGTCACGGACTTGGTTAGTATTCTGCTCCATTGGTCCACCAGGCTGATTGTTAATGTTGAGGTTGCTGGAATAACCAGAGTCAACTTGAGCGTACAGACTTGGGTGAGACTCGGACTGGCGATTCACTAGCCCACACTCATGCCTGTAGTCCTTGTGGATATAGCACTCATTTACGATGTGTGAGCCACGTTCTGAGTTCTGTTGATATGAGCCAGGATTTTCAGCATGGCAAGATGATTGTGAACTCAGGCCTCCATTATGGGTCTGATGGATAGGTTTATTTGCATCAACAGGTTCCATTGGTGGAGTGGGACTTGCTCTGATGATGGTGGTACTCAGGGACATGGAGTTATTTTTCTGACAAAGAAAAATATTCCGTTACATACAAACACTGCATTCACATTAAATGGGAAAACTTTATGTAGATATTAACTGGGTAAAAAAAAAAAAAACACACAAACACACACACACACACACACAAACACACACACAATGAGTCGGAATTTTGGAAGCTTTTTGACAGCGGCAGTTTCTCTGACCGAACATAGAAATGAGACAACTGCCTACACGACCATGCCATGTTTCCAAGGAATATAGGCTTCAAATGATCATTTTCATATGTATTTCAGAATTTTCACCCCCTGATTTCAGGTACATTAAAATTTATGAAGATATCATAAGCTTTGGGCACAATGTGATATGAAACTGGAATAAAAAAAGATTTTCACTAACGGGTAACTAAAAATAAAACTAAAAAAAACTAAAAAAAAAAAAAAGGAAATGTGTACAGTAGAACTGCAAAACAACATTAAAATTCAAGCTTTGTGAGGAAGACGTACTTTACAGGCTCTTTAAAAGGCCATTATAAATCGTCATCATAATGAATACATTTCATATGTTCTTGTGCTTCATTTTCGATTTTAACATGCTCAGCTCAAAACTGACCTGATGATTAGGTGTGGGGAGTGTAGTGTTCTCATTAACAGAGAGGTAGGTGAGCCTGCTCATGGATGGACTAGAACAGTGAGACTGAGGTGACAGTGGATCAGTCCCAGGACTTCTCTCACACATACCACTACTAGAGGAAGGAGACATGTCTCTAAAGAATACAAACAGGTTGCAGAAATCAGTATGTACTCCAAGTATCACATTATAAATTTTACTATCTAAACATACACTACCATAAATTAATTAATGGTACAAACTTATTTTATTCACTACTGTGGTTTCCTTTACTCTTAAATAGGCTACGTTGATTAAGCTAAGCTAGAACAATCAATAAACAGAGGAGTTTACCCATATCCACTAGGCAGTGAAGTCTGGCTCGGGCTTGAATGAGTAAGTGGAGAGGTGGATGGTCTAAAGGTGCAATGGCTAGCCTCCACAATACCAGAGGCACAGCACTCAGGTGAGGCTTTAAAAACAAACAAGAAAAACACAAACAATATATATTATATATACACACACACACACACACACACACACACACACACACAGAGTGGGGGGAAAAAGTATTTGATCCCCTGCTGATTTTGTACGTTTGCCCACTGACAAAGAAATGATCAGTCTATAATTTTAATGGTAGGTGTATTTTAACAGTGAGAGACAGAATAACAACAAAAAAATCCAGAAAAACACATTTTAAAAAAAGTTATAAATTGATTTGCATTTTAATGAGGGAAATAAGTATTTGACCCCTTCGACTTAGTACTTCGTGGCAAAACCTTTGTTGGCAATCACAGAGGTCAGATGTTTCTTGTAGTTGGCCACCAGGTTTGCACACACCTCAGGAGGGATTTTGTCCCACTCCTCTTTGCAGATCCTCTCCAAGTCATTAAGGTCATTTTCAATGCCCTGACTGAGGGAAGGAGGTTCTCACCCAAGATTTGATGGTACATGGCCCCGTCCATCGTCCCTTTGATGCGGTGCAGTTGTCCTGTCCCCTTAACAGAAAAACACCCCCAAAGCATAATGTTATGACTTGGGGTCATAGGCAGCATTCCTCCTCCTCCAAACACAGCGAGTTGAGTTGATGCCAAAGAGATCTGACCACACCTGACCACAACACTTTCACCCAGTTCTCCTCTGAATCATTCAGGCAAACTTCAGACGGGCCTGTACATGTGCTTTCTTGAGCAGGGGGACCTTGCGGGCGCTGCAGGATTTCAGTCCTTCATGGGGTAGTGTGTTACCAATTGTTTTCTTGGTGACTATGGTCCCAGCTGCCTTGAGATCATTAACAAGATCCTCCTGTGTAGTTCTGGGCTGATTCCTCACCATTCTCATAATCATTGAAACTCCATGAGGTGAGATCTTGCATGGAGCCCCAGACCGAGGGAGACTGACAGTTTCTTCCATTTGCGAATAATCGCACCAACTGTTGTCACCTTCTCACCAAGCTGCTTGGCGATGGTCTTGTAGCCCATTCCAGCCTTGTGTAGGTCTACAATCTTGTCCCTGACATCCTTGGACAGCTCTTTGGTCTTGGCCATGGTGGAGAGTTTGGAATCTGATTGATTGATTGCTTCTGTGGACAGGTGTCTTTTATACAGGTAACAAACTGAGATTAGGAGCACTCCCTTTAAGAGAGTGCTCCTAATCTCAGCTCATTACCTGTGTAAAAGACACCTGGGAGCCACAAATCTTGCTGATTGATAGGGGATCAAATACTTACTTCCCTCATTAAAATGCAAATCAATTTATAACTTTTTTTGAAATGTGTTTTTCTGGATTTTTTTGCTGTTATTCTGTCTCTCACTGTTAAAATACACCTACCATTAAAATTATAGACTGATCATTTCTTTGTCAGTGGGCAAACGCACAAAATCGGCAGGGGATCAAATACACACGTGTGTGTGTGAGATATATATATATATACATACACACATATACATATATATACACACACACATATATACACATACACATACACACACACTTCATAATAATTTGCACAGAAATGGTTTGTACAAAATTGGAACAAGTTAGACAATCATTGACATCTACAGCATGCAAAATTAAGTCCTACTGAAATATGTCATCATCCAACAACATTATGCTATTTCATAGTAACTGCAACATAACTCAAAGAGAAACTTGCCAAATTCTGCATCAGTGGTTGGAAAAGAACTCTGCCCAGCAAGTGTCTGTTTCTCTTTTCCAACAGAGTGAGTGGCTCTAGGGCTCCTAACTGATCGTGCCTCTTCAGAGCAGGATGCCTCTCTCTGCCTCATATAGTTTTTGCTTTGGGGTGTGTGTGGCGAGCTTCTTAGTGTAGGCAACTCTGAACATCCACCAGTTTGAGAGTTTTTTGGGGAAGCCATTGAGTCCGATATTGAATCATTGCTTTTTAAAGAGTGACATGTTCCAGAAACCTGTGGCCGAGCTGTGCTCATTTTGACCCTGGACTCCGAGCAACTCCGGTTTCCTGCAGGTGTTGGTATGTGGCAGTCACTTTTGCTTCTTTCTGATTTGCCTTGCACAGGTTTAGTCTTTAGAGTTGATGTCAACGACTGTCCTGCACCTGCTGATCTCCTGGCTGGGTGAGCTGTGGCTGTTGGAATGCAGCTAGTCTTCAGTCGTGGAATAGAACTTCTTTTTGCATCAGACCTTTTAACTTCGGATACAACTTCCGTAGACTGTTCAGAAAGGTTACTCTGTAAAGAAAAGTCTGGTTTTACCATGTCTTTTGAAGTTGAATGTTCTTCTGCATGAAGACTGATGCTGTTTGGTAAAGGAGGAGTCTGTCTCTGTGTAGACCTGCAAGAGTTAGCCAGACCGTCTGCCAAGCTGAGAATGTCAAGACAGGAATGGGAGCTGGAAGCATCACTATCACTGCTAGACACTTCTGCCTTTTTCAGGTATTTCTCCATGTCAAGAGCACTAAGGTCACCCAGGGATAAGGTTTCCTGAAGGTCATCTTGCTCAGGTAGTTTTTTAGGGTCAGGGGTCTGAACAAGCTCACCTGTCCTTCTGCTTTTGGAGTGCCTCTTTTTGGATAACTCCATGATCATTGCTGCAAGCTGGGCAGGGTCTGAGCTAATTGAGGCATCTGCAATAGCTGATGCAATTGTGCTGATACTAAGTGTTAAACTTCCACTGGAATTTGATTCAGAACTTTGACTGGAATTCCCCTTATGATCCACTGATAACACGGGTGAAATCTATTGCAAAATGAAAAACAAACCAAATGCTTGTATACACTATAAATATATTTAAACAGACTACATTGTAAAAGAATATACCATAAATGTGACTTCCAGTAAATAATGCCTTACCTGGACATCTTTTGGGTGTGCATGACCCTTTCGTGGCTGCTCAGCTGGTGTAGGTTCAAGAGTCTTCTCCAAATCCTCTATGGGTTCAAAGTAGCAATCAAGTTAGCATTTTCCAAAAAGCCCTGATGCTAGACCAGACTCTTAGGGGCATTACAGGAAAGATAATCTCATACCTGGATTCATGGTCTCATCCGCATCACTGAGCTGGACTGTTTCACTGTGAACAGAGCTTCCTCTAGAAGAGAAATCAGAGGGCCTGATCAAAGCAAAGGGTTCCCTCTTCTGTGGGGAGTTGATGATATAACCAAATGAAGGCTGAAAGAAAAATAAGACATAATAAATAACAAAGTATGACTAACTTGTAGCAGTTTAAATTAGTTTTTGACTGGGCAGCACAGAGAATCCTATAGTGTATTATAGCAATCAGTTGTTGAGTAGCACTGTAAATAACTAATAATTAGTCTCAATGCGGTTTTAATGTTATTTTTTAGTGAAGCTCTCACCCTTTTAATGTCTTCTTCACTGCCCCCTAAACAGCCCAAAGCTTCAGATCGCTGCTGAAAAAATTCTCCCAGGGAAATACGCAAATAACTTTGGTTCTCCTTCTCAAACTCAGTTGAGACTTGGGAGGCTCTCATCAGAATGTGGCTACTAGCAGGAAGTTTCCAAGAGGTGTCACCAAGTAGTACACTTTTGTTAACTGCTTCTATCTGTTCCTCCTGTTAGTGGGGGAAAAAAATCCTGTAACTCTATGCATGCATCAGAGCTTAATTTAAAATGGTTACACACACACACACCCCAAAAAAAGACATATCATGTCATAAATTTAAAGACTAAATCAGAAAAATTCTCACCTGCATGAATTGGTGCTCTTTCTCAAACTCCTCTTGATCCTCAATAATCTTTTCCATAGCCTGACCTGAAAGACAAGTAAACATTTCAAACTGTGTCAAAACAGAATAATGTTTTTAGGCATTCATCCATCTATACTTACCACCACCAACAAATTCCTCAGACTGTAACTGGTTTGCAAGATCATCAGGTATATTTGTCTCCTTTTCAAAAGAGGAGTAGTAGGCTAGATCAGTCACCCATTTCCCATCCTCATTCTGGTAGACAACACTATGAGTAGCACTGACACCTACAAAACGATAAACTTGATGCATGACATCCCAAATGGTTTGACAAAAAAAAAAAAAAAAAAAAAGTGCAGGGTTTAAAGGTTTGTAACCCACATAAACCATTTTAGTCATAAACAATCACCATTAGCAAATTAACAATTAATTACAAGGATCTAACCTTGTTGGAACTCCAGTTCCACATCGCCGGGACGTGATACTTGATTCCAAATATTACTCTGCTCAGCTTCATTCTGATGGAAATTTTGAGAGAGGTACTTGACTTCAACAGATTCTCCTGGCTGTTCCTCACTGCTGTTTGGGTGTTGGCCAAGACTGACAGAATTCCTACAAAGGCCTCCACCGAGACCTAGATCACTAAAGTCAATGGTATGCCCTTGGTCGACTCCTGCTTTGCTCTCTCCAAGAAGGTTTTTGGTAAAAGAGAATTCAAAAGCATTTTGAGTGCCTTGAAGGGTGGAAGCACCTGAAGTTGAGTCCTGCAGGTTACAGACACCACCGGGCCTAAGGTACATGGAGTCGAAGTGTTCTTCCATAGATACTGCACCCGAGTGTGAACTATCCATGGCATTCTATTAAAGGAAAGGGGTTTGGCATTACTGACCAAGGCTTTAAAAATGCCTCAAAAACAAACTTACAATTGCCAATATCAAACTAACAGACAAGTAGCACAATGGAGCAATTGATACAATGAGGTTATAGCAAAGGTATCTATTAGCTAACTTCACTTAATGATGCTATAACGTGAGGCCACGTAACAGCCTAGTTTGCATTCAAATCAATAGTGTTACCAGAGTATCAGCAACAAATGATTTACAGGTATTTTCTCTTGTTTGGCACCCATGCATGAAACTAAAAGAGCGGAAAGATCAGCTGAAAGATCAACAGTGCACAAAACGTGAGAAGTAAACTTTAAAACTGCTAAGCTACATAGAGATGGATCAAACCTCACCAGAGCCTCTTGCCTATCCTGAATCATACTCTGGTTTATAAATTGAAGCCTGGTCTGTCCAGAACTTTGAACTGAAGAATCAGTTTCAACTGTTCCAACTGGGCCCACACGGTCTCCCATCTGAAAATAGACACCACAAATACATGATAGTCGCAGATTTGGATACAGATCTCCTGCTAAGCGAAGTTTTCCCGAGCCTCAACACCTCACCCAACTCATTAAGGCCATAATAATTTACTCATTAGCTCAAAAAACATCAACTACTAAAGTGATTATAAAAAACATCAGGAATACTTCATACACTGAAAATCTACTACCCAAGTAAAGGTTGGTTGAACTGGGCCTAGTATTTGGAATATGGATTACCTGACTATGCACATTTGAGACAAATCGGCCTAATCCAGGGAGCTGTGAGAGTAGCTGATGTTCATCCTCGTCTGTTCCACTTCCTCCCACGATTCCCAGTCCCCGTAGCACATCATATGTGGTCTGGACACCAGTGGGCGGAGGGACTGTAGATACACCCCCATCATTTCCATCCTCCTCACTACCACTGCTCCCATCACCCCCTCCACCATCTCCTACAACACAACACCCAGAAGTGTAAAATGTTGGGCTTTCAAAAACATATTTAACATGGGTCAGGTTACACGGATGGAAACTATCCTTGTTCACCGTTATTTACCGTTCTTAAAACTGCTCAGATGCAAAATACTACTAAATCTGGATACCTGTTATTGGCAAGTCGATCACTTGTCCCTCAGCAGAGCACCGATGTTCAATGCCTGTCCTGGAGTCGGTAAATTGAGCACCTGGCTGAGACTCGTCATCTGAGCTTCCCCCTACCAGGCCTGGCCTAAAATGAGGCTGATGGCTTTCCCCAACCTGTATACACATTAACACAAAGAAATGGACATAATAGCAAAATAAAAACTTATGTTTCTGTTCAATTACATTTTAACATGAGTGTGACAGAAACCAACAACAGCATGAATGGAGGTCTACTACATTCTGAAATAAAATCTGACTTAACCTCTATTTCACCGCCCTGCATCTAGAAAAAAAGTTTATGCTGTTTTGCAAATCACACTTGTTTTTACCTATTTTGGTCATGCTGAGTTCAAATATGCCACTGAAAATTCCTTATCACATTACTGTTTTCCCACAAAATAAGAATGAAGTTTTTAATAATTTTGCTAAATTTATATTGCTTTCAGGGTTTTATTAAAATTGGTAGAAGCTGTCAAATTTCACTATTATTATTTATTAATAACAACGATAGGCACACAAAACATAACACTTGTTTACAACGTGAACAGCAGACAAATAGTCTGCGAAATGTTTGTGAAAATCTCTAAATAAAGCTATTTCAAAAGACGAACATTATAATAATATGCAGAGCGCTTAACGAGTGAACTTCCTTTTGAGGGATTTTCTGGAAAGGCAAAACACCCACAGATGTAGCAGAAATCATCCGGGCTATGCTCGCATTTCCGTCTTTCACTGGTCATTATAAATCCCTGAAATCAGGAGTTTTGTGTGCATGTAAGTGTGCCTAGCATTCATATAAGGGCTAATCAGAGGAAAAGTGATAAATGTTGCTCACCTATTGTACATAAACATAGTGTTTCCTGTGTTGGTGGCAGTGTATCTGGCAATAGCTCTAACGTTTATGGTCCATCTTAGGCAAAAAAAGCTCTATACTGGACATCAAACTTTGTGAAAAGTTGTGATGTTCTAGAGCAAAACTAACAGCATATCTGGACTCAGCATCTAAGTATTAATAAGAAACAACCATCAGATCCTATTCAGCAAATCTGTTGCAGGACGGTGTTATCAGACATCTGTTGTTCTGAAATTATGTTTATCCCCACAAAAGATTTTGCAACTTTGCTTGCCCAAATAAATTACTGCCCTTGAAGCTGTCTTGTGTCTTATGGGCTATTAAGTTGCTATGTCATTCCAAACATGACAGTAGATTAGTATTAGGTCTTCAGTTTACCAGTTGTCTGGAGGTGCTTGGCAACAGGAATCGGGCTCTACTGCGGTTCTGTGAGGCTTCCAGCTCATCCTCAGTGTCTTCATCACTAGCAGGACAAGAGTCCATACCAGTGGCGGCCAGCCGCACATCAGGCATGCAAAAAAAGCCCTAAGAAGAGAAATTGGCACACAAGAGAAAACATAACAGTAAGTTCAAGTGCATATACAGTTAGCAATTGGTATCTTGCTAGTGTAAGCAAAACATTCTATACCACCACAACTCTATTCAATTACAGGGTTTTCCCTAGGTTTTCAGACGGCTTAAGTGCAGTCTGGGTTCCGGGGCATGTTGGCGGTTGGGGGGGGGGGGTTGAAATTATTCGAAGGAAATTTTAAGTTATTTAAAAAAATTTTCCATGTTGTTTTTGACCATTATCCTTACCATATTTGTGAAGGAAAGCTGATAACACTTATTGTACTTACAGTCAAAAATCTATTCATTTCAGCAAATAACATGTTTGAGATTTAATGAAAATATATATTTGCCTGTATTTCCTCAATTGTAATTCGCTTTGGATAAAAGCGTCTGCTAAATGAATAAATGTAAATATGCAGACCCATCACCTTTAAATGATGTTTCAAGTCAGCACCTGTTTTGTTTAACTACCAAGCCACGTCAGATACTCAGTCGAGGTATCTTTATCCAACATCAACTAAGTAGCTTTGCTGGCTAACGTAATTTAATTCAGTACATAAATATCTATGCAAGTTAGCTAGGTCAGCAATGTCTTTAGGTGTATTATAACTAGGGCTGCAACTAACGATTATTTTGATAATCGATTAATCTGATGGTTATTTCTTCGATTGATCGATTAGTTGGATTAAAAGGCCAATTTTTATTTTCTGTTTTTTTCTGAAAAAAAAAAAAACAAATTGTGCAAATTGAAGGCTATGACAAGGGTATTAAATGTATCTACGTGGGCTATGCTATACACTGTGCAAAGGATTTTTAAAAATATTAACATATTTTGAAAACAAACAAAAAAAAAAAAAAACAACAACTGACTGTCCACAAGCTTTAAAGCAGAAGTTAAAGCACTATATTAAACTAAGGGTTACCTGGTTGAATATTATGCAGTAACACACATTTTTCTAAATATAGCATCAATATAGCATCAAACAACATATTTGATCAACATGAATATATTTTAGTCAGCGTTATTGCACTTCCTTTCTACTGCACGCCGTTTGATGGCCACGCATGTGCGGACTCGCGCTCATTCAGCGAAGTTTAATGGAGACTCACTTGCTGTCAGGACGAGTCTTCATGTAAAATGGAAATACTGGCGTGAATTTCTAACATTTACAGATAAGGATATAAAGGTAAAAATGTCATTTCTGTGCTGAAGAAAACATGTCTGGAACACATTAAACAACACACGCATCTGTCGTAGCATCTGACACGACAAGCCACGTTAATACACTTACGAGTTTGTTTGAAGCGCTTAATACAAAACAGTCTCATGTTCTGGACAACCTGGATAGTGCACTTTTCCCACAGCAGCTCACTCTGTGACCTCCGCTGTTTTTCAGATGTGTTTTATTCATAGAAATGCTTTTTCACCATTGTGAAGTGACGTCACCGGTGGGGGTTCTCCACAGGGACGTCACAGACCCAACTAATCGATAATGAAATTTGTCGTCAATTATTTTAATTATCGATTAGTCGTTGCAGCACTAATTATAACATTAGATATATCTTTTGCTATGGCATCCACAAGAATTACTCCCTAACAAAAGTTTATACTTCATTTATTCTTTGTTGAGGTTTACCTTATAGATGCTTATCCGAGTGGATGGATGTAAATACCATCCCAAGGTGAGGGTACAGAGAAATATCCCATGAGCCGTTTGATTAGCTTGGCGATGAGCATCTGTCACACACCAATCACACAAATGCATGTCCTAACACTGAACACTCATTCCTGTTGCCAGCTTACTTTTCCGTTTGAGATCAAGCCACCTCTCCGTTTTTTTGACAGCGCATAGAACTCTCACCGTTGTTTTTAATGTTCATTCTGATAAATCGCCGATATGCCCTTATTTACATTAATTCGTCTTAAGGCGCGCCGCAAAACACTTAGGCACTGCGCCTAAGCCTTTCTATGGTAGGGAAATACTATAATTATAATATAACAAACTTAAAAAAATAATCCTACCTTATCATAGTCATTCAGAAAGTTGCATCGGTTTTTGGGCGATGTATCTGGTTCAGTAAGGGGTTGAGATGAACCAACTTGATTGTCAGGTAATTCCTAAAAAAAAAAAAAAAAAAAAGGTGACATACATTTTAAAGAGATACACACTGCCAGCAGGAAACAGTCTCCCCAAACAACTTTAAATATCCCATGTACCAAAAAAAAAAAGGCCCGTTCAAATAAAGTACAGTATATGGTCAAAAGTATGGGGACACCTGACCATCACACCCATATGTGGGCCTTCTCCAAACTGTGCCACAAAGTTGGAAACACACAATTATTACAATTAGATGTCTCTGTATGCTATAGCATTGCAATTTCCCTTCACTGGAACTAAGGGGCCCAAACCTGTTCTAGCATGACAATGTCCCTGTGCACAAAGCGAGGTCCATAAAGATGGACAAGGTTGGAGGGGAAGAACTCGAGTGGCCTCCGCAGAGCCCTGACCTCAACGCCACTGGACACCTTTGGGTTAAACTGGAAGACCAACTGCACCCCAGGCCTCCTCAACCGACATCAGTGCCCAACCTCACTAACCCTCTTGTGGGCAAAAATCCCAACAGCTGTGTTCCAAAATCTAGTGGAAAGCCTTTCCAGAAGCGTGGAGGTTATTATAACAGCAAAGGGGGACTAAATCTGGAATGTGATGTTCAAAAGCACATAAGGCTGTGATGGTTAGGTGTCCACAAACTTTTGGCTGCACAGTGATAAATTTTTTTTAGTTGCGCTACATTTCAGTCTTTAATATTTTAGTCATTAGTCAATGTGCTGCAGTACATAGAGAAACAAGTCAGTAAACAACAATTATGGAATGTACGACAACCATTTTAGTTACAACAACTTACAGCAGCTGGGATCTCTTGGCCCTCCACTCGACCTCTCTGCATGGCTGGAGGAATAAGCTTGTTGAAGTATAGCTGCAACTCCTCATCATGCAGGTTGTCTACATCAATATCATCATCTGCAGAAATATAAACATGAAACTAAGAAGCGCCATCAACCAGTTCTGAAGGTCTACAGTACAGACCAGTGTTTCTCTGGTGTAACTTGTCTAATTCAAATAAATGTGTAATATTTCAGCCATCCATGATATCAGATTCTGACAAACAACATTATAAAGAAAAAAAACAAGACATGAATCTGGGGTTGACATAAGTCATCTTTTAAACCTCTTGTATAACAAATGATTAAATGACTTGCTAAAACTGCTGATTATGAAAGTGCTAATGAGTAAAACCTGTAACTACCGCTCACTTAAAATATAGTAAAAATCTGTCCATTCTGTGACCATCTTGGCAACACTACCGGGCAAATTTCTAGTAATATATGACCAAGCTCATATCTACTTAAATGGGGAAAACACAATAACTTTGAAATGGACAAAATGGTGTTTCACAGATGGATCTGAAGTTACTGTTAATATCCACGTGTGCTCATGCTTTACTCTAAAAATCTTATCGGTCTTTTGTCGTTAGGTTTGTTTTTCTAAACACACGTGGTAAGTGGCCTTTAAAAAAAGCCAATAGCGGGATTTACGTAATACAGCCACCTTGTCGAGTGTTACACACTCTGCCGTACAGTCTCTGAAATACACGTTATACCTAGTTACCTGTAACATCACTGTTCATGCTGTCCAGCGATATGAGCTTCTCATTAGCCAGGAAGCTGGTGACACTGCCACTCATCCCATCACTGTCCACTGCATCACTCTCTGGACCCTCTTCTATGGGTATTGGAGCTAACACAGCCTAAAACATGCAAGAGTTCATTGGCTACAGCACTTTGGCTACAACTGAGTAACTAAATTATTTTGCAACCCTTGTGATCTTACCTGACCAGCAATTGTTTCTTTACCTCCAATATGAGAAACTGTCAATAGGCCAGTGGAAATATCTGCAGGAAAAAAGGTTACTATTAGTGGCCCTTGAGTTGAGTGATTTAGTGCCACAGAATATATCATTAAAATACTGATGGCCAAAATGAGAGCAGTACAACACAAGTTTATACGGAAGTATTTTGCGGACAATTTTCAAACACAGTTGCAAAATGTATATGCAATTGCATTTCCTATTTGTGGACACATACATCGTAACATGATTCAAATGATTTACATGAACAATGATTTACATGAACCTACAGGGTCTGCCAGATTTCAATTGGAAACGCAAAGTCCATTTGCAAATGCATTTCCCGTGTGTTATGCGTTATGAGCCCATTTGCCGTTTCATTTCTTCAGTGTCGCGTATGGAGCCTGCCAAAATTCAAACGGAATCGCAAATCCCTTTGCATTTGCAGTTCCTATGCCTTGCACAAAAACCTACCAATCAGTGCTGGGGGGTGGGAGTATACTATGGGACGTGTTTGTATTTGGAAGTGACGTCACTCACAGTCGACCGCATTTTAGACTGCCTTGCGGTCACCGGAGATTCACCGCACATTCGAGATTCTCTCTTCTATTTCTCAAAAAATAAACACACAGAAAGGACAACATGTGTCTTGTCTTACTCTGGAGTGGAACAAGAACCAAGTACAACTGAATATATTTTAATTTTTCTCCCGTTAAATCCCCCTGAAGCTAATCTCTCAGAAACGCAGCTCACCGGCACTTTATAGTAATGGAGTCAGTAAAAGACCATCTAAAAATTGCATGAACTGTGCAAGATTCTACCAAGATTATCGTCTATTGTTTTTTTTTTTAAAAAAAAAAAAAATAATTACAATCCAATAACTTATAGGAGTTACACATGTAAAACACATTTCTTTTAAGAAAATAATGAAATAAAACAGAATTTTTCAAATCTATTTGTTTTAGTTGATAGCAATAATGAACTGTATCCTAGTACATTTGGTTTTACATGAGTAACTCCTACAATAAAAAAAAAAAAAAAATGCAATCGCAAATACAGTTTGCAGTTGCTTTTGAAAATTGTCCACAAAATACTTCCATAAGTTTGAGTTTAGGTTCAGCTAAGCTATTACAGATTTACATATGATTTTGCAACAAACATTTTTTCCCTTATGCCATCTTTCACCACATAATTCTCATACATTTCCCTAATGCAAGGGAATGTATTGTGCTGACAAGCCACAGCATCAAACATACAATTATATATTTATTTATTTATTTTAATTACCATCAGGGTAATCAGAGGGCCGAGTAGACGCAGAGGGAGCTCCCACTTCCACTGCAGCTGAGGCTTTAGACGTAGACACACATTCTGACTCATCCAAATTAACCTTCACTAACAGGTCCGAAAAACGATTAGCAGTTATGAAGTCATCCGAATTGTCGCTGAAACAAAATAATTCAGAGTGGTTTAAGGCAAAAAAAAAAAAAAAACCTCATGTGAATTATTTCAGCCATCCATTATATTGATGGCCAAACATTTTTGGTGCACTTTTATTTATAAATAAATAAATAAATAAATAAATAAAGGACAAGACATAAATCTGGGGATGACACTTACAAATCATCTTTAAAGCTGAGCGCAAACTTTTCCCTCCCAGAACTTGAGCCTTGAGAACCTGCTAAAGAAACTGGTCCAGGCTCTAAGTAAGATGCTTGGACATCAGTTAACCTGTAGCAAAAAATAAAGACTTTATCAGGCTTAAATGTACGGTTCAGTAACTGTCCATTCATTTCTACTGAGCAACTTTTGAACACCAGACAGTTTGCAAATGAAATTCACTGATATTCTCAGCTTGTATGCTGATGCTGACCAGTAGGACAAATGCAAGATTGAGGGGTAAAAAGTGCTTTAATCCTGTAACACACCATTTATACATTAATCACAAGTCACACTAGAACAGAGATTTATTTATTTATTTATTTTTAAACCAAATCCACAAGCACACATCATGCCACATGTTTATATCACTACTCTGAATATTAACAATACCGTTAACAGATTAGGAGTTTACTTAATCAAGCACTATTGTGCAGTGTTGTTGTTTACAGGGTTTTCCCTACTATATAAAGGCTTAGGCTTAGGAGAGGTGGCGTGATCTCAAACGGAAAGGTAAACTGGCAACAGGAATGACCTGCCAATTAACAATCAATGTTTGGACAAACATTTATGTGATTGCTGTGTGACAGATGCTCATCAAGCTAATCAAACCGCTGATTGGATATTTCTCTGTACCTTCAAATCGGGATGGTAGTTACCACAACAAAGAATAAAAGCATAAACGTTTTTTCTTAGGGAGTAATTCTTGTGGATGTTAACAATAGCAATACCAAATAGACAAAATATGTGTCTAATGTAGCCTATTTTACAACTAAAGACATTGCTAACCTAACTAACTTATAACTTACACACATATACATACACATACATATATATATATATATAATCATGCACTGAATTACGTTAGCCAGCGAACCTACTTAGTTGACATTACATAAAGATACCGCGACTGAAATAACGTTAGTATCTAACATGGCTTGGTGGATAAACAAAGTTAGGCTGTATTCACACGTAGTCTTTTTGAGCAAATCTTTGCTGCTCCAAAATGCAGTGGAGAGCGTCCCAAAAGAAGCTCATGGCGTTTCTGAAAACACGGTCCCTAGGATTATTATGTGAAACAGGTGCTGACCGGTTCAAAACAGAAATGTTGAAATAAATCAAGAAATGCTCTGTCTGTCTCCTTTATGTCCTTTGGACGCATTTTCAAACTAATTACATATATATATATTTCAACATGTTTTTTCTTTCTGCGTGTACATATATTTTAATTAAATCTCAAACATGTTATCTGGTGAACTGAATAAATGTTGGACTATATGTACAACGTGAAAAGAAAAGAAAAAAAAAAACAAAAAACAACAACGTAAAATTACCATTGAATAATTTCAAACCCCACCCAAACCACCTCCACCCCAGAACCTAGACAGCACCCAAGCCCTCTGAAAACCGAGGGAAAACCCTGGTTTAGTTTTCGCTGTATTGTTTATTCATTCATCTTCAGTAACTGCTTTACCCTGGGCAGGGTCTGGAGACTATCCCTGGAACACGTAGCCTAATTTATAGTTTATTGTATAGTCTACTGCCTGTATTTATTGACTTGCGTTTATGTGTACTCTCATACATCACTGTTTCTGGTAAAGTGTAGAACCGTAATTCTGGAGGAACCGTGTTTCATTTCTGCAGGAGTCAAACTACTGCAACATCAGGTTTCACGCTACTGCAATGCCGTGAACATACAAACAAGAGTCTCGCACCTGTTGTCTGCTGTGGCTCTACTTTTAGCCACAGTAGAAGCAGCCATGGGCACCCCGAGTGTGGAGCCCAGAGTAACATCACCCAGAGTGGCCCGGCCACTGCTGCCCAAAGACGTTTTGGAGAAGAAGCTGGGAAATGTCTCATCCTCCAGGTTTCGGAAGCTGTCCATGTCTGTGACTCAGCAACACAAGGTCTCATCACATGGGACATGAGCTGCGAAAAGTATACAAAAAAAGAAAAAAAAAAAAGGGTGTGACAACTCAGTATGCCTTTTATAAATAACTATCTAATCAATCAGTCTACAGAACAACAAGAGTCAGATATAGCTACGGTTTTACAAGAAGACAATCTACAAATGTAGCAGCCATTGGGTGAATATGGGTGTATTTGTATGTGTTGAATGTCAAGTGGGACTCTCTAAATAGTTAGCAAATCTGTTCAAAATAAAAACACACAAAACACAATATATAACAGAGCCTTAACTTCCACTTAGCAATGACATTTGGGGCTTTTTTTTTAGTCGGGGACTCTGACAGGTTGTTTTCACAGTAAACTGGTGTTTTCCACGAAGGTATATGAACAATAACTACACAAGTCAGCGAGAAAAACTTACTTTAAGTTAGTTTTTAACAAAATAAATAAATAAATAATACGTTTCTTAACTCGCTAATTACCCAAAACCGAGATGACCGAGATAATCCAGCTAGCTAAAGTTGGTTGGCTAAAAAGAACTGGTTGTTTGGCTATAGTAGATAGCTGCCGTTAGCTGAAAACTCGGCCATGAAAGAAAGGCATGGATTGAGTATTATCTAATTAACTCGGCTGTACAAACTAAGTACACAGAGACAAACATTTCTCAACGGTGCTCCGCTCCATTACTCACCGTGTTCATCTAACTATCCCCATTAGCTTTCCACTGCCGTCTATTTAACGACCACCAGCAGCTAACTGCCTCGGAAAATGTCCGCAAATTAGGTCTCAGGCTCCACTTCGGCGGAGGGACTCAGAAATTACAAGCGATACGCAAAGATTTGCACCGACAGACGGCTTATACACTGATACTCCTTAAAGTTTTTAACCGTTTGCGAGTTCTGGTCTGGAAACGAACACTTTACAGTTGTGTGAAACCACCCTATAACAAGCCAAAAATAATAATAATAATAATAATAATGAAACAAAGTTGAGCTGTAACCGAAGAAGCCCGCCTCCAAATTTCTTTTTTCTGGGCGGGCCTTCGCGAGAAATCTGAAATTTCATTGGAGCGCCACGTTTCACTCATGCATATAACGAACCAATCGCGTGAAGCGTTGACTTGTTTGAAACGTTAGCGGCATGACGATCCAAAACCCGCCTGGCACTAGACTGCGCAGTCAATATGGCGCAGATTTACAATCCCTTTCAGTGTTGTATCCGTATTCTCTACTTTATCATTTTGAGAATTTGCATAAGGCAGGGATTCTCAGAATTTATCACTTGTATGGAGAAAGGGTTTATATATATATATATATATATATATATATATATATATATATATATATATATATATATATATATATATATATATGAGTGAATTAGTGCAAGGAAGTGTGCCTAGATTCACCTCTGGACTACAACGGATAACAGTTTTGCACTCATGTCTCAGTCAACAGCTGATAACTTCCATAAAATAGACTTCATGTTAAAACTAACAGACTTCCTAGTTCCACATTGCACTTTTTGACCAGGTTGTACACACTCATAGAAAGAAATGACTTATAATCACACTATCCAGTGTCACCCAGATGAGGATAGGTTGCCTTTTGAGTCTGGGTCCTCTCAAGGGTCATTATCTCAGGGAGTTTTTCCCCCCTTGACACTGGCTTGCTCATTATGGATAAATCCATTCATTTAAAATTTATATCCTAGATGTAGATTTCGGTTAAGCTGCTTTGTGACAATGTCCATTGTTAAAACAAAATTGAACCTCTGAAAAGGCCACAGTAGTGACTCTCTAGAGTCCTTTTAAAAACATTAACGTGTTACCGAATCCACAGTACAAACACCATTCCACTCATCAATACAAAACATTCAGCAGGCTTTTTCTGGAGATTTGCATTTACAAAGAAATATGCAAATACAAAACAAATACACTTCACCAAGGAGCTTGATTAACTTAATTTCAAAGGGGCTATTAAATGTTGAAAACAGACAAAGAAAAGCTTTGTTTTCATTTTTAAAAAGAAGGCCCGGCAGTCACAATACCTTAGGGTGCTGCTGAATTTTAAAGTATGCCTTATGCAGTCTATACCTGGCCGAAATAATTTTAACTGCACCCTTTGACATTCTAGCACCTTACTGTAAAAAATTATGTATGTTTGGTTTGTAAACCCTCCAGGATGTTATCTTCAACTACAATGTGACTTCAGTCCAAAGCAGAACTAGCTCATTTACAGTATTTAACAGAACCAAATTAAACCCTGCTAACTTCCAAGTCATGACTGGAAGCCCAGAAGGACAATTTTCAAAACCGTATTAAAGTGCAGGACCAGCTTTTATGACCACAACCACCAGGACCCTCTCTATTTGATGTTTATTTATAAAAAAAAATAATAATAAATAAAAACAAAAAGGAGAAACCCAACATAACATTTATACATTTTATTTTACAGTCAAATACAGAGCTTCAAAATCTTTTATAAAATAGCTTTACATGCCAATATAAACCATCACATTTCAACATGCTCAGTGCTTCTTAAGCAAAACCATCCTGTAAATCTCAGGCAAAAATCAAACAACTTAACAGAGAAGGAATTATAAAGTTAGAACCATTATCTGAGCAATAGCTAGTGCCATCAGAATAAATGGTGCTATTAGGACTTGTGTGCCTCCATTACAGTAGTTTCCATCACAGCAAATCTTTGTCATTTTGTAGAGGGTTTTATTTGCAGAGAAAGTCACAGTGGTAGTCTTGTTGCAGTCATCATTAGCAAGGCAACCCATCATCTTGATTTTCAGGACAGCTGCTAAAAATGCAAGACACCTTGATCAATGAAGTGTTGTACATCTTGCTCAGAGCTTTTGGGGAGGAGAGAGAGAACAAAAAGGGTGGGGGGAGGCACTGAAAGCACCTAGCACACATACCTGCCACACCAATGCCAACAAAACACTGCTCCCCAACACTGCAGTTTGTTTTGGTAGTGTGGCACATGTCCCAGAAGCCAAGTTCACATTGAAAACATTCAAGTGTTTGACCTGAAAAATTAAGCACAGTCAGGCTTGTGCATGAGGGCCTACAATTGCTACATATGAAATATATTCATCCATCTTCAGTAACCACTTTATCTTGGTTAGGGTTGCACTGCATCTGGAGTCTATCCTAGGAACACACTAGGATAAGTTACCTTCAGGTCGATCAACAAATTCATTTAACTGATTTCACGCATTTGTTTTCGGACAGGCCAACATAAACGTTCAACTGTAAGGTAAACTGCCAGAATCTTGAAGACATCACACACATCCAGAACAGTATGTCCCAAGAAAGAAACATGCTCATCTAAAACCACACAGAATAAACAGCACTGAAGTAACTTACCTGAGCACGAGACACTAAACAACAACACCACACAGAGACCCAAAACAACTCCAGACATGTTTAAGCCAGAGAAAACCTAAAAGCACCACACAAACAGGTGTTCTTTAAACACAAAAGCCCTCTGTTGGTCTTAATAAGGGCTGGCAAATAACGGCTATAAGGATTGGCTGCCATAATGGTTTATTAGGCCCAATGAATAACTGAGTCACCTTATTAGGTATTCATCAGGAGCAGCTGTGTGAGCGGGAAGTAAAGGACCACGAGCACAAACTTAATCAGTGTTAATCTGAATCTGTTATACTATGTATTATACATATGTATTATAAAACCAACAGAGGCACTACAACACAAAAGTTTTAAATTGTCACCATTTTGCTAAACATTTAGAACAGGGGAATATTTTGATTAAAACATTAGTAGCATCAATAGATCAAGTTCAAGTTCAGTTTATTTGTATAGCGCTTTTAACAGTGGACATTGTCCCAAAGCAGCTTTACAGAAGTATATAAATTCAGGACATAGATTTTAAATTTATGAATTTATCCCCGATGAGCGAGCCAGCGGTGACGGTGGCAAGGAAAAACTCCCTGAGACGACATGAGGAAGAAACCTTGAGAGGAACCAGACTCAAAGGGGAACCCATCCTCATCTTCATATATTTCATATTATGTGCTAATAATAGGCCTATAATTTTAGGGCAAAGTGTGTAAGTTATATTTGACCGTCCTCGGTGAGTTTTCAGATTGTGAATCCCATTTGTGAGCTCGAAACTTGCACAACCTCCTGAACCTTTCCTGTCAGTGGCTGAATCCCAAATAGCTCCCTATTTACTACATAGGTGAACTGCTTAGGTTATTAAAACAAAGGTTTCTACGCGCTATGGTAGTGCGCTGTCTGTCTGTCTGTCTGTCTGAAGCCTTTCGGCTTTTGGCGTGAGGGAAGTGGGCGGGGCTTTCCGTTACTTCCTTCGAGCTCTAGCCTAGCTACGGAAGTAGCAACCAGGAGTACCTTTTTTAATACTCTGAGCACGAGCTAACGGAAACATGCGCGCTCCCTCCTGCTCGACTGCTCTCATCACCACCACTGAGCACGGATCACTGAGGAGTTGTTGGGTCTCGCGTGGAATTTGAC
This sequence comes from Cranoglanis bouderius, assembly GCA_023630585.1. Taxonomy (NCBI): domain Eukaryota; kingdom Metazoa; phylum Chordata; class Actinopteri; order Siluriformes; family Cranoglanididae; genus Cranoglanis; species Cranoglanis bouderius. Next base: position 22,570,230 of record CM042544.1, read on the forward strand.
CCTTTTAAATGACTGAAACGGAGTAAAAATGGACCAGTATGAGTTCGAGGACATGGATTCACATGGACAGTGGCAAAATTTGTATAATGTAAGTTGATCGAAATTTGAAAATTTGGGATTTATTTGTCATGTTAAGTTTGATTCCGCTATATAACTGGTCAGAAATGTCCACACCGAGCGAGCTGTTAGCCTAGTGTTTAGATTTAGCTAGATTTGCGCATGCGCGAAACATATAAACACTGAAGATTATACATAGAATTAGGGACCTCCAGATTAGATGACTTTGAACGGTGAGTGATGTGATCATGTTCTCCACATATATACCCACTCTTCCGCGATTTTCTTGTTCACTATGTCTCGGATGTGAAAAATGATGGGACATGTCAATAAGAAACAAGAGAAGGTGAATGTTGACTAGGATTTAAACTTGAAGACCTGACTGCATTACTTGAGCAGACAGTGCTGCAATAACAGGACTAGCGCTTCCTGTGACACGTGTTATAGATAGCTGTTTTTCTCAGAACTGATCAGGGTTTTTCAAGAACTGTGTTCTTGAACTGAGCCAAAGCTCTGCTCCTTCTTTAGACTTATGTCTAAGTCCATATTAACCTAATGACGGTATTAAGGCATGAATAACTGACTGTCCACGTCAGTTTCCCCGTCCTGCACAGCCTTTATGATTGATGTCAACAAAACAAACACTCTGTTATCAGTTACATCAACTTGCAGATATGTTGCTTTACCCTGTTATTTCGGTTAACACTACATAACCGCAACATTAACAATCATCAGCATGCTTCCACTTTTCAGATATACACTTTGCTCATAGTTGCAAACTAGACTGCAGACTCTTAACAGTTAGGTGATATATTTTATCTTCAGGAAATTCGTAAGCAGTCTCAAGAATGTTCCTACAAAGTGGCAAAATTCCCAGAAAATTGGAACAGGAACAGATACAGAGACGTCAGCCCATGTAAGTGACTTGGTATGGAATTGGCGCACACTTATCCATACATGATTGTGGCAGATAGAACATGTATGCTTGTCCATGAGACAAGCATGCACCAATCATATTACATACAGTATACCTTCACTGATCAGGTGTTTTTTTTTAGGAATACCTCTACACCTGCTTATTCACGTAATTATCCAATCAGTCAACCATGTGGCAGCAGGAATAAAACATATGCATGCATATACAGGTCAAGAGCTTGAGTTATACATCAAACATTAGCATGGGGGAAAAATGTGATCTCATTGACTTTGACCATGACATAATTGTTGGTGGGGATTTTCATGCACAACAGTCAGTTTATACTGAATGGTGCGAAAAACATCCAGAGTGAGAAGCTGTTCTGTGGGTGGAAAAGCCTTGTTAATGCGAGAGGTCAGATGAGAATGGCCAGAGTGGTTCAAGCTGTACAGTAACTCAAATAATCACTCTTTACAACCATGTCAGCAGAAGAGCATCTCAGAACGCATAATAAGTTGAACCTTGAGGCAGATGGGCTACAGCAGCAGAAGCTCAGGTGATCACTCCTGTCAGCCAAGAACAGGAGTCTAAGACCACAGTGGGTACTGGCTCAGCAACACTGGACAGTTGAATATTGAAAAAATATTGGTCTTTTTTTTCTTTAAAGAGTGGTTATTTGAGTTACTGTAGACTTCCTGTCAGCTCGATGCCACAGTCAGTCACTGACACCACATTTTTTCCCCCTGTTCTGATGTTTGATGTGAACAGTACCTGAAGCTCTTGACCCCCGTATCTACATGATTATGCATTGCATCGCTGCCACATGATTGGCCGATTAGATAATTGCATGAAAGAGCAGGGGTACAGGTGTTCCTAATGAATTGGACAATGAGTGTACAAGACATTATTTTTCAGTTTACATTACATTAGCAACATCCTTTCTTGTGTCCTTTTTAGACGATCACAGTCGGGTGAGATTAGAAAATTTAGAAAATGACTACATAAACGCAAGCTTGATAACCATGGAGGAAGCTCAGAGAAACTACATACTGACCCAGGTATGAGAACACATTAAGTGTGCTGTATATTTGAACGAATGTTCCCTAAACACGGGGTGTTCCCATGGAAGATGTTCTCGACAGAAGCTTGAGATTATAGAGATGCTTATGCATGTTTCCCCCAAGATGTGGTGTAGCTTAAAATGGTAAAGGCCTCAGATTGAACTTCTCCTGAACTTTTCCTAAGTGAAGTAATTTCATTAATGCATTTCAGTTTGTTTAGATTTAATTGTATATTCATTTTTAAAGATGAATGGGGAAAATCCAAATATACATCTATTAACAAAAGTCAAAATATATCACAATATTTTCGGATGTAATCAAGGTTTGTTACGGTATCTGAATTGATGTTACCCCTGCTGTGGAAATGGCATTTTATAAGATACCAAATAATATGAGGTTTTACTTCACACTTTATCACTAAGAATTCTGTGGTGCTGAGATTTGAACTCTCAACCTGCTTATTAGTAGCCCAGGTTGGGATGACAGTCCAGGGCACCAGGAACACTCCTTTACACCTAAGGGCAATTTAGAGAATCGAATCTACCTAGATCATCTAGCCTGAGTCTATCCATGCTTAAATTCTCTTGCAAACTATGTCAAGACATGACATTTAATTCCTTACTTTTCGAAAAGGGATACATAGCATACAGTTTTTCATTTGTTGAAGTTAGTGGTATTATGTTAATAGTTTTTTTTTTCCTGATACGCAGGGACCCTTGACTAATACTCGTGGTCACTTTTGGTTAATGATCTGGGAGCAGCGGTCCAAAGCTGTCATCATGCTCAATAGAGTCATAGAAAAAGGCTCAGTAAGTAAATCCTATTTACGGTTATTTTCTGCTCATGGATGATGTTCCTTTCTTATCTGTGAGTGTCTTTACATGGGAAGTATTAGCACAAGCCAAATCATTCCTTTTTTGCTGTTTCTGACAGGAGAAATGTGCTCAGTACTGGCCCTCAGAAGAAGAGAAACAAATGTATTTCAGTGACACGGGGTTTGTGGTGACTTTAATGACTGAAGATGTTGAAACTCATTACACGACAAGAGTACTCGAGCTTCAAAACATCAAAGTAAGATGCTCTTTCACTGATTACTGTTATTTAGATTTACTGCACCACTGGATACTCATTTGTCTTGTTTTTCCTCTGTAAACATTATGCTCTTTTTCACATTTCACATGCTTCACCCATGAGCACTGGGCCGTACACCCACTGGTTCTTTACCAGATCATTTTGTCCACCAGCATGGTGAATGTGGAACTGGAACTGACTTCCCCCAAAAATATTTGTAATCAGAAAACCACATACTAATGATTTGTGTGGAATGCTTTACGCTACTGATGTTAAAATTTCATTCTGTGTATGTCTTGTTGCACTTGTTTAGACAGGAGAGAGAAGAGACATCTACCACTTTCATTTCACCACTTGGCCTGACTTTGGTGTGCCTGAGTCCCCTGCATCTTTCCTCAACTTTTTGTTCAAGGTTCGAGAGTCTGGCTCATTGGAGCCTGAGAATGGGCCGGCTGTGGTCCACTGCAGTGCCGGGATTGGCCGATCAGGGACATTCTCACTGGTTGACACCTGCTTGGTCCTGGTAAGATACTGCCTTTTAATCCAGATCCTTCTTAACTTGCACTACAGTGATGATTTGTAAAATTTAATTGACTAAAAAGGTTCCACTTTTGACAACAAACCAGTTTTCTTGCCGCTAAAATGAAACATTCTGGAGGGAGAGCATTTGCATATAAAATTCACCAGTGTATACAGTATATGCATCAAATACAACGAGATGAAGGAGAAGCAGTGTGTGCTCTTTGCCGTTGCAGCCATCTACCTGCGGCAAAAGCGCAAGCACCAGACTGTCTGGGTCCACGAAACAATTCAGACTCGCAGGCAGCATGGCGGATCACATACACTCTACTGTCTTCACTGTCATTGGTAGTTGCTGCAACAAGTCGCTCTAAATTTGCATAAAGTTAAACTTTTCTTAACTTTGTTGTGTCACTGGACACACCCACATCTAGTTGCCAATGGTCGCTGTCTCTCATGTAGCCGGAAGTTGCCAGCACTCATTGAAAGTGAATGGTCCCCGGTCTCTTTTCGCTGCGAGTCGCTGTATGTGTAACATACCTTTAGTCCCAGACAAGCAGCCTTACATTTAAAGTTTGATGTTTTTTTATTCTTTAGATGGATAAGAGGAAAGATGCTTCATCTGTAGATGTACAGAAAGTCCTGTTGGACATGAGGGAGTATCGCATGGGCCTCATTCAAACCCCAAACCAGCTTCGTTTCTCTTACATGGCCATAATGGAAGGAGCCAAGTGCATCTTGGGGGACTCCATTCTGAAGGTATCACAAGGTTTACAATACTGAAGTCTTGTCTTGACATTTTCTGTTGTTCATCTGATGATGATGATGATGATGATGAAAATACATTTGATGGAAAAAAATAGTTAATGTTGACAAATATTAACCACTACTTGCACAAAATGCAGTGTTGCTTATTGTTTTCCTCTATACTGCAGCAGCAATGGCAAAAGATGTCTAAAGAGGACAAGGAGCCACACACTGACCTGGGTCCAGCTCTGCAGGACACTGCAAGACAGCCAGATGAACTGATTGGACAGATCTCAAATCTAGAAGGAGAAAAGGATCAAATAGTGTTGGTAAAGGAAGAGCAGCAAGCAGATTTAAAACCAGAGAGGTATGTTCCTCTGGTCAAGAGTTCTCCACTGACCTTTGGATTTTTGGTTCCATGTATTGCACACACATATAGCTCAACTTTTAGTGCCTGTTTTTTTAAAAAAAAAAAATTATTTTAAACAAGATGGGAAAAAAATCTTTAAAAAAAAATAAAAAATCGTACTAGTTTAGTATGGATATAAAATGTCATTGGTTTGATGATAATGAAGATCTGTTCTGCCAGCGTGCTATAAATCCTATCATTTTAATTAGAAAAGATTTGCTGGAATACATCATTCTTGGCCTTACAGGAATCAACCCCTTACCTCATACCTGGAAATCCACTAATGTTATTTGCTTTGATGTTACATTAGATTAAAGCAGCACTCCTTTCTCTTTTCCCGGATAGCTTGCGAAAGCGACATCGTGAGGAGCGGATAGCCAGCACAGCACAGAAGGTCCAGCAGATGAAGCAGAAGCTGAGTGAAGCAGAGAAGAAGAGAGAGAGTTGGCTGTACTGGAGGCCCGTTCTCTTGAATGTAGGAGCTGGAACAGCTCTAGCACTGGGACTGTTCATGTGCTGGGCTTTTCTCTCACAGTGAAGCCTCTATAATCATATAGACTTTTTACACTCAGACTTTTTGGTTCACTGTGAGATCCAGGACAGTGAGCTCTCTGATAATAATTTTTGTTCCCCCTCCAAACGAAGGCTGCTCACTAGGACATTCTGCCCGATTTCTTGAATGAAATATTTATACAGATCGCTTTAGATTGCATACAAGCCCTCCAGCTTGGTTCTTGATAATTTCAGTGTTTAGAAGCTTGGTCCATTAGCACCACTACAAACCACGGTGCCCTCCGCTAATATTGGTACCCTTGATAAATATGAGCACAGAAGGCTGTGAAAATTTGTCTTTATTGTTTAATCTTTTGTTCACAAAATTCACAAATTCTCTGCTCTCATGGATATCAAACAATTACAAACAAAACACAGGTTTATCAAAAAAAATCTTTGTTAAATATAGATGTGCAACAATTATTGGCACCCTTATAGTCAATACTTTGTGCTACCTCCCATTGCCAAGATAACAGCTCTGAGTCTTCTCCTATAATGCCTGATGAGTTTGATTTTGTTGTGTGTTTTGGATCATTGTCCTGCTGGAAGATTCAACCACAGCCCATTTTAAGCTTTCTGGCAGAGGCAGTCAGGTTTTCATTTAATATCTGTTGATATTTGATAGAGTCCATGATGCCATGTATCCTAACAAAATGTCCAGGTCCTCTGGCAGAAAAACATGAGGTACTTTTCCATATGGCTACCTCTCTGTGTGCACCAAAACCACCTCTGGTGTTTACTGCTGAAAAGCTCTATTTTGGTTTCATCTGACCATAGAACCCGATCCCATTTGAAGCTTCAGTAGTGTCTGGCAAACTGAAGACGCTTGAGTTTGTTTTTGGATGAGAGTAGAAGCTTTTTTCTTGTGGTGATGTAGGTGACTTCGGATTGTAGTTTTGGAGACTTTCTGACTCCAAGATGCAACTAACTTCTGCAATCCTCCAGCTGTGATCCTTGGAGATTTTTGGCCACTCGAACCATCCTCTTCATAGTGCATTGAGACAGTATAGACACACATCCAATTCCAGGTTGATTCATAACATTTCCAGTTGACTGGAACTTCTTAATTATTGCCCTGTTGGTGGAAATGGGCATTTTCAATGCTTGTGCTGTTTTCTTATAGACACTTCCCATTTTGTGAAGCTCAACAACCTTTTGTCGCACATCACAGCTATATTCCTTGGTCTTACCCATTGTTACTGTTATCCATGGGAATATACTTCAAATACATTTTTCTCATATGAATTCATAGGGGTGCCAATAATTATTGCACACCTATATTTAACAGAGTTTTTTTTTTTTTTTTTTTTGGATAAACCTGTGTTGTGTTTGAAATCCATGAGAGCAGAGTATTTTTGTGAATTATTTTAACAAAAGATCAAAAGGTTAAACAATAAAGACAATTTTTCACAGCCTTCTTTGCTCATATTTACCAAGGGTGCCAATATTAGTGGAGGGCACTGTATGTTGGCTCAAGAAATACATTGTTTTACTGAAATTTGCTTTAGTAAATCACTCTATGAACTTGGGATGTACAGTACTGTGCAAAAGTTTTAGGCACTCTGTTTTTTTGGGAGTGGTTTTTTTAGTACAAACTTTGTTATAGATTTTTTTTTATTTTATGACGTCTACATTATCAAGTCAGTACAAAAAAATATTTTAGATTTCCAAACATTAGTTTTCAAGCACAAAATTAAATGTTACAGAAAAATGTTTGTATGTCATTTAAAGAAAGCAGCATATTACGTAAGAGACACTTTTCAGACAGTAAACACAATGAAGGCTGCTGGGATTCGCTGCAAAAATAAGAAGCGAGTGCGAAAGTCAAAGTCTCCAGAAGAACTGTGTCTGGTTCTGCAAGATGCTCAATAAAACTTACCAGATAATTTCCTTATAAAACTGCACTAATTGTACCGGAGACGACTATTTTTATTTTTATTGAAATTTTTTTGTCACATGAAATATTGACCTTTTCATTTACTACTGTTTACTGCTCTTTATAGTATTGTTTTTTTTGTTTTTTTTTTAATGTAGAAACATTTAATTTCATTATTTTGAAGACATATTTGCTCTACAGCATTTCTTTACATGTGCCTAAAACTTTTGTACTGTATTCAGGTGTCACTCACCAGTGTCACTCATCAGGTTTCTTTCAGTTGTTGTTGGTTTTTCTTTTTTTTTTTTTTTTTTTCATGCTCATTGTTCTCACATCTCAGGAGTTCTTATTAATAAATGGAATATAAAATATTCCACCAAATTTAACCGGTGGACCATGTCCCATTTTTAATCGTGATGTGTGTGTATGTATATTAAAGACTTTTGCTGAAGAAAGGAAATGTCTTATTTGAAGGGGATGCTGAGTATACACAACAGATCAGAGCCAGTTATACAACCCCAATTCCAAAAAAGTTGGGACGCTGAGTAAAATGTAAATAAAAACAGAATGCAATGATTTGCAAATCTCATAAACCCATATGTTATTCACAATAGAACACAGAAAATATCTTTCAGAGGACTCTGCCTCTCTCTTTTTATACTCGGTCATGTTACTGACCTGTTACCTTACTGAACACTTTATTAGGAACACTATACTTTGCTTTGCTATAATACGTCAATTCAGTTCTTCATGGTATGGATTCCATAAGATGTTGGAAACATTCCTTTGAGATTCTGGTCCATGTTGACATGATCACACAATTTCTGCAGATTTTTCAGATGTACTTTCATGATGTGAATCTCCTGTTCTACCACATCCCAAAGGTGTTCTATTGATTCAGATCCGGTGACTGGGAAAGCCACTGAAGAACACTGAACTCATCGTCATGTTCATGAAAACAGTTTGAGACTTTTGCTTTGTGACATGGTGCATCATCATGCTGGAAGTAGCCATTAGAAGATGGGTAAATTGTGGCCATGAAGGGATGCACATGGTCAGCAACAATACTCAAATAGGCTGTGGCATGGCCCAAAGTGTGCCAAGAAAACATTCCTCACACCATTACACCACCTCCACCAATGTTGACATAAGGCAGGTTGGGTCCATGGAGTCATGCTGTGGAGTCATGCACCAAATTCTGACCCTAACATCTGTGTGCCTCAGCAGGAATCAAAATTCATCAGACCAAGCTACATTTTTCCAGACTGTTGAGTTTTGGTGAGCCTGTGCCCACTGCAGCCTCAGCTTTCTGTTCTTGGGTGACAGAAGTGGAATCCAACGTGGTCTTTTCCTGTTGTAGCCAATCCACCATCCATCCATCCATCCATTTTCCATACCGCTTATCCTATACATGGTTGCAGAGGATCCTGGAGCCTATCCTAGGGAACTCTGGGCACAAGGAGGGGGACACCCTGGATGGGGTGGCACATTGCACCGAACACTGCAATTATTTGTTCAGTAATTTCTCTCAATAAAAAGGTACCTTAAACTGAATCATAAGTGCTATGTCTACATATCATAAACTCCATCATGTGTTTAAATAAGAAGAATGTGACATTGTCTTTTTTAATATCCTCTGAAATTTCCCAGTGAAACAAAAATGATAATAAATAAAATAATAATTGTCTATGTTGTGTTGTAATTTCCTTATTTAAATATTTATCTATTTAGTTTAATTGGTTACCAACGTTCTCGTCGTAATGACATATTTTATGCCATTACTATGCCGAAATATCACTGCACTGCTAGTGACCACTAGCAGAGGCCCCTCATTTAGTTTGGGTCTTGTGTGGAACTGGATGTATCCACCATAGATGTAATGGCGCCTGTTTGGGTTGACACGGCAACCTGTCCGCCATCTTGCAGAGGACAACTTTCCAAGTGGAGCTTAAAAAAAATGTAGGTGCACTTCAAAATAAGAGAAGCGGGACTCACCTTTCCCAGGCGAAAGCTCTGACAATATGTGTGCCAAATATGTATTTTATTTTAAGTGAATTGTAAGGCATGAGTTACAATAGGCAGGTTTATACATGCTAATATACTAATATTGCATAACATTCATTTTACGAATATGTTAGTACTATAATAAATATATTGTATATTGTGCAAACTTTGTGGGTTCGCTATTGTGTGGCTACTATTATAGACATCTTTAATAAGTATGCAGGAGATTTAAATATCGATAGCAGTAAAACTACGCTTAAAACTGACAGGTTTTACCTTGGATTATCATTTCATTCCCTCTGTACATTTATCCTACATAACACTGATTTGCTGACAGTCTGCGAGAACTAGGCCTAATCCAATTATTGACAGTTCATGTAAATTTATTATTAACTTTATTTTCAGGGAAATGCAGAATTTTTTGACATCTGTAAGAAAGCAGTTTCTGTGTATGTTCAATAATAATAATAATAATAATAATAATAATAATAATACATTTCACATGATTGGTGTCATATACGGCTGGGAGTTGATCCCAAAAAGAATCAATTACTCGTTTTCAGGCATTGGAGATCGAGAGTCGACTCCAAAGATTTGGATAAGGAGTTTTCCAGGAAAATCATATACAATTTGACTGGTCAGTCCCCATTAAGTCAACAGAGCTAATTTAGATAGCGGTCAATCTATACATTGCTTTGCTAGTTAACTAAGCTGGCATTTTAGCTACAATTAAAAAGTACAATTAGCAAATAACTGGTCCTGTGTTCCGTTTGAAACACACGAGTAGAATTGTTGAAATTATTAATATTGAACGGTTTATTTTGCCCAATTTTTTTTTTTTTCTCTATATATTGGTTTTTGGAATCGAGAATCGAGAAAATTCTGGTGTGGAATCGACTCCATCGATTCCCCTGACTTTGCATCGGAATCGGAATCGGACTCGGACTCGACTCCGAACTTTCTGGAATCAAACAGCTTCTGGCTCTTTCCAATATGGCGGACGCCCTGGCGTATCACTATAGCTAGCAACGCAGAGTCTAGTGTTTTGAAATCCACAGCGCGAAGTCCCGCTTACTTTTCCGCCCGGATTTGAACTGTCGGTGAATACATGGAGGCGTTTGCAGCGTTCTTTAGCTTGTAGCAAGTAATAATGTAACTAAGAAATCGTTCGTTTCATATTCAGAACGACGATAATCATCTTGAACGGTAAATTACAGATGAGCTGAGTAGTGAATTTAGCTTTCTTGTTTGTTTGAATTGTTGGACGCGAAAGCGGTTGAAACATGTCTCTGCCTCCGGAGAAAGCCTCTGAACTAAAACAGATCATTCAGGATCACCTGATCAAGGTATGTTTGCGGCTGTAATGTTGCTGGTCTGCTAGGTAAAAATATATAATGGTGAATATTATCCTAATACTGGATACTTTTGCTAGCTGCTTTGTATTATTTTAAGCTTAATCGGTTTAGCAGCAGGGCCTGTGTGTGACATGATGTGGACGCTGTGCTCAGATGGACATCCAGGGGAAGATTAGGGATGTGGTAGCGGAGGCGGTGAGGTGTGAGGGGGACCGGGGCGAGCAGTCTCTCTCTCAGGAGGACCTGCTGACCGAACTGCAGCGCAGGGGCATCGTGGAGGACGCCATGAAGCAGCTCAGCTTCACTAATGCAGTAAGATTTTATTTATTTGTTTATGTATTTATTAATTATTATTATTATTATTATTATTATTAGGGGTTCGAACCCCGCCTCCACCCTGTGTTCTCCCTGCGCCTCAAGGGTTTCCTCTAGGTACTCCGGTTTCCTCCCCTAGTCCAAAGACATGTGTTGTAGGCTGATTGGCAGATTGAATGTGAATGTGTGTGTGTGTGTGTGTGTGTGTGATTGTGCCTTGCGATGGGTTGGCACCCCATTCAGGGTGTCCCCTACCTTGACACACTGGAAATTTATTATTAACTTTATTTTCAGGGAAATGCAGAATTTTTTGACATCTGTAAGAAAGCAGTTTCTGTGTATGTTCAATAATAATAATAATAATAATAATAATAATACATTTCACATGATTGGTGTCATATACGGCTGGGAGTTGATCCCAAAAAGAATCAGTTACTCGTTTTCAGGCATTGGAGATCGAGAGTCGACTCCAAAGATTTGGATAAGGAGTTTTCCAGGAGAATCATATACAATTTGACTAGTTAGTCCCCATTAAGTCAACTGAGCTGATTTAGATAGCGGGTGTCCCCTACCTTGTTCCCTGAGTTCCCAGGGATATGCTCCAGGGCCCCCCATGACCCTGCGTAGGATAAGCTGATTAGAGTTGTGCGTCACAAAAAATGTGCAGAACATGTTGTTCCTCAGGACTGCAGGTGAGAACCACTGTATTAACTCACTGATGAAACTCAACGAAGCTAGTTGAATCGGGTGTGTTAAATAAGGAAGAAGACTAAACTCAGTGGACTCAGTAGTGATCCTGATGAGCAGTTTGACCTAATACAGTGACAGACTTCCTGTTTTTTTTTTTTTAGTTTGTGCAAGTTTTGTTGTTATGGTGAAATCTGATGTAATTTAAAACAGGACATTATGTGTTAAATACTGCATCAGCCATGGTCACGAATCATGTTTGTGGAAAATCGAGACAAGATTAGAAGCTATTTTCTAGTTATTAAAAGAATGCTTCTATGAAAGATGCCGTTTGCCCGCACATTTTGTAATTGCCGTAGCCAAGATATTTTGTGATTATAAGGTTTTTATTGTCTTGTTACTCTTCAGTCCACCTTATATTTTTATTGGCAATAATTTAAAGCTGCTGGATGTAATATTTGGGAGCTTTGCCCTCTTTGGTAGAAAAATCCTGTCACAGGCTACTGCCAGAACATTTTGTAATGTCAGTTGTGCTGTGCCATGAAACTTCTCTTTAATTCAGATTCAATGTTTTCAATAGTTCTCAAATGTATAAACTGACGTTCAGGGTTATTATTTTGTTAAATAAGATCAATCTATGATCAGGTCTTAACCTCCGTGAGGTAGCGACCCGATTTGGGGCTAAAATCTTCTCAAGCTTCAATAGAACCCTGAATTGGAAAGTAATCAAAGCATCAATAACACCATCATATTTTACAGTGAGTATGGAATACACTTTAATAATATATATATTTTTTTCTTTAGGCACGTTCACAAACGGAGGCGGAGGATCTGCACAAGTCTCCAGCTCGCGTAACTGAGAAGGGCATTACACAGCTTAAAGCAGGTCAGTCAAGAATGTACATAAAATGTGTGATCATGCAGTATGTGTAATGAGGGAAAAAAAGTCATTTAGTTAAAATATATATATAATTTCCATGCTTTGTTCTGTTTTCATTCTTGCTAGCCAGTATCAATCCGCTGAGGAGATACTTGTACCTGCAGGTTCTTGGGGGAAAGGCCTTCCTCGAGCACCTACAGGAGCCAGAGCCTTTACCTGGTCAGATGTGTTCTGCCTTCACACTCCACCTTCACTTCCGCAACCAACGCTTTCACTCCAAACCTGTGCCCTGTGCCTGTGAACCAGACTTACAAGAGGGCTTTCTTCTAGAAGTACACCGAGATGGTCCAGGTATATCACAGCACGTATGTTGTTTAGTCTAGCTGTATACTCAAGATTAGTACTGATTAACCTGTAACCTCAACATAAAAAGATAACAAAATGCATCTGTCTCCATTTTTCCTGTGGCCTAGGTGATGCCAGTAAAATGGCTGATGCCACCACCATGTTGTCCGTTTGTGACCCGGTGCACATGGTGTTGATACGGACAGACACCGCAGGAGACACGACGCTCGTCTCTTCTTATTTCTTGGACTGGCGATCTGTCCTCAGTGCCCCCAATGGAAAGACATCAGTGTCTGTGGAGCTGCTTGGTGTAGGTAAGAGCTTCTCCTTATTCATTCATTCATTCATTCATTCATCTTCATAACTACTTTATCCCGGTCAGAGTTGTGGTGGATCTGGGGACAATCTCAGAACACGGTGCCACCTGCTTCTCTTAACTGAACATAACAAACGAATTAGTAGCATCAATATTACTGATATATTTTTTTTAGCTTTAAGAGCTAATGTAATAATTGAATATATGTATCCTGTTTGCTTTTACAATGCTAATGACCATTTAAATTACTGTACGTGTTAGGTAACCCGGCGATAGGCGGATGCAAGTGCAGGTTAAAGTCGTTTTATTAGGAACTCCAATTGTATTGGAACAGGCAAAATTATCGGGACAACAGTAATCCAAGTCGTGAGACAATGGCTCAGTCAGATAACAGGCGTGGGTCAGGCGATCAGCAGACAGCATGAACAAGGCTAGGCAAGAAGCGAAGATACGAGACAGAAACAGGATCAAAACCAGGGAACACAGAACAAAGTCAAACGGCTTGGTAAGCGACAGAACACGAGGTAACTGCGCTAATACTTCGCAATGCTACAAAGAAACATGGGGGTTTAAATACACATGTGATTAGTGGGACTAACATAGAACAGCTGAGACACCTTAGGGAGAAACCAATGACGACACAGGGGCGGAGACAAGACACGAACCAAAACAAAACACACGTGGCGAAGTAAACAAAGCGAAAGTCACTGAATCCGGAAGTAAGCTGCTCGCACGCTTCGGCGATCAGCGCGAGGGGGAATCGTAACAATATGATTCTCAGCGAGTGTGTGCGTGTGTTTCTTTCTTCAGGCAGTGAGTGCAAAGTGCCCGCTGGTGTTCTTAACCTCAAGCTGGAACTGTATCCTCCCCTCAGTGAAACTCTGAGCCCTGAAGTCATCAGCACACAGGTGAAATATTATCCTACCTTTTTTAGCTTATTCAGTAGTGATCTGTGTGCAAGTGTAGCTACTTGTTTACAGTTTTGAAATGAAATGATCAACTTTTCCTTCTCAGCCTTTTATGATTACAAAAAAAAGTTTCATTATGCTTAATATAAAAATCTAGTTTACAGGTGAGGGGTTTATTTCTCTGTCTGTTTACTGTTTCACTGTGTTGCATAATTTCACTACTTCTAAGAAGTAAGCACTACTAACCCAGTAATTAATCGGAGGGTTGAGGTAGTTAAAACTGAGAGTTCATCACCAAACGGCTGGAGTCCACCCCTTCAAAACTAAAATTAAATTGATGATCTGTTGCAGATAAAATAGTTATAGTAGCTTAAAGCTAAATAACCGACTTTCACTGAATGAGTAGCTTGTAACATGATTTTGTAGGTTCTAAAGAAAGAAAAAAATTAATGCAGTGTCTGTTGTTTCCTGCTCTTAGTGCCAGCAATTTCTTCCAGCTGGCTCACTGTACTCAGTTTTAATTTTAAATGGCTAACTAGAGATCCGGTGCTTTCACTCTGCCAAATATAAACAGAACGTTTAGTGAAATCATTGCATTTAAAGATGCCCATTACTACTGTCCATCCCTTTTAATGTGATGTTTAGAAGAAATCAACTTCTGGTTTATTTTATAACACTGTTAACCTTGTGTCATTGTATATTTGTGATCTCTCTTTTTACAGCGATCATTGGAGCGCCAGAAGACCGCTGAGAAAGAGCGTTTGTTTCTGGTCTATGCTAAGCAGTGGTGGAGGGAGTTCTTAGAAATACGACCTTCTCACCAATCCAAACTGGTTAAGATCTTTGCACAAGTGAGTAACTTTGACTGGACATAAAAATAATTCCAATCTAGGTTTTTTTCTATGGTATGTTTTTTTTTTTTGACTCTTAGTGTGTCTGTGTGTTTGTGTTTGTAGGATGAGAATGGGGTGAACCGACCGGTGTGTTCATACGTGCGCGTGGTGCGTGCTGGCCGGCTGTTGGAAAGTCCACGGCAGGCAGCTCGCTTTGTGAGTCTGCTGGCTCAGGAGAGGGCGCCTGTGTTGGGGGGAGGAACACGTCAGGAGCAGTGGTGCACTATGATGGCATTCCTCTGTAGGAACAAGGTAACCAAAGCTTTTCCCGAATGTGCACCAGTGTACAAAGCTGTAATGAGTTTAGCAGAATTATGCATAAGAAGTCCACCATGTCTTGTTTGTTTGTTTGCGCATTTCCCATATATTTAGTACATTATATACTAGTGATGGCAACAAAGGGTTAATGCTTGTGTAAGGCAAAATATGGTTGTGTGTTATTGATGCTTTGACCTTGTTTTGGTTGGGGCTTTCATGAAGGAATCACACTACCCTGGTACTGATCGTTTTCCTATAACAGCATGTCTAGTTGTGTTTTATTTCATACTTAACAGATGGGTTAACTATACAAGCAGACACTAAATCAGATTAATTTTCTTTCATCATTCTCAGAGAGATAAACTGTAACTAGAGGTCGACCGACAGTGGATTTTACCGATACAGATAACTAAGTTACTGATTAATCAACCGATAGTTTTTAAAACTGATACTAAATGAAAACATAAGACTCAAAATAAAATATTCTGAACTTTATTCACAGTAAACGGTACTAACTGTACCATGAAAATTTACTGTGTTTTTTTAAAATGAAATATAGAAATATTAATATATATATTAACAATTAATAAATATTAAAGTAAATTAAAGATATATATCCAAATTGAACCAGAAAGTAGCACTCCAAATAACAAATTAAAAAAAAAATTTTAAAAAATATAGATTTCCAAAATGAATAATAATAAAAAAAAAAAAAACACTTCAAATAACACAACAAAATTTGTCAGTGATAGTTTTTATTTCATCTCTAGAGGGCGCTCTCATACTGTATAATTACAGCGGACCGTTCACAGCTGCTCCAGCAACCGATGCAACCCGGAAAAAAGTTCCAGCCATCGGTTATCGGTGCCGATTAATCAGCAAAACCGATCAATCTGTCGACCACTAAGTGTAACCATTTGGTGACACTCCAATTGATCCAGGTTTGTATTCAGTTCCATAAACTGGAGGGTATATAGAGATCACTGAACAGTGATAGTGCAATGATCATTTCCCCCCTCCCCGCTAATTAATGGAAGCATCCATTCCTCTCTAAGAGGTAACCGGTTTTTGTGTGTTTCCCTGTTACAAGGGTGATTGTGAGGACCACGCCACACTGCTGTGTAGTCTGCTGCTGGGCTTTGGCCTGGATGCTTATGTGTGTGTGGGCACCAAAGCTAAAAACACCCCCCACACCTGGGTGATGACCTGTGGTACTGATGGCACTGTCACTTTCTGGGAGAGTCAGACTGCACACAGGTAGCATCTTGCGTAGAAACCCTACATAGTTCAGTCATAGATGCCCTTACAGTTAAAGCATGAATTATATGTTCGCTTACTTTCTTAGGTACCTACATCAGCCGATAGACCCTGAGGCTCCTCCACTAGTTCCTCAGCCCAAACCCACCTACCCATACCGCACGATTGGTTGTGTTTTCAACCACAAGACTTTCTTGGCTAACTGCCAGCCTTCAGACTCAGTGGAGCTGTGTGTGTTTGACTTCACGGATGCGTCCCGGTGGAAACCTATGAGCGAAGAGGCTGTTTGTTCAGTTTGTGCCCCCAGTTCCACATCCTCTCTTCCTCCTACTCCTCCTCTCTGTCCTCCCTCAGTGCAGGCCAGCGATGCCAGCAACCAGCTAGAGCTTGAGCTACGCTACCTGGTTACTGAGCACAGGAAGGTAGTATACACTAATACTTTAAAATGTCAATGTCTAAAAATGAAGGTAGCTCAAGTCACTTAGAAAAACAAATACTTAAATTTGTCTCTGTCTTGTTTTCTTCAGGATATTGGCCTGGCTACAGTGTGGGATGATCACCTGTCATATCTGCTGTCATCTGCTCTGGCAGCCTATGAGCTGGAGCGCTGTACAGGCATATCATGTGGAAATGAGGAGTTTCAGGATGCTGTTCGGAGAGCTGTACCCGATGGACACACATTTAAAGGCTTTCCTATTCAGTTTTTACACCGTAATGCACGCAGAGCTTTTGCTACCTGCCTCAGGTATACACACACACACACACCTAACTTCTAATTTAAGCAGATATCCACAATAGCTATTCCACACTCAGTAGCCATATCCACAATTTCTAACATATGATGCCCACAGTATACAAAGCCAGAATCACAGTTCTTGTGCAAGGTTGCAAAAGTCCTGTTGTAGGTTTCTCTTAATTTATTCCTCCTGCAGTATATGTGCATTACAGCCAGAATAAGGGATGTACAGCTGATCTTGCTGTTCTGTATGTCTGAATAGGTCACCATTCTGTGAGGAGGTCGTGTCTTGTCGAGGAGATCATGTCCGTCTGGCAGTGCGTGTGCGTGTGTTTCCCTACCTCGAGTCAGCCTGCGCTGTCTGGATCATGTTTGCCTGCAAGTACAGATCAGTGCTGTAATCAGCGGTCAACAGTGTGTGTGTGTGTGTGTATATATGTGTGTGTGTGTGTGTGTAAAGTAATAGTTATATGTGATTTTTTTTGGGACATTTGTTTGGTCTCCATAGAAAATGGCTTTTTATTTATTTTTTATTTTTATTTTTTACAAAAATACTTAAAGAGCTAAATGATTTTTGGCATTATTTAGCTATATTAATACACATGCCAGAAGAAATGTTTCATGAATAGTGTATCTGTGTGTTTCTATTATGCATTTTTTAATATGTGCTTGTTGAATATGTGCTTGTATTAAAATATGTGACTTTTTATAATTGACTGTGTTTGTGTGTGAGTGTGTTTGGGGGTGGGGGGTCAGGGGGTTTTGGTACAATGGGTTTGGAACATATTCAGACACTTTCACACAGATATTTTGCACAATTTAATTTTTTAAAAATTGTATTAAATTGACTTTTTTGGCCATCAACCTATGCACAATAACTCATAATGATAAAGCGAAAACATGTTTTCAGAATGATCAAAAATAAAAAAAACTGAAATATCTCATTTAGATATGTATTCAGACCCTAGGTTAAAGGCACTCCAAATTGAGCTGGGCTGCACCCTTTCTGCTTTGATTATTGTGAGATGACTCTAGAACTTGACTGGAGTATTGCTGTAGCAAATTCAATTGATTGGAAATCATTCAGAAAGGCAAAATCATTCAGTGTGTGTGTGTGTGTGTGTGTGTGTGTGGTCCCACAATCTGGGGAAACCACTTAAAGCATTCCTTGTGTTGAACTATTTCAATTGCTTTTGTTTCATTTGTTCATTGCAAACAGCTGAAAGTCTGTAAATTTTGACAATAAACTTGATTTGCAATGGAGGTTGAATAATTTTGATTGCAACAATTTTATTTATATATATATATATATATATATATATATATATATATATAATCACACAGTGCGAGACACGGGGAACCCCCCCTTTAAAATAATCACATTTTGCTGTTTTTCAGCCTGAAATGAAGATGGACACAATTTTTGTTTTATCCAGCTGTATTTACTCAGTGCAACATCCAAGTGAAAGATATAACACCAACATGTCAGAATAAATTTTTTTTTTTTAAATTAAAAAACAGAATCACTGAGTTGGAAAAAGGACCACCCCCCTCCTAAAAATGACTTGTAAACTCAATAAGGTGTAGCTAATCACCTTCTCAATAGCACACAAAGCTATTTGACTTTCAGCTGTGATCAGCTGTGGTCAAATATACCGTTGCAATCAAAATTAGTGGTGCTTGAAAGTTTGTGAACCCTTTAGAATTTTCTATATTTCTGCATAAATGCTCTAAAGCATCATACCAGACACCAAGCCATGAGCTGCAAAGAACTCTTTGTGGACCTTAACTATGAATGATGCCAGGAGCACAGTGGGCTCCATCATTGTAAAATGGAAGAGGTTTGGAATCACCAAGACTGTTCTCAGATATTACTGAGACCCCAGTGGCCATGCTAATAGATCATTTCAGAATTACTCCATCAGTCAGCCCTTCATGGTAGAGTGGTTTGACAGAAGACATACAGTACCTGAGTAACAGTCAGAACACTATGCCTGGTGAAAACCAGGTACTACTTATCAATTAGTAATCTATTCTTATGGTAAAGCATAGTGGTGGCAGCATCATACTTTGGGGGTGCTTATCACATACCTGCAAACTAGTCGCTTTGAATCAAAATATGTCATTTATGTGAATCGTGTAGATCCGAAGAGTTTTTTTTCCCCGACGGGGGAAGTCTTTTGGCCAATCAGAATCAACATAACGGCATCTTCTTCTTTTCCATTAGTGATGGGAATCCTGGCTCTTTTTAGTGAGCCAGATCATTTGGCTCAGCTCGGCAATAAGAGTCGGCTCTTTCGGCTCCCAAACGACTCTTCATTTAATACCACTTCTGGCTTTTATAATTCAGCCAAATTTAGCAATATTTTGACCTATGATTAGTATGTGTGCACATATATCACTTAAATTATTCAGTGAAATTATAGTAAACCTTATAAGTTTATATAATTTTACATTATGTTTGGCATAAAAACCTTAAATAATGTAAAAACATCAAACACTATTACACGTGTGTCGAACGTTTTATTTATATTCAACTGTCCAAAACACAAACACCCTGCTCCATATGATATTTTTACCTTACAAATTCTACATTCTGCCTTTATGTTATCACACAAGCGAGCAAATCACCAG
Organism: Cranoglanis bouderius; assembly: GCA_023630585.1. NCBI lineage: Eukaryota > Metazoa > Chordata > Actinopteri > Siluriformes > Cranoglanididae > Cranoglanis > Cranoglanis bouderius. The sequence goes on from CM042544.1 coordinate 22,590,026, forward strand.
TATTACGAGAAACTAAGTCATTATTACGAGAAAGTATCTCATTACTATGAGATGTTGTCATTATTACGAGAAAGTTTCTCATTATTATGAGATGTTAAGTCATAATTATGAGAAAGTTTCTCAATATAATGAGAAACTAAGTCATGATTATGAGAAAGTATCTCATTATTATGACTTACATAATCATATTTTTTTACTTAATTGTGGCGGAAACGGGCTTCCATATGATACATGAAATCGGCTCTCAGACGGGAGGCGACTCCCATCGTTCACTTAAAGGAGCCGACTCATAGAGCCGAATTGAAGGAAGGATGAATGCAGCAAAATGCAGAGAAGTCTTAGAAGAAAACCTGCTGCAGAGTGCACACTCATCAGAGTGGGGTGAAAGTTCACCTTTCAGCACAAGAACAAGGGACAAGATACTGAATGTCTTTGAGTGGCCCAGGTAAGAATGTTTGATTTTTTTTTTTTTTTAGTGACTTTGCAAAAAGAAATTCTACAAACGTATTGCTTATTTGCTTTTTCATGATGGGCTACTGTATGTAGGTTGATGGGCAAAAAAAGTGAAAAGAATTTTTAGATGTTGAAAAAAGTAACAGTAGTTTTGCCCTGTGCTTTGGCTCCTTGTCCTGTTGGAACATTTGTTTTGACATTTCTCTGACAATGTAAAAACTTATTCTCTTGTATAGGTGTATATACTTACGGTATATAATATGTTTATACAACTGTTAGTTCCACCCAAGCAATCTAGGACACATTCTGGCTGTGCTGTTATACCTGAGAACAGATGTAATGTTTGTGTCAAAGGCTTCAACATATTCATGTGTTTCAGAGGTGGTGGTAGCTCAGTGGTTGAGAAGTTGGGCTACTGGTTGGAAGGTCATGAGTTCAAATCCTAGCACCGCCAACCTGCCACTGTTGGGCACTTGAGCAGCAGAAATGGCTGCCCTCTGCTCTGGGTGTGTTCACGGTTTCTAGTTTGTGTGTGTGTTCACAACTTCTAATGTGTGTGCACTGACTTGGAGGGACAAATTCCAAGTGGAATTTGGATGGACAAACCACAAGTATGGGTTACCATGTGTTGGCCTTCACATGTCACTTTCTTTCAACTGTGAACCGTTTTGCTGGGTTCAGAAAAAAGATGTCCAGTAGATGGCAGCAGTTACCTTCACATTTATGCAAATTAAGCTAAATTATAAGCTAAATTATAGAGGTTCTCTATGTATTAAACCAGGACATTTGAACAGCTTGGATTATGTCTGATATGTAGCAAAATTTAAATAATCGTAATTTAGTTTTTAGTTCAAATGTGCACAGCTGTGCTTTTTCCATTACATTTCTATCACTAATTTAAAAAAAAACAAAACAAAACAAAACAAACAAAAAAAAAAACAGTGATGACAAGTTTCTTAGTAAAGGTTATTTTGGTGCAGGCTATGTAGTTTTTTTTTTTGTTCAAGATCGACCCTGAAAAGAAGCACAGGAGCTGCTATAACAGACACTGCTTAGGAAAATCATTGTCTGTGGAGGATTCCCACCTGCAGAGCAATCAAGGCCAAGACTAAGATTAATTTGTCTCCGGTGCTTTGCTTTAAGTATTTTAATCACTGGAAATGAACATAAACTCGTTATGGAATTACAACGATATTTGAAATTCTGGTAATTATAGAGCAATTATAGAGGCTCAGTGGTTAAAGTTCTGCTGCATGGGTGCTGTATCATGGCTGACCCCAGCTTCCTAACAAGTTTGAATATGCAAAGAAAGGAATTTCATACTACTCTACCTGTATATGTGACAATAAATGCTTTTTTACTGTAATACCATCTAATTTTTGTAGTACATTTTATTCTGTACACAAGTGGGAGACAAAGTCTGTACAAATCACTGGAGTCTACAGTGTTTCAGACTTCAGCTGTGCCATAGATATATGTAGATATGCCGTTTCAGATTTTGCTCTTTTAACATTCCCCTGGTCTCAGTTGAGTAGAAGGAGAGGCTTAATCTAGTCCTTATTTTGCTCCCTAATTGGCTACCTTCTCAGTTGTGCTCCTCATCCTGTCTTAAAATACTGCCGCAGTTCTGTTTAAAGAAAGGCCTACTTGTCAAATCTGACTAATTTAGTTTAGTGGGGATATACCACCAGCAATTAATAGGCTCTAAATTAAATCATTTTTTTATTTGAATTTTAATAGGTTTGGAATGTGACAGAAGAAGTCTAAATCTTAAGGTAGGTATATGAGATGTTACCATGTCAATGACTGTGAACTACATACAACCACGTCTGACTGAATACTCTGAAAGGCATGTTTTCTTCCTCGAGTAACCACCTTGTTATCCTTCCACAATTTATTCTAATCGCACATCACCATCAACCCGTGGCATGTGTGTGCAAGGACATCCAATTATTTCTGTTTTACCCACCGCTCATTATCAATTCTTATTCAGCCCTGAGCTGCAAAGGAGTGTGTGTGTGTGTGTGTGTGTGTGTGTGTGTGAGAGAGAGAGAGAGAAGACACTAGTTTGGGCTAATGAATAAATTCCTCTTTGACTGAAGTGCACCTTCACTCTTCATCACATTTCCTGTCTGGAAGAGAAAGTGTTTAATGTGATAGGCAGGTATTTTCCTCACCTCCTATTAATCCTCTTTGTTTGCAGGTGTAACTGATTAATAGGTCTTTAGGGAGGGCACAGGAAAGTTAAACAAAGTAAAAAAAACAAAATAAAAAAAGTTGCATCTCACACTGTGTTAATAAACATGTTATTTGAGACGTTTGCCTTGAGAATTTAGAGGAAGTTTTCTGTTTTTTATGCTCTTGTTCAGAAGAGGCTCTTATGTGATACTGAGTAGTGGTGTTAAGATGTAAAAAAAACAAAACAAAACACCACACTTTCTGTCAATCGGCAAATAAGCATATGAAAAGAGATGCAACAATGTTACAACAGGCTTTAATATGATATCTGAGCTCTGGGTGACCATATGGAAGCCTGGTGCATCCCGTCTTACTCTTCAGAAAGCACGTATTCATTTTTTTCTATGTTGAAGCACCCAAAGCCATTTACAGTATGTGAAATGAGACCATATACTGTATATTAGACTGTAGAATATTAAAAAAGTTTTTAAAAAATGGCTAAAAACTCTGTCCAATTTGAACATACAGTAAATGTTGGGCACTTCAAAATACAGAAATAAGAAAAAATTGTCACATACTCTAAAAACATAACACTTGTTTGACGATGAGAAATGCATGCTCCCTTTTTCATCATTCGCTAAAGGAGTTCAATTATAGAATGTATATGTGAAAACGATGTTTGGAAATAATGAATGCTTTTGTACAGTGAAATACTTGGAAACACCTGTTATGCTAAAACAATTAACCTCCTGTGACAGAGATCTTTCACTGTCTCGTTAATGCATTCCAGTGCCAGGCAATCAGTGGCAATTTGCAGAGGCAACTGAACAAGTGTATTGTCAGTGTTTTAATGGATTGAATTTTAGAGATATGCCATGTAGTGCAAAAATAGTCCACTTGGAGCGAAACATTTTAAGTGTATAAAACGTACTGTAATGTGTTTGGATAGAGCAATATCAGCGCTTCCTGTATTTTTCTCTCTCTTAAAAAAAAAAGAAAAAAAAAGAAATACTGGTAGTGGTTTGCAGGAACTCAATAAAGAGTCTAAAAAGGAAAAATAGCGCAAAAACAAGGTACATAGTGCTTATTAGGTTCTGGCAGAAAGCGCTGCATAGTCTGGAGTAGTATGGGTGATAAAGTCATTAATTCAGCTGATGAAGTTGGCCTTTAGGTTAAAGAAAAATCATATCTGTCTTCCTCTAAGATGTAACTGAGGCACACAGGGTGGGGTGGGGGGGGGGGCGCCTAATTAGCAGATGCAAAAAAAGAGGGGGAATGTGCAGAGGGAGGGATGGAGAGGATAGGGGGAGTGCTAGAGGTGCTTCTACAGAACTCCTAATGAGACATGTTTAGGGTGAGGGAATGACACACTCATCACACACTGAGCCTGAGATGCAGCAAGCTATCACCGAGCCGCTCCACACCAGCTAATGATGAGAGCAGGAGGGGGGAGATATGGTTTAATGTCAGTTAATACAGAGTTCTAATGAGCTGCTTGTGTCATTAAGTATAGGGAATAGAACTAAGACCAGACACTTCTGACTGACTCTGCCTTGATTCGAGTAAGAATCCTTCTTTATGCTAGACAAGCTGCAAAATACCACCAGTTTTGTTCTTGTCTCCTCCATTTAAAAAAAGGAATAAGACATTTCCTTTAGGGAGTTGTCTGAGACACTGTGCTGTACCTATTTTAAGGGATATTTTTAGGCCAGAGCGATCTTGTCTTCAGAGATTGGTAGATTGCAAGAGATACGTCTTACTGCCTTGCTTTTCTGCTCTCCACTATCAGCAAGTCCTGTCTTTCACCCGAGCCTGGCCTGTTGTGTCTGCTGTCTCTGGACCTCGCTATTTGACTGACAGCTCTGCATACGTTTGACAAGCATGTCATGTTGATGGACAGGATCCATCTACTCGGACCTGTCTATCATAAGAACAATATGGAGGCTGTCAGGTTGCTGTGCATTTTGAATGTCACTGATCAGAATTCCTGCTTGTAATAAAGACTACAAGACAGGCTGTAACTAAGATAATCACATAAAATAGAACTAAAATAAAGCATCAGAAATATGTCACATAAAACTCACAGCATATTTATTTATTAACTCAAACCTGGTTGATGTCCCCCTCCCCCCCCCCAATCAGGTCTTCTTCTTCTTTTCCTTTCGGCTGTTCCCTTCAGGGGTCACCACAGCGAATCATCTGCCTCCACCCCCCCCAATCAGGTCATTATTATATAATTCAGACTGCATAAAACATGATTAATTAAATACCTATATATACAGTACTGTGCAAAAGTTTTAGGCACATGCAAAGAAATACTGTAGGGTAAAGATGCCTTCAAAATAATGAAATTAAATGTTTCTACATTAAAAAAAATACCGTAAAGAGCAGTAAACAGTAATAAATGAAACAAAGTCAATATCTGGTGTGACAAAAAAAAAATAAAAATAAAAATAAAAATAGTAGTCTCCGGTACAATGTGTGCAGTTTTATAAGGAAATTATCTGGTAAGTTTTATTGAGCATCTTGCAGAACCAGACACAGTTCTTCTGGACACTTTGACTTTCGCACTCGCTTCTTATTTTTGCAGCGAAACCCAGCAGCCTTCATTGTGTTTTTTTGTCTGAAAAGTGTCTCTTACATAATATGCTGCTTTCTTTAATGACATACAAACATTTTCCTGTAACATTTAATTTTGTGCTAGAAAACTAATGTTTGGGAATCTAAAATGTTTTTGTACTGACTTGATGATGCAGACGTCATAAAATAAAAAAAATCTATAACAAAGTTTGTACTAAAAAATAGGGTGCCTAAAACTTTTGCACAGTACTGTATATACGTTTTATTTTTTATTTTTATAAAGACCTTTATTCAAAGAAACCCTACAGAAACAGCATTGTCATTAATAATACTATTGTCATTGGAGTAGGGTAATTTCAATTAATATTTAATTTTATTACTTTGGGGTTTGAGTGCATCTATGTGTTGATTGAAACACATTGTTTTATGTCTTCATCATTCACAGCACTGATTTTTCATTTCAGCTATGCTTTAGGCATCGTGTCGATTGGCCATTCTATTGCACTCCCTTCTCGCTCTCGGTCTCTAAACCGCAGTAGTATTACTATGCCATGCACAAGGGAGTCCATGACCTTAGCATGACTTCAATTCCGCCTGCATTGTGTTTCATTGTGTGGTTTTTAGGAGGGAAGCTGCAGTGCTGTGTTCGCTTGTGGCACGAGTTAAACCATAATAGCAATCTAGATTTTTAAAGTCACAGCACATACGCAATACCACCACGATTAATTTGTGACTACTGGAAATGTAAGCCAGGGGAGTAGAATTGAAATAATTTACATGTATGTAATTCTGTAAGAAATGAGCTGAACTTTAGCCATTTTGCAATGATGGAGTGGTATTGTGTTTATTGTTAATTTGTGACGTTATTGTTCAACATTTGAGACGCAGTGATAAAAGAGTTACCAATACCATTTTGTGGAAGATGTCTAAATAATCATTTAGCTTGGTACCTTTTCTGGTACCTTTATTAAGAATATCCCCCTTTTTTTTATAGATAAACACATCAAACAAATTAAAAGCAAATGTGATGAATCTTTTCTATTGTTTCTGATTTTTTTTTTTTGTTGCCAAATATATAACTTAAATATTTAATAGCATTAAGTGCTATGTTTAATCTTCTATCTGTGGAATGTTGCAGGTCTGTCCATCAGACCAGGCATATCAGTGTGAAGTTATCTGGAATTTTAGAGTCTTGGCCCTTCTTATAGAGAGGGCTCTTTGTGTAATTCTGGCCTGTTTGTAGAGTGTTTGAGAGACACTGTGGCCTCATCTGGCAAAGCCTCTTCTACAGAGGCTCTGATTCCCAAACAAATGTGTGCCGGCTGAGTGTTGCCAGAGCCACTGCTCCTCTCCTGCAGTTCCACTGAGAGCCAATGCAGAGAAAGCCTCGGAGCCTGAGAGCACTCAAAACATCAAGAGCTGTGCAGTGCCAGTGCTGGTGTCAGGCCAGAACTACTATTCAGTGGAACATCAGAATCAGACAGAGAGGAGGGACTCATGTGCGTCAGTGGTACTTTCACTAAAAGGTTAATGTTAGTTTTAGCTTTGTTATTAGACTAAGATGTTGCCAATCACTCACTCTATAAAACCCAGTAACAGCAACGTGCCATCACTTCCAGTTTCTGAATCAAAAAAGGACACTCTTAATTGAAGCCTTTAAGTAACAAAGGACCGTTGGCGCTGAGCAGATCCATTTGGATTAACTCCAGACCCAGTGGGTGAAAGGTTGCTATGCTTTTGACAGCAGAATTTGCTGAAAGACTGAAACAGAGGCATAGAGTGTGGCGAGGAAACTAGAACTTCCTGGACCTCCTCCTATGGCTATTTCTGTTCACTGGACAGGAAAATGTCCAAGAAAATGAGGAGGCTAGCTTATGGACGACTGATGGGAGGAAAATTGTTGGCAAATGTTTGTGCGCTTTGAAATATTACAGTCAAAAACTATAATAAAGAAATATAAGAATATGCAAAAAATATATGATAATTTAATGTTAGAACATTTAATGTTAGATTTTTTGTGATGTGCACTAATTTAATAGTAAAATATATATTTTTGCAGTACACTGATTTCTGATCAGATAAATTAAACGGCTTTACTTCATGCTTGTTTGTGACTCTGTGGCACTTTTAAAACTACTGCAAAAAAAAAAAAAAAGAAAGAAAGAAAAATATAAGTCCAATTATGGCCTGAGGACCTCTGGAGAATTCAATTACCAAGTGTACTGGAGATGGAACCAAGATTGCTCTGTATCTAACAAAAAACAATTAAAGCCTATCTGATTGTAAGCTTTAGCTGTGGAGTCAATTTTGGAACGCAAACACGGCCGATGAAGATGTTCTCTCTCATTTATTTTTTTTTCTACATTCGCAATTCATTTTTTTCACCACCTCCTTTATACCACTTCTGCTTTATTTGCACCTTTTTCTTCTGCGACTCCTTTCTTTGCCTTTCTCTCTTCATGTGACAGTCCTGTTCCCCCGTCCTGTCCTCCGCCTCCTCTTTGTCTTGTGAACTGATTTTTGTGTGTGTGTGTGTGTGTGTGTGTGTATGTGTGTGTGGGTGGGTGTGAGAGGAGACGTGCACTGTTCACCAGCCTCTTTGCCTCAATAATGAAAATATCACAGTGAAGCCGGAGTGAGGAGGCTGACCTTTATCGGCCTGGCGCATTTTCGCCACGCTTGCTTGCTCTTTTGTAGAATGCCTGGCCACACTCCTCTCCCACGGGCAATCTGACTGAGAGACCGCAGCGGATTGAGTGTTTGTAGATCTATACCCAGTGTAAATAATTTACCGTGTTCAGACGCCGCTCAAGAGGAGGAGAGGAAAAATATGCAGCGCCGTGTCTGAAAATGGAGAGCTGCTCTATTTGGATGCGGCGCAATGCACCCAATTACTGTTAGGCTTAGAAGCGCAGAGAGAAAAAAAAAAAAACAATGAAGCAGCCGACTCCTAAATTTTACATGATGAATTGGATTGGAGTGAGAGATCCACTCAGTAGCAAAACAGCTATTTAAAAAAAAATATATGCCCTAAAGGTAATGCAGTTGGGTATTAAATTGATTGTATGCATAGAAGAAGCACATTTGATTGATAACATTTTTATTAACATGCAATTAATCCGCCGCTAAATCGTGCTGGTGCAAAAACACTGACTCAGAACCCAGAGGCGATTCAAGAGATTATGGAGGCTCACAAAGATCATTTTTCCCACCTGAAGATTCATCGTTACCCAAGATTCTTACTAAATGATCAGACATCAGTGAAAGGGGTTGTTATAGAATGTAAACTTCAACGTCACCTCTATGTCGAGGCAAGAAATTGGTGTGATAGGAGTACTATTTGTTCTTGTATTACAGTAATACTATTTGTTTAATTTAATAGTGTAAATGTACTCGTACTATATTAACAGCAATAATTTTTGTTTCCCAATTTATCTCTAGGCAAAACAAGGCAAATATATTTTTGTAGCAGAATTCATATACCAAGGCAGCTCAAAGCGCTTCACAATGTCAAAGCAATGAGACAAGGTACAATAGAAATTAGAATGGAATACAATAAGAGTAATAAAATGTAGTAAAATAAAATAAGGTAGAAAGAGCATGAAAAGAGAAGGGTGCGGCACAAAATAAAACAATCAGTAAAATTCAAGATAAATTGCAGTGCAGTGCTAGCCCTGAGTGCTCATTTAACCTTCAAATTGTTAAGTTTGTCAAACAACATCCTTAACTCTATGTTATGAGGCTCAAAAACAAAAAAGCTATTCTATCCTGTAAGGTTTTTTTTTTTGCAGACCAGATGCCTTCTACACCATCCCTGCCTCATATTTGCTAATGTTTTAACTTTATACCAAGATGTGGCTGTATGTTGCCCATCAGGGGCGTTAGTTGGACTCGTAATCATCCGGGGCTGAGCCCAGATTCTTCGCCTTTTCAAGACGTACTTCTAAATAGACTGTTTCCATGCAATTTTTTTCTTGCATGTGAGGGCTAATTGCTTAGAAATGTGAAAATTGGACAAAACATTGGCTTTATCATAAAACTTGCCTCAGGTGTTATCACTGTTTGCAGGACTAACAGACCGATAAAATATAAAACCTTTTGGCTATCTAACACGAGACTAGGCTAGTTTAGTGTTGCTAGCCAAAGGGAGGCACAGCTAAGCTATCACTATATGGGTTTAGCTGCTACAGTGCCCTGCAGAGTACGTTAGCGGTCCTTATGCTCTGCTCATATCATGTTCACGTAACTTGGAACTCATATAGATATTTACACTCCTTGTTTTCCTGCTCAGCATGAGAGGATGCTAGTGTTTCAGTTTTAACCCCTTTACTAGTTAAAAAAAAAAAATATATATATATATATATATATATATATATATATATAAATATATATATATATATTTTTAAAAAATCACACTGACTGACTGTGTGAGCTAGCGTTTGGTAGAATTGAGAGCTGTCGGCCAATAAGACGCGAGTATTTCCATGTATTTTCCTATAATCCCTGTCTGATTGGTCTCGCCTCCGTTCACTGAACATACAAAATTACAACACTGCCGTCTTCGTTTACTGATGTTCAGTTCACGTAGTGACAAACTGCTCCAATTGAAGAAAAAATCTTCCGGGCCACAGCCCCAAATGCCCAGCCAGGTTACGCCCCTGTTGCCTTTTTATTTTATTTTATTTTATTTTATTTTATTTTATTTTAAACATTTGACATTTCTGTGATCAGCCTCCAGGAACCCCTTCATTACTCCGGACCCCAGCTAACTGCTTGCTTTGCCTGTCCTGTAGCTATGCCAGTGCTCGACTTTCCCAAATGCTGTTAGAAAAAAGGGAACTGACTCAAATAGTGCCAGCAGTTTCCCAGTAGCAAAATTTTAAAATATACAGTATGTTAAAAAAATAATGCTTTTGAAGTTTCAGACTCAAAGCATAGAAAAGATCCTCCGTCTGTTTCATAGCCACCAGAAAAATTGCCCATGTACGATAAATTCTGACCTCGTTTTCACCATGATGATAAAAATTGTGAACAGATTCAGATAAGGTCAGTGCCTCCTCTTTATTGGAATTAATGCCCAACCAGTTTACGCTGACGTTGGCTAATGTTCCCCAGCAGCTGTGCCGGAAGCTGGAGTCATAACAACGTCCGCCTTGCTGATAGACTCCTTAGCCATATTTAAGAATTAATTAAGCTCTGTTGAAAACAAAAACATAGAGATGGGTGACATTAAATGAAAACCCAACAAAAGTTGTCTTAGTAAGGTGCTGTGCTTTTGTGTGTTTTGTGAGCCACCAAACCAGCTTCAATGTGCCTTGGCATAGATTCTACAAGTCTCGGTACTCGGAACGGTACCGAAGGGGTGAACACCATTCCTCCAAAAGATGGTGAGTTGATGATTGTTGAGCTCCGGTGAGGCTAAAGGCAATAGGATATGATTTATATCATTTTCATATTCATCAAACTAGTGAGCCCTCATGCCCTTCGGATGGGGGACATTGTCATCCTGAAAGAGACTACTCCCATCAAGATAGAAATCTTGGATAAAGATCAGACAGTCAATAACTTTGTAACAAGTGGATGCAAACATACCAGCAAAATGCTTCCACAGCATAACAGAGTTACCATTTTTCCCTTTGTCATCCATCACTACATAGATGTGCTCAGTGTGCAGAGCCTCTAACCCCGGACCTGTATGAAATCCATGCTGTGCTCTATGCCAGTCTCCAAGGTTTATCTGGGCAGCATGCCAGTGCAGAAACAGGATGCCAGTTAGAGTAATACAGTCGTTTGATATTAGTCTGCAAACAGTGAAAGACAATGAAAAGGAATTGACAGCGCTTTGCAAGGCATTTGCTCAGATGTCATGTGAGAAGTGTTAATGGACCTGTGTTTGGATTATATCTGTTGTTCAGGGTCCATAAAATTAAAATGATCAGAATTTAACCACTGTATTTTTCTTCAGTTTTTTTTTTTTTTGTCCCAAATTTGAAACAGTGATGTGTGAGTTTGATGTGACATCAAATCTTCAGTTTTCGCAGTGCCAAAAATTGCAGTGAATCCCGACAGGCCCAATGTTCTATCTTGATTTTAGGAAGGGTTGTTAAACATCCCTTGTGCATCTGCATTTTATGACACTATTTTGCACACTCTATTGCAGAATGCACAGTGTGAACTTTGTGCTTCTAATTTGGACAGGTTCTGTCTCATATAATAAAGTCTGGTGAAAGAAAGATGTGTGAATTCAGCCCTTGACTTTATGCACCTTTGAATTCTGTTCTCTGTTTTTCTACGCCCTAAATACAAAAAGTTACCTAACAGATTAAACTGCACATTAATTCACTGACTGTATGTTCACATTTACTCCAAACCTCTGGGACATTCTGCTCATGGTGTACTTGTTAACAAACTACGTGCATCAGTTCTCACCAGAGTGATTCATCTCATAAATGAAGGTGTTTGTTTTTGGCTTTGCAACTCACGCATGTTTGGATATTGAAATCATCCTCTTAGGTCAATATTAGCATGCCGTTCCTATAAGTTGGTCAAACTCCATGATTGTAAACAGTTAACAGACACCGAAGTAGAGTTATGTCCACCATCGGAGTTGTACTGTTAAGCTCAGGAACTTTTTTGGTTCCTTTACAACTTTGAAAGTTTTCAGTGCTTTTGAAATGTATTACATTAACACAACTGTTATAACACAACTGTTATAACACAACTGTTATAACACAACTGCAAATTTCTAATCCATCTGTGAACATCTTTCGAGCTTTTGGACATTTTTGAATTTTTAAATGTGTATCTCTCCAGTATTAAATATTCTCATCATAGTATAATTCATAACGTAAGAATGATCTATCTGGGTTTATGTTTGCTATGTTATGTCATTCATATAAGTAGCGTTTATATTGTTAAGTCTCTGCAGTGTATTATAGAACTGATAGCTGCATAGGATTCATTTTTAATTTACTCTGCTGAAGTATAATTAATGTGATTCAGTTTTCTGCACTTGTGAGGCAGTAGCAAATGACTTAAACTGAAGCTGCAATTAAAATGTTTCCTCAGGATGCAAGTTAAAAAAATTATTTATCAGATAAAAGGTTTTGAGTCCAAAAAAAAAATCTGTAAAGGAAAGACGTCTATAAGCGGCAGCCTGTTGGAGGCCCTAATTAAGTGTGATTGGTGGACGAGGAGAGAAGTGGGACATGAGGGGACTGAGCCGAGGGACAGAAGTGAGACAGGCCCATGATTTATGTGCTGGCTGTGATGCATGGTGATAGGAAAGACAGGACTGAGCCACACAATGCTGATGACTATCACCTCATACTTCTGGAAAAAAACAAAAAACAAAAACCCAACATGCTAGTAACAAGAAGACATAGCAATCGTGTACAGTTGTCTTCATTGGTAGGGGCTGTCATAGCCAGCAAGCTCTACTGGCAATGCTTATCTTCCATAGTGCATTTAGTTCTGCTTATGATTATGTGTCTGACCTCCATAATACAGGGTTTGTCTGACAGAATCACGGTCACATTTCCACAGCACCTCTTTGCTCTGGAGAAGACATGCAGCGTTGAGACTGGAATACTCAGCCCGGGGCTAAATTCTAAGCTAAACATTCGTGTCCTGTCTGGTTAGCTGGCAGCACTGTGCCAAGGCTGTCATGGTGATGAGTTGGTATGTAGAATATCCCAGAGAGGAATGCTTTCTAGGCTAATTAAAATGCAGGTGGGCGTTATGGGGCTCACACACCTGCCTCATGCGTATACACACTTCATTGCCAATCATCTACCCCCCTAAGAAGAAATGGGTTTAGGAGAGAGACTTGATTTAAGTTAGTGATGATGATTTTTACTGTTATGTTGTTTTTTTCCCATAGCGTTAACATAGGTACTATTTTAGGCAGCTCAGAGATAATCACTTCCATTCTCAATCCTTTTTCACTCTGGTGTGTTGTTTTTCCCCAATAATTGTTGTAGGTAATGATCTTTAAAAAGTAAATTGTTCTCTTTATCCCTGTCTCTACTTTCTGTTTCTCTCTTTTCTTTTCTTTTTTTTTAAAGCTCTAATGTAGTGTATGCAGCTTTACTTCTCACTCCCACCTGCCTGTGTTTCTTATTAAAGCTGTGCAAGGCTAGAGTAGCAGCCCCAATACACTCTCACACACACACTACTGCTTTCTCATTATCCACTGAATCAAAGGCCAGTTAGACATTTCAAAAATTCAGTGGCTGACATTTTGCAGAGCATCTCAAACTTGTTAATGAGGTGTCGTGGCTTAGCACCACTTGTGGAAGCATACATAAAATTGATGCACTATTGTAAATCATTGTCTGAATGCTTCACTCCATTGTTCTAAATACACTTTACTCCAGATGTTCTAAAGAGATCGAAGTCAGTGTTTTACTTCATGTCTAAATGACACACTTTGAATTGGCCATAAAATAGATAAAAGTCTTTGCACACTTTACTGAACTCTTCCACATTTCCATAGATTCCCAGGAGAGGGAGCAAGCCTCTGTTCCTCTCTGCCTCTCTTAGACCTTCACTGAGGAGCTCCAGCATTCAGACACTGATAATCAACAAGCTAAATGAGAGAGAGAGAGAGAGAGAGAGAGAGAGAGAATAGCCACCCAAGGGAGTGATAAGCGGCTGTTTCTAGGTCAGTGCAGAAGGGATGCAGGTTGTAGTGAAGGCCCCTTGTTCGCAAAGAACCTGCAGTACCAACCCAACCTCCAATTAAAGTGTGAACGCCTGTCATTTCTTTCTCTCTCTCTCTTTCACCCTCTCTCTCTCTCTCTCTCTCTCTCTCTCTCTCTCTCTCTCTCCATCCTTCCTTAGCCAAGCATGTGAAAACATCCCCAAAGACTTTGGACAGAGACTGAGATCTCGTCAGATTAAAATGCCCTGCTCTCCTTTTTTTGTATTCCTGAGAGCTCTGAAGTATGCATAAGGAATTCATTGTACAACTTCTTGACTAATCTCAAAAGCATAAGGTTTTTGGAACAAGTGTGGAAGCTTTAGTGCATAATCAAATTAACATTTAAAGTAATGCAGAGTGGAAGACAATGGGTGAATTTTCCAAATGCATCACACTGATGAGAGGTCTGAAGTATGAATGAGGAATCTGTCGCATGAGCTTTTGACTAATCTCAAAAGCATACGATTTTGGAAGAAGTAGATGCTTTAGTGCATCAACAAATTAGCATTTAAAGTAATGCAGAGCTGAAGACAATGGGTGAGTTTTCCAAATGCATCACAGGGAAAATACCATTATGTTTTGGCATAATATATACAATATAATGTATGCATCATGCTGTAATGTCATCGTAGTATAGAGTGCAGAATTTAAAAGCTCTCCTCAAAGATAAAATGATTTAGGAAAGGTTTTGAGGCAGGTGAAATGCACCCGGAGTTCAGGCTGAGAAAATCGTTGGTCCTCATCCATCATTCATAATGCCTAAAAAAAATGGACTGAATTCCATTTTGGGGCAGCATGAGAGATGTCCTTGAGAATATATATAGTGTATAGTCATGTCAGAAAATAAGTTCACCCCATGGAAATTGTATTTAAAAAAAATTTTTTTTTTTAAATATACATATTTGGACAAGCAAACATTTGATCCTCTTTGAAACAGTGCCTATTAATAAACTTGATACACTATCAAATGACACAAAATTGACATTTTGTAGTAATTTTCACAATTTAAATTAACAAAAAAACAGATCAGTCACACGGAAAAGTAAGTACACCCCTACATTTATCACACCTTCAAATTCATAAAATTAGAATCAGGTGTTCAAGATTGGGTGCCACTGATTAGAACCTGCTTAGGGAGTGCAGGTGGACTCCCTAATTTATACCTGTCTAATTTATATCCCTCTCATATCGCTCATATTACCTTTGCTATTGAGGTGTGTGGTGACATCATGCCAAGATCTAAAGAGTTCTGTAAGGCCTTCAGAATAAAAGGTTGTGGATGCCTGTGAGTCTGACAAAGGATTTAAAAAGATCTACAGATTATTTGAAATACATCATTCCACTGTAAGGAAAATAATCCTAAGTAAGTGATGCAGATTTCAAATGACTGCCAATTTGTCCAGGACTGGCCGTCCCAGCAAATTCAGCCCAAAGGCTGGTCTGCTAGTAAGTCTTGCAACTGTTGGTGTTAAAGTGCATGCTTCTACACTCAGAAAGAGATTGCACAAATTTGACCTGCATGGGAGGCGTGTCAGGAAAAAGCCTTTGCAAGACCACAGTTTGCTAATGAGCATATAGGCAAAGAACAGGCCTTTTGAATAATGTGCTCTGGACAGACGAATCAAATATAGAGTTGTTTGGCCACAGTAACAGCAGACATGTTTCGCACAGACAAAAGACAGCTTTTCAGGAGAAGCACCTCATACCAACTGTGAAGCATGGTGGTGTAAATGTTCTGGTTTGGGGTTGCTTCGCTGCCTCAGAGACTGGACAGCTTGCATTCATTGATTCAGCTATGAATTCTGCATCATATCAAAAAGTGCTTGAAGATAACGTGAGGCCATCTGTCCAAATGTTGAAGTTGAACCGAAAGTGGACCTTTCAACAGGATAATGATCCTAAACACACTAGCAAATACACCGAGGAATGGCTCAAAAAAAAAAGAAATGGAAGGTTATGGAATGACCTAGTCAAAGCCTGCATTTGAATCCCATTGAAATGTTATGGGGGGGATTTGTAACAGGTAGTACATGCAGGTAAACCCTCAAACATCTTGCAACTGAAAGAATATTGCATGGAATATACACACATTTTTGAATGGTATTGCATTTGTTTTTTGACAGCAGAAAATGTTAATGTTCTCTCTCTACATGCATTTCTCCCTTTTAGCTCTCAGGCATTGTTTTGATATTGTATAAACGGTTCTCTACATTTTACTATTTTGCAGTTCATAGTTTAAGTAAGTATTTGGGTTGGGGTCTGGTGCTACTGATCAGTCGAAAAGGTCACAAAATCAAAATTATTTCTTGTATTTACTGAACAAAAGGTGAAACATAATTTAATCACCAAATTTGTACTGTAGTAAAAAAGAAATCCTATTCAGGGGGAGCCAAGTGTCATTAGCCGTCGAACACGGCAGAGTTTCAGCTGAAATGATGAACCAATGAGGGATGTGCAGGCTTTGTGATCACATGACTTGAGAATGGAGCACTACTTTAACAAAAAGACTGCAAGGCAAGCATGGAGTTTTTTCCATTTAAATATTAATGCCACCACCGAATAAGGGGAATTAGCCAGGGTATAATTAAAGGCGAATCATCCTTTTAAAGTCTTGCTCCAGAAAGAGCTTGTGTTAGTATGTAAACAGTTAGTAGTTTGTGAACGTAGAGGTGCCTGTGTAGTGGGGTGAAAGAAAGTGAAAGTGGTGATTAAGCACTTTAAGAAAAAAATTCAAATGATCAATGCTGCAGTACTACTGATGTTGCACATTCATTTCAGATTTGGCAGTGGCAAATATACAAAAAGATGTTGTTCCAAAATGTTTTTCTTTACCCCATTTTCTGAACCATTCATTATGATAATACCAAGCTTGTGAGTGCCCATGCCGTATGTGTGTGTGTGTGTGTGTGTGTGTGTTTGTGTGTGTGTGCTGACATGGACATGTGTTTGTTGGTGGCAGGCCCAGTTGTCTCTGGCTTGTTTCGCTCAGCCGATAATTTCCTCATTTGCTAGCGGGAAAATAGCTAATTAAAACCCTCTTCAGCTAACAGGCTGTCTGGGAGTATGCTAATGCAGTCCTGGGCACGCTGTTATTTCCGCTCCTGTTCCTCATGCTCCCAGCTTTTCCCCTCCCATTAGAAACACGACCTGGGACTCTGGTGCACTGATCCCATTTCTGCTGTGGTTCTGTGCCAAAAAGCAAGCATTTGCATGGAGGAAAATAACTTGTTACTGGAAAAAAAAGATCATGGTATTCAGGTGTATTATTATTACAATTCAAAAAACAGACTTATTGTTCTGGAGTACAGTGCACAAAATAAAAATACGTACAGCATATAAGTATACATATAGAATGTACTTTAGTATACATTTTAGAATGTGTAATAACATTTTACACAATGGCAAAAGGGGTTTATTTATTTCCCTAAATATTTCCATAAATCACTGCTCATTTATAGTTAATAGTATGACACTGGAGAGAACAACCATGATGTTGAAGTAAATAGTTACCACCCATCCATGACTTCTTATTGATGTTTTGTTTTCCTTTTGTTGATGTTGTTCTTCCTTTGTACAGTTGTGATGAGGAGAATAAGCGAAGAGGAGAATCTCAGCTGAACAACACATCTGACCGTGTTCATGTCTGAAATGTATTCATTCATTCATCTTCAGTAACTTATCCAGAGACTATTCTGGTGACTGGATGTTAATTATTCCTTTGAGGCAGGAGAACTCATGCCAGTCTGTCTCAGGGCATCATGTCCACACATGCACACACTCCTACACAACTAACTGCAATTTACAGTAGTCAACACTACCAACACTTCCTGCTACGCCACCATGCTGCCCATCTAAAATTCACTTAGTTGCCAAAACCAGCATTCAAGATCCCCAAACTTTCAGTTTCACTTTTTCTGCCAGCATTTTTTGATAAACACTCACTCAGATGATTATATCAGGAACATTAGATCTGAAAAATACCAACAGGGTTTGTTGTCGGCAGCCAAAATAATCGTACATTTTGCCTGCACAATTTCCCTAAATCCCATCCATCACATGTCTTTATATAGGACAATACACCATTTATAGATGATATTTAATTAGGTTTATCATTTCATTCTACAAACAATGAATGAATAAAGAAAGCAAATTGAGCTCTCTTCAGCTTTCTTTAGATCACTGTCTACTGATTCATGCATATAAAATTCTGTACATGAACCTCATGCGGGCAACACAACCTTCAGCCCACAGCATATATACAAATAGATTCGGGTGATGAGGTTAAGACTTTGTTGTTGTAAAATCATACAGTGTGATTTTAAAGGTATAAGAGGGTGGAAAAAGACCCCTATACACAGTATGGGTGTTATTACAATCACCGAACGACTGTTTGCAAAATAATGTTTCTTTCCTTTCGCAGACCGTTTAAGTAACCTTGCTAGCAGCATGTTGATTTGTGAACTGGTGATTCAGGCCAGGAACAGGGTTTTGGAAAAAAGCACCTTAGAAGTAATAATAAATTATCCATGCTTCACGATCTTACATGAAAAATGCAATTGAAGAATTCTTTATGTACAACACCATAACCTGTCATTAATATAATGATTGTAATATCAATAGCAATGACAAGTAAAATTCTTGTTTTTGCAGACCAGCATGTCAGTTAAATACCTGCCTTGACTTGTATGCTAAATTACTTAAAATCTTACTTTATGCATAATTTATACCATGATTTATGCAAAATAAAACATGAACTGAACTCCGTCTTAATGTAACATCACTGTAAAAACCTCAGTTGTGAAAAGTCTCCCGCACATCTATATGTGCCATTTCCATACCGTAGCAGCTCTACGGATTTTGAAACAATGCACAGGGAAAAGTACTGGCAGTTCAAGTACTGATTTGATACAAGACAAATTTGTCCAAATTTGAATAATCCCATGCTCACCAAGAGAAAATGCTAGTTAGTACGAAGCTTATTTATTTATTTATTTATTTATTTTTTAAAAAAGATCTCAAGCCATAGAAAAGAAAACGCTGAATTGCCCCCTCAAGTTTCTGTGTGATTAGGGCATTTGATTGTTTCCACAGACACAGTGAGTGGCTGTCAGAGCCTCTTTGAATATCTGCCAGTTATCACATCAGCCAGTGTTTCTCAACAATGCTTCTGTGGCACATCATTTGTCAAAAAGTTGCACACTTTCGGAAGTTAATTAGATTTTAAAAAGCAATATAAAATCCCAGGGAAATAACCTGCCCTTATAGATTTTTCTTTCATCAATGTCAGCTGCTAATTGTGGCAGTCTGAATAGCAGAAGGTGCCTGATTACTTTGAGCTTATTTTACAAGAATGCATGCTATCCTAATAAAGGGAGAAAATTAATAACGGGTATCAATTATTAGTCTTTTCTTCCCTTGTAGACATATAAATGAGAGTCTGTCTACCTGAAGTATAAAAGATGATTTGAAAGATAAAAAAAATTATATTTATTTATTTCTTAATCAAATCTTTTATTTCTGGAAAAACCTGGACTGGTTAGAAAAAAATATTTTAAATTTGGAATTTAAGTATGACATTAAAATGCTATCATTCTCTTTTATTTCAAAACAATTTCTTTCTTTCTTTTTTTTTTTTTAACCCGTCACATAGATTTTCCTTTTATCAAGCTATATAAAACTGAACCTTCACCACAAAAGCCTGTAATTAAAAAACACAATTACTATAATAGTCAGAAATATTCATGATTGGTAATTTTGTAAATAGGTACTCAGGAATGGAGTACTGTAATAGCAAATTGCAACCTTGTCTTGTTATTGAAACAGCTAAATTCACACCATGCATTTCAATCATTCAAAACAATCTGGAAGCTAATACACAGCACTCACTTTGTGTGCTTTTCCTCCCGCCTCTTGTCCTTCACCGAGAACAATGTAATTACGTCTGCTCCAGAAACGGGAGCCGACACACTGCACAAGAGGCCAGTAATCAAAGGGATAGAGCCTCCTCTCCTGATCACATATTACAGCCCAATGCTGAACTGCATGCTAGATCCAGCATCACATTGTACTGTACAGCACCTCTACAATCAGTTTCCTGTTGCCTTGCATTTTGCACCTTTTCGAGACATGTACATGTGTCATCCTTGCAGGTTAAGTTCATTAAAAGATATATAAAGTGCAATTATTATGCAATCTGGATGTTACTCTGAAGATTTAAATTCACAGAGCTGTTTGTTACATATTTCTTTCATATTTATATTTCATACTTATTTACATACTGTATATATTGTGACAGACTAATAATTCAAAGTTATAATTAGATAATTCTGTGCAAATATAAAACCTTATATACAGCCTGCCTCAGTTATAAAGAATTGCATATATTTTTTCCAATACTGTCACCTCCCATTTCTATGGCTTGTATACATACAGAGAGATGCACACAGCAATGCTGCAAAGTTGCAAATTGATATTCAATTACTGTACACGTTATCTTGGATTAAAGGTTTTCTTATTCTGAACAGAAAGGCTGGAACAAAAGAAAGGCAGCTCAGGGTCAGTAGTGCCTCGAGCAGTGGGGATCCACCTCCTCCACCTGTCACTCAGGAGCCTCTATGTCCAAAGCCCAATTAAATCACTCCTCTCCATGTGAGCTGACCCCACTGCTATGAATATGTATGAGAGTAAATGCAAATAAAATTCTGCACAACGCGCATAAGGGATTTGAGGGAAAACAGAACAAAGGCGAGTCTCGATTGGGGGACAGGAGCATGGATGCCATCACTTTGCTGTAGCATCACAGGGAAGACGATAAGCCAAATCTGGCAGGGTGAAAGGAACCAATCACACTTAGCTTCCACTTAAACATAGGCTGTCCTTCAGCAGGCTTTATAATTGTCAAGCTTAACTGAGAATAAATATAATTATATTTTTTTAATAAAATTATATTTTATAAAATTCATACAGCAACACTATGCATATATATATATATATATATATTTATGTGTGTGTGTATGCAATATTTTTTCATACCCTAGTTGTCCTTCTCAGATTGAATCTACTTTTGTCTAGTGGCATAGTCTTGCCCGTTTACATTATTTCTATCCCATTGTACATTTGTGCTAAATTGTTATAGTGAGCGTAAAATAGTGCTTAATGCATCAACCTGAATTAGGCAGCTTATATTCAAAGAGAGCTTCGTCAGACACAGGAACCTGGTGATGTATATGTTACGAGAATAATCTCAGATGGACTTAAACCTTTTTAGGAAAATTTGAATCTTGCCCCTTTAATAATGACAAAGGAATCATGTACTTGTAGTACTACAAATGTGAGAGAGCTGAGGTGATGCTGCTGCTGCAGAGAATATTCATCGCCTTGTTTCAGAGATATTTGTGCAAAACGTTCATGCGTCACAATCAAGAGCCGCAAGAAATAAGTAGTAACGGCACTGGCTTCATAGATAGTGACATTTAATGCAGGAAAAGTGCCAAGTCGTCACAGCATACAGGGGTGTGCTTGTGAATAATTAATCTTTGCTCTTCATGTCTGCTTGTCAGTACAGACTGGGGGCTTGTATCCTGGCAACGCGCCATGGTTTCCACATGCTGCAGGGAACCAGAGGCCCTCAGGGGGGAGCCAATCCTTTCCCTGCCTGGAGCTGAAACAGCACAGAAACACACACACACACGCACACACACACACACACGCTGGGTAACATGAACGCACACACAGTACACATAGGATTGAACAGGCTTCAGAAAATATTCATTTACAGTCAAAGTGTACAGTAATTTCCCAGTTTTCTGATCATTCTGATCAATTGGTTTTTGACTATTTCTCATTTAAATCCCCCTTTATTTGTTTTATTCTATAACCACAAATTCTGCACAGAAAGAGATCCTGGATGAATAAATGCTCTTAAACATATTTGTCTGAAGCAAGCTCTGAGGAAAATGGTTTATGCTAGTGACTTACTGTACATTCATCTTTTTCTTTAACATTTAATAATTTAATATCATTGCGTTTTTTTCCTTGCACGTTGTATTCCTTTATCTTAAAATCTTTAATTTAATTGTGCGTGTAATCATCTTATTTTTCAAGAGTTGGTAATCTGATTACTCTACTTATTTTTTTAAATTTTTTTTTAATTTTTTTGTAGTTGTGATGAATTGGAATTATTTTTAATTTCTGAACTATGTTTTTTTTTTTTTTTTTTTGCTTTCACACATAATCCTTTTTACATCTATTACATCTATTCCATTAATCCCATACATGGTATATGCATTTCTGAATGCATGCATTCATTTATCTATTAGCATATGCGCTGTTTCTTTTTTTGCTTTAGACATCTTTACGTCATGGCCTGATAAATATCTTCATTATAGCATTATTATCTATAGTCTGCATATTTTGCACAGTGTCATTTGATTTACTTTTGTGTAATGAAGACAGGTAAACTGCCTGTGTGTATGTGAGCTCGTGAGCTCAGTTTGATCGATTCTGAGTAAATGCTAGATTGTCCTTTAAGAGGTACCACATTATCTGATGAAACCATATGACCTGTTTCTGAAAAATATCCAGTGCTCAGTGAATAGATTCTAAAAATACATCCTCTATTCCATTGAATAAATCTGGCATTCTTCAATAAGACCCCTCTTCGAGTTAGATAAGGGCTTATGTCACCCTCTACTGTGGTTCAGGAGGCACGGAATCCAAACCCTATGCTCTGGAAGGCAATTAAATATAATTATTTTAGCCTTCACAAATGAGTAATTACAGTATAAAAACGAGAGTAGAGATTAATACCATAATGAGGCAGGAAATCATGCACATTAAGGCAGCTCCACCCAATAACAATGAATGATATTAATTTTTCTTCTAAATCAATAAATATGCATTTTTATAAGTTATGATTATGAAGCAAAATGATAGTAGAAACAATATTGTTTTAGTCATGAATTCTGTGTGTATCTATAGAATTATTCTTGTAAGAAGATTATGGTTATATCCGTACGCCATTCAAAGCATAAAAATATAATAAACATAATAATTATATTAGCAAATGAACTATTTATAGAATTGAATAAATAAAGTAATTAATTAATAAAAAGGCTGTTCTCATCACAGGACTGGAATGCGTTGTTTAGGGCTGGTGAAGTCCTCCCTCCAGGGTCAGCTTCATTAAAATTCTAATGGCTTCTCAGCCAAATGCAAATGATGCTAATGACAAAGCTGGAGGAGAGAGAGAGAGAGAGAGAGAGAGAGAGAGAGAGAGGGGGGAGGAGGAGGAGGAGGAGGACACTATAAGAGTTATGTTTTTTCAACAAACAAAATTCAATATGGGACAGTGTGTGTATGGGGGGTGGAGCTCCTCAGAGAGCGGTTGAGAACCATATGGTACAGTTAAAGTTCTCAAGCTCTAAGCAGTGAGGATGGATTCATGCGGATGCTTCTCTGATGTCACAGCAATGATGGAATTATGAAATTAACTACCATCAATTTATTGAAGAGTTCCCCTTCTTAGACGATAGAAGACTTCTATCTTTAACTTTATATAGTGCTACTCCTAATACTAAATGATTTGTTTGAAATAAAGTCTTAAATTTGACTTTTTGTGAACGTTATTATGCTATAAGAAACTGCCTGTAGCTCACATGTTTGAAAGGTACAAAAGGAGCTTCAGTTGATCTGTTAATGAAACCATGCCTAGGCTCTTGTCTCATTGCTCGTCAGCTCAGCATGGCTTGAATTCTCAGTAACCATTGTGGAAAAAAATGCCTGGAGATGGCATTTCATTCAGAGAACTGTTTCAGAGGGGAAGCTCTGCACAAAGCAAACGGTTGTTTATTCAAGTTTATTCAAGTTTATTCCCAGAGAAAAAAAAGACAGAGGGAGTGAGAGAGTGAGCAAGAGAGAGAGAGAGAGAGAGAGTGTGTTACTCCAGTTCTATGTGTGTGTGTGTGTGTGTGTGTGTGTGTGTGTGTGTGAGAAAGAGCATTAGAGAGTTTTGAATACATCCTCTCTCAGCTTGTGATCCCTAAGTGAAAGCATATCTCGCCTGCCAGCTCTTCACTACTGAACTTTTTGTCATAGAGCTGGAGTCCCCTCACGCTTGCAGCTGTGGGTTTGATGTGCCGTTTCCCAGCAAGCAAGCCAAATTCTGTCCCTCTGCTTAAAGAGACACACACACACACACACACACACACACACACACACACACACACACACACACACACACACACACACACAAACATAGATGCACATACCAGCCCCAGAGGCTTCAGGAGAGGCTCCTATCTGAAGTGCTCTGCCTTGTGTCCGAGTGTTAGTTGGCTGGGATTCCCATACTCATTATTCAGCTCCCTGGCTGAAGGAACCTAAGCATTAGTTTTGATTTGTATGTCACTTAGAGTTACTTTGTGCTTTTTGGAAATGAGCATGAATTAATGCCGTACCTTTCTACATAGAGGGACACACTATTTTGAAAATAAATACATCTACATGTTTTTCTTACACATGAAGGTGAAGATGAAGAAACACTTTCTTTGTTTAAAAAAAAAAAAAATATATCTTAGACTATTTTTCTAAAATTATTTAGCTGTTTAGTAGGTCTTAAGGCATTTTCTGTATTGACTTGAACTGGTCTTTGACTTATTGCTTATTTGTGCTTGTATTTGTATCAGTCTTGGCCATTGGTCTTGCTAAATATGGTCTCATCTGAGAGTTTGTAAAAATAATGTTTGCTTTGTCTTTTCTTATCGCATGCAGAACGTTTTGCAAGAAGTAATTCCTTCTTCTAGAAAACAAAATCACTGGTGCAATGCACAAATGAAGCCAAGGATGGTTTTCGGTCTCAATATTGATTTGCTCTTGCTTTCTTTTGGACTCAATCAAACTTGACTTGGCATCGATCCCCCTAAGACTCGGACTTGACTCGATCTTGGCTAGTCCTGGTCTTCGACTTGCCTTGGTCTTGACGATGGTGGTCTTGACATTTTGTATTCAGAACCACAAAATCATGCAATCTGTTTTGTCAGTGCAAAAGTAACAAATGTGCTTTTGTTTGGAATTCTGTTCACATGCTGGTCCTTATCCATTACAATGCTTTACTAGTGCCATTAGGAAGCACATGGCAGAACAACCACTTTGATTACCTTAATTTAAAATGGCTTCCAGCAATGCGATGTTGTATAGCTTAGCTTGGCAGCACAGTGACAAATGTCTGCATTTGGAAAAATCTAGCTAGTGCATATGGATTGAATTTACTCCACAGCACAGAAGCTTCACTTTCACTAAGACTATAACAGACACGGCTTTTGATTAATTGATGTGAGTTAAGCCAATAGCCATTTTAAATGGCACTTCAGAAAATTTGTATTTCTGTTATTTGTACTGGGTGACATGGTGGTGCTACAGGTAGCACTGCCACCTCACAGCTCCAGAGTCCCCAGTTCAATGAACTCCAGGCTCTCTGGTTTCTTACCACTCCTCAAAAACTTACCAGTTGGCTACCCTAATCTACCCCTTGGTTTGAATGAATGTGTCATTTTGTGGGCATGGTGCTCTGCAAAGGTGTGTTCCTTCCTTATGCCCAGTGATTCCGGTATAGGCAAATTTGACATTTCTTAAAATTTATAAGTATACACATTTCAATAGTATGGACTGTTTTGTGTAGATTCATTATATACCAGTCACAGTTAAGTTATTAAATACCAAATCCCAGTTAAGGTCCTTTCAGTTGCAGATTGTAACACTACAAAATGTGAAAAATTTCAAGGGATTGAATACTTATGTAAGTCACTATAATTTAACTCTTGAGCCTTGTCTCGGGAATACGTTTTCTCTTTATCCATTGTGGGAGATTTCAGATTCAGTGTCCTCTGGTGCATCTGTGCTGGTCAGTGGGTGGTCAACCAGCTTTGTCTGGAACCTTTACCCTGGCCAGCATGCTCATGACAAACTCATAAATCCAGGGGTGGAAAGCATATGAAGAAGGACATGAAGCGGACATCTCACCTGCTGTCTACCTGCTGGTTACATTCTACAAACAACTCCTGTTCTTAGAACTGATTTTAATGCACATAGCATGGACACTGTACATTTAAATACTGATTTCATTTGATCTTTTCTTATGCACAAATTAACATCTAAAGTTCTTTGGTTGAGTCCTAGATTTCCTTGCCTCAGGTAATTTTTTGATCACACTTGGACTATGTTCATGGTCAGAGTCAGACCTGAGGTCATTTGATGTGCTTTCCCACCAGGTAAGCATGACTGATGTGTATGCTATCTGCACACATGAGGGCTTGCTGCCAAACTGACCTAGCAACCATTGGAAGAGCATGTGGTTGTCAACATCGAAAGCGTCTCCATCTGTTGGCCCAGCAGAGGGCTTCAGTTGCCCGGCGAGGGCTGAGGACGTGCAAACCTGCTGAATTTGACCGTGTTTCTCAGCATGATGCCATAGGTGAACTGTCAGGTCGTTGTCTAACATGGACCTGACTTCTGTTGCCTTTGAACATGTCTGACCCATTTAGTCTGTTAGAGGACACCTGTTCAACACCTGTCAAAGTACAGAAAGGACCAATAGGAGCTTCAGACCTGTAGACCTTATTGACCTTGTGTTCACACATGGAAGTGAACAGAATCCTGAAACCATTTGCTGTTGGTTTAACTGGTCATAAATCAGTGGCTGAGCGCAGATGAAATCTGTCTTGACTATTAAATTATTTCCTTCTGAAAATTTTGACTTGCGTCTATTGTTCATGGATTTATTCATTGAATTTTTCATCCTTGCTGTGGTGTGTTGCCTTTACTGCGAATGTGTTTTGCATCAGATTTGAGTGAAATAGACAGGGCAAACACAATAGACTGACTGGGACAAATATTTTGAGCCGTTATCATTCTAGTTCACCTCTCTATAATGGCTCATCATCATTTGAAACAGGACTGATTGACCTGTTTTATAGATTAAAGTTCATGACCCAAGGTCAAGCATGTCTCTAATAAATGTATTTAAAAATCAAAAAGTTATTGATTAAGGTATTAAGCTGGTGTCTTTGATAGTGATGAGAACGACAGCACAAATGTCAGGAATTGAATGGAGTAATATAGATGTCAATACATAAAAGGGCTGTCAAAGTCATGGGAAATCCCTACACTCTAAAAGAAATCTGTTCCTATACACACTTTAAGATTTCTGAGTGATTGAGCTTTGGGGTGATTATTGCAAAGATATATCAGATTCACACCCTACAATAAATGAGCAAATAAACATATCACAGACATACAGGTCTTAAACTGTAGCAAATAGGATGTGCATGATATACAGTATTTACTGTTCTATATTGCACAACTCAAATTATGAATGAATAAATTATCTCTTGTCTGTATCAAATGGAAAGAAAAGGCCACCACTCATCTGCATTATTATTTATAGATGGGATATTTTGTGATATTTTGATGCTCAGAAATATCATG
This sequence comes from Cranoglanis bouderius, assembly GCA_023630585.1. Classification (NCBI taxonomy): domain Eukaryota; kingdom Metazoa; phylum Chordata; class Actinopteri; order Siluriformes; family Cranoglanididae; genus Cranoglanis; species Cranoglanis bouderius. The sequence continues at coordinate 22,617,423 of CM042544.1, forward strand.
CAGAGGATCGACATATGAGATGGAAAGCTGGCTAAAACAATTTTTGAGGATCTGTAAGGTCCATGAGCTGATTGGAATCACCCAAAAGCTTTATTTATTTATTTTTTTTTTTGCTTTGCCCCTGCAAGCGAACAAAGTAGAAATAGCTTTTAGGGTAAATGAGACAATGCTCTACTAATGCAGTATAGCATGTAGTTATCTTTTTCTTTTCTTCAAGATTGATCACTCAGACAGATCAACAGGGTGCAGAAGTTACCTTTCATCCGCTCATAGACACTGCACCAGCTTGTTAATTGAGATGTACCCTGTAGAAGAAATGACTATCCATTCTCAATGCTCCACCAAGCAACATCTGGCACAGGTCAAAGTAAAAGACAAACCTCTCTCTCTCTCTCTCTGTCTCTCTCTCTCTCTCTCTCTGTCTCTCTCTCTCTCTGTCTCTCACTCACTCACTCACTCACTAACACACTCACACACACACACTGTATAAGGCTTTGAAACTCACTCCAATAGGCAGTCCCTATATTGTAACCTCTTCAGTTTTAGCACACTTCTATTGTGCACTGTACAGATGGAGGCCATGATGAGTCAGCTTAAAAAAAGAAAAGAAAAAAAAAAAAAAAGCAGTATCCTGAATGTTAACCGTGATTAGTGCCCTAACATCTGGGCGTGAGTCCAGGAGTGTTCATGGAAATGACCTCTACAATGTCACCCATTCTGCAGCTGTCAAAGTCTCAGTTAGCTCTCTCCTTTACGCCTTTTCTCTCTTTCTTGTTGTTTTCTGTTTGACCAGGAACCTTTTCAATTTAACAGATTAAACGGGATTAGACAGAGTTCACAGAATAAGCAGAAAATTTAACTTATGCAGGTGTTCATTGCTGCATTCTCCTGTGAATGCTCTGTAGTATTTAACTTGACAGCAGTTTGTGTAGCCTGATATTTTCTGTTATCAGTATTACATCACCCAGTACATCACCCAGCTACTTGAGGGAACTCAAATAACTCAAGAGGGAACGCATGCCTAAAACGACTAGAAGAAAAACATCACATTCATTTATACAACATCATTAATCGGCCATTTTGCCACTATGTGGCCACTATGTAAGGACTAAAGAACTCTATTCATGGAATACACATACACTTACAAAGCATATGTTACAAAGCATAGCAATGTGATCTCTAAAATATACTTTTTCATTTCAGAAATTTCAACTCGGCCTCTAATTATTTCATGCTATTTGTATCTTGTTATTTACAGTAGTTCAGCTTCTCCAGCTAGTTTGGCCTATTAATATTGTGATTTCAGTGCAGCAGTAAAGAATAAATGTATGAATATGTGGATATATGACATCTACTCTTAATTTCCAGATTACCAAAGAACTGTATTACCAAAGAACTGTATTACCAAAGAACTGTCGTTACCACATTTTCCCATTCACTAGATAGGGATGAGCAAACAAATAAAAAATGAGCAGCACTTTTTAGTAGCCTCCTTAAGTTCTGTTTCTAAGTGACACTTTTGTGATAATGTGGCTATTTGTCTGTGACCTGAAGTTTCAGATGAAAGAATTTAACTAGCACACTAAAGTGAAAATTGCCCAAAATACTGTATTCTCCCCCTGGTGAACTGTAGTGGTACGAGAAAATGGCCATTTTCTTATGCTACAAAATAGATATGATTAGTTAAATATAAATATAATCATTATTTGAATATTATTATAATTATTATTATATTATATATTATTCAATCTTAGAGGTGACCTTTGTAACCTCTGAGAATAAAAAGTGAATATCCAAGGTTCTGTTGAAAAATGTCTTTATGGTACAAGTGTATTAACCAATCAGGAAATTGAATACAGTCCCCCTCCCCCCTGTTTTTTAGACTTTAAATTAGCAGGAAGCAAAGTGCAGGATGGAATAGAAGACAAGCCAGGGATTATGGCAGTGTTTTCTTTTTAATTTTATTATTATTATTGTTTTAAATATATATGTTTTATGCAAGTAATAACTAATCACACTTTTGCAATTGCTGAGAATGGTTTACACAGTAATACAGCCTAAGAAATTATTCACATAATTAGTTGTACTCATTTTGTTGTTTGATCATTGTTATACTTCATTTTTCTTCAACAATGATTAGTAACCCAATTTCCATAAAGGTTGGGATTTTTTTCTAAAATGCATTAAAAACAAAAAACTGATTTGTTAAGTCTCTTGAAACTTTAATTAACTGACAAAAGTACAAAGAAAAGATATTCAGTGTTTTCACTGACCAACTTAATTGTGTTTTGTAAACATAAACAAATTTAACACACTCAAAAAAAGTTGGGACAGAGGCAAAATAAGACTGAAAATTTTATAGAATATTCAAGTAACACTATTTTGGAGGATCAGGTTAATTGGTAACAGGGGAGGGTATCAGGATTGGGCATAAAAGGAGCATCCACCAAAAGCTCAGTCTTTGCAAGCAAGGATGGGTCGTGGCTCACCACTTTGTGCCAAACTTCGTGAGAGAATTGTCAGTAAGTTCAAAAAGAACATTGCACAACACAGGATTGCAAAGAATTTAGGTCTTTCACCATCTACAGTGTATAATATTGTGAAAAGATTCAGGGACTCCGGAGAAATCTCATTGTGTAAAGGGCAAGGACGGAAACCACTGTTGAATGTACATGACCTTCGAGCCCTCAGGTGGCTTTGCCTGAGAAATCATTATGCTACTGTGATAAATATAACCACATGGGCTTGGAAGTTCTTCGGAAAACCGTCGTCACTTAACACAGTCCGCCGCTGCATCCAGAAATACAACGCGAAACTCTATTACGCAAGGAGGAAGCCAGACATCAACTCTATGCAGAAACGCCATCGAGTTCTCTGGGCCTGAGCTCATCTCAGATGGACTGAAAGGCAGTGGAAATGTGTGCTGTGGTCAGAGGATTCCATGTTTCAGCTTGTTTTTGGGAAAAACTGACATCGAGTTCTCCGTGCCAACCAGACTGTTATAAGCGAAAGGTGCAAAAGTCAGCATCTGTGATGGTATGGGGGTGCATCAGTGCCCACAGCATGAATGACTTGCATATGTGTGAAGGTACCATTGACGCAGAGGTGTAAATAGGGATTTTAGAGAGACCAGAGTCCAGATCTGTCTCCTATGTCGCATCATGAAGAGGAGAATCAGACAATGGCGACCAAGGACTGTTGAGCAGCTGAAGTCTTGTATCAAGCAAAAATGGGCAAAAATTCCACTTGCAAAACGGTAACAATTAGTATCATCAGTAACCAAACGATAAAAAAGTGTAATTAAAAGGAAGGGTGATGTAACACAGTGGTAAACATGCCTCTGTCCCAACTTTTTTTTGTGTGTGTTGAAGGCATCAAATTCTAAATTTGTTTATATTTACAAAATACAATTAAGTTGGTCAATGAAAACATTGAACATCTTTTCTTTGTACTTTTGCCAGTTAAAGTTTCAAGAGACTTGACAAATCACAAATTTTTGTTTTTATTGCATTTTAGAAAAAATGCCAACTTTTATGGAAATGGGGTTAGTAATTGTAATTATTAGGCCAGTCTGTATTCCAGTCAGTCACATTATGACGTTACTGATTTAGCTCTTATATTTATCATTTAAATAAAAGAAAGTGTAGGAACACAGATGGTGATGGTGGACTCTGGTGCATAATCAAGTGTAGCCACTCTCTCTGACAGAGAGTACAAAATAGAGACTTAGTAGTGGTTGGCTACTGAGTGATTTTGCTTTCTATGTCTATTTGCTATTACCAGTCACTCAGCCACAGCCTATAGCTGAGGAACATTTCTGCTCAGCATGGTAGGAAGACCAATATTTATATCCAAAATAAGAATGAATGAAAACAGTGTAGTCCTACATAATGTATGGTTAATTGTAGAATTTGTTTTATTTAGTGTGAAATATTTTCAGACTAACAAAGTACATTTAGCCTCTTTTTCTCTTTACCATCTGCCTGCATTTCCTTACTGACTATCTCACTATTTTTATGCCTCCCCAACAAGCTGAATTAGTTGACTAGTCGACTAATCGGAATAAAACTGCCTACTGAATCCTATTAATCTGTTAATAGCAACTGTTGAGTGTAAATTGAACCAATTTCTGAGACTAAATCTTGGATTAGTTTAAGTGCCACTGAGCAGGTTAGCTTCACAGCATACGTTGGCCTAGTAATTGACTTAGACTCTGATCAGTTCGGTAATTGTTGCGAACCTCTGATTTAGACCATAAGGCTTTCTTTGTGGTGTTCTCCTTTGTAACTTCCAGTGTTTAACCAACACTTAGAATGCATGATTGATTTAATTTCCTCTTTGTGTGAAGATCTGACTAGTGTTTAGATCAAAAACTACTGCAAATAATTTTTTAAATACAAATAGCTAGATTCTGTGCTCAGAGACGATCCTCCTCTTTCTCCATCATCTCCTTTCCTCACTCTCTTTATTCTCTCAGTTGCTGGGTAAGTACTAGTAGGGGTCAAATCAGTCTATACCATAAGCAACACAAACAACAATTTAAGACCCCACCACCCCTCAACACATGCACACACAAGCTCACTTTCTCTTTCCAAGTCTTTCTTTCTCTCTCTCTCTCTCTCTCTCTCTCTCTCTCTCTCTCTCTCTCTCTTGCTCTCTCTCTCTCTCTCTCTCGTTTGCACACATGCAATCACATGAAAAGAAGAAAAGAAAAGAAAGAAGTCCCCAATCAATCAGCCAGCTTCTTATCTCAGCCACATAAACTGGAACTTCAGAAATTAGCTCATTTACTTTGGACAATTAGGTTTATTGGAGTGTGACAAGGAAAATTTAGAGTGTGCTGAAGCGTGAAGCTGGTAACAATAGAGTGAGAGGGCGGCTGACAGGGAGCTGGTCTTCTTTAGCCCTATGGTATTTTCTTATCTACATAACCACTGCTCTGAGGTGATCTTTGTGAACCCTGCCTCCTACTTTATATGGGTGAAAGTTTGCAAAGGAATGTGATGAAATTGATCGAGGCTGGCACAGACAAACTTAATACAAAACTTGGGTACTGAATTAATGAGTTTCCTGAAAGATTGGTCTAGTTATTCTGAGGTTATCAACCCACTGGTACCCTAAATGAATGCAGAGAATGTTAAATGGAATTATTTATTACATTGATTGTGGGAATTAGACAGGTATTGGGGATGGCTTACTTGTACCTGAACTCTGTAAACAGTTTGTTTGACTGCGGTTAATTTCTGTTAGCACAACACACCTGTCTTGCTGTAGGCAGCAATACACCACCGAACTGTAGGAGGATATTTTATTCAGGAACAGTTCTTCCTTGTGCTTTAACATTTACCTAAGCACTAAGATTAAAATTTAAACCCTTCCTGCTCACATTTAATTTCCTCACCACTGCCTACATAATTCATCATACTATGCTGGTTGATTTAAATCCATCTCTCAGAAGGAAGAGAATGATTTGCTCTGAGATTTTGTGTGCACCCACCTCTTTTTCTTTCCTCGTGATCTGATTCTGTTGGGGGGCAAACCCAGAAAACGAAGGAGGCCATTTATTTGGTGATTAATATTTAAGACTCAATTTTAATAAGTAATACTATTCTACATAAAAGAGATGTTTGTTATAGCCCCCTGTCTCATTACTGATGCAAGTGACTTGCTTCTTGTGTAGCTTCATGTTCTCAATATTAACACACTCACAGATGGAGAACTGATTGTCTTACTAAAGATCTCTATCCCTTACTTCTAAATGATCATTGCTGTTATCATTATTAGTGTGTTCTATTTGCAGTTTATCCACAGCCAACCTTGTGTGAGAGTTCTGCAAGTTCTAGTCTCATCGCAGTATTTATGAGGTTGCTGGGTCAGACGTATATGCTTTCATCTGACCAGGGAGGACTAATAAATATACTGTTCTTATGTACAATATCACTGTATCTATAAAATGCATCTTAATTGCAGAGCAAAGAACATTGACATGTTCACCTTCTGTACAATTATACAGTTATACTGAATATATGACTTTTGAGATAACTAAAGATCTGTGCAGTGGTTTGGTGTAGTTTCTGCAGTGAGAGGAGATGTCTTTTGGTAAACATATGTAATATTGTAAAATAGAGTTAACATTTTAGAAGAAGAACAAGCCTTTATTTGTCACATATACATTACAGCACAGTGAAATTCTTTTTTCACATATCCCAACTTATTGGGGAGCTGGGGTCAGAGATCATACAGCACCCCTGGAGTGGAGGGGGTTAAGGGCCTTGCTCAAGGGCCCAACAGTGGCAGCTTGGCGGTGCTGGGGCTTGAACCCCCAACCTTCTGATCAATAACCCAGAGTCTTAACCATTGAGGCTGAGGATGACCACCACTGGTCATCTTTACAGTATGAATTTTGGGCAGGGCTTCCTAAGATAAATTGAAGGTGTATCTGTGGTGTATCCGCAGTTAAAATGTGGTTAGAAGTTAACATTAGTTGGCTAGTTATGTTACCTGTCCCCTCTCAGCCCTACTCAAACTTTCATGACCTCACTCCCCATCAACCCTTCTAGACCCTGACTCCTTTTCCCCTCTACTGCTTGAATTAGCCACCAGCACTTTCCTTTCTTCAATTACTTCATCCATGGACCTCCTCTACCCTTTGTCTTCCAAACCTTCTCACCTTTTTCCTTGGCTATCAAATGTGTTGTGCAGCAATCGGCGAGAATTAATAGCAGCCGAAAGAAAGTAGAGGAAATCACTGCTTGATACTGATCTCCTTTCATGCAGCTCTCTACGGTCCAAGGTCTCATCAGATGTGACAGGTGCTAAGACCTCCTTCTACAAGTGAAAGCTGGAAGCTTCCACATGATCCTTGCAAGCTCCACAACATCTTTTCTTTTCTTCTTAAGCTGCCTCTCACTTCACCCTCCTCCCTAACTGCTAGTCACTTTCTTCGACGAGAAGATTGGTAAAATTTGCTAGTTCCTCACTCCTACCCCGAGTCCTAGACTACACTTTCAATCTTCCCCTCCACTTTTTTGACACATTTTTCTAGCTATCAACAGATTATTGCAGATTATTTTATCCTGCAATCCCACCACCTGCCCACTGGATCACATCCCTGCAACAATGCTCCAGACCATCTCACGAGACCTCCTCCCCTTCATCTCTTCTGTAATTAATAACTACATAACATCTGGTTATGTACTGACTCCTTTCAAGACAGTAAGAGTTATTTCCATCCTGGAGAAATCCACTCTGGGTACCTCAGACATCAGCAACTGCTGCCTGTTAACACTTCTATCTTTATGTTCTAAAATCCTTTACTATATTGTCTACAATCAGCTTCATCTCTATCTCACAAAGAACAACCCCCAAGATCCTAACCAGTCTAGCTTCAAAGCTGCACACTTTACAGAAACCGCTACTGTGGCCAATACTGAGAAGCTTCATCAGCCTAATGCTAAATCAGCCAAACTGTCATCATCTTCCTTGACTTTTTAGCAGCCTTCAACACAGTCAGTCAAAAGACTCTCTTGTCCATCCTCATCATTCTTGGTATTAGTGGCACGGCATGGCAGTGGTTTGCCTCTTACCTGGAGGGATGTTCACATTAGCTGACATGGAGGGGATCCACATCTGCTCCATGCAGGCTCTCCATGGGTGTCCCACAAGGCTCAGTGCTGGGTCCTCTTCTGTTCTCTCTCTATACTAGCTCCCATGGTGAGATCATATCCTCACATGGGTTTTCATACCACTGCTATGCTGTTGGCACTCAACTTTTCCTCTCCTTTCCTCCAACAGACACTCATGTTTCAGCACGTATCTCAGCATGGATGGTAGATCATCAGCTGAGACTAAATCCCAGCAAAACTGAGCTGCTGTACATCCCTGGATATGCATCCCATTGTCAAGATCTTGTCTCCCTGGATAACTCTCACATCTCACCATCTGTCACTGTATGTAACCTCGGGTAGTCCTGGACAAGCAACTGTCCTTCTTGCCTCACACAGCTAAACTTACTCACTCATGCAGGTTTCTCCTAGGAGGATTAGGAGGATCCAGGATCCATTTCTATCCACAGAGGCCACTCAGGAGCTTGTTTAGTCCCTTGTCATTTTGAGGCTGGTCTACTGCAACTTGCTCTTGGCAGGTCTGCCCCTATTGGAGCTCTGCGACTAATCTAGTATGCAGCTGCACAACTTGTTTTCAACATCCCCATGTTCTCCTACCCTACCCTACTGCAGCACTCTCTTCACTAGCTTCCTGTACTTCCTACATCAGATTTAAAACACTGATGCTTGCCTACCAAGCCAAAAATTTACCAGCGCCTGCCTACCTTACAGCACTTATCTCAACTCGCACTGCACCACACTTCCCCCCAAGCCTCTGGTGTGGCTTGATTCAACCCACCATCTCTCAGGGTACAAGGAAGACATGCATCAAGGCTCTTCTCTGTCCTGGCATCCAAATGGTGGAATAGATTTCCCTTGGATGTCCGTTCAGCTGAGTCACTGGCTGTCTTCAAATGAAGACTAAAGACCAAGCACTTAAATTAGCACTTTGCTATTTTAAAAAATGTATTGTGTTTTTTCATACTGTAATAACCTCCCAAACAGTGTTTTTGGTATATGTTTTGATAGAGACTACAAAGCACGTCTATACTTTGGATAATGGCCTGCTAAATGCAGTAAATGTAAATGCAATTTATGTTGATTGTTTAAAGAGAAATTTTAAACTGCAGTCATCAGTCATCTTCAGTAACTGCTTTAACATGGTCAGGGTTATGTTAGACCCCAAACCTATCCTGCGAACAGTAGGTATAGAAGAATACAACCTTTTCAAGAACAGTTACATGTTGCTGCTGAAATTGTTAGCCAGATCTGAAAAAAGTGGTCTATACTGATGTGTATTAATGTATTAATGTCTAATACACATTGTAAGAGAAATTTGATCATTTATTTTAATTTGGGTGTTCTTATCACTTAGGCTCATTGTCTTGTACATGTACAGTATGTATGAAACAGAGAGGGAAAGAGAGAGATAGTGGAGAGTAGTGCAGGGTAAAGTTGCCAGCCAAAAAACTTGGCACTGGTCCTAATGATGCACTGCATGTGCCAGCTTCCAGCGCCACCTTATCACGCAACCTGCCAGCTCCCAGTAAGGTAAAGACATCTTTATTAGTCATTCCTCTGTGTGTGTGTGTGTGTGTGTGTGTGTGTGTGTGTGTGTGTGTGTGTGTGTGTGTGTGTGTGTGAAACACCCGGTGAGCTTAAATATCTACATGATCTACAGTGTGCAAGATCATGACAGACCACTAATGCCTTGGCATTACCTTATTCAGATGTCTTCTCTCAGGGTGGAGGCTGGGAGCTCTATAACCCAGGATTTAACAGTTGTTAAATGATCACTTTCCCACCACCCACTTCTCCCACATCACATCACATGTTACACTCCCCTTAAGCAGATATGGATCTCCTCTCACATATCTGCCTGCACTATGGACCCCTACACTGGTGAATTGCCAGGTTAAATCTTTCCTAACCTTGTTTATTTTTAGACATACAGGTACATCTGAATAATTTATAATTACAGCAATGTTGCCTCAGCAGTTAAGGCTTTGGAAAGTTGTGTTTGGAATAAATTATGGCATGCCCAAACTGCCATTGATGAGGCCCCAAACCTTCAACTGCTCAGTTGTGTCCTGGTTCAATTGCAAATTGTTTAGGATAAAAGTGTCAGCCAAATGAATAGATATAAAATGACCAATGTCAGTCATTGTCATGATGATATTGTATTCTTTAAGTAGACATCAGTCTTGTGAGCCAGACCTCTAGGTTTCACAAGCCTGGAATGTTTCATCAGTAAATTTAATCAAGAACTGCCTAATTTCACAGGAAGAGGCCATTTGTCTAACACTGCAAATGGCCGACCGTGTTTACTATTAAGTTCCGATTTTGTACTAAATTCAGCTTGTCACAGTCTCTATTCAAACTAGTACTGTTTAATAGATATATATTATATATATACAGTATCTCACAAATGTGAGTACACCCCTCACATTTTTGTAAATATTTTATTATATCTTTTCATGGGACAACACTGAAGAAATGACACTTTGCTACAATGTAAAGTAGTGAGTGTACAGCTTGTATAACAGTGTAAATTTGCTGTCCCCTCAAAATAACTCAACACACAGCCATTAATGTCTAAACCGCTGGCAACAAAAGTGAGTGCACCCCTAAGTGAAAATGTCCAAATTGGGCCCAATTAGCCATTTTCCCTCCCTGGTGTCATGTGACTTGTTAGTGTTACAAGGTCTCAGGTGTGAATGGGGAGCAGGTGTGTTAAGTTTCGGTGTTATCGCTCTCACACTCTCTCATACGGGTCACTGGAAGTTCAACATGGCACCTCATGGCAAAGAACTCTCTGAGGATCTGAAAAAAAGAATTGTTGCTCTACATAAAGATGGCCTAGGCTATAAGAAGATTGCCAACACCCTGAAACTGAGCTGCAGCACGGTGGCCAAGACCATACAGCGGTTTAACAGGACAGGTTCCACTCAGAACAGGCCTCACCATGGTCGAACAGAGAAGTTGAGTGCACGTGCTCAGCATCATATCCAGAGGTTGGCTTTGCAGAATAGACGTATGAGTGCTGCCAGCATTGCTGCAGAGGTTGAAGGGGTGGGGGGTCAGCCTGTCAGTGCTCAGACCATACGCCGCACACTGCATCAAATTTGTCTGCATGGCTGTCATCCCAGAAGGAAGCCTCTTCTAAAGATGATGCACAAGAAAGCCCACAAACAGTTTGCTGAAGACAAGCAGACTAAGGACATGGATTACTGGAACCATGTCCTGTGGTCTGATGAGACCAAGATAAACTTATTTGGTTCAGATGGTGTCAAGCGTGTGTGGCGGCAACCAGGTGAGGAGTACAAAGACAAGTGTGTCTTGCCTACAGTCAAGCATGGTGGTGGGAGTGTCATGGTCTGGGGCTGCATGAGTGCTGCCGGCACTGGGGAGCTACAGTTCATTGAGAGAACCATGAATGCCAACATGTACTGTGACATACTGAAGCAGAGCATGATCCCCTCCCTTCGGAAACTGGGCCGCAGGGCAGTATTCCAACATGATAACGACCCCAAACACACCTCCAAGACGACCACTGCCTTGCTAAAGAAGCTGAAGGTAAAGCTGATGGACTGGCCAAGCATGTCTTCAGACCTAAACCCTATTGAGCATCTGTAGGGCATCCTCAAACGGAAGGTGGAGGAGCGCAAGGTCTCTAACATCCACCAGCTCTGTGATGTCGTCATGGAGGAGTGGAAGAGGACTCCAGTGACAACCTGTGAAGCTCTGGTGAACTCCATGCCCAACAGGGTTAAGGCAGTGCTGGAAAATAATGGTGGCCACACAAAATATTGACACTTTGGGCCCAATTTGGACATTTTCACTTAGGGGTGTACTCACTTTTGTTGCCAGCGGTTTAGACATTAATGGCTGTGTGTTGAGTTATTTTGAGGAGACAGCAAATTTACACTGTTATACAAGCTGTACACTCACTACTTTACATTGTAGCAAAGGGTCATTTCGTCAGTGTTGTCCCATGAAAAGATATAATAAAATATTTACAAAAATGTGAGGGGTGTACTCACTTTTGTGAGATACTGTGTATATATATTATAATATGATTTTATATATATATATATATATATATATATATATATATATATATATATATATATATATATATATATATATATATATATATATAATATGATACTATACAGTATTACAGAGTACTCGCTGTGTATTTGTGTTCAAAGGTTTGTTTTCCCATTTGAAAAGCAAGCATATGGAAATGTGTGTACATTGTAATAGCAAAAGCCAATTTGATCGCAACATTCAACATTCTAAGGCTTGTGGTCAAAAATGTATAAAAAATATCAAAGGCTGCATGACCTGTGGATAGACCACCTTTGACTGAGATGCAGTAGACTTTTTGTCATGCTTCTGTTGTGGTGCGCTAGCAGATGTGCCTTATCTGTTGTGTCCCCTTTGTTTTTACATTATTGTACTATCCTTACTAGTGCTGCAGTGCTTCCTGTTTCAGGTATTTGTGGTGACACCTACACCACAAATAAAACTGATGCCAATGCAGCGAGACATTTATGATGAGATGCTGGATTTTTGTCACAAAATTCACTGGAAAAAAAAAAATCATACCTGTCAAATGTTATCTGTCACCTGGACCCACAGCAGAAAAACAGCTGCATAGTCAACCATTTTTGAGAAAACTAGTCAATACCTATGGGATCTATACAGTAGGATATGTTTTCCCGGGTTGTGATGAATGTTCCGTGTACATATGTAAAGCTGATTTACATTGTGAGATGGAATATTTCATGTACTACACAGATGTGTTTCTAGATGTTTATAGATTGCTTTCAGATAGAAGGTTTATATCAATTTAGTGATCATTTTGTCTTTGTGCTAGGCAATTCCTGTGTTATATAACTTAACTTGGTTTATAATTATAATATAGTGTGTAGTAGAGAATAAAATGTGAACATCCAAGACATGCACTTTACATGTTTGTATATGTTAATGTATATTTATAGTATGAGTGTGCATGTGTGTGTCTTTTTTTTTTGTGTGTGTGTAAAAACTACAGTGAAAATATGCGGGGTCAGAGGTTTGATGCTATTTGCATGCACTGTTAACAGAAAAGGCTTAGAGGAAGTGAGAGTTTGGGACTTTGTGCTGTGTTTCCTATTGTAACACAGCTGTGTTTGGCCAGGCTTCTGGTGTGCTGAGATATACACAGTTAACAGCCACTCACCACTTCTGGAAGTGGCAGAACAGGTCTGGCCTGTACTTTTAGTTTAATTTAAACATGTGCACGCGAATGTTAAACATTCTTGTGTGTGTTTCTGGGAATGATGCAGTTTACCAGACAAATTAGCATAATTTCAGTTATATGTCAATTACTACTGATGTGAAAAAAACATTAAAATTTTGGTCTGTACAAGAATGACAGCATCAAGAACAATTTTTAATTAATATTTTTTGCATACAGTCGACATTTAAATAAACATAAATAATATAGTCAGTAGGCCTATGAACGTAACAAACAACCAAGAACAAGAAAACTTTCCATTAATGAGAAATATTACTTCATGACAGCTGCTAATAACATTTTATTTATGTTTGTTTTAACTAGATTAAAATTTAAAGATGCACCCAAGCGTCACCTTGCAATGCATATTCTCCAATGTACACCTTTTCTGCTTCTGTGCAGCTGGACCAAGATCATATGTGTCCTTTCTGTCTCTGTTAGGCTCATCAGAATCGCTTGCTTTTAGCAAGAAACTTTTAAGAGTTGACTGTTTTGCCATTGTCTGTTCAACTGTGTGATTGTACAGTGACTATTTGCCGCTCGGTCTTGGAATCGGCCACCTCGGGTTCAACAAAGAATAGGAAATTTAACTTCGTATTTGACTAAAGTAGTATCTGACTGGGTAAGAGAATTTTTTAATTTTGGATTTGAATATAGCATATATGACTGTGTGACAAGAATTTTTAATTCTTTAATTGAATAATGAATCTGAAAACAGTGGAAAAATAATGAATAGAAAACAGTGATTCCACAGCAATGGCTGTAAGAATTAAAGGCCTTGTAGTACATAGTGATGCAACCATCAGTGGCAGTGTGCATAACAGCCACATTTAAACAGTGACTTTTTTCCCCCTTCCGCATATCATCTATATGAATTGTAAGAGACATGTATTATTGAATAAAAGGAGGCGTAGAAAAGAACTTTACTTACTTTAATAATTATAGTACTTTACTTGCTTTATTGTACTTTATTTACTTTGAAATGTATGTCGTTTAAGTGAATATTTTACCGGACACTGTGTCTGGATCTGAATTTCCCAGAATTTTTACTGGTCAAATACCGGTATTTAGTGGAAACCCTGATGTTAACCTATCACATAGCATTTAAGTCATCAAAAAGCAGCGCCTCCAGCGTTTTCGTGTGTTTGTGTGTGTGTGTGTGTGTGTGTGTGCTGTGTTCTTTGAGTCCACCACCTGCATTTGGCTGTTGATCTGCATTTGAGCGATGAGAGGTGTGTTTACATACCTGATCAGACTACAACTGGACTAGACAGACCTGTAAGTTTATTCTGTAAGAGAGCTACAGTATATACATGGAAATTGACAATTTAAGTTTCGATTGCTTCAATTTAGAAAAGGCGCTTTAGTCCACTTCCCGCCTCTCAAGACACTAATGTTTGTGTACATAAATAATACGCACTTAGAAAAAAAAAAAAAGAATAATCCTAAAGCTTTCTTCTGGATGATCCTCAGGGGAACCTTGACAGTTTCCACATATAACGTCTTCAGAAGCCTGAGAATCTTTAACTCTCCAATGAAGCCCTGACTGTAGTGCATTTTCCATTGAAATGTAGTTTTTTGTTCTGATGGTAAGAACTCAGCAACACCTGCTGATTACTGAGAATTACTTTTGAATACTGGCCTGCTCGTGTTTGTCATGTATAAAAACGATTAATTCAGTCCAGACTAGACAATCCTGACTAGGATAGTAACAAAATGAATATTTTTCATCCAACATTAAAATAAATGATGGAAAATGAAGTAGGTTGTGGGCTAATATGAATGCAAATTGTGGAAGGCAGAGGTGGCAAAAGTTCCTTTCAGATTCTGGTTTGCTAACCTGCAGCAAAGAAATGAATGTGTATGGATTCTGGAATCTTCTTGCAATAGCATGATTGAAAATGTTTTCTTGACGAGAAAGATAGTAATGAAGTACAGATATTCATGATAAATCATTTACAGTGGCCAAACTTCACTGATCCTGCTGATTCAGCAGGGCTCAACTCCATTTTATATGACTATCAATTATTAATGCTGTATTAGCAGAAGATTTTACAAATGGTCGCTAGACGCGGGACAGCATACGAGTACCTAAGAGTGAAATAGGGACGTGTGTGTGTGTGTGTGTGTGCGTGCACGCGCACACTTTGTGCCTTATTGCTCAGTGCAGGCCAACGTTATTTTACGGGGCTCTGGATGTGTTCTGACAGGTGGATTATGAGGTGATTATTTACGGAGGTTTTTTAATTAAAAGAAAAACTGCCTATTACTATTCCTCCACTTGCTCATTAATATCTGCCATCTGATTTGGGTGTTGATGATCTCTAATTAAAACACACACACGCAAACACACACACACACACACACACACACACACACACACACACTGGAGTGTAAAATATCTGTAAATTATTCTGTGGAGCATGCAGTCATAGCTTTGAGGAGAAGAGCTGTTGTAAATGCTCTCATAATTTCAATTAGTTTGCAATTACAGAAGTACAATGTAATGAGTTCAGTGTTCATTGTTATCTGTGGTACTATGTTGTGGTGACTGTGGTACTTGGGAATGATACAGGACAACAATTTATACATCGGAATGAATAGTAATAAATATGCCACATTATGCTCTCAAGCACAAACTATAGATTAGATTCTGAGCAGTAATATTCGGGCTTTACCTGGCCTTTCTGCAAAACAAAAGCAAGTACATGACGCACATCATGTTATTACTGTCCAGGAAATAAATGTTACGCTGCCTGCAGACACATTCATATGTGGTGCTAGGTTTGCATCTTCACTTCCTTTTATCAGTCAGATATCCTAACTGTATGTCAAACTACCAGTGGAGCTGTGAGAAACAAATTCACCTAAGAAGTATAAGTTGACCAAAATGTGGAATGTTTACATAGGATTTGATGGAGGATATGGGTGTGCAGTGGGATGATCAGACAGACAGACAGACAGACAGACAGACAGACAGACAGAATTAATAGGATATATCAACACTGTGTACTGCAACAGGGTGCTTTGTGTTGATCAGATATTCAATTCTGAAGAAACCAGAAGATGTGAAGAAACTAAGCTGCATGTTATCCAGTGCTTGTATCTAATGTGTTTGTCGTGTGTGTGTGTGCGTGTGTGTGTGTGTGTGTGTGTGTGTAAAAGAAAAAAAAGGGAAAAAAGGCGCAATATAAGAAAAAAAATTTCTGGATAAATGTTGCTAATGCAGAGGTCCTTTATTGGTGTTAAAATGCACACGCACACACGCACACACACACACACACACACACACACACACACACACACACACACCTGAGAAGACGTTTCCCTTGTACTTTAATAATGACTCATTATTCAGAGCCATCTGCTTCCAGTGGCCTTTCTCCACTTGTCTACAAAATAGTGCTATTGTTTACATAAATGCATATAGTCAGTCAGTTAATGTTTCAAACATGCACACACACACACACACACACACACACACACACACACACACACACACACACACACACACTCATGTGCCATTGACTGACAGCTGTTGCTTAAGGTAGCGTTAGCTCTTAACCTCAAAATGCTGTTCACCGAGCTTTATCGGCTCTTAGGCTATTATTGGCTGACTGTCAGTCACACCTTTGCGTTTGTATACATGTGTGTGTCGGGAGAAATGGCTTTGACCTCAGGGCTTCATTTCAAGATTGAGGATGGTTCTGTGGAGGACATTCCTCAATCACCCTCCTGTCCAGAGCAGGATGTGTGTGACGGTTCTTGAGTACATGCTATGAGTATGAATACATGATTACATGCATAAGTACTTACAGTGGTGCTTGAAAGTTTGTGAACCCTTTAGTATTTTATTTATTTTTTATATGTAATATTGGCTCAATAAATAAATGACCAAATATAATATATTTTTTTTAATCTCATTTGTTTAATCGGGTTCTCTTTGTCTACTTTTAGGACTTGTGTGAAAATCTGCTGTTGTTTTAGGTCATATTTATGCAGATATCTAGACAACTGTAAAGCGTTCACAAACTTTCAAACACCACTGTACACTGTGTGGCTATGAAAGTGTATGTCTGAACCATGGTTTTGTGTGTGTGTGTGTGTGTGTGTGTGTGTGTGTGTGTGTGTGTGTGTGTGAGTGTGTGTGTCTATGTTGCTTGTTTAAGCTGTTTAATCCCTGTATTAGGTTTGTAAACATGGTGTATAATCCTACTGTAGTTGACATATTTTCATACTGAATGGCTCTTTAGACGCACGCTAGCTACTGGAGTAACGCGTGAGTTGCGTTAAGTAATCCGTTCCGCAGCTGACCTCGAGCTGTCTATACTCCATCAGGAAGTAAGCCAAGTAAGGGTGGAGTGCTGACTCGCACAACAGAAGTTCAACTGTTTTCATGCGTACACAACACATTTATCATCTTAATCTTCACCATCTTTGCAAACAAGGCAGGGTTGAGCTGTTAACTTCATTGGTGTGATATTTTGCGAGTCATGCGTGCTTACCTAACTCTAATTAGTGTTCGAAGCTGCAGTGTGTATGATTTTTTAATAAAAGAAAATCTTTACTGAATTATGAGAGAAATAAATCCCCTTTAAAACAGAATGTTCCTGAGATGCCATGAGTCTCCCTGAAAATCCTGTAACAGTAATTCACAGTCAGTGCTGTCAAGTAGGATCTGGCAGGAGTCTGTTACACGAATACGTCTTACATGATGAATGAGGTGAAAGGATCCGATCGAAATGGATTATAAGAGGAGAAGGGATTCAAGAGTGAGACATTTTTCATTTGTTTCATAAATATGTAGCCAGCTAATAACCACACAACTTACTTTCTTATGAAATTGTTGTCTAGTTGTAAACAGATGTCTTGTTAGCTCTAATGGTGTTTGGTATATTTCATGCAGGCTATTATTACTATTATTTTTTAACATTGATCATAGTGTAATGAGTAAGAATTGTCTCACATTTTCATAGTATAAATGTCTGATATTTTTAATGATCCACCTAACATGGATACAGCCCTGCACTAAATTAAAGTGCTCAGATAGCTAATGCTAGTTACTTGTGGTTTGATGAACACTGGACAACCACCAGGGACACTGGGAAACCTTTTCGGAAGCGTGCATGCTCATGCTGAGACGTTCCAAAGTCACAAACGTTGTTTTTTCCTGGAACATTCTTGTTAAGTTTCTGCTAGATCAGCATAACATATTAGCATTAGCAGTTAACTTCAGTTACACACATATCTAGCATGTTATGCTATTTTACCCACTCCAAACCTCCAGGAATGGTGAATATCACCTGGATAACATATGCCACCTAGCAATGATATGAGGAACTGACATATATTAGGACTGACTGGAAAGGTGTTTGGAAATGACTGCTGCACTCCTACCGCATGGAGGGGTGAGGTTAACTCTATAGACCCTTGAGAAGGAACAGTGCCACCCAGGAATTGAGCAGGAATGGAGTGACCTCAGAATCAAGTTTCAGACATGGCCATCCCAGTCCTTTAACCTAAAATCCATTGAAAACATGTGGGGTGAGCTGAAGAGGAGAGTCCACAAGAGGGTATTCTCCAATCTCATCAAGCATTAAAGGAGAACACTTGTTGCTGTTATGCTGGCAAAGGGAGGTTGCACAAAGGACTAAATCTGGAGGTACAAATGATTGTGATGTGTTTTTGTTAAAAAAACATAGTTTAGGAAAGGGTTTTTCATTTACTTAGAATTAATGAACTTCAATTAAAATTTTTCTCATATTTTCTGTGTCAGAGCTGTTTAACAAAAAAATATTTTTTTCATAACCTTTTACAAAGGTGCCAATAATTTTGGATCGTATCTTTGAGAAAGTGCTGCATCTAATCAGTGCCTGCTCGATCTCTCATGTCCCACACTGCAGATCTGTGGAGGGCACAGCACAGCCTATTTGAATGTGCCAGGTGTTTCTGTGTCATCTACTCCACACCCATAAATCTCTCTCCACTTAGCTTCTCCGCAGGTGTGGGAGAGATTACACTCCTGCAAATGGCAGTCAGGCCCTCTGCAAAGGAGCATGTTTAACTGCTAAACTGGAAACTGTCCTGTATGCGTGTGGGTTTATATATATATATATATATATATATATATATATATATATATATATATATATATATATATATATATATATATATATATATATATAAATGACATATTTGGACAAGCAAACATCTGATCCTCTTTGAAATATTAATAAAGTTGGCACACTCTATCAAATGACACATAAAATTGACATTTTGTAGTAATTTTCACAATTTAAATAAGCAAAAAAAAGATCAGTCACATGGAAAGTAAGTAAAAGTAAGTACACCCCTGCATTTATCACACCTTCAAATCCATAAAATTAGAATCATGTGTTCAAGATTGGGTGCCACTGATTAGAACCTGCTTAGGGAGTGCAGGTGGAACCTGTCTTATTTACACCCCTCTCATATCTAGTGCCTGGTGTTCCCTTTGCTATTGAGGTGTGTGGTGCCATCATGCCAAGATCTAAAGAGTTCCATAAGGCCTTCAGAATAAAAGGTTGTGGATGCCTACGAGTCTGACAAAGGATTTAAAAAGACCTCCAAATTATTTGAAATACACTGTAAGGAAAATAAATGAGGAAATAAGGAAATAAATAAGGAAAATAAACTACAAATGTTGCAGATTTCAAATGACTGCCAATATGCCCAGGACTGGCTGTCCCAACAAATTCAGCCCAAGGGCAGATTGTCTGATGCAAGAATAAGTCTCCAGAAACCCCAAAATTTCATCATAGGATCTGCTAGTAAGTCTTGCAACTGTTGGTGTTAAAGTGCATGCTTCTACAATCAGAAAGAGATTGCACAAATTTGACGTGCATGGGAGGCATGTCAGAAAAAAGCCTTTGCAAGACCACAGTTTGCCAATGAGCTTATAGACAAAGACCAGGCCTTTTGGATTAATGTGCTCTGCACAGACAAATCAAAGATTAGAGTTCTTTGGCCACAGTAACAGCAGACATGTCTGGCACAGACTAAAGACAGCTTTTCAGGAGAAGCACCTCATACCAACTGTGAAGCATGGTAGTGGAAATGTTATGGTTTGGGGTTGCTTCGCTGCCTCAGAGACTGGACAGCTTGCATTCATTGATTCAACTATGAATTCTGCATCATATCAAAGAGTGCTTGAAGACAATGTGAGGCCATCTGTCCAAAAGTTGAAGTTGAACCGAAAGTGGACCTTTCAACAGGACAACGATCCTAAGCACACTAGCAAATCCACCGAGGAATGGCTCAAAAAGAAGAAATGGAGGGTTATGGAATGACGTAGCCAAAGTCGGGATTTGAATCCCACTGAAATGTTGTAGGGGGATTTGAAACAGGCAGAACATGCAGGAAAACCCTCAAACATCTTGCAACTGAAAGAATATTGCATGGAAGAGTGGTCAAAAATTCCAGCAAACCGATGTCAGAGGCCGGTGGACAATTATGCAAAATGCCTACAAGAAGTTATTTCTGCTAAAGGGTGCAATACTAGCTTCTGAGGCCAAGGGTGTACTTACTTTTTTCCACAGAAGATTGATATCTATTGGTATTTCTGTTGAACAAATGATTGAAAAAGCTAATTTTCCTTGTCGTTTTGTTCAAGTATATCAACTTTATTTATAGGCACCATTTCAAAGATGATCAAATGTTTGCTTGTCCAAATATGTCAAAAAAGCCAACAATTTCCATGAGGTGTACTTATTTTTTCACATGACTGTATATAATTTATTTATTTGTGTGTGTGTGTTTGTGTAAAGGATAAAGGAGGCTGTAAGGCTAGAGAGCTAGAGAGCTCTTAATAATTGATGGATTGTTGATTTTAGTATTTCAGCTCCTGAGGAGTAACATGTTCTACTTTATGATGCATTTCCACAGTCAGTCATAAAGTAGAATACATCAGAAACCCAGATGGGATCCAGACTTGTGTAACAATATATATTTCCAATAAGTTTTACTGCAGTTACTCAATAATTCATAGTACTTACTAAGATTGGGGGGGGGAGGGGGGGTTAACTTGGAATTAACTTATTTTAAATAAATAACTGCTAATTTCTTGGTTAAACTCTTGTGCTACAGGACCCTAAATGCACAGTCATGTTTAAATAACTCTTTTGTCGTGCTGGACTTTGGAACGGCTCAGATTTTTAAGCAAGATAGTAGTAATTAGACAGATCTTTGACAGATAGAGTATCCTTCAGCCGATTTTGCTCCTAGATGGCAAAGCAAAACACATTTTTAAATAAATATTATGTTGCATAAAAGTCTGCACCTTCAACTGCTACAAAAGTGCGTAAGAGTGCCATAATTTCTGTCCTGTCCCAGTAGACCACTTAACACATGACTATTATAAATGCGCTATTGTATTACACACATCTCAAACAGATACCATACTCTACTCTGTAATTTTAATGCACAGCACTAAACCTATCATTATATGACAGAATTCATCTTCTAGTTTGATTTATATATATATATATATTTTTTTTTTTCTGACTCACAGCCACATCTACTTGTTGTATTACCAAATGTCTGAATGTAGCATAATTCCTGATATAGAGTAGGGTCCAAAATCCATGAACTGAGGATTATCGACCCTACTGTACCAAGTTGGTTTACTTAATCAATAATACATTAATGTAGAATATTAATCTTAGTATGAAATATTAATTATTCCAAAAGTAATAAATGTGTTTTGTTTTTTGTTTTTTTAGCAGACAGGCTTAAATGTTTACTCAGTCCTCTGTGCACTATGCACACTGTGTATTATTATTTTTCATTTTAGGATAACAAAATCATTTAAAAATAGTAAATAGTAATAAAAGCCACATGTGTGTTTGTGGTGTAGTGATGTAGATTCTGCCCTTGCACCACCCAATACACCATCCAAACACTCATGTGGACATGGGATTGAATAGGCAGAAAGCTCAGGTCAGCTACTTTTTTTTGTCAGTATGTGTGGAGTAGCTGCACTTCTTTATTAGCTCTTGACAGCTAAACTACAGGACGGTTGTTATTGTAATGCTGAAGGTATTACAATGACAAAAAAACAGGAAAAAAAAGAAACACGTTTTTATAATTAGACTAAGAATGGAGAGGAAAAATTGCTTTGTATTGCAGCACAGTGTCACACCCAACATTGTGCAGTAATGTGTGTAAACAAAAGCGGTAAATAAAAAGTGTGCACTCATAAACACAATAACCCCTTTTATATAAGAGATTACGAGAGAACTGATTTTCCGTTTCTCTGATCACAAACATTACTGAACTGATTTTATTTTGTTGTAGCAAACTACAATACATGTTTACTGAGAAGATTATATTAAAAGTTTAGTCATGAGACAGTAATAAATGCATTCATGAAGGTACAGTACAGAAGTACAGTTAAAGGTTTTGTAAGTAAAATATTGGTTTCAGTTGGGTTTTCTTTTTTGTTGGCTTTTGTTTTTACTCATTTTATCATTACTTTACATTATATTAATCATTCTGCTTCAGGTTTAAGCATTGCCTCACATTTCACACCAACACTTTTATATATTATCTAAAGACAGCCACAATTGTACTTGCCTGTATATTACAAAAAAGTACATATATTTGATTATTTTAAAATTTTATTATTACTATTACTCTTATACAGTGATTCTCAATAATCATTAAATGTTACTAGATTCAAGTAGTACCATTGTTTCCTCTTTGTCCATCACCTAAACCTCTTTTGTCCCATGATCTTCTTTCCTCTTCCTCTCCCGGGCTTGTCTTGTCGAATTAAAGTGCTTTAGTCTAAGTCCTCAGAAATGAACATCAGGGGAAAAGGAGCCTGGGTGCCTGTGATGTCTGACTCGCTTGTTTTCATATTGTTCAATCAGCCAGTGAGCCCTGCTGTCAAAATGCATGTCTGTCTCTGTGACAACCCAGTCAGTCAAATCGAATATTCCTCTATAGAAAGGAGGCCTCTTTTTGATTCTGTGAACGCATCCTTTGCCCGTCTTTGGGATGAGACTTTCTTCTGAATAAATCAAAGCCTGCAAGAGCATGTTTTTGAGTGTGTGTGTGTGTGTGTGTGTGTGTGTGTGTGTGTGTGTGTGTGTGTGTGTGTGTGTGCACGCTTACACACCCCCACACACATTTGTACATGAGATGCAGAGATCCGGGAATGTGTGGAATAATGCAATTAACTTGCCATAGCATCTTGGGAGAAAGGGGGAGGAGAGGGAGGGAGAGAGAGAGAGAGAGGCACATTTTAATTCACATTTTGATCCTCTGTTAATGGCTTTGAGCTGCTGACATAGCTAAAGGGCTAAAAACAAATCCACGCTGCACACTGTGAGTGGACCAAACAATCTGTCAATCACCACACACTGGCTCTTGTAGCTCATTATTAGTCAAAGGTACACAACACCTCTCACACAGTCCAGTCTGAACACATAATATTTCAGGATGATCTGAATTAGTGATGTAATGTGCATTGGTGAAATGGTACACTGTGTGAGTGAAATGTGAAACAGTTATACTCTCAGTGTTACATTATACTAGTATAAATGTCATGGCAAAGATTTTTTTTAACATTGGCATAAGTTGAGGAAAATAATGTTACTGATAAGAATCAAGCAAATTCATTTAAACTACATTCTAGCAGATTCTCGAACCAATCATTTTAAACTTTACATCTCAGTGCAACATTTTCTGTCCCTTTTATCTCATTTTTTGTAAGTGATATAATGAAAATTATGTTATTGGGCTGTACAGTTAACATAATATGATGTTTTCGCACCATTCATTCACTCACTTTCAATAAATGCTTTATCATGCTCGGGGTTGCAGTGGATCTGGAATCTATTCCAGGAAAACTGGGTATGAGGCAGGAATAAGCCCTGGATCGGACGCCAGTCCAGCGCGAGGCACCATGCACACACAAATTCACACCTAGGGGCAATTTATCTTAGCCAATCCACCTACTGACATGTTTTGGGGATTTGGGAGGAAACCCACACAGACAAAAGGAGAGCATGTGAAACTCTGCACAGACAGTAACATGAGCTCAGGGTCAAACCAGAGACCCTTAATCTAAATTGTAAAATAAATACTTAAGAGTGTGCTACGATCATGTTTTTTTTAATGGTCTGACTGAAGAAATTAAACATCCATTAAGAGATACATCAACTGAAGTTAAAATTAATAGCATTTGATAAAAAAATATTGTGTGTAAAATATCTAGTCTCTAGCTTATGGTAAAGTTTTATTACTTATTATTCAAAGAAATTATAAGAATTATATGAATAGTTATGCTATGATGGCTACGACAAGCTTTAGGACTGCAGCTGCCATGAACAGTTTTGCAGTCAAGTCTCTATCAGTGAACAGTGAATAAGTTCAACAAAATAGACTTCATGCTAAAAATATAATGAATTTCCTGGTTACACAATTGCTCTGTTTTGAGCATGCAGTACACACTTATAGAAGGGGATTATTTATAATTGCACTATCCGGTTTTACCCAGATGAGGGTGAGTTCCCTTTTGAGTCTGGTTCCTCTCAAGGCTTCTTCCTCATGTCGTCTCAGGGAGTTTATCCTTGCCACCATCGCCTCTGGCTCGCTCATTAGGGATAAATTTATACATTTTCAATTCATATCTTAAATTGATATATTTCTGTAAAGCTGCTTTGTGACAATGTCCACTGTTAAAAGCGCTATACAAATAACATTGACTTGAATTGAATAGAAATGTACGTCAACAACATGTACAGGATACTTTCACTGAACCCAAGTCTTGAACAGTTATATTCCTGAAGCTGTAGTATAAGACTGTTTTGTACATCTTTGTCATTGTGTTCATTCTGGTCTATAGAGAATTTATTCAGCCCATTATAGCTTTCAGCTCCCACTTTCAGCGTATGGAGCTCAGCACATTGTTATGCTGTAGCTGGGTAATTCTCCAGAAGTTTTCTTTACAACTTTAGTTTAAAACTTTCTTAAACTTTTTTTCCCCCCTTAAAAATCCTTTGAAGAAAGAGTGTCTACAGAGAGTTGTCACTGGATCATATGATTTCTCCTCATAAATGGCTCATTTACTTTCTGCTAAAATAGACCTAATCATCAAGGAACTAAATTTGGCAGCATTCTCCACAGTGAGCATAGATGAGACTAATTTACTAAACATACCCTCCAGTCACATAATTACATGTAATTTTACCGGCATAATTAACTAATTTAATTACTACTCCTCAAGAGCATCAATTATTGATATTATCGAGTGTTCAGATGGGCTGTGGCAACACGTGAAGCATCCAGAGAACATGAAACACATGCTGGGGTTCCAGGAGCTTTGGCATGGGTACAGCAATCTGTGAGTGTGTCATGCCACACAGTCTGTTGTGGCACAGAGCTGGATGGATGCCCAGTCTTTCAGTGCTTTCTGGAATGGAAGAGGCAGGAGCATTGGATATATGCATTTCTGTGTATGCGTGTGTCTGTGCATGTGTGTGTATGTGTGTAAAAGACTTCAGAGGCCTGCCTCTACAGACAGATTGAGATCCCCACCGACTCTCACGGTAGTTGAAGACTTTGACAATCTTTAATCCTTCGTGTGATCACATTTCTTCCCATGTGCTTTAGGATTATGGCATATAAAAGTAATTGTTTAAAACAGTGAAATAAATAAACCTTAAGTAATCACATTCATCACATACACTCTCCCACTCTCTGCCTCTGCCTTGAGTGAAATAGATTTAAATATGCAAATATGAGGAGCTGTGCTGAGGTAGGCATTGCTCACTGATCTTTAATATATATATATATATATATATATATATATATATATATGCATTGTATTGCATTGTATATATAAATGCATATATATATGCATATATGCAGCATGGGGAAGGACACTGCACATTAATGTTAGTCATACATCAATCACCACCTCAATCACCACCTTGGTCTTTGACAGTTTCTACTTCAGAGAACAGAAACATAAAAAAAATATAAACATTTAATTTAATGTATTCCCCTTCCCGTATATGTAAGTAAAAGATATGGAGCTATGATTTCTTTTAACCACACTGCTCCTTTTTTCCTTTCACGTTTTTCCTGTCACTCCTGTACGGGCCTGGCTTACTCATGTGAGTGTTAAAGTACTACAGCCCAATACAGTTTTGCATACTCTACCGCAGCTGATCTATCTTATGAGGTAATTATAACACAATGAAGACTATTTGCATTGGGAAAACATTGAAAAGCAATAAAGCCCACAGTTAAAGACAACAGGTGTGTAGCCTATAGTTAAACTGTAGCATCGACTCCAACGTGCATATATTGCATGGTATTTGACACCAAGCATTCGTTCCTTCTTAGTGGGCATCGGATATCATGCCTATAATAAATAGCATGAAGCTATGGTTTAATTATTTGACAGTTACAGTCACATTTAGCTTAGTTTTCAATAGCACTCTTTTCTATCTGTGTAAAAATATTTAGTGTCTTATCGTGTATTCTTAGTACCTTGCTATGTTTCAGTGATCACATTTCATCACAAGTGAATCTTTCACAAGTGCTCGAAAGTTGTCCGTACGTTACTGAACAGTGTACTTTCCTTAGCAAAGCGGAGCGTGACAAGCACACATGGGATACCGAATGTATTCAGTGTCAGCCATACAAGAGAAGGAGTGAAAAAGTCTCATTGAACAAGTCTCTTGTGCTTTCCAGTGTGAAGTTTTACTTTAAAATACCTTCAAACAAAGATGATAGAAACAACAGATGCAGTCAATATGGTTACCTTTATGTCTGTGGTGTTCTTCACAAGTTTGCATTATGACACATGATGCCCTGACAGTTTACTGCCAGCCTCAGTTTTTGATTATTCTGTGCAATAAAGGTCTGTGTAAAGAACATGCCACATTCGACATTTAAATAACAACTAAGACCTTATATTGAGTGAACAGAAATAATTGGAAAAAAAAAGATTTTGCCACCAATATGGCGATGTTTTAAGTCCTGACAGGAGTTTAAATAGATAATCTCTGTGGAGTGTGCAACACAAAATTTTGGCTGCACATATATACTGTAAGAAGAGACACAGGTTGTGAATCAGAATCAGAATCACCTTTATTGTCAAGTACCATGGGTTTACATGTACAAGGAATTTATCTTGGTGTATTGGTGCTTAACAATAACAGTAAAATGCAAGAAATAAAAATATTAATAAAATAAACATTTGCAAGGTAAAATAAGAAAGTAAAAGAGAGAAAGTTATAAAAATGCCCACAGTTTGAAATAAGAAAGTGCAGTATAGCAGTCTGAGCTGTGTGTGTTAATGTAACGCATATGAAACAACAATATGGGGTTGTAATGTGTAATGTCCATGGAGGCGGATAAGAGACCATGGCGGGTCCTGGGTATTATTAATGAGGCCAGTTACGGATGGAAAGAAACTATTTTTTGCGGTGTGAGGTTTTGGTCTTAATCATCCGCAGCCTCGAAGGGAGTGCCTCAAAAGGGAGTTTTTGTTCAGGGTGAGAGGGGTCAGCCACAATCTTAACAGCCCGCTTTAGGGTCCTGGAAGTGTACAGGTCATGGAGGGGTGGCAGATTGCAGCCAATCAGCTTCTCAGCAGAGCGAATGACACGCTGCTGTCTGCCCTTGTCCTTGGCAGTGGCAGCAGCGTACCAGATATTGATGGAGGAGGTGAGTATGGACTCAATTATGGAGGTGTAAAAGTGCACCATCATTGTCTTTGGAAGGTTGAACTTCTTCAGCTGCCGCAGGAAATGCACCCTCTGGTGCGCTTTTTTAATCAGAGAGCTGATGTTCAGCTCCCACTTGAGGTCCTGGGTGATAATGGTTCCCAGGAAGAAGAAGGAGTCCACAGTCCACAATCGACTATGGAATATGTTCATATTTTCATGCCTCCAATAATAAATGAACACTTTATTGCGTATGTGGTACCATCAGCTCTTTGATGGAATGATGGAATTAAATAGAAGCTTTCAAACATGAAAATAGAACAGATTTGAATTGAATAAGGTAGTAATAAACAAACTGTAATAATATAATAAAAAAACAAAAAATCCTGATATCATTATTCAGATGTGAACAAATACAAAGTATCTCCTGTATGTATAAACATTTCATACAGTGAATATTAATACCTCCATGCTTAACTGCAAGAAGAGCAATTCCAAAATTACATGATCCGGCATCTTTCACGACTCTGTATTAGCGACCCTATTCCTGCTGCACAGCCGTGGGGCACCATTGTGGATTACTACCACTGGAGCTACAGGGTGTGTTTGTGTACAGATTGAAAGAGGGAGGGGGGAGTTCATAGTGATCACAGCCGCGAGACTGATGTGACTTTACTTCAGTAAGCCTCGGTAGTGCAGCACTCTCTAATTAGATTCATAACAGCAGCCTGAAAGTGCAGGCTGCATGATGAATGTGTCACCCACATGCTGCTCGACGGAATCCAGTGGGACTCACCCACTGGATATGTCACCCTGGTGAACACAACTTCGTTTTGTCTACTGTAGCTGCAGCACAAACCGGTCAGTGGCTTTACTCTAAAGCGCTCATGTGCCCATCCCTCAGGCCCAGTCCAATTATCGAGTTAAGGATATACAAGAGATGCTATCCTCACATAATACCCGCTACCATAAATGAGTGTCGTTACAAATTTTCGGCATGTCTGTCACCTGTCAACTGCAACCTATTTACCACAGATCAAGAGCCATCGTTTTTTGGTAACTTAAAAGCTTGTATTAGATAGAGCCCCTATACGCTTCATGTAGGCAGGCATGCTAGTGGAGTGCACACTGGGGCCCCTTGACACAGGGGAGCCACTGGTACCAGTATTGACACACCATCTGCAAGTTTGTGATGTTGGATTGCAGTTTAGCAGAGCAGATGGGAGAAGCTGAGATGAATGACACAAAAGGATGATGGGAATCAGAAAATAGATGAGAGGGATAGGTAGAAAGATCAAACCCACTCTGCCAGGAGAGCCACAATCAGACAGACTCTTTTCCTAAGAGAGGAGACATAATCCCTCTCTCCTTCTCTCCTCTCTCTCTCTGTCTCAGTCCCTCACTCCCTCTGCAAGCCAAAGGGCTGGGTTGCTGAGGGACAAGGGTACCGTGGCAACAGGGATTTTGTTGTCCCTATGGGGACGTGCAGATGAGACTGATTCTGACCTGGTGCACAAAACCTCTGGGTTTAAATGGCGACTACCAATGAATATAAAAGACATGCAGACATGCAGACTGCTTTACCTTCTTCAGCACAGCTATCATAACACACAGATGGTCATCAACACTTAACATTCAACAAATTATGAGAAAAATGATTGTCATTTAATTTTGACTATGAACTCAGTCTCTCTCTTGTGGCGGATGGCTGGGGGGGGGGGGGGGGATGGGGGTGGGGGGATATGATGCCATCTGTAGCATTATCAGTTTGAGATGGTGGACTTCCACATTTTGATGTACTGTATATGGAATGGAGAAACGCTGTCTGTGACTGCATCTTCAGAAATGTCTCTTTTGATAAACGAAGCTAATTTTAACTAATGTTACGTTACCATATGCTTTCTTCTCTTTCAGTCCTCAATACAGCTTTCTATTCTGCAGAAAGGTCTGTGCTTATGGTGTCTGTTTATATTATTAAATATGAAACCAAATATGAAAGTAACATCATAAAGTAACATTCAATTCAATTCAGTTTTATTTGTATAGCACTTTTAACAATGGACATTGTCCCAAAGCAGCTTTACAGAAATATATAAATTCAGGATATAAATTTTAAATGTAAAAAAAAAAAACCTCCCTGAGATAATATGAGGAAGAAACCTTGAGAGGAACCAGACTTAAAAGGGAACCTCATCTGGGTGTCATCGGATAGTGCGATTATAAATAAATCCCTTCTATAAGTGTGTACTGCATGGTCAAATTGTGCAGTTGTGTAACCAGGAAATTCATTACGGTTTTCACATGAAGTCTGTTTGGTTGAACTTATTCACTGCTCACTGATGGAGAGTCGACTGCAAAACTGTTCATGGCAACTGCAGTCCTAAAGCTTATCGTAGCCATCATAGTCCTAAGCCATCATAGCATAACTGTTCATATGAATTGTGGTCCAAAGCCATCTTAATATAACATAATAATTACCATTAGTGATGTGATTTGAATAATTAAAATATAACTTTACTCACAGTAGCCGTTTTAATTTACCTAACAATCAGACTGCTTTTTTATTTTTATTTTTTAGAAGAACAGTGAACTATCATAATTCTGCAGTAGGAACCTAGGCTGTCATATGTGGTTACAATGAATATGTTGCAAGTATGGTAATTTGTTTATTATACATATTAATGAATATTCTTACACCATAGAAAGCTTTCTTGAGGAAACTATGGAGTTTAATAAGGTTGGAAGCAAGGCAATACTAAGGAGCGCATAAATATTGCAATGAGTTCTCAGCATGTCCCTGGAGTCCTCTCTTGGTAACAGGAGAGGTGAATAATGCATGAAAAGAGCTTGAAGGAATTGAAGTACATTTGAGTGCAATGCACAATGGAAATTTTAGTGAATGTTATTTTAGGTTGGCTGCGGAGCTAATTTTCTTTGTATCATATATGTGTATGTATATATGGAGCTTTATTATTCATTTGTGAATTTGTTTAAATAGTCAAAATATCCCCAAACACATTTAAAGTATCATTATGGAAAAAGTGGAAAATTTAACAAGGGTCAGTCCCAATGATGAACACCACTTGTTCAGGCAAAATGTAACAAGATGTGATTGAAAACTTTGATGTCAAGCATGAAATTAATAATTTAACGTAATATCTCCTCTTTGAGTTTTGGTGTAGCACAGATAAACGCTGTGGAGAGTAAATGTCAGTAACATTTTCAGAAATCTGTATTCAAAGTGTATTTTTCTCAAGGAGCATGGCAGCGTAATAAAATTATATCATTTCCTTTTCACGCTTGATTTTTAACTGGCCTCCAATTGCTGAGCAATGACAAACTTCATCTCTTCTCTCATCATTGCTATCAACTGGGAGATGAGAGGAGGAAAAAATTAATAAATAAACTGCCAACAAAACGGAGCTTTCGATCAAAGCTTGAATTTAATGGGGCAAAAACTTAAATCCTTTTTGAACAGTTTTGGAGTGAAAAAGCGATGGATGAAAATTAACTACAGCTTGCTAATTATACAAACTGTGCAGCTTTGTACCTTGAAATTGACTTGAGCTTCACAGGCAGGAGGTAAATAGCTTGGGCCTCTCTGCTCACTGCCTCCCTGCACCCTTTCACCCAGTAAACAAATGTCCCACATCTAAAGCATTCCCATAATTGTCATGCTAACCTTGGAGAAGGAAGCCTCTCCATTAGCATTTGAAGCAGCTAAATATTAGCCAAGAAAGCGAGCTCTCCTTTTTAAAGACCCTGAGAAAAAGAAAAAAAAAAAACACACGCTCCTCTTCTTTTGGTATCCAGCCATCTGTGCCACACTGCTTTTCCTCGCTCGCCTCAGTTCAAAGCAGGTGGAGGCTTCATCCGTAAGGTAGACATCGGGTGCTAGCCCGTTTTCAAAAGAACACAAAACACATGAAGACACACCATGTGTCACCAAATGACCCATTTACCGTTTTCTTACATTTTAACCATGCAATTCCAAAAGTAACTGATAAAAAAAATGATAATCTAATGAAAGCAATTAATACTATTTTATGACTTTTGAGTACATATAAATGAATCATGGAACGAGTGGAAGGATTAAAGCGGACATCAGATGCAAGTGCATGGAAGGAATGACGAAGGTGAAAGGATGAGTTAATGAGTAGGGATCAGGCTCTGGCCTATTGCTCTCATTACAAGCCTCTCTGCTAATCCTCTCCCATTCCCACAAGAGCGCTTTTTGTGTTGCCTTAAAACACATTCTTTTACAAAGACTGGGAAACACCGAGATTGTTTTGTGTGTGTGTGTGTGTGTGTGTGTGTGTGTGTGTGTGTGTGTGTGTGTGTGTGTGTGTGTGTGTGATCAGTAAGAGATCTGAAACTTAAAATTAAAAGATGAAAAGAGTGCGAGAGTAAAAAACCCCCCAAAAAAACAAAAACAAAAGAAAAAATAATCAAACCCTTACCTCAAGCATTAGCAGCTGACTGCATATGGACCATTTTGTTTTATGATTATACCCTTATATGAACATTAAACATGACATCATATTTTAAATGCTGATTAATAAATTGCTTGTAAAGATATTAGGGGCAGGATGGAAATCTGCTACCCAAACTGATCTTTAAAGACATTTGCTTTTTGAAAATCACAAACAGGAAGGGATAATCGAGGTGAACGAAATCTTCCTTGGAAAAACATTAGCACCAATATGGCACTGTTTCCAGTCCTGATTGTAATTTTAGTAGATATCATTAGATTGTAGTTTTAGTAGGTATCATTATTCATACTCGTTATAGATTTCATATCACTAATGAGTACGAAAATATGTCTCAGATATGGACCAAGATTCATAACAGGTTCATAACAGGTTATGAATCTGTTCATATATAACAGTTTACAGAAAACTACAACATTAAACTGACAGTTTATACTGTATATGTGGCATCAGCACCTCTTTGATAGAATGATGGAACTGAATAGACGCCTTTAAACATGAGAATAGAAGACAATCGAATAAGGTAGCAATAACCTATTTTTGTGTAGTTTTGGTTTCCTCCTTCTTCAGTGAATTGGGTCACTTTAAGCCCCAGTTTTCTTAAGCATCATGGCATTAAGATCATCTTAACCTTTAGGAAATAAATTATACTGGCTGCCATCTTATGGTGATCTTTGCACAGTGATCATTTTAGGACACATACCTAGTGTTTTTAAAGCTAATAAATAAAAACATCCATCCAAGCATACTACAGCAGAAGAGAAGGAATTTAATTTAAAAAAAAAAGGTAACCTGTATTAACATTATGTGAGACAGCTATATTGAATTGGAATCATATTAACAAGTATTTATTTGGCAGATATTTTTTATCGAAGCAACTTACAAGTGAGGCCGAATATAATCCATGCATCCATGTTAAAAGAACTGACAGACATGTAGGATTCAGTTTTCACTAGCTGACCAGAATCGTGCAAGCCGAGAAGAACAGCCAGAATACAAAAGCTGGCTTAAGTGCTAGTATATTTATTCCTTCTCCTGTCACTTTTATCCAGCGTGATTATACAGGTTATAAGTATCCTATCCTTAGGATGCAGCTGACCAGTTAAGGGTTACGGACCTTAATCATGGACTCAGTGAGCAGCTTGGTGGTGCTGAAATCTCAACTGGCGACCTCCCAATCAAATCCCAAAGCCTAAACCACTGAGCCACATACATGAAACTGCTGAAGACACAAATCACAAAGCAGTCAGTTATGTCACATTTAACTACATATTACATTTAGGCAACAGTGCATGCACTGGTCTGCTTTGTTGAATTTATATGATTACCGTAAATGGCACACTCTAATTTGTAAAACTGTATGTAATTGGGAAATTGTAATGCTAGAACATACGTAGACAACTTTGTGGCAGCAGTTTGGGGAAGGCTCACAAATGAGTGTGATGGTCATGTGTCCACAAAACTTTGGCCATGTATTGTAGGTAGCTAGCTAGCTCACTAATTTTAGATAGCTCACTTAGTATGTAACGTAGTCTCTGTTAGCTTTTGTCACTGTAGTTAGCTTAACCTAGCAAACAAGCTTACAGGCACCGTTAACTTGCTCGGTTAATTAAACGAACTTTATTAGCACACTTTACGGCACCAGCTTTTTTTTTTTTGTAAGAGGAGTTAACTAATCTAGCTAGTTAGCCTACAAACAGCATTAGGGCCGCACTACATATGTTTTCGGTATTTGGCAATGCTGGGTGTTTATCAATGGATGTTTGCCTTTCTGAGCACTACAGATGGGGTGGAATGACAGGGGCCTTGGAGCAGTATATATAACAAGACCATCAGGAGGGACATGTAAACACAGCCAAGGAGTCACAGACCTCCATTATTTCAAACATTTCTTTTTTCTCAGGCATCTGATGCACTTGATTCAATTACAAATATTTTACATAATTTTCTTTATATATTAGCGTGATTTATAATAGTAATACAACAATAATACGAACTAATGCACATTTAATTCTCAAATGTTAAAGCTGCGGATACATTACATACATACACACACACACACGCTCACACACACACACACACACACACACAAGTAATGTAGTTACTGACGTTTCATTGTCAGTACAGTTCATTTCACAAGTGTACAATTTTACATTTTACATGTTTTATGCTTTATAGATTCATATTTGTTTATGAAAGATTGACATGACTGTGTGAAATGTGTGTGTGCGTGTGTGTGTGTGTGTGTGTGTGCATATGTGTGTGTACACTGTATTAAAGGTTACAGTACACCCACTCCTTTTTGAACTCATGATAGGTGCCTTTGAACATCATCACTAATGTATTCATTCAGAAATCTGCTCCCACATATTTCCTTTGAATTAAAATTCACAGTTTTGTTGTGTTCTGACTGCCATCTCATGCACCCATGGGATGCTTTCAGTAAACAAAAAAAAACAAACAAAAAAATCACTTTCAGTAAAAACTGTCCAGTGGTTGTTACTGAGTAGGAACTGAACTGAGCTGGACCCTGATCCTTACTACACTGTGATGCTGAAGAAGAAACACTGATTTTCCATGAAGCCACTGAAAAACGAGTACTAAACTGGGATTTTGAATGAGCTTAGTGTACTCAAGAAAGCATTCAGACATTGGCTAAAATATTAAGATGTATTATAAATGGTAGAGGATACTAATTTGAGAGTAATGTAACTGAATTCACAAATTCTTGGTATCTCAAGAAATCTTTTCTGCTTCCTCTCTTCTCTTCATGGTTTTATAGCGGTCTTTAGCTGATGCATGTTCTAGCTTAAGTGGGCTATTCACAGAGGTACAGCAGTGACCTGGTTCCTTTTTTCACTAATGTGTACTAGTCCCCTAAGCGGACAATTTCTTTTCTTAAAGAATTAGCTTTCAGTGATCCCGCCATCTGCCCAGTGCATACCTTTGCACTGGTCCAAGAGTGAGAAAAAGAAGAAAGGAGGAGTGTGAGAGGTAGAGAGAACACAAGAGGGAGAAAGAGAGAGAGAGAGAGAGAGAGAGAGAGAGAGAGAGGGCTTTCCTGGATTCTGAAAGGACGGGGCTCTGACAAAAGCTCGCCATCTGCTCTGCGTCTTTCTGGTGAGCGACCCTGGAGCGCTGCATGCTGCCTCTTCCCATCTCTGATCCCATTCCCTGCTACGCTCCATGAGAGGAAGAATAGAGTGGAATGCAGCAGTGACTCTAAGAGAGGGAACTGAAGAGGTTGATGGGGTGCTTGGGTTTTGAAAGTGAGTCCATAGGAATGCAATTTTATGAAAACAAAGAAAACATGACAGGCATTTTTGCATCACATAAATAATACCACAGTCCATGCATAAACACACAAATAAATGAACACATCAAAATAAAGTGACTGTTAGTGCAAACACTGAGAAAACAGCAAAAATATCTACTATAAATCTACTATAGTTAAATCTACTATAATCTGAGAACTTTTTTAATATAAAAAAAGAATCCCGTGGCATAAATCAATAATTAAATCATTGTTTCTATATTGTAGCTACAATTATATTATATTATTATATTGCATATATTTGCAACAATCATATTTATTTATAGTCAATAACATCTATTGTCCCTAAACATGTTTGGAGTTTTGTCTTTAGAAATATAACTGAAAAACATGTTCAACAAGCACATATAGATGTGCTGGTCAGGTGTCCACAAACGTTTGGCCATATAGTTTAACTCTAGTAAACAAAGCTAATGAAGGTCATGCAGCTCAGAAAGTGTACTGAGCTAACAAAGGCTATCACTGGGAGGTTCTTGTGCTTTGAATGTTGCAGTACACATTACATTGCGTAAATGTTCAGCAGACTTTGCGGGATATTTCTTTTTCACTGACTGTGTGTTTGTTTATGTTTGCTCACATCTATTATCTGTCATCTATTATTCAGAAATCCTCTAGATCCTATTTCACGTCCTCCAGGATCTACATACAGGACCTTTTTAACCATGCGTTACTGTATGCAGTCTGAAGTTAACAGACTTCAGACTGCATAACTGAAGTGCAATATTTCATAATGCATCATTATTTTACAAACGGAATGTAGATAAAGGGTATGGGATTGTTTGTATATATACGGTATGTGTGCCTGTGTGTGTGTGTGTGTGTGTTGATTCAGATGCATGTACAGGTTTTTCTGCAAATAGTTGTGCACCTGGACAAATTTCAGATGTTATACAAATACAGGATTGTAAAAGACACTAAGCAAACGATTACAATGATGGCCTCGTGTAATATCCTATAGGCCTTCTTCCAGAACCAAATCCCATATGGAGTGTGGACTCTTCTTAGGTGAGAGGGGTCATATTGAAAAATCCATCCATGGCTTACATGCTTGAATTTCATGCTAAATGGTTGGAATCAGGAAGTCCTGAGAGTTTACAGAACTGAAAGTGGAGCTAGAATGCACATGCAGGGTGATAAATGGCTCAGGGTCAGTTGTGTTGCACGTTGGTAATGGTAATTATAAACATGGGCCTTGGAGCAGCAGATTTCTTTTATGCACACAATGTTTTACAGGTTAACATTCATTCTCCTTCTCATCGATGGTGGCAGGATCTTTTTGATTGTTTATCTGCAGGAGTGATGCGGTTGTAATTTTATATGTACACAGGGTTTAGAAGTGCTGTCCTCTACAGCATCAAACAGAATGACTCAAGCTGAATCATCCACAGGATGATTCACTGAGCTCATGATGTTTTGAGTTAGAATATTATGAATACATATACACACATATTTGTTGTAAATGCTTACCACACGACATTTTGTTCACTTTCTGAAAACATTTAGATACCCGTATTAAAGATGAGGGATACATTTGACAAGATTACTTTGACAGTCAGAGAGAGAGAGAAAGAGAGAGAGAGAGAGAGAGAGAGAGAGAGAGAGAGAGAGAGAGAGAGAGAGAGATGGGGAGGGTGCATTCCAGGAAAGGTCACCATCAAAGATTCATCCACCCCAAGCTTTTGAAGAGCTGGCTTTGAATAAGATAGCGAGATAGCAGGTTTTGTCTAGCTTGCTGGACACTGCACACACTCCCACAAGGTCAACATGGAGATGAGGACCTACTACACACTTATTCTCAGTGTATTTTCTTCAAGAACATACTTCCGAAAGAGCACAACATTTTGTCACATCAATGTGTTGTAATCACGTTTGTGGGAAACAGACCTTTAAAGTGTTTTGTGTTGTAGAAAGAAAAAAATTAAACTGTGAAAATACAGTAGAATATGTAAAATATACATATATAATACATGAACATCATTATTTAGTGTAGGTTAATATTTATACACTGTTAGAAAAAATGGTTCTTTGGATGGTTAATGATTAATGATGTAAAGGGTTTCTATTTAAAGGGTATCTAAAATGGAAAATCTTTAAGGTTTTCCCTGGAAGAAAGAAAAAAAAGAAGAAGAATGCTTTAGGGGGATAGAGTCAACATTTTTAAAGAATGTGTTGTATAATAATTAACATCTATTTAAGAGCACAAAGCAATTGCTTATTATTTTAATGAACGCTCTTTTTAACATTCATCTGCTACAGTGCTTGTCATTATCTAAAATCTGTGAAAGTGCCTATTTTCCAGGTTTACATGCATATTACATAATATTTTGCGTTCATTTAAGCCCAGAATAAACCTGTTAAAATGAAATTTTCAGTTAGAATAGAGTCACTGTACAACAGTAGTATTTGATATGTTGGTGTTTTGTGGTAAGAGGAAAACTGTTAGGATATTTGCACAGTCAGTGATTTTGTTATGGAATGAGGATACCAGCAAAGGAGTTACCCACTCTCCCCTCCCTCTCACAACATGACTGATAGTGCTATTTGGAAACTCTTTGCACCTGCTATGCTGGAGGCTGTTTTGGAGGCAACCTCCATAAAGCAGGTAGTGGTTTAAAAAAACTGACATTAATTACATAAAACTTAATTCTTCATTTGTCTTACTGGACCATAACATGTCAAGAAGCTAAAATTCATAACATAGAAGGGAGAATGAGGAATTTAACTTCCAAAGAAGCCAAGTGTTCTCTGGACTTTGATGCAGTATTTGATTAGATGTTAATCTGAGTGTGAATGAGTGACATCACACAGTTGGCAGTTTTCTTTCTTCTAAGGGAAGCAAACCAGTTGCCAGAAAGAGGGAAGAATCCTCCACAGCAAGGTGTGGAGAGGCAAATTTTTTGTTCTTCTTCTCTGAGGCGCTGATTTCCTTTTCCAGCAGGACTTGGCACCTGCCCACAGAGCCAGAACTACTAGTAACTGGTTTGCTGACCATGCTATCACTGTGCTTGGTTGGCCAGCCAACTCATCTGACCTGAATTTTGTCAAGAGGAAGATGAGAGACACCAGACCCAACAATACAGACGAACTGAAGGCCGCTATCAAAGCAACCTGGGCTTCCATAACACCTCAGCATTGTCACAGGCTGATTGCCTCCATGCCACGCCGCATTGATGCAGTAATTCGTGAAAAAAGAGCCCCGACCGAGTATTGAGTGCATAAATTAACATACATTTCAGAAGGTCGACATTTCTGTATTATACATTGTTTATTGTAATATTTTGAGATACTGGATTTTTGATTTCCATGAGCTGTAAGTCATAATTATCAAGATTAAAACAAAAAGTCTTGAAATATTTCACTTTATGTGTAATGAATCTAGAATATATGAAAGTTCCACTTTTTGAATTAAATTACGGAAAAAAACAAACTTTTCCACGATATTCAATTTTTTTTTTAGATGCACACAGTATCTATCTATCTATCTATCTATCTATCTATCTATCTATCTATCTATATAGAGAGAATGAGAACACATTCGTTTGCAGAATTTTGGGTCTAAGTATTATAATTCCTATAATTAAAATGTCACGTTTGTCCACTTTTTAGCCTATATGCAACTGGTCCATGAATAAAACCATACATAAACAAGCACACACACACACACACACACACACACACACACACAAGCCCCCCAGTCTCACTCCGTGTTCTACAGACCCACCGCAGTTTAGAGACCCGCCTTGTTCCAGGTCTCCGTGCTCCATCAGTCTCATGGGGGGAGCGCTGTGATTGAGCGTCTTCCTCTCTCTCTCTCTCTCTCTCTCTCTCTTTCTTTCTGTGTGTAGTGTGTGTGTGTGTGTGTGTGTATGCAGTGGCGGCGCCGCCTCCTTTTTCTCTCCTATAAATGTACAGCGTAGACACATCGGCTCCAGACGGCCCGCGCCTGAGTGAACGGATGTGGAGAAGAGAATGGCAGCAGAATAACGATTCCTGTCTCTCCTCGTGTTACTGTAGTTCAGTGTTGTTTCCATACCGATAAGCGAGACGCGAGCTGACTCTTTCCGATTTCTTCTTCTTCCTCTTCTTGTTCCTTGTTTTTTTTTTTTTTTTTTTTTTTGAATGAGAAGATGAAGGCTACCATTCCTCCTCGGGCCCGGAGGGACTCGTGCAGCTGCGCTGAACTCTCGGCCGAACCGGACCTGTGCTGCCTCCAGCACGACATGAACGACTGCTACAGCCGCCTGAAGCGCCTGGTGCCCACCATCCCGCAGCACCGGCGCGTGAGCCGCGTGGAGATCCTGCAGCACGTCATCGACTACATCCTGGACCTGCAGCTGGCGCTCGAGCGCACCGAGCACAGCGAGCACAGCGGGACGTGGCCGCGGAGCTCCATCCGCACACCGCTCTCCGTCCTCAACACAGAGCAGGTGAGCAGCCTGCGCGCTCCGGCTTTGTCCTAAACCCCTCTGTTCAGCTGTAGCACACTGTGAGGTGCATCCAGCTTAATTTAAAACCTTTAAAGCTTTTTATTTCACCTCGCATCACACCGCGCTGAGCGTCTTCAACCTACAAGCGGCCTGTGCGTTTTCTTTCTGTTTCTCTTTTGTCCGGTTTTAACGCACGACACACGTCCATTGGGGATAAAAAAAAGTAGTTTATTTAGAGCAGGGCGCACACACCGGAATTAGGCACCATGTCTAAATATTGTGGCCTTTCTGTGTGAGAGGACAGTCAGAGTACACCTGTTTACCTGTTTGCTGTTTACCTGTTTTCAGAGGACACC
This sequence comes from Cranoglanis bouderius, assembly GCA_023630585.1. Classification (NCBI taxonomy): domain Eukaryota; kingdom Metazoa; phylum Chordata; class Actinopteri; order Siluriformes; family Cranoglanididae; genus Cranoglanis; species Cranoglanis bouderius. The sequence continues at coordinate 22,657,644 of CM042544.1, forward strand.
AGTTGTCAACAAGCAGGAGGACACGATTTTGTGCCGCTGAAACGCAGCATATCGCAGTGGTGAGTATATTTATTTGTAAAAACTGAATATATTTGTACGCATGTTTTCTCATTAGAGAGAATGTCTTGACTTTTCTAGAATCAATAACCAGTAGATGATCATGGTAATCTCAATCACAGTAATACAATGACACAGTTATACAGTGTGTTATGAATGTAGCTCGGGGTTTTTTTTTTTTTTAAAAGAGGGTGGTATGGCACTGAAAAAAATGTAAAACATTCCTATAATATGTAGTGCATTAAAACTGCATGGACTTTAGAATAGCCTGTTTCAGGAAAACAACCAAAATTGTGTCTCCAAAAATATTGAATTTAGTGTAAACTCTCATTTTACTGACAAAACATTTTCCAGATCGAGTTGTTAGCTTTCTCCTCCATCCTTTAGTCCAACATTCTGCACAGTGATGAGAAATTCACCAGCTATTAACCATGGGCTAATTTCAGGAACAAGTTGAAACCTGTGACAGCATTAGTGTTATAAATAAATCCTCAATAATAACACTCATTTTACATTCAGCTCTAATAACGGCTTTGCACAGCAGGAGGCATGACAGTGATAAATATGAAAATAAAATAAAAGTGCATCGATATTTTAATTGTGATTATTGATCGTATCTATCATTAATTTTAATCTGAAGATTGTATTCTGTGTAACTGTGTGTGTTATATCTACTAGTGGTGGCAGTGTAAGATATTTGAGCACTGGTGGCACTCGGCTGCAGCTGTACTTTGTGCAATAACTGTCCCTAGTGTAGCAATCTCACTAACGGAGGGTTAAATCAGTGGCTCGAAGGTGAAGTATCCAGACTGGTTTGACTGCAGCTGTGTGTGTGTGTGTGTGTGTGTGTGTGTGTGTGTGTGTGTGTGTGTGTGTGTGTGTGGACAGAGAGACTAGGAGCCATGGACTGTGTAGTGCTATGCTTGTTGTCTGAGCAGGTTTGTTTTGGGTTGTTGATCAAGCGTGTTCTCTGTTTTGTCGGTGGCGCCAGTCAGTCTGCAACACGCCGTTCACACACCCCCCTCTATTCATTCGCTTCTCACAGGTGTGCAGTGAGCCCATCCAAAGCCAAGCCAAGCTTTGGCAGCGAATCCGACACACACCAGGCCCAACGTGGGATTGCAAAGCAGTTCTGAAACTAATGGCTTTTAAACCATAATTTATAAACATTTCAGTGTTAACTGTCAGTGATGGCTGAGGCAGCCAGTGTTCTTCTCCATTCACTCTATTTTCTGTCAGTGAAGGAAATGCTGAATTTGGATAAAGATAAGAAATGTCTCTTTATTTCTCTCTCTCGCTCTCTCTCTCTCTCTCTCTCTCTCTCTCTCTCTCTCTCATATTTTCTCAATGGTAAGATTTGGCATTTAACCATACCAGGAAAAAGCTTGTCTAATTTTTACTAAGAAACTTCACACTGTAAAGCTTTTACAGCACATTGGAAGTAACATCGAAAGTTAAAATGCTTACATCTATTGTTAAAAATAGATGATTTGTTTTAAACAGGGATTTCTCTGCAATTGAATTGTTTAATATTGTAAAGAAAGAAAATACATGTTGACAAATAATCCTGTATATATATATAAAAGAAAATAGGATGTTCTATAATTGTATGTGTAAGAAAATATCTATATGCTATTGTAATTATAAGATATTTTTATTGAAAGGTTTTGTTTTGTAAATATTGTGTTTTCCATAAGTGTAGTGAAGAAATACATGATTGTTCTGCTAATAAAGATCTCACATCATAAAGCTAATTATGCTTTCCTCTGTCGTGTTTACGTACATTATGTAAAAGAATTGGAATAATGTGTCATAAATAAATATATTCAATCTTTTCAAAAGGATAGCGAGTGCATAGTGTTGTGCAGTGAATACATGATTTAGATTAGTCTTTATAGTACAATTTCTAAGCTAGTCAGGAAGACTTGTTTTGGAAAAACATTATAAACTGACCATTTTTCATGGTACATTGTAGGTTTTTGTTTTATATAGAAGTACAGAAGCACAAAATGTATGAGCATTTTAACGACACGATTCTTTTCTCTTTTCTTATAGAAATGACAGCAATATGGACTCACATTTGTTACAGTTTGCACTTCTCAAGATAGCACAAGTTAAGATTAGGGTTAGATGTGGAGTGAGCTTTTTCCCTTTTCTTAGAGCTTCATTTGTGTGAAATGGAATGAAATCCTACCATGATGCCTTTGTTAGCTAATTCGTACAAATTTGTCATGTGGTTAGGTTGGCATGGAACTGTTTAAACATTACGTACAGTACAGTTGAACAGTATCCATTAGAGACAGGCAAAACTACTGCCCTCGTTTATGAACGATCAGTTGTCAGTGGTGTTCATCACTTTTCTGGTGGGCATCCTCACCCTACACAAAAAACATGAGAGATTGTAATAATGACATCACTGTCCCGGTGCATACATTAGTGAACCACTATGGCAAAATCCTAAATGCAGAGTTAAATCTTGTTCAGGCAAAACTGGAGCTCTTGATATAACGCTTCTTGAAATTAAAATATGTACAGTATTCCCGTGCTGGCTTTCTGTTACATTACTTTGTGTTCCATACTTATCGAAATATCATTTCTTTTTGAATAAAAACAACTTTTCTGATGCATACAATTACACTATACCATCTATTTCCATTCTCTTCTTAAATATTATGATGTCCACGTCTTCAATGTCACAGTAGTTTAACTGGAAATATTGATCTACATATTTGCAATTTTTACACGAGTGAGCAAGCTGTATAATACAGTAAGCACGTACAAAAATAATGCAGAAATATCCCTAAAATGTGCCCTTTCATTTTCATCATATTAGCTTTAGGCACTCAATTATTTTACCGCTGGAAAGGCACCATATGAATACTTTGCGTTACCTCAATTTGCATTAGCTTCTGGGAGAACTGCATGATTAATGTATGGCATTGTACTTAATTCAGTTGAATTGCGTGTTGTGAGTTATTGGGTGTGCAGGGGTTTTTTTCCTCTCAACTGTGCCCTCTAATGGAATGATCTGTTCAGGATCTGAATGTTAAGAATTTTTCCAATGTGTGCCACTTCTGTAACATTATTGAAAAAAAAACAAAAAACAGTACAATAAATCATTAACATCATTAATATTATTATATTATAAACGGCCACGATAATCAGATATTGTGAGCTTCAGTTATCTTTATACACATCGACTACAGAATCTTTGACATGAATAATTTCAGGTTTTCAAACACGACCGGAAAAAAACTCACTAAATTAAAACAGCCTATAGAGGGTCTCATGGTCAGTAAAACATAAAACAGTATGATATAGCACCTCCTAGTCTTTAAAAAACATATGTTCACTGAAGAAACTTTACTTTAGTGACACTCTGTTTTTAATCATTGGGTCTGTTAGTCTCATAATAGAGTTCATAAATGATGTTTAGTTATCTGTTATCTAATTTATGCTAAAGAATATCTCCCCAAATTACTTCTGCCATTCAATTTTATATTTTTGTGAGACTGATCAGGCAGGTTAAGGTAGTGTAAATTGTGTTTTATTTAATGAAATCAACTTGTGCATGTATAGTGAGCCTTTATGGGCCTGTCTCTTTGTTTGAGGCTGGCACACCTGACTGCCTCTGTCTCGCTCTCTCTGGTGGCGTTCTGTCTGGTTGTGTATACTGAAGAGGGGGATCGTGGGAAATGATCACATCCTGTAAGATAAGAATAGGGTTCGGAGCCTTGCTGGTCAATTGCCACAGAGCAGCCGTCACACCGAGATCAACAGCTTGGAAATGTTTTCAGCCAACGTTGTTTTTACCAAGCAGGCCAGGTTTGCTGCTGTAAAGTCGATGATTGTTTGAACAGGTGTGTGAATGTGTATGTGTGCATGCATGTGTGTGTACTGCAAATATAACAGAAAGGATGATCCGGACACCTTACTGAAATATGAATATGGTTATGGTGTGTTCTTGGTTGCCTGACAGAATATTTCCATTGCAGTTTCCATTGCATTTTTGCTACAATAGAACAAATATATGCACCACCATTCATTCATTCATTCATTTCCAGTAACCACATGATCATTATTCAAATATAGTTGTGTAAATTTCTATCATTTTTGGGTTAAATACACAACGACACAAACGTGCAAAAGAAAAGAGAATGCTATAGCATAGCAGCAGAATATTTTACACTAAGACAAGAATTCTGATTTTGAATGTGGATTTTGCTCTCATTTACATTAAATTACACAAGCTAATCCTGCACATGCCTTTTCCTTATCAGCCATGCACTTTAAAATAGAGGGATATATTTTTTCTTCCTAATCACCCCTACCTCCTACAGAGGAATGGCGAGGGCGGATGGTGCAGAGAAGGACAAAAATATGCAGGGTCTTGGACACCACCTGATTACAGGCTAATAGCCCCTGAGTGATTGAACACCTCAGGGTTCTGGCTAATTGGTGCTATTTAAAGCACCTATTAGTGCACAATGCCTGCTACAGGCGCTCTCATAAACAAAAGCAAGAGCCCTGGAGCTAGCAAATATCACAGGCCTAGAAATGATGAATATAGAAGCAGGTAAAATATTGAAAAGTGCCTGTTTATTAAAAATAAAAATAAAAAAAGAACTAATTTTTATGACTGAAAGAGATGTAATGTACATCATGTGTTACAGAATGTATAAATAAATGGTAGTCCTGTTAACACTAATAAGACGAAGACAAGAACAGAAATTAAGACGCAATATACTATGAACTTTAATAATACAGGCTGTCCCAAACGTCCCCGTACAGGTGGGACTCTGTTTGCCAGCACCACGTCGGTTGTGCCTTCATCAGTGGATGTTCGTGGATGTCCACTACTCAGTTGGTCCACAACACTTCCAGTCTTTTTTGAATTTGTTAATAAGTTTGGCAACAGTGTCGTGTGTGATGTGTTTGCCATGTTTCCTGCAAAGCAACTCTGCGATCCAGCCATGAGAATGATTTTAATACATTCTTCTTTTGTCAAAGGCATTCTTAAAGGCTACCTGGAAAAACAAAAACAAAAAACAAAACTAAGTATGAAAAATTGTGTTAATTTCCCCTATATGGAGACTTTTGGGACAACCTGTAATAATAATAATAATAATAATAATAATAATAATAATAATAATAATAATAATAACAACAGACAGACAGACAAACAGATAGATAGATACTATAGAATTGGGATTCTTTTGGGTTGGTCTATATTCCAGCCAAACAGTTATCTGTTGCGGTGTTACTGTGAAACTGAACCAGCAACTTTGTGCAATGGTCAGCAATATCAACATCAAATCTTTCCACTTGTCAGAATGAATGTGCTGATTTATTTATTTACTTTCAGTAACTGCTTTATCCTGATCAGGGTCACGGTGGATCTCAGAAACACTGGGGACGAAGGGCACCAGAGACACACATTCACACACTCTGAATGTGGACATGTGTTTGAATGAATTTTTCACAAATTTAATCACATATAGACACTACACAGAAAAGAAGAACAAGCTTAATCTGTAATTTTAAATAAAAGAGTTATTCCAGTTGCATTTAGTATATATTCTTGCAAGGAAAAGGAGAATCTACAATAAATGCGACCGGAATAACTCTATTATTCCAAAATTTAATGGAAACTCTGTGCTGGGATTTTCAAATGAATGCTTCAGCTCACTGCTTTTTATTTAACCTGGTCTTATGCTGTATTCCCCTCTGTGTGCAGACATTTTTTAAAATTTTTTTATAAAGCCTGTGCAGGTTTAGTTCTGAATCCAGATGTTATGAGTTTCATAATAATAGCTGCATCTGGTCCAGATATAGTATGGCACTGAATAGAACAAATCTGACTGATAACAAAAGGGTTTAAGTCCAGGTGATATTTTTGACTAGTGTGCACTCTTAAATATAAAGGTGCCATAAAAGTTCATTTAGAGATAGAGCCAAAATCAGATTTTTTGATTGATTGTTCTTTAGACAGTTTTTCTTGGTGCCACAAAATGAAAATATTTTTCCCATTATGAATATTATGTGGAAGGATATTGATAGTGGAAAATGACTAACAATAATGTCTTGGCCTGAAAAGGTCTTTCAAGAACTAAAAATGGATCTTTAGGAAACAAACAAACAAAAATGATTCTTCTGTTCTTCTCCAGACTTAATATTTAAGCGTATGTATATTTTGCAGTAGATGTTAATGAGCGACTGTTTATTAAATTTGGTGTTACAGGGCCTTGAGCAATGTATGTAAATTATAATAATTCTATAATTCTATATACAGTACAATTTCTATAATGTATGTGATGTGCAAGTGTTTGTGTGTTAAACATGGTTAAAGTCTCACAATCTAATACAATCAGATAATTTGAAAGTCTGTGTGCATGTGTAAAATATCCCTTTTATCCATATTATTTTAAGTCTGTGTACTCTTCAGCCAATATGTTATTGAGATATAAACAAATGCGAAAAGTAAATGAAAGAACATCACAAAGGAGAAAAAATAAAAGAGAGGAAAGATGGTGAACAAAAGAGGGGAACATGGAGGAATGGGCTACATGCAGTCTGTGCCAGCTCCAGGGGGATGAATTACAGAAATGAGCCCTACATCCCATGCCAGGCTTTTCTCTCACATCCAAATGCCTCTCCTCCACCCCCTCTCAATTCATCCATCTATCCCCAGAGAACAAGTGATTAGAGAGGAGAGCAAGGGTTCTGGATCTGTTGCAGCTGGGATGGGATGCCAGCCATGGAGGACAAACACGACCCCAAGGTGCCATGATCACACAGGCAATATGTCACGGTAAATGCCAGAGCAATGTGGCAGAACTGAAGCTACAGGTCTTTTGGCATGGTGCCTATGGGATGGGTTCAACGTAAACATGAGCGTGGAACTTCTCTTTTGTGCAACAGTTATGGGTTTTCCCCCTATCAATGCAATGAAAAACAGCTTAGTAGGAAGCTACATAATAACTTAAATGTTTTAATCTAAGAACAGCTGCTGTGAGAAAGGAGAATATATTGCTGATATGCAATTCTGAAATTAGATCAGAAATTATATTCCCGGTGAATGCAGAGATTGCCTGTGGGGATTGCTGTCAGGCAAATGCCATTTTGCAGCCTGGGATGATACATGAGCTCCCCTGTTCATGTATTGTGAATATTGAGTTAGGAAACAGATCTTTCTTAATAAACAAATCCACCTCTTCAGATTTTCCTTTGCAAACATTGTGACAATACAGATAAATGTTCATGGCATTTAGAGTTGTATCACTTTCCTATTAGACTGCTGTAAAGAACCATGTCTGGATATACCTTTATTTATTTATTTATTTATTTATTTATTGAAAATAAATAATGTTTGGGGTTTTTTTGCACCTAAGTGAAATGCATTAATATTGATTGTTGTTTATTATTTACCGATGATTATTCTTGAGATTAGCTGTTTTTTTGTTTTTTTTCAGATTACTGTGCACCTATGGTGATAGACATGTATAACTGATGAATGTAAAACCATTACCTGTCACCTTTTAATATGCAGATCAGACTGATTAATTTGCAATCTAATTCCCATGTTAATATGTTCCTGTTGAGGAGTTGCTTTTTTTCAGTCACTCTGGGATTAATGACCAGATGGTCAGCTTCTGTGAGTATGACTTTTTGTGTGTTGCCATGATATGGCCAGCAGCAAAAGCAATAACATCCCACTGTCTGTTTACCACAGACTCCCTTGGCCTGTCAAGACCTCCAGTCTGCTCCCCATTTTAGCAGCATTAAAGGAGTCACTTTACACAATGAGGGGAATAAACCAGCGAGCTGCTTATGAACAACTATTAATGTGAAATATTTACTTGAAGTGGAAAAAACTATAATAATAAAGGAAAATCTACCCACATTATTTTTCTGAATTAAAAAAAAAAGCTGAATTATGCCACTGTCTGCATCCAAAGTCATGGATAATTCAACCAATAAACTAAAAACACAGAAACCATATGTAACTGTTAACACTTACATTGATTATATACATCATGATGAATATATCATATACATCATGAATCATATCATGGTTATTATGTTTGTTTTAGAAATACAGGCCTACGATAATAAGAACTGTGTATTTAACTTGGTAAATGTGGTCCTATTTTGAGGTTTAATTCCTTCTACATCCATTTGACATCATTGCCAATTTGACTGATGAAGTTCCGTACTGAGCAGTTCGTTTATCTGACTATCCCTCTGCATGAATTGTTTGTTCTGATTTCTGAATGATGAAACATAGCTAAAGGCACCCAGCACTCCTTCATGCTTCTGGATTAGGAAATTATGCTTTTGTTCTGTCTACAAAGATTCATAGCATGACAGAAGCATTGTGGCATTACTCACACTTCACAACTAAGGGGTGCTCAGTCTGTACAGATCTGAAGTCCACAGATCCAAAGACAATGCTGGACTAGTTTATAACCAAAATTGGCTTTTTGATCCAAAAATGTTTGCTCTTGAAGCAAGTATATCCATCCCAGTGCTTATTCAGTCTAACAGTGTTTTCCCTGCGATTCTTCTGGTGCCAACAGGGTAAACAGACAGACGGCTGGGTGGCTCGGGGTGTAATCCTCTCTTTATTTGAGCAGGTAAAGAGGGTGTGGAGGTGCCAGCTGTTCCGTTCTCTCTCTCACACAAAAACGGCAGTGGGTGGCTTGGCACTGTGGCATGGCGACAGTTTCTATGGCAGGCGTGTGATATTTGTGGACTATATCTCAAAAGCAGGAGAACTGTAGCAATCTAACCCACTTGCTCTCTCTCTCTCTCTCTCTCTCTCTCTCTCTCTCTGCTTCAGTCCCCCTCTTTCAGTTGCTATCTTTCCTTGTTTCCCTTTTTCTCTATTAATCTCTTAATCTCTCTCAGAGTCTCTCTCTCAGTGTCTCTCTTTCTATCCCTCCCTCATCCTTAGCATGCTTGGGTAGAGGAAATGAAAGGTCCCTGGAGCTGGTGGCAGCTATAATGAGAAATGAGACCCACTCCTCCTATCTTTCACTGTGCTGCTTAATGGCCTCATACTGTAGCTAAAGCAAATGGTGAGCTCTGAGACCAGACATAACCTCATTCACAGTCTGTAATACAGAGACAGAGAGAAAGAGAGAGAGAGAGAGAGAGAGAGAGAGAGAGAGAGAGAGAGAGAGAGAGAGAGATTCTCGTTAAATGTCTAAAACAAAGACTTTGTGTGATTTTCATCAGAATTCCATCAACAATAGCAGTGACAGATATTCCCTAGTCTTTCATACATGTCAAACTGCTTGTAAACACTGAATAGAGCACAGTTTAGGTAAGACATTAATGTAATGGTTTTTAATATTGCTCATAAAATCTTTTTCAATTTTAAAGTGTACATTCTGCCACTATGCCTTACACGTCAAGACATCATACGCTCACATGTTCATGTAAACAGCAGAGCCAAGCATAGTTTAAGATGAGTGAGAACTGGCTCAGCTCTGAGGTGAAGGGTGTTGTGTTGTGGCTAGACATAAACACAAGTGCTGCCCTGTTCCTGTCTGAACTAAGCAAATTCACTCTGTTTCCTGGGTGACAGCAGTGTCATGGTGTGTGTGTGTGTGTGTGTGTGTGTGTGTGTGTGTGTGTGTGTGTGTGTGTGTGTGTGTGTGTGTGTGTGTCCTCACACGTGTTTGCAAATTTAGTGACATCCATTGTTAAAAGTAATATTAAGGTAAAAATGGATTATGCCAATAAAGTACATCGCATCTGAAGCAGTGTTAGCAATGTCAATTGCTGAAGAACACTGCAATGTATACCATAGATTCTTCTTGAGAGAGAGAGAGAGAGAGAGGGAGAGAGAGAGAGAGAGAGAGAGAGAGAGAGAGAGAGAGAGAGAGAGAGAGAGAGAGAGAGAGAGAGAGAGATCTGAATAATTGACCAAAGTACTCTGTGCAATTTGCTAATTACCAGGGGAGCCTAACTGGGTCTCCTTGTGGATTTGTCTGTGGCATCCCCCACCACATGGATCAGCTGTGTAGCTGTAGTTTATTATAAAGGTGTCATCAGTGCTAATTTATGCTGATTCATCTGACAGTCTCTGTGCTGACACAGAGTGGTTCTGGCCTAGAAGTATCCTCTGGTCAACGAAAGAAAAGGTAAGATTGGCTTTTAGAAAAAAAAAAGAAAAAAACAAGAAAGAAAAAAATAAATAAATAAAATATATATATATAGGTTCTTATCACTGGCACCCAATCTTGAACACCTGATTCAAATTTTATGGATTTGAAGGTTAATATAGGGGTGTATTTACATGTGACTGATTTGTTTTTTTTTTTGTTAATTTAAATTGTGAACATTACTACAAAATGTTAATTTTATGTGTCATTTAATAGAGTGTCATTTAACTTTATTAATATTTCAAAGAGGATCAAATGTTTGCTTGTCCAAATATGTCAGAAAAGCCAACAATTTCCATGGGATGTACTTATTTTTTCACATGATTTATAACACACATACACACACAGTGTGTATATATATATATATATATATATATATATATATATATATATATATATATATATATATATATATATATATATATATATATACACTGTGTGTGTATGTGTGTTATAAATCATGTGAAAAAATAAGTACATCCCATGTACTTATATATATATATATATACACTGACCAACTTTATTGTATTTTGTAAATATAAACAAATTTAGAATTTGTAGCACGTGCAGAATGAGGCCTGGCATTGTCCTGCTGAAATAATCATGGACTTCCTGGGAAAAGACTTTGCCTTGATGGCACATATGTCTCTCTAAAATCCTAATTTACACCTCCGTGTCAATGGTACCATCACACATATGCAAGTCACCCATGCCGTGGGCACTGATGCACCCCCATACCATGACATGCTGGCTTTTGCACCTTTTGCTTATAACAGTCTGGTTGGTCTTTTTCATCTTTGGCATGGAGAACTCAACATCTGTTTTTCCCGAAAACAAGCTGAAACGTGGACTCATCTGACCACAGCACGCGTTTCCACTGTGAGATGAGCTCAGGCCCAGAGAACTCGGTGGCATTTCTGCATAGAGTTGATGTGTGGCTTCCTCCTTGCGTAATAGAGTTTCGTGTTGCATTTCTGGACGCAGTGGTGGACTGTGTTAAGTGACAACGGTTTTCTGACGTACTCCCGAGTCCATGTGGTTATATTTATCACAGTATCGTGATGATTTCTCAGGCAATGCCGCCTGAGAGCTCGAAGGTCACGTACATTCAACAGTGGTTTCCAGCCTTTCCCTTTACGCAATGAGATTTCTCCAGATTCCCTGAATATTTTCACAATACTATGCACTGTAGATGGTGAAAGACCTAAATTCTTTGCAATCTTGTGTTGTGCAATGTTCTTTTTGAACTTACTGACAATTCGCTCATGAAGTTTGGCACAAAGTGGTGAGCCACGACCCATCCTTGCTTGCAAAGACTGAGCTTTTGGTGGTGGCTCCTTTTATGCCCAATCCTGATACCCTCCCCTGTTACCAATTAACCTGATCCTCCAAAATAGTGTTACTTGAATATTCTATAAAATTTCTTATTTTGCCTCTGTCCCAACTTTTTTTGAGTGTGTTGAAGGCATCAAATTCAAAATTTGTTTATATTTTCAAAATACAATAAGTTGGTCAGTGAAAACATTGAATATCTTTTCTTTGTACTTTTGTCAGTTAATTAAAGTTTCAAGAGACTTGACAAATCACAGATTTATGTTTTTATTGCATTTTAGAAAAAATCACAACTTTTATGGAAATGGGGTTAGTGTATATATATACTGTATATACTTTGCCACTAATAATCTCTGCACAACATTGGTTTCCCTGCAGCAAGAATTATACTTCTTCTACATGAATCAGCCTCTCTGAAACAAAAATATAAAACCATGAAGATTGCATACAACAACAAGCTATAAAAAAGGATAAGCAAATTGATAACCAAAAATATAAAACAGCACACTGCACTGAAGGAGATCCTAATCTTCTCCTCTGCCTGCATGACATCCTCACGCCCACTCATGTGCATATTCACCAGTCCAGTAATCTTGGTTATTTATTTATTTCAATGTGCAGATATTTATTAATATATTTTCACATGCACTTTAGTTAGATTAGGTCTAATATGGCCCCTTCAGTAACCCTGGGCTTTATTTGCACCATGTAAATCTCATCAGGCATTCAGGGCCATTCCTAATATGCTTAGACAGCTGAGAGTCATGTATTATTCATGAGCTCAGAAAATTCTTCATATAACCAGATCCCTATTCTGGATGAAGTAATATGTGTTGTGGCGACATCCAGGGATCATCTATATTCTGAAAATAATGAGGTGGCTTGTATACTTTGCAAAATGTAATCCATTATGATTACAGAAACATCAAACCTTCCCAATTCCATGTATTATTCAATAGATTTGAGGGTGTTTCATTGCTAATACTAAATTACTACTGTCGACTGTGTAGTCAAATTTCTTCTTCTAGCTTCTCTCATTATTCAGCTATTGTTTATATGTTAAGTGTGATAGGACAAAAAACAGTCAGTGGACTGTACTTGATGATGAATGATTCGCAACTGCAGCAATAGGCCTTTTTTTTTACCCATTTGATTGTGGAGTGCTAATTATAAATTGTCTTGAAACATGCTTAACATTATGTTGCAGATAATGAATGTTAGACATTCTGCAATCACCAATCATCATCTTCCATTCATGAAGTGTAAATAAAATAGTAAAGAAACTGTTTTGTTCTTGGGTCTTTCTCTACGAGGAATCGATTGTGTACAGTTTTAAAATGATATCATCAAATAAACTGGGTGAGGTTATGCCAATGACAAAAATCTGAGTTAGTCTCCAATGCCACCGTTATGAGTCACTCTTTGGTGATCTTTGGCTTGCTGATGCCCTAGAGGAAGAAGAGGCTGTCAGGCATATTCACAAAAGAGTAGTGAGGAAGAGGAAGTTGCATGCTGGTCAGGGACGAGTCTTCACTGATGAGTGGAATGCATTGGTCTCAGATGGCACGCTAATTGTTTGATTATACAGGTCTCCTCATTAATGAAGCTCCTCTCCTGCGTTTGGGAACATGGCGTGCCACTGAATTACCCGCACGACTCTCATGCTGGGAAAGCTGATCACTCATTAGTGGTGACTGAGCGAAATAAACAAGCCAAGAGTACAGTAACTACACAAACACATGCACACACATACACACTCATATTGCTTTCTTTGTTGCGTGCATCTACTGGACTGTGGGTAACTGTTCTGTGTTGCTACACTTTAATTTAAATTTTGCATATTGATGACACATACAGACACAAACACTGAACTAATATACCCACATTTCACACGTACACTTTCAAAATTACCGCCCCTCCCACCGCCACACCAGTTCACCTACACACAAAATGTTTCATTATTAAGAATACATTTCCCCCCCCCAAAAATGTTAAAGGTGGGTCTGAGGCCTTGGATGAAAGCTTGGTTTTCTCTTGATTTTGTTTGCTGACTTCTTTGTGATGCAGAACGAGAGTAGACTCAGTCTCTACAAATGAGTGTGCAAGAAAACACAAGCAGCCTCGGGAGTAAGAAAGACAAAGAGCGAGAGAGGAGTGTGAGGGGGAAAGAGAGAGAGAGGGAGAGATATGGGAGAGTGAGAAAGAGATAATAACAGGACATGACTGTTGCAATGAGACAAAAGTTAATGAGGGCTGAAGACTGCGGCAGCAGCCGTCTTTTCTTTGTGTGGCACACGCCACTCCCTTTGAGCCTCCTGGCCCTTTATTAACACCATAATACAGTGTGGGGCTTCAAGTGTTCAGCTGCAGAGAGAGAGAGAGAGAGAGAGAGAGAGAGAGAGAGAGAGAGAGAGAGAGAGAGAGAGAGATAGTAATTTGACAGACAGGAAAAAAAAGATCAACCCAAAAACAAAGAAGACTGCCTATTACATTTTCAGCTGTGCAGCCCCAGTTAGCACATTGTACTTTGACAGTCTACTGACTTATAGACTTTGATGCCACATTCCTAGCAGCTCATATACACATTGTTGTGGTGTTTGTTTTTGTTTGTTTTGTTTTGTTTTTAGCTTACTGCCCATGCGCCCTCTTCTTCAGGCATTTCCCTTTAGCTCATGGTCCATGTATGACAGAGAAACTTCAGTGCTTTGGATTTCTAATCCATTCATGGCCATTATTAACCTCTTAACATGTCAGCTTAATATTTGTCCTAAAGCATATTATTCGGTAACTGCTATAAATTATTCAGTAACTACATTGAAACTAACATGAAAGGTATGTATAGAGTCACAGGATATTGGATATTATTACAGCATATTGGTTTGCCAAAATTTATATCTTAAGTCAAGATCAGGCCAGATCCATCCATCCATCTATCCATCCATTTTCTGTACTGCTTATCCTACACAGGGTCACGGGGGAGCCTGGAGCCTATTCCAGGGAACTCGGGGCACAAGGTGGGGGACACCCTGGACGGGGTGCCAACCCATTGCAGGGCACAATCGCACACACATTCACACACTATGGACAATTTAGAGATGCCAATCAGCCTACATTGCATGTCTTTGGACTGGTGGAGGAGACCAGAGTACCTGGAGGAAACCCCTGAAGCACGGGGAGAACAAACAAACTCCATGGACACAGAACAAGAGTGTGACCTTGGATTCAGACCCCCATCCCCAGATGTGCGAGGCAAATGTGCTAACCACTAAGTCACCGTACCACCCAGGTCAGATCCAATTTAATCAATTATATATCCTATAAAAGAAAGGGTTAAAAAAATTAAGTTGTTTACGCTTGCTGTAAAGCCATATAAAACACACTATGCCATAATTTTCTCCTTACATGATTTTCCCTTAATGGAGTAGTAGACTACAACAAGGTGCAAGCCTGCCATCGGGATCAACTTGAGGTTCAGTGTCTTGTCCAAGGACACTTCGGCATGTGGACACATGTGGGCCGGGAATCGAACCCCCAACCCTACGATTAGAGGACAACCCGCTCCACCACCTGAGCCACAGCCGCTGCTATATGAGCTCAAATGATTCACAGCAGTCATTTTCCATCAGCTATTTACAGAGCCTTCTCTAGTGAAGCATCAAATGGCAAATGTAAACAGTGAGGACACTTCGCATAGTTTCGCCTCTCTATCTTAGTCTTTATATGGATGAGCTGTATATTTGTTCCAGGTGCGGTGTGGTAATTTTGAGGGTTGTTGTTTTGTAATAAGCAAGCCGTTTAGGCTTCCTGATGGCTGAATTACCTCCTCATCTTGCCCCCCCTCAGGTGTGCAGTCCCGCTGTGCTGGGCAGAGACAGGTGTCCGAGAGGCCTCATACACGGTAATTAAAAGGCCATAATCACAATTACCCTTGCCTCATCTCTCTCTTTTCTAAGGGTCTATCACTTTGTGTGTGTGTGTGTGTGTGTGTGTGTGTGTGTGTGCATGTGCGTGTACGTGTGTGTGATATTGGGTCATTACACACACAGACAGACCCACACACACACCAGCTTGGGAATAACACAGAGACACCCGACAGATGCATGCTGGGAGCTTCATTACCCCTCAGACAAAAGGCAAGAGACAGTTAGCAGGAAGCTCATGAGTGTGTCCTGTGGAGGATATTAACAGTGACTGTGTTAGGGGCTTGAAGTTTTGAGTGGGGGAGAGAAAGATAATAGTGCCTGTGGTGTGGGCAGATTTCCTTCTAAATCATAGTGTCATGCAGATAATTGTTCTGATTAATCATCTTGCAGAATTTTTACAAAATGTCAAAATAAGGTAAGAATGAGGTAGGAAGTGAGCATTTTTACAACCATGCAAACCTCTCTTACAGTAGGTGCATGTTGCCGATCTCTCAAAAAAATGTGGGGGGCAGAAAAGGAGCACTTTGCAGTTTTGCACTATTTTTGTGGGCAGTGGAAAGAATATAGAAAAAGTGTGGCAACAAGAAACCAGTGAGTTTTTGACAACCCACACAATGAAAGTTGACAAACAGGGTTGAATTAAAAACCGTCAATGTCATTTTTGAACTCACCTATCGGACACAATTACGACATTTCGTGGTCACTCTCATTAGTTCATAAAGTTCCCAAACATTAACTGTATGAATGTAGCCTATGCTAGATGAAAAACGTGGACTAAACAACCTAGCTATGCTAAATACACTATATGGCCAAACCATAACACTCATGTGAATTTTAAACATCCCATTGGAGATTTAATCCTCTCTTTGCTGTCATAATAAGCTCCACTCTGATTTATGCTACAGCATAAAAAAATATTTCCTTATACAACCGTTGGCTTCCAACTTTGTGGCAAGAGTCTGGGGAAGAACGACATATGGTCGTGATGGTCAGGTGTCCATAAACTTTTGGCCATATAGTGTATCATTAACAAACAAACATTAGCTAGGCTGCACTAAACTGTATTTCCTTTTATTGAAGGGTACAGCACAGTAGTTATGTGGTTAAGTGGGCGCTGTTTTGCACTGTCACAGGTACTCAGCTTACCTTTTTAAGTAACCTGATCATTCACAAACATCCACTAGGAAAATGTGGCTTTCTCTGCTTACAGTAATGTTATGTTACATGAGAAAAACCATTGTACAGTGTTGCTTTCTCAACTTTTGTGAATGATAACTAAAGGATATAATGAATGTAAACTGCACAAGATACAGGTTTTTTTAAATTTATTTTATTTATTTTAATACATTTTAATACTAATTCTAATTTTAGTAACGGATAAACATACTGTTCTTCTTTTTAGTTTAAAAAGGAAAGTGAAAAGGTCTCTGAACTGATAATAGCTTCTGTTTCAGCAATATGACAAAAATCTTACTTCTGCATACATGATCAGAGTGGGCCACACCTCAGTTAGTTACTTTAAATTAATTAATTACCAAGCTCATTAGATACTGTTCTCTTTCTCACTCTCTCTTTCTCTCAGTCTCTTGTTTTCACTCAGTCTGTCTCTGTTAACATAATTACATAGTTATTTACATTATCATAGCCCAAAAACATGATGAAAGTTTGAAATAAGATAATATCTAAGATCAGAGCTAGGAATAAAGTTTTTGCAGTATTATTTTGAAGGTAATGGCATTGCAGGCAGGACAGAATGCAGATTTAAATTAATGCACATGTTAGTTTTGTAAGTATGGACTGACTGATGCCCTGGGGAAATTGTAATATCTTACAAGCTAATATACATTACAAAGCTAAATTAAAATGACCTTTCTGACCTTTCCTTTACATTCCCATAATTAAATCTGTCCTGTACTCATCCATTTGTGAATTCCATATGAGCTTCTAGTAATTTGTAATTTAAAAAATAAGCACTGGAGCCACACATAGTGTATAAAATTAGAAGAAAAAAAGGTATATAATTATATACCTATAATTAGTTCGCTCATATGGAAGTTCATTGGATTGACATATTTAAACCATAGTCTGATTGTCTTTAAAATGTTTAATTTTCATATATTCATGTATTCATATTCTTTATCTTTGGAGCGCTTCCTTGGCATGTTGTCGGTCACAACCAAACCGTGATACACTGTTTACACAAAGCAGATAATGTGAACAAGGGGTCAGCGCAGACACTATATCGGCTCAATCCCATAATGCAGTGCAATGTGATGTTAATTCCCAAGCTGTATTAAGAAGTGAAAACACATATGTGATTTAAGGAGATAATATACTTGCTTCCAAATAGTGGAGAGCACCCACACAATTAAACACCTATGTGCCTCAGGGAGGGCAGAGTGCCTTCTTGGCATACAGTTACAGTCCCTCACCTGTAACACTGATCACTCTATATTTGGGTTTTAATAATCCTGTGTGTTTTACTTCATGGTCAACAAGCAGAGCAAGTTGAGAGCACTAGAGCAGTACATAATGAGCTGGTTTTTATTTATTTATTTATTTAATTAATTTATTTTTTTTTTAAACCTCATTCATATGAATTCTAAAAAATAAAATAAAATACTTGTCAGTAGAATTCCCACGAACTTTGTGTTTATGTTTTAATGGTGCTGTTTTTCTGTGGTTAAATATAAAGATAAAGATAATACTTTATTAATCCCCAGATGGAGAAATTTGGGTGTCACTGCAGCAGCAAGACAGGTGAAAATAGAGACAGTAAGGAGAAAAAATACAGGGGGTATATAAAGAATACAGTGGATACATATATAAATATATATAAACGTAAGAGCAAACTATATAATGTACATATGAACAATATAAACAACAACAATGTACAGTCACTATATACATATAGCCCCTGTACATATCGCATATGTACAGTATACACGATACAGTATACCTATAGCAGCTGTACAGTATAAACAGTATAAACATGTAACAATGACTATGCATAGTGATATATAAACAGTGTATATAATACAATACGGTACCCATCTTTCAACAATATATTACTACGTATATGTAGTGCAGTAAAGTAAAGTGAGGGGACGGGTTGGTTAGTGTTATGGTTAGTGTTATGACTGGTTACAATTTCAACTCCTGAACCATAGTGTAATGCATAAAGACATACAAATATGTAAGAATAGTTCATTTATTCAATTGTGCTGTTCATTTCTCAATTTTAATGTCAGAAGATGTTGATTCATTTTCTATAACAGTACAACTCTGATAGCAGTGCCAGCTGCAAGACAAATCACAGCTACGTACTGTATATATTAATGCACTTCTTCTGATGCTAATCACGGGGACTTGTATGGCAGACCATCCACATTGTTGAATGTAGCCTATATATATATATATATATATATATATATATATATATATATATATATATATATATATATATATATATATATATATATATATATATATATAATATTATATTTTATTTATAATGTAATTCACATGAAGCTATGATTAAGATTTATGCAAAGGAATTGTTTATTTTACATGTGTGGAAGTAGACTACAGTGTCAAAGCTATGTAAAAAGACAAATGTGATGTTCCTTTAAGCTTCCTGGCACTGAAAATGTTTTCAAGCGGGAGAAGAAAAAGAGAGAAATTAATGTTGGGGAGAGATCAACAGTTTACAGCTGCTATGATAGCAGGGATTCATTTGTTTTGTGGATGTTTCACAACATTAGACCTATATGTAACTATAAATGCAAATATATATATATATATATAGATGTTGTTCCTTAAATGAGAAAATTGTGTAGCCATGGTGCAAGACAAATATAACACCCTGGGGCAGGGCAAATAGGAATATAATCAACACAAGGGTCTCAGCCCCTTGTGTCAGTTCACTCCATTATGGATTATTTCCCTCTAGGCCTAACCACACACTATTTTGTTCTTTATTATTGACTTGAATTCACTGCACACTCCTTCTTAGACACTTAGAAGAACTGACACATATTCTTTATGCGTTCAGCCAATATTACTGCTATATCTCAACACTTCTGTTACCTCAGTATGGGTTATGTTATCTCAGTATTCAGTATGTGACCTTTATTTTGCCATGTATTCCTGCTCCATTATCCACAGTGGAGTTCTATTCAGGTGACAATTGTTCAGAGAGCTTTCTGTCTCCAGCTGCAGCATTGTCTTCTGCTGTTTGCATAATTGAGATGTGTTTATGTGTTTAGGCTGATTGGATGAATTCATTTTACAAGGGCCACTTTCCATTAAGTGATCTGAAAGTCTTTAACCCACAAATAGCACACACTCCTGGAAGGATTAGTTTGTTAACCAATATGTGGTATTATTGCTGTTGCTGAACACTTCTCACAGCTCTCCTGACTTTCTCTCAAGCACATGGGATTTTTGCATGGGTGATATTCAACAGCTTCCTCATTCTGCTGCCACTGTGCTTGGCTCATGCAACCCAGCATTAGCATAGTGTTTGATGTTGAGTTTGAAGATGTTTAGGTACTCTGGGTTTAACGACTGTGTCGAGTGTTTGAGCCCTCTATTTACTTCAGTAACGACATCAAACAATACACAGTCGCCACAACGCTTATGGCTGGCAATCCAGAGAACACGACTCTTTAGCAGTGCTCAGCGGGTTAGCTTTACAATGTCGTAAACTAGACGCAGATAAACGTCAGAACTGTGCTTTGTTACCTTTACTGTGTTTAAAAGAGGAAAATGTGACAAAACTGTGACAAAAATGCTCCAGTGTCTCATCAATGCAAGCAAAGGAGAAGCACACACAACCAAACGTGAAATTTATTCTTATACTTTTATTTGTTTATCAGTTTTGCTCACAGCTTCTTTTTCTCCATTCCCTCTCAGGGGCAGATAAAAGAGCCATCGCATACGTGGACAAGCCAGACCTGATGAATACAGAAGAAGGAGGAGCGGGGAGGAGAGGAGAAGCAAGGAACAGAGAGGGGAAGGTGGAGATTAGAGGGGTGAAAAGAGAGAAGGAGCTCTCTGGGAGAGAGGAGATAAGAGAGAAAAGGTGAACAGGAGCACTTGTCACTGCAGATGCTAGTCTCGATTTGCTTGAGAGGAAAGGAGCACTGCGGAGAGATGGAGGGGGAAAGAGAGAGAGAGAGAGAGAGAGAGAGAGAGAGAGAGAGAGAGAGAGAGAAGGGGATATGGAATGACCTAGAACACAACGCTCCACCTGATTACAAACAAGACTGTCTATCTGCAGAGCTTTGCATTGTGCGCTGGGACTGCAATGAGTGAATTCTGCCTACAGTCTGACATGGATATGAATTTTAGTTCTTTACTGATTCAGCTGACAGCTATGGAGTTGATAGAGTTCAATGGCTCCTGCCATTTCTATTTAATCTATGTGTCTATATTTACACCTTTGTGTATCCATGCGTGTGCCTGTGTATGTGCACATTCCTATCAGTGGAGTCCCGCTTTTAGTTTGACAAGATGTCATTGTAGCCCTTTTGATAGGAGGAGCAGGGGAAAGGTCTTCCGCTAGAGGTTGATGTGTGTCAATCACTTATAGGAACGCTGCTGTCAGTGCATTTGGACCACACACACACACATACACACACACACACACACACACACACACACACACACACACACACAGAGAGAGAGAGAGAGAGAGAGAGAGAGAGAGAGATAATGCTCCAAATATCAGGTGAGAGGACAGAGTGCTGGCAGAAAGGAGATTGCTTGACCTTATTGTTTGCCTTCATCTCGTCTTTGTTCTTCACAAATAAAGGTTTTTTAATAAACTGAAAAGGTCCTGCGCCACAGCCCAGGGAGCTGGAGAAAGGAGGCAGTGAGGTATGGCACAATGTGGCAGCGCAGAAAGGAGCAGCTCATCAGAAAATAACAAAGGTGCAAGTTAAAGATAAGGCGGCTGTCCGAGATTAATCCTGACGCCTTGATTGTTTTCTTTAATACCAGTCTTGCCACAGCAAGCGATAAGTTTGCTGAGTAATTTAGGCTTTTTTTTTTTTTTTTTGGAAGGAGCGAAGGGATGGTGCAGGGAATAATATTCAGGTGTGCCCGGTAATTGATTTTCCCTTTTTTCGCTCTCTTGCTCATGCTTTTGGTGAAATTAAAAGAAAGGCAAAGTGCTTTTTGCTCCACTTTCTTCTTCTCTCTCTCTTTTTTTTTTTTTTTTTTACACCCCTCACATTTCCCCTCAAGGATTAATAAACGTGCTTTATTCGAGACTTTAAAGGAGAGCTTGTTCCTGTGAAAGCTTCTTTATGTAGACCAGGTTAAGGTTTTGTGCTGATTTTAATTCAGAGGATGGCAGACTACTGTCAAATTCGCTTGATTTAAATTTAGGAAAAGGATAATAACAGATTGATGTGCAGAATAAAAACCTGATAATAGATTCCTGAGCTTTAATTTAAACTCAAAACTAGAGGGTGTAAATAAAGCAGGACAAAAGTGGCGTGACAATACTTATCTTCAAATTATCCACCAGTTTAAATGGCTAAATTCACTCTTTATATTTGTCTTCTCTGGCTGGAAAACATAAGCATTTGAAGTGCAGCAGTGAAGAGTACTGACAGTTATGTAAAGCGGAAAAAGACTGAATCTGGCCAAAGAATTAAAGAGCGTAGACACATCTTTATGTTCTATACTCATGCCTGATTGTACACTGTTTTCAGAATATTGCACAATGGTCTTGTACTGTATATCTTGTGTATCTTGATGAGAAGAAGTACTATTATCAAATTAAACAGTTAACTAGACCTATCCTACTGTATGTCATGCTCTGGATAACATAGCAGAACAATACTAACACATTTACAGCACCAAACTCTGTACTAAGATCAGCTACATTCTTCTGAGTTGCATTAGTAAGTCTATAATTTTGTCTAGAAAACACAGACAGGACTGAAGCGTACTCAACCATGTACAATATAAAGAACTTTTTTTTTCAGTGAAAGCAGAAGATGGTGGCTGGGAGATTGGGCCATGTACTGCAAAATCCTTGTGTTGCTCTCGATGCCTCTGTCGTAAGTGGGCCTCAGGACTTATGAAGACATTACAATTACGTGCAGGAGAATGGAAAAGACATTTTGGAGGGAGGGAAAGGCTATCGATATCAGACTGTATCTATTGTGTACAGCATCGTTCTGTAGTCCAGTATAGCCAGTGGTGATGATAAGCCAGATTAAATTCCCTGTAGTCCACTGAATACTGCTTTCACCATAATCACCTTTTACTGAAATTGCGCTCCAGGAAATGGCACACTACAGTATTGAAGATTGCAAGTACAATAAGTAATGGCCAAAACAATGTGTTGCTCTGAAGTGTGACTAATTTACAGTCTGCGTTCACTGGTTCATTTTTCTGAACAATGATTATGTATCCTGTATATGTGCTTTAATTAAAAAAAGAAAGTGCTAGATATTCATATTGAACCTATATTGTGTTTGTGTGTATGGTTGTGTTATGCATTTCTTTGTTGTAGTATGTGTGTGTGTGTGTGTGTGTGTGTGTGTGTGTGTGTGTGTGTGTGTGTGTGAGTGCTGGCTCTGTAAGTGTTCTACAGATGTTCTTCACAGTTTTGTTTATCACCATTCATTTCTTGACTTCCTGTCGCCCATTCGCAGAGCCTCACTGCAGTGTGCTTGGAGCAGATGGCAAGGGACTGAAGCACCATTGCAGTAGAAACAGCGTTTAATTGCTTTAAGTAAATCGATATGAAGCAGCAGCACCCAGCGATTCCACACTGTATCAGACCCTCACTGCAATTACTCCATTGATTGGCCTGAGCTAATTGAAGGCTTACTGAAAAATTACTGAAGAGTTCACAAAGGCACAGAGTTCATTCAAAAACAGTGAGATTTACACTGTCAGATCAGATCACCAGTGGTTGAAATGATAGAAATATTATAGCTATATGATGGAATAATTATTCCTTTTTCCATTTCTATAACTGAAAATTCTGTGGCTGAAATTTGGGTGGAATAAACCATGGCACTTGGTAAACAAGTCATAACAATCATATACTTTATTGTGAATAAAATAATGAAAGGTCTCTTATAGATAGAAATTTAAACGTGACCTTTCTCTCTCTCCCCACTGAGGCATATCCCCTCAAAGAATAATAAGGGCACCAGACACATTAATTAGGCCCTCTATTTAGATAAAATGTCTGCAAGCAAATGTGAGGCTGTTAGTAATATTTCACCGAAAAATAATTCAATTCACTTTTTCATTTGGAGAAAATGGCACATCTATATTACTATGTACCATGTCTTCTACCTTCTATCTGCTTTTTTCCCATGTTCACATTTGCTTATTTCTGTTCTCACATCGCTCCCCTCTGCTACACTGATTGGGCCAAATTGGCATCTGGAGAGAAGGCTCCGGAAATGACTGTTAATTAAATAGCTGACAGTTTTCTTGCTGCTTTGTGACATGTGTGTGTGTATGTGTGTGTTTATGTGTACCAGCCACATGCCCTGACCTCAATCATACAGGTAACTGTTACAAATCTGTCAGCAGACACAACCAGATGTGACATTTTATTCAGTCTTGTCATTCTCATAGCTGATGACCTGAACTAGCTTGTACATCTAAACATCACACCATACTTCATTTAAGGTATCTCTTATGGAAAATGTTTTTTTTTTTTTTTTTTTTTATCTGATGATTACAGTTTTTCAAAAAAAAATCCATAATTAAATATCGGATTAACTGTTATTCTATAAATATAATATTTCATATTA
Source organism: Cranoglanis bouderius (assembly GCA_023630585.1). Classification (NCBI taxonomy): domain Eukaryota; kingdom Metazoa; phylum Chordata; class Actinopteri; order Siluriformes; family Cranoglanididae; genus Cranoglanis; species Cranoglanis bouderius. The sequence goes on from CM042544.1 coordinate 22,681,926, forward strand.
ATAAGCTAAGAAACTGATATAACCTCCCATGTACAATTTATTCATCAGATCAAAACTAACATTTCCACAGCACACTAAACTCTTTATGGTTTTGAAATATCATTCATTAAAAAAAAAAAAACCATTAAGGTCATTTTAATTTGGCTTTATAAAGCCATCCCTATTAAAATAAACCTTTTATTACTCAACCACTTAAATCCATACTTATTTCTTCTCATGTTTCTGTAAAAACCTAAAGAACTTCATCCAGTAAATAGAAGTTCATGTAAGTAAATCTTCAGCAACCGCTTATCCTTAACACTGGAATACACCCTGGATGCGACTACACACCAGTCCATTGCATGGCGCCATGCACACACACATTCACACACTTATTTACACCTACAGGGAATTTGGCATAGCCAGTCCACTTACGTGCATGTTTTTGGGACGTGTGAGGAAACCGGAGCACCAGGAGGAAACTCCCATGGACACTAGAGAAACTCTACACAGACAGCTGAGGATTGATCCAAGGTTCCTGGATGTGTGAGCTGGCAATGTGTGTGTGTGTGTGTGTGTGTGTGTGTGTGTGTGTGTGTGTGTGGCAGGTTCTGCAATGATGACTGTAATGGCATATATTTCACCCAAACACAAATGTAAACTTACATTATAACCTGATGATAATGTATGCTGTTGTGTTCTATTATACTTGTAAACAAATTGTTTATTAAGGCATGAGGTTATGATATTAGGTTAACTGGAAAAACACAAATATGCATGTGCGCACACACACACACACACACACACACACACACACACACACACACACACACACACACACACACACACCACCCGGTTAGGACCTCTCTTTGGCTCTGTGCCTAGTGAGTGTAATTTGGATGAGTGCTGCTTGCTTGCCTTTGGGCTCATTAACAACAATATAAACAGTAATTACAGTGATCGCCTAATTAATTCATTAAAAACTGAAGGAAAAAAGAAAAGCGCTGTATAGTTAAGAACTGCAAGCAAAGATAATTTTACGATAAAGCTATCAGCATAATTAGCAATTTCATGTACAAAAATGCAATTCTGATAATTAAAAGTGTTTCTTTTTTTTTTGTATTCTCCCCTTCTATTGTTTACAGAGACTTTGTGAAGTCGCCTTTCCCAAGTGAATAATTATTCTAATTCTGATTATTTTCTGACTGAGATCCATCACCTGATAAATTAAATAAATAAATCTCCTTAAATAATTTCTTTTGTTTTGGGAATAAGATTTGAGCACATTTCAGTTTGGGGGATGTGACTCTGTAGAGGAAAAAGACCATGAAATTACAATCTCTTCATTATTCGTCTTAATTAGTTTAATTAGTCAGTTGTGGTAAGTTAAAAAGGATTAACACCCAAAAGAGGTTGATTAATTGTGGTGTTAGAGATGTATGGAAATAATCACAGTTCAAATGAGGTGAAATTAGATTTGAACTTACCGTTATTGTTACATGATATTTTGATGGAAAGAAACTTGACGTGGCTTCAACGTCAATGAATAGGACAGAGACCCCCTTTTCTTTACAACTTAATTAACATTCTTCAAAATAATTGTTATATCTACACCTCAGAAAGAAATAATTAATAAATTAATAAATTATTCATTATAATGTACAATCTTTTAGACCAGTTATTCCATTTCAGATGACATTATTCAGCTATTCAAAACAATCGACAAAATAAAATAAAAAAAAATCATTTTAAAGAACAAAGTGGCTTCCTATTTGGACTGGATTACCAATAAACAGTCCGCTAAAGGATTTATGCAGTCAGTGTACTTTTGGGAAGACTGGCATACCTCACAAAGTACGTTTTGTTTTGACATCCAAAATGTTTTCTTTTCACTTTAAATGAATGATCTGAACTCAGTTGGTCATTCCCTTTTTAGATACTTAGAACTTGGCTGATATATTTGATTGGATAGATCATTAGTTTTCTGAACAGACAATTGTTATACATATTTCCATTTCCAACGCTTTACATCAGTATGAGTGAGGGCGATCATACATTAATGATGAAAGAAGAAAGCTGGTCATGCTTTGTACTGGGATACGACTGAATGAGCTGCTGGGCCTCATGTAGACAGAGGGACAGCCATGCCAGCTGACTGGGTGCCAGGGATGGAAACTTCCCTCAATTAACACGAATTACTGACAGTCTGCCAGCTATCAATGCCTGGCATCAGCTTCAAGACTAGCAGCCAAGCGGAGAAAGAGGTGGAAGCATGGTGCAGCAGGGAGCATGTGTACGCTTCCGCATCACATGAACCCTAGTGTTAATGCTTGTGTGTGTATGTGTTCGTCTTCATGCAGCAGTGTAGGTATTTATCAATTATTATTATTCATTTCCATTTCTAGCACCGTAAAGTAGACGATAAATAAATTCCACTTCCAACACAGGTCAACAAAACAATCTACATTGAGAGAGCTTTCAAATACCAGTTCCATTTAGAAAGTTCATTTCCAACATTTCTCTACTGAATGCTTTACTTTATCTTTCCATTGTTGAAAAACATCCATGCTATTCTATTTAAACAACTTATTTTAGAACAGTTGTAAAGGCAAAGCATGAACATAGAGATGGGTAATGATAGATCCAAAAGCAAGGTCAGAGAAATTCCACAGCAAGCTTCCCTCTGAATCTGGTAATAGAAAAACAAGTTAAGCTGAAAAACAAACTTCATCCCATTCATCCACTATAAGTGCCAGGTGGCCACCTGAAGTTAGAGGCCAGTTCTTTCTTTGGCCAGTTCTCCAGTGGGCACAGCATAGTTCAGCCAAAGCCTATGAAACCTCTTCCAACAAACAGAGACACAGACAAATGTAAAATCAGACCAATCACAAGGGGCCACTTACCTGCATAGCCCAACGACCTCACCAGGGTCATGCAGAATTCATAGTGGAATCAATTCATTCAATTTCATTCATTCATCCATCATGAGTAACCACCTTTATCCTGATCAGGGTCACAGTGGATCAGAGACTGTGCTGGGAATGCTGGGCATTAGGCTGAAATGCACTCTGATTGTGATGCCAGTCCATCACAGGGAACCACACACACACACACACACACACACACACACACCCATCCTTTGTTCCATTTAGAGCAGCCAATCCACCAAAAGGTATGCTTTTTGGGAGATGAGAGGAAACCAGAGAACACTGTCCTGCCCCAGAATAGAATAAAAAACATTTTAAAAGCAGTTATACTTTACAATTCAGATAATCTAAAAAAAAAAAAACAACAACAAACAAACAAAAAACAAACAAACAAACAAATAAAAAAACCTTTACAAAGAAGAAGAAGACCGGAATTTCCATCTATTTTTTTTTCTCATTGCACTGGAAAGAGTACTGTGTTGTGCATCCAGTTTCTTTAGTTTTCCAGTCAGCAGCAAGGTTGTACCAGTGTCAGATGATGTTTAACTAGGTTCAACTTGGCTATCTTGTGAGCTTTGCTTGTGATTGTGAGAGTAGAACACAAAACCCACAAACAGAGATAAACCCTGAGGTGACTATACAGACATAAGGAGGTAAAAGATTGCACTGGAAATAGCACATTGAGTCCAACGTCTATAGTCTACCAATCAGCAGCACACATTTTCTGTAAGAGAGATGAAAATCTCTCAACTTTCCACTTCTAGTAGAGTTCTGTTGAGAATAATGTTAGGGTGATTATTTTTTAGTAAAAGCCAGCCATATCTATTTATGTAACCCTACCCATTGACAAAGTGGGTGAGGCTGACCAAAACATGGCTGCTAAAGTTTGGCAGGGGTGTTGACTTCAGCACCATGGAGAGCAGCAGTATCGGAGACACAAAGTGTGCAGATCACAAAATCCTACTTGCTCTCACATGTTTGATGATCAGAGTTTAAGTTAAAAAAAAAAAAAAAGTATTTAGTTATTAACAGAAATTGTCACAGCAATAGGCTGTAGAAAATGTACAAAATACGACATGCAAAAGAGTAAGTGCGCCATCTGCTGGTCAGAAAATCCACACGAGTTGATAGAACTGATAGGGCTCAAATCATTTGACTAAAGTTATTTGGAAAATAGACTTTATATAGAATTCATTCAAGCAGTTTTATTATTATTAATATTTTTTTGCAGGAATCTTCATTACATTCAATATACAACAAACGTTTAATTTACCTACTAATTAAAAACTATTTTCAAACATTGTATTAATTGCTTGTTCACAACTACTGATGAGGTCTAAAAAACAAACAAACAAAAAAACAATACTTCATATGAATTCTTAATATATAGGTATTTCATTACTCCTTTTTTCTACTTGCTATCAGTGGGTTTGAAAATTATTCAAACCTCTTCAGATTTTGCACATTTTTAATAATTACTTGATTTAATTTTATTGTGTTAAAATGCACATATCCTCAGAGTGCACACGTCCTCAGACTTGGGCAAAGTTTAACCTTTAAGACAGGGACCTGACGCATACACCCAAGACAACACTGGAGTGGCTTCAAGACAAGTCTCTGAAGGTTCTTGAGTGGCCCAGCCAAGGCCCAGACTTGAATTCCATTGAACATCTGTGGCAGTTCACAGATGCTCCCCATTCAACCAGATTGAGTGTTAGTTCTTGATTTTTCTGGTCAGAGTGATCATGCTGACCCCTGTCCACCATCAAAGCTCCTACAGTGGGCACATGAGCAACAGAACTGGACCACGGAGCAATGGAAGAAGGTGTCCTGGTCTGATGTATCATGTTTTCTTTTCTTCATGTGGATGGCTTGGTGCATGTACCTCGCTTACCTGGTGAAGAGATGGCACCAGGATGCACTATGGGAAGAAGGCAAGTCGGCGGAGGCAGTTGACTTGACCTCCAAATTCCCCAGATCTCAAAACTTGTGCTGGACAAACAAGTTTGATCCATGGAGGCCCCACCTCACAACTTACAGGACTTAAAGGATCTGCTACTAACGTCTTGGTGCCAGATACCACAGCACACCTTCAGAGGTCTTGTGGAGTCCATGTCTCGACGGGTCAGAGCTGTTTTGGTGGCACAAGGAGGACCTACACAATATTAGGCAGATTGTTTTAATGTTATATTGTTATGTATATTGCTGAAATTTGTGTTTAATGGAACGTCCTGTTGACATTGTTTTCACATTGTTTCACAACGGTTATTAGTAACGGCTACTAAACTTAACGGTTATAGCATCGTTATTGTTATTTCCTGTGATTATTATTACAGGAATATCTAATCTACCACTAGATGGCAGTAAGATCATGGTCTCAACATAACATTCTCAATTTCTCGATATAACAGTAACTGCATATAGATCTGGCCAGGTTACTGAGGATTGAATGAATGAATGAATGAATGAATGAATGAATGAATGAATATAACAGCATAACAGGCTGATTACATGTAGCAAGAGTGAGTTTTGTCGTGTCAAAATGCAGATTCCTCAGAAATGGTGGGAAGAGGAGAGTGGCATCCAAACTGATGACTATCGTAGATCCAGCTCCATCCATGTCAGGCTAGTACAAGATACAAGGAGTACAACAGAGCACAATAAAGTATCTATCTATCTATCTATCTATCTATCTATCTATCTATCTATCTATCTATCTATCTATCTATCTATCTGTCTGCCTGTCTGTCTGCCTGTCTGTCTGCTTAGTTTGTGATTGAGATGAAAGTGTTGTTTTAATTTTTATTTTTGCATGGTTTCAAACAGAATGGACTACAGTTACTGACAACTGGGATTAAATGATTTTAGATAGGATTAACTTGGATTTTGTGTGGATGTAAAGACAATAAACAGGTCTGAGGTGTCTGGACTAACGTGCACAAGCCAGCTGTGTTTGCAGCTGTAATCTAAAAATAGGTTGCTGAAATTGCAGATTCAACTTTTCCCAGTATTACTATTTACTAGACACTTGTATAGAAGCCAGTTGTGTTAAAGATATTAAACGATGAACAGCTCTCCTAGGTGCCTTTATTCATTCTGGCGGAAATTCAATCCGTAAAATTGTATTGGGGGGTAAAACATTAACTTACTGAGGCATTTTAGAGTAGTTAAGAGTCATGTTTCCCAAAGTCACTGCCCTTTTCAACCACTTGGCCAAGAAGTACATTTATCTCACGTGCTGTGTTTCCGCCAGAGTTATATAAAGACTTGTAGCTGAGCTTCAGAGGAACTTTAGCATCTCTAACCTGACATTCTTTCTGCGTGATAATGCACATATAAGGGCATTTAAAGGTGAGGAGGAAAAAAAAAAAACAACTTCAGTCGGGCTGCAGGAGGGCGTACATGGCGCGTGAAGTGACGTCATCCGACCTTCCTGAGGCCATTCAGCAGCGCCGCGCACGAGAGCTGCAGTCTTCCTCATAATTTCGCGTTTTATTTATCTCTTTTTTTTTTTTTTTTTTCTACGTTGCTTTTTCTCCTGTTTATAACACCCACAGCCTGCAAGGTGTCATATCCATCGGCAGAGGTTTGGCACAGGTGAGTTGTTTCTCTCTGAGCTTCGTCAGGAGGACACAAACTTTGTTGTTCCGCTGTTTAGCTTTGTGCTAACTGGAAACACGACTTGTTTGGTGCAACTTGTTGCTCTTGTATGGGCGGTTAGCTCGCTAGCTAAAAGTAATCACGTAGACAGTTACAGAGAGACGGCTGTGCTTGTGTTTAACTTCGTACTGTACGTTGGAGCAGTGTAGGAGCGGGTTTATTATTATTATTATTATTATTATTGTTTGATGATATATAGCAGTCAATTAGCTAATGGGAAGTTTAATCGAGGCAACACGTTAGCGATAATTAAGTCACACCGAGTTTTAGTAGTGAACTGTTTTGATTCAGACCGCTCGAGATGTTTATCAGAGGATCGTCCATTTCGTGCTTCAGACAGCAACAGCTAACTAACGGTGTTTTACGGAAACATTCGTAAATAATTGTCATTCCTCTATATCGCTTGTATACACTGGAACGACATGTCATTTCTCCAGGACCAGGTGCAACACGGAACTGTACACAAGACTACATGAAGTGCAGATACACAACAGTGTGAGATGAGTGCAGGACAATAAATACACAGGACATGGACTGTAAACTCTATATTATTTGTATTGTAGTAGCAATATTAGCAGCAAAAACAAGTTCCATAATAAGTGTTGAGTAAAAACCTCCAAAAAATTCTCCAAATCTGTGGTAAGGGTCAGGAGTTACGTCCATTTTTCCAGGGTCAAAGTCCCTGAGCACCAGATACAGCTGTGCATTAATTGCATCTTACTTGACCAATTTCTTATTGATATGACCGAATGAACCTTGTGGATTTTTAAAATCAGACATTTTTGAATTTATTCATGTGGCAGAAGTGACTTTAATGCTGTCCAGGTGTTGTATAAAGTACCCAATATTTGAGTAAAAGTAAAGATACCTTTTTGGAAAGTAACCCATAAAGAAATACTTTATATACTATATATAATGCAGTACTGTGCAAAAGTTTTAGGCACACGCAAAGCAATGCTGGAGAGCAAAGATGCTTTCCAAATAATGAAATTAAATGTTTCTACATTAAAACAAAGTCAATATTTGGTGTGACTAAAAATAATTTTTTAAAAAAGTTTTATGAGGAAATGAGCTGGTCAGTTTTATTGAGCATCTTGCAGAACCAGACACAGTTCTTCTGGAGACTTTGACTTTCGCACGCACACACACACACACACACACACACACACACACACACACACACACACACACACACAGAGTGGTGCTTGAAAGTTTGTGATCCCTTTAGAACGTTCTATATATCTGCATAAATATGACCTAAAACCTCATCAGATTTTCATGGCAGTCCTAAAAGTAGATACAGAGAACCCAATTAAACAAATATGAGAGAAATATTATATACTTGGTCATTGTATTGGTGTAATTGGTATAATATAAACTAAGTACGAAAAACTTTGGAAGAAATTTTGCTAAAAAGTGGTAATTTCCCCTATACAGGGAGAGTTTTGGGACATCATATCACATGAAGCATCATTGTAAAGCAGTCTCTTGGTGTGTTTTTGCTTGTGAACATTTTTTTCAAGACACTTAAACATTTCGTGATTCACGGTTCGAATGAGGAATCGGAGCTTCTTTTAAAACAGACATTGCAATGGAAGTGAAACGGTTAGAATACAGGAAGAGGTTAAATCTACAGGTCTACAGGTGATTGACTGCTCTGCACCTGTGATGGCGGTAGGCATTTGGTTAAAGCTACAGTGCACGGGATATTAAAAATCGTTATTGAATCAGGCTAGAAAATACTGTATAATACGATGTTCTTAAGCTGCAGTGCTGCAATAGTAATTTGCACTCAGCACTCTGTTAGGGGTGTCTGGTCCATGTTGGTAGGGAATTTGTTTCATATGCCAGCTCAGATGCATCAAATGTAATCACGCACCAACTTTTAAGCGTGAAAGAAGTCAGACTGCATCATAATTGGCTGGAGGTGCAGCCAGTCAGACGAGACGCGGTATAAATAAAGCACAGGGGAGTGAGAGAGTGAATGAGTCTCATATAATATGAGATTTATTTTGATCTTTGTTCATGCTGAACGTTTAAGTCATTCTTTGATTTGGTGAGAAGCTAGTGAATGATGGCTGGTTTATTCACATTGTACACTTTCTATCATTACTACGTTGAGTAGTAGTTAGCTAGCTAGCTAGTGGAAAAGGGGGAGGTGTTGGGGAGTTTCTCTGTATTTTTATATTTTGAGTATTTAAATAAAAAAAATAAAAAAATTCCCTGTTTGTGTCTGATCGGTGTCTTTTTATCGCATGTTGTGGGTTGTGGCTGGTCTGCTGACACTACAGTTCCTCCAGGGTTTTGCAGTCCCAGAAATGAACGCAAAATCAAGCGAACTCCACAATATTTGGAAGAGCTTGCAATTTTTCAAAATTACCGCAGATCTGGGCCAAGACGCATCACGTGACGTCATCGCAACGCGCATTCAGCCAAAGCCCTCATCGATTCACGTGCATCGAACACGAGTACCGCTGAAAGGTCTCATTTACCAACAGACATCGCTGCGAAAGACTGTGCAAAACAATTATGGACAATTTTACCAATTCAAGTAGTTTCCCACAAAAAAAAAAAAAAAAAAGCACAAAAAACCTCCAGTTTGCATCGCAAATCGCAAAATCAAACATTTTTGGTCACAATAATCACAACAAAAACAACTCTGCGAAATCCTGTAGGAACGGACACTATATGATTTGCACTAACAGACTGGAGAACAAAACACACAGGTAAATATAAATACATGGAGAACACTGGATGGATTTAAAAAAGAAAAAAAAAAAAAAAACCCTAAGGAAATGACCAGGAGTAATAGTTTTGTTCTCTGCGCTAGTTTTAGCTCGGTAGCTAGATTTCGCTGCCTCTAACCAAAGGTGGAGCTTGATCACTTTTAAAAATCAGCCGTGCTTGCGGGCGGGTCGGCCGATTACCTTAAAACGCTTTGAACGGGCCTGATTAATCAGGTGCGCTGATCAATCGGGTGACGGCAAATAAGCGCACGGGTGTATATAAGTAGCTAGGTAATGCTTTTAAAGAGATGCCTCAATACCAGTTTTCTCAGACCAAGTACAAGTGTGAATATTTTTTTTTTAACTTGTTGAAAGCCAAATCTACTAAGATTTATGCATAATGGAACATTTTATTTCACTGTGTTTGTGTTGGTTGCTGCTGTGTGCTGCTAGCAATGCGCTCCTCATGTTAAGTTTTATTTTTAATACGTTATGGTGTTTAGACCGTATGTTTAATACAGGGTGTGAGGTTGGCTGACCTGAGTGTACGACGAGCAGCATCAGGGAATGTGCTCATTAAAGTTGGACTCAAGGTGCCTTGACTCACACATGCAAAGTATAGACCATGGCAAGCGAGTGGAAAGGAAGTGCGCATCTCACTGCCCGCAGAACTGAAATGCTGTCACAGCCGACATTTGTAATGACCACGCTCGCTGATGCTGCTCTGCATGCTCAGCCACCCTCACGCTCTCTAGTAAAGATACTGTTTAAATGGTACAAAGATGTTCTGACAGGCTAAATGTGTTGTCGGAAGATACTGTAGTACCTCCTCTTGGTATTCTCTCAGCTCCAAGTTTGCAGTTTGCTTGGATTTGATTGCCATCATCAAACAAGATCACTTATTTTGTGCCATCTGTCATTAGCACAGAAATATTTGATAGGCTTAAGTCATGTAGTAGCAAGTATAATAGGATGTTGGTGTCTGAGTTTTTTTTGTACGGGTACGAATAGATGACCTCTGTATCAGACCAGTACCGGTGTGCGTATAAATGCATCACTAGTCAAAATAGTTGTTGTTGTTGTTGTTGTTGTGCCACAGTAGCATTAAATGCAGCCTGCTTTCATGCCTGGTGTATTTAATCCATGCACAAGCTTAACATCAGTGAGCATTATGCAAATGACTTTGCAGACTCGTGTGTGTGTGTGTGTGTGTGTGTGTGTGTGTGTGTGTGTGTGTGTGTGTGTGTGTGTGTGTGTGTGTGTGTGTGTGTGTGTGTGTGAGAGACTTGGTTGAACTCAAAATTTTTTTGTGTTTTGTGTTATTTAGGAAAATGTATGTGGTATTTTTATGTGACATTTATGATATGACATTTTTAAAACCCATACTTAAGCACTGTCCTAACAGTTTCTTTGCAATGGAAGAACTGACCTCATTAGATTCATAGATTCAGCCCTTTAGAGATTAACTAAATATACCATTAATATCATTCTGCAGTAAATAATTATATGATGGATTGTTTCAGGAATTCGGCAGCTGTGACCAACATTACGTGCAGATCTGGGTTTGATCACAGCCACACATTGAATGGTCAGAAGACAAAGCCAAGTTAACATGCTCTCCTTGTTAAACTCACAAATTTAATTTCTGACTAAATACTCCCACGAGATGTTACCAACAACCGTTCTGTTATCTTTACTCTAGCTGTTATCTAAATCATAATGGAGATTATTCCAATCACCTCGTCTGATCATGTCTTGGGGTCTCAACCTAATGTATGACTATCGGCAATAATTTGTCCAAGCAAAGTAATTAATTAAATGAAACATATCATGTTCTAGGAAAATTTGATAATTTTTGTAGATGGAGATGGTTGAACGTTCTTTTTCTTTCAAGCCCAACCCACAAATCCCTGATAATTTGAGTCCAATGAACATTAGTGACACTGATGCAAACAGAAATGACATGCACACAATTGTGTATTTTGCTCATTTTCTCGGTCTTTTTGCAGTGACGCACATCATCTGCAGTGAGAGTTTAACGGAGATTACTGTTCATTCTGTCACTTTCTCTCTCTCTCTCTCTCTCTCTCTCTCTCGAAGGAGAGGCAACATAATGTGAGGGCCAAGACCATAAACTGTTTGGAGACGTTAATTTCTCTTCAGTAGACCAAAGGTTTATGTCACATAAGGATACTATCTTCTATCTTATGAAGTTGTTTTTTTTTTGATGTAATTCACAAAGAATGATTTTTGTCCTTTTGATAGAAACATAGTTTGTTTACATGGAATGCTTAGCTTTCTATAGGTATGCAAGACTGTGGAAAATATTTATTCAGATGAGAGCCAATATAGCACTTGTATGATTTTCTGGCACTTTCTTGTGCTAAAGAGAACTAGAATTGATTTAAAGAAATTCAATCACTGGGAAAGTTTGCCCATTGGCATGGCAAAGAGTCACTGTGCTCCATTTGTGAACCTTTGTGAAATTGTTCCCATACACAAAATATACAATTAAATAAGTAACATAATAAAACTTCTAGCATTTTGTTTTCTCAGTCCACATTACAACTCGAAAACGGCATTTTCAAATTCATCTACTTGGGAGACAGTTTTCAAAAAAGCTTTGTTTGCTGGAAAAAATGGCATCTTAGTGTGGACGGAAGGCCAAAATGTAGAGAAAAAGATGCGTTTTCAAATTTATGCGGATTAATGTAGACGTAGCCTAAGATTTGAATTCGAGCCCTATCGTCCCGCTCATAATCTGGCAGTTCTGTTTTTGCCATTTTGCAAATGAAACCACTTCACAGGTTTTCAGACAGGCCCAGACGGTGTTACACCAGCCTGTTTGAAAACCTGTGCAAAGTCCCCTCATGCTTCAAACGCTCCACCATCATCCCCATCCCAAAGAAACCCAAAACTACTGGACTTAATGACTATAGACCTGTGGCTCTAACGTCTGTGGCCATGAAATAATTTGGAAGTCCGGTTTTGGCTTACCTGAAGGACATAACTGGACCCTTACTGGACCACCTGCAGTTTGCCTACAGAGCAAACAGGTCTGTGGATGATACAGTCAACATGGGTCTGCATTACATCCTGCAACATCTAGACAGACCAGGGACTTATGCGAGGATCCTGTTTGTGGACTTCAGCCCAAACTTCCTCCTGCCCAAATTAACTCGGCTCTCCGTGCCCACCTCCGTCTGTCGGTGGATCACCAGCTTCCTGACAGGCAGGCAGCAGCTAGTGAGGCTGGGAAAATTCTCATCCAGCACCCGTACGATCAGCATGGGCGCCCCCCAGGGTTGCGTCCTCTCCCCACTGCTCTTCTCCCTCTACACCAATGACTGCACATCTAAAGACCCCTCTGTCAAGCTCCTGAAGTTTGCAGACGACACCACGCTCATCGGCCTCATTCAGTACAGAGACGAGTCTGCTTACAGACAGGAGGTTAAAGAGCTGGCTGTCTGGTGCAGTCTTAACATCCTGGAGCTTAACACGCTCAAAACTGTGCAGATGATCGTGGACTTTAGGAGGAACTCCCCTGCTCTCCCCCCACTCACCATCATGAACAGCACTGTAACGACATTCAGGTTCCTGGGTACCACTATCTCTCAGGACCTGAAGTGGGACAATCACATTGAGTCCATTGTGAAAAAGGCCCAGCAGAGGCTGTACTTCCTTCGCCAGCTGAAACAGTTCTACTCCTCGAATCCGTCCTCAGCACATCTATAACTGTCTGGTTCAGCTCAGCTATTAAATCTGACCTCAGAAGACTACGCCAGATAGTCCGGACTGCTGAGCTAATCACTGGTACAACCCAACCTTCTCTCCAAGAACTGTACTCATCCAGAGCGAACAAAAGGGCTAGCAAAATCACTCTGGACCCCTCACATCCAGCACACTACCCCTTTGAACTGTTGCCATCTGGTCGACGCTACAGAGCACTGAGCACCAGAACGACCAGACACAGGAACAGTTTCTTTCCTCCGGCAATCCATGTCATGAACACTTAACAATAATCTTGGAACACACAACATTATATACATTATCTACTTAACAAACATACTTATTTACATTTCAAATTTGCACATATAATACCTGTACATACATACGTAATTGTCTACATTATATTTTTGTGTTTTACTTTTTTGTACATTGTCTATTTTGTATATTTTTATATTATTCTTTGTATTATCTGTGTCCTGTCTTGTCACTGTCGTTCTGTTGCTCTGTGGAGCTCCTGTCACTAAAACAAATTCCTCGTATGTGTAAACATACCTGGCAATAAAGCTCATTCTGATTCTGATTTCCGACATGCTGTCTTATCAACCTTAGACTAGACAGGTTGCGTTATTTTTCAATGAATAATATATCAGTGAAATGAAAATTCAATGAACTGAAAATCAATAAACTGTGGCCATCAGTGTTGATGAATTGTAGTTCTAAACTGTGAACTAATATGGCTATGTACAGTTGGTGTCCAAAAATAGGGTCCTTAAGTACATCTGCACAGCTGTCAGTTGTTATGGACACCTGGTGGCACACACTCATTTCCTAAGGGACATATGCATCTTTCAGTCTTTGAGTAATTATCTCACGACTGTGTCATTGGGAAAACAGGCTACTGGCAGGCATTTGCTCTGCTGGTTTCCTCATCACTAAAATGAAGTGCTAGACTCAAATACAATGTGTTTTCCTTGTGCGACCTGACTTCTACAGATGATCACTAACGTGTCTTTTATGCATTTCATCACGCCTCATGAATGCACTTTTTATGGGCATCTCAATCTATACCCACATGTACAGTTGCAGCCCCCACTGCAAATCAGGTTTATTGTCAAAATTTACAGACTTTCAGCTGTTTGCAATGAACAAATCAAACAAAAGCACGGGACGGGGCAAAAAAAGAAACCTGTCAACGGTTGCAACCAGATGAGAAGGCAGGTTGTGGAAAAACCCTCGAGTGACCGCAAAAGACCTGCAGCATGACTTGGTGGCAACAAACACTGAGGTTTCAGTGAGCACAGTAAGGCGCGTACTAAACGCAGAAGGTTTTCACGCCAGAACTCCCAACACGTACACCGCTACTGACCCAAAAGCACAAGAAAAGTCTGTTCTGTGAAGCGATGAAACAAAACTGGAACTTTTCGGCACGATGGATCAGCGGTATGTCTGGAGAAAGAAGAATGTCCACAGTCAAGCATGGTGGTGGCGACTCTGTGACTCTCTGGGGCTGCTTTGCATCCTCTGGCACTAGAAACCTGCAGTGTGTGAAAGGCAAGATGAATTCATTGAAATATGAGGAAATTCTAGAAAACGTCATGCCGTCTGTGAGGAAGCTGAAGCTTGGGCGTCACTGGACCTTCGAACAGGACAATGATCCCAAGTATTCCTCAAATTCCACCGAGGCTTGGTTGCAGAAGTCGTCCTGGAAGATTCTACAGGGCCATCACAGTCACCTGACTTTTTGATTGGAAGAAGGCGGTTGCAGCACGCAAACCCAAGAATATTACTGAACTGGAGGCCATTGCTCATGAGGAATGGGCTAAGATTCCCCAGGAACACTGACAGAAGCTGGTGTCTGGCTCTGCATCTCATTTGCAGCAGGTCATAACAGCAAAAGGGTGCTCTACTAAGTACTAAAGATGCTTGCTATGAAGGGGATGAATAATTTTGAGACTGGAGAAGTCATTATACGTTGCATTTTCATTTGAATTTGGGGAAACCACTTGAAGCATTTGTTGTGTTGAACCATTTCAATTGCTTTTGTTTGATTTGTTTGCAAACAGCTGAAAGTCTGTACATTTTGACCATAAACCTGATTTGCAATGGCGGTTGAATAATTTTGATTGCAACTGTACATCTTCTGCTAGACTGAATTTAATAAAAACCAGTTATGTTTGTGTGAGGTCTCGGAGTTTGTCATTAGGAATAACGCTAGAGAAAGCATTGCAATTTTGTCATTTGTGAATCATGAATGCCTGTGATTCATCAGACCACACAAAGAACAATCATCAGAAACCTCTGTAATTAGTTAGTGTGCTAGCATAAGATACAAGGCAGATATTTTATGTTGTTGGCTTTATCCTTCATTCTTCAGGCATTTGCACATATGATTATGAGATATATATATATATATATATATATATATATATATATATATATATATATATATATATATATATATATATATATATATATATATATATATATATATAAGAAAGCCTTGTGGACCTTGTAAACTCACTCATGTATAAATGGCTGATTTTCTTGGCCAACTGACTGTCAGCTTGTCCTACTCTTCACTTTCTTGTTCTTAAAACAAAAGAGGAGACAAAACACTATATTTTTAATAAATACACTTCAAAAATAATTTGATTTAAAAATAATTGAGCATCCAACTAATTTTGATGAGCTCTAGTGGATATGAAATCTGGAGCTCAAACACTCAAGATGGTGCAAACTAAACCAGAAGTTAACAAGTAGTATTTAATATGTCTCTCTGTATATTTGTCTAGAGTTGTAACAGATATCACCCACACAGATCTGTTGGCGAATGTAACCACAGATTCGAGATGAGTCACTTAGCCATTCATTGTTTCAGATTCATGAGCAGCCAGTCTTCATGATGAGGTGTGAAACGTTGCACACAGTTTGCCTCCACAGAGCAACCAGCACTGCTAGAGCAAACACATTAAAGCCTCCATATGAAATGAGATGGGACGTTTTTCTGTCTGTGTGGGCTGAGAATCGTGACTGCTGGCTCTCTCATGAGGAAGAGAATTGAAGCACAAGTAGGCGTGCTGTAGCTCCCCCACACAAGCATACACACACCTGCTAGCATCTCCACTACTGCATGCTGTATTCTGTGCATTTAAGCAGAAACCCACATTAGCACAACATGTTTCCAAGGAGACGAGTGTGCTGCTGTTATCTTATACTTTACCTGTTAATGGTGCTGACTATGAAGATTCCATAGTGAAATGTTGCTATCTTGATTGATTAATTTGATTGTAAAACAGAACTTGCTATAGAAAATCACTTAATCAACTCTTACTTTACAGAGTTGTATCATTTTAAAATTTTGCACAGTTTAAGACCTGTGTTCCCAATTATCCATTTAAAGGAATATTTAGGCCCTGTTCACACCTGGTATTAACATCTGTCTGAAGTGATCCGATCACAGGTGGACAACCGAAAAACACAGCAGTTTACACCTGGCATTTTGAGTGGGTTTCCTGTGACCACTTGTGATCATATTTCATACATCATTTCCGGGTGTGTCACACCTTTTATTGTGGCAGACTTCTGCTGCATATCCTATCTAGTGTACCTGTATGGGCTGCTTTAAACATTTCAGTTGCATGGTCTGCTAACAAAACACATAAATGAACTGGAGATGAGATGAAAAAAGCTATGTAAAGCAGCTGTTTTTGTCTCTGCTGTTATAGCATCCCCTTTATCAATGAGCCTAGAAGTGGAGAACTCAATTCAGTGCAATTTCCAGACAGTCTCATAATTATTACTGAGACAATGAGAGGAAGAAACCTTGAGAGGAACCAGAGACAAAAGGGAATCCATCCTCTTTTGGGTCCCCCTATACTGTAAGTGAGATTACCACCTTCTCTCGCATCATTGGAAGGCACACATGATGATAATCAAGTAGCGGCAGCACAGACCCACAGAAAAGTCACATTCCAGGGAATCAAGAAAAGCACCAGGTCCAGCAGGTGAACAGCTTTCGCTTAAGAGCATACAAGGCCTGCATGCTAGGGCATTTTATGTTCAGAAGAATTTCCTGGACTGTTAGATTACAGTCTTCAGTTAGTGATTCAGCCAGATCCCCAGATATGGGCAAGCTGGTTGCGGGTGCCAAATCTCACAGTCCACTTGGGACAGAAGATCTGCTTCTGCTGGAAACCACCCAAGTGTTCTGACAACTTGTGAAAGCAGCAGTGGGACACAAGGTCTTGGTAGCCATCCTGTGGACACATGCAAGACCATGGTCTTGTAGTTAAATCCCGCACAATGTAGGAACAACTGTGGTAGCAGAGGAAAATATATAATAAATGGTGGGCCCATGGGGGGCTGTCCCAGCGGATTGTCTTTCGCTCTCTTACTAAGCACTGGCACTGCACTGTATTGCCAAAAGTATGTGCCTGATTATGAATCACAACCACAAAGTTGGAGGCACATACTGGTCTAGAAAGTTTTTGTATGTGGGAGCATTATGATTTCACTTCACTGGAACTAAGGGGCAGAGCCCAGACCTTTTCAAGCATGACCTTGCCCCTGAGCACACTAGCAAGGTGTATAATGACATGTTTTGCCATGTCCTTTCCAGACTCTTCTGTGACTGAAGGTGAAAGTGGTGACTCAGAAGATCATTGTCAGCCTGTAAGATGCTCTCAAAGGCATGTTCATGTTCCTGTAATAAGCAGCAATATGGATAAGTGGTTACCGATGCTATAAGGAGAGCTCTGTTGAAAAGTACAATCCTCCAAGTCATTGAATCATCTAGAGAGTAATTCGGACTGTTGTTGAGGAAATTCTTGTTTGTCATTGCTGGGCCTGGCTGTTTACAACTTGCATAATGTAAAAGCACTAGAATACTTTTTAGTAGTAACACTGTGCAAGTCTATTTTTAGACAAGAATGTTAGATTTTCAAAGAAGTACTTCTACATGATCCATTAAATGTCTGTTGCCATGTCTGTTCTATTTTAAATAGTAGCTTTATCATTAATCATTATCATCAAAGCTTTGTTAATACACTGTGTGTCAGTTCATTAAACAATTTTGTTGCATCATTTTCACTATGAGGTCTTTTTTCTTAGTTAGTTTTATCATGTATTTTCATACAAAATTCATTGTATAGTAATTACACAACCTACGGTTTTTGTATATCGCAGAATAAGCCAACACATGGACTCAAGATTTGGGTGGATTTATCGACCCATTTCTTTGCTTCTCACAGTTCTTTGAACGTCTTGTCACACCCATCAAGAGAAGAACTACTAGAAATGTTTGTTACACCATTATCAATACCATTATGTTAGTATTAGTATAATTAAGTATAATTAGTATAATTAATCTATAATAAATCTAGTAAATTGATTTCATTCTGAAAATTCAAGAAATGATGGTGAATGTTATATACACTCACCATGCACTTTATTATGAACATCTGTACACCTATACAGATTCATACAGTTACCTAATCAGCCAATCATGTGGCAGCAGGGCAATGCATAAACTCCTCCAGATACGGACCAGCAGCTTCGGGTAATGTTCATATCAACCATCAGATTGGGGGAAAAAATGTGATCTGAGTGATTTTGAACGTGGCATGATTGTTGGTGCCAGACAGCTGGTTTGAGTATTTCTATAACTGATGATCTCCTTCACACACAACAGCCTCTATAGTTTACTCAGAATTGTGCAATAAAGAAAAATCATCCAGTGAGCTGCAGTTCTGTGCACAGAAACGCCTTGTTGATGATCGAGGTCAGCGGAGAATGGCCAGACTGGTTCGAGCTGACAGTAAGGCTATAGTAACCCTGATAACCACTCTGTACAATTATGGTGAGCGGAAAAGCGTCTCAGAATGCACAACACGACGAACCTCGAGGTGGATGGGCTACAACTGCATAAGACCACTTTAGGTTCTACTTCTGTCAGCCAAGAACAGAAAACTGAGGTTGCAGTGGGCACAGGCTCACCAAAACTGACAGCTGAAGACGAAAAATATAGCCTGCTCTGATGAATCTCAATTTCTGCTGAGGCACATGGATGGTAGAGTCAGAATTTGGTGCCAAGAGCATGAGTCCATGGACCCAACCTGCCTTGTGTCAACAGTCCAGGCTGGCGGAGATGGTGTAATGGTGTGGGGAATGTTTTCTTGGCACACTTTGGGCCATGCCGCAGGCTATTTGAGTATTGTTGCTGACCATGTGCATCCCTTCATGGCCGCAATTTACCCATCTTCTAATGGCTACTTCCAGCATAATGCACCATGTCACAAAGCAAAAGTCTCGAACTGGTTTCATGAACATGACGATGAGTTCAGTGTTCTTCAGTGGCCTTCCCAGTCACCGGATCTGAATCCAGTAGAACACCTTTGGGATGTGGTAGAGCGAGTCATTCGCAGCATTAAGGTGCGGGATGCAATCTTGTCAATATGGACCAGTATCTCACAGGATTTTTTCCAACATTTTGTGGAATCCATGCCACGAAGAACTGAAAGTCTTTTGAGCACAAAGGGAGGCCCTACCCAATATTAGTATAGTGTTCCTAAAAAAGTGCTTGGTGAGTGTATTTGTTTCATATGGTCTGAAATATTCCTTCATAGTTATAGCTTGTGGTAAAGCAAATGGTATAAGGCAAAGAGCCAAGTGTACAAAGATTTCGGGGGGGGGGGATTCCTTTTGGCACGCCTATGTAATTAGGTCCACATAATCCATGAGTCAAGTGTTACGTTTTCTGTGCTGCCTGGCCTTTTGTGCTCCCAGTCCTGTAGGACTTCAGTAATGACAAAGCCTTAAAATAACTCACTGTTGGAGGCCAAGACTAACAGACTGCTGGTTTTCCTCTGCAGATTAGCTGGCTCTGGGCTTTTCTCTCACAACTGTGGGGAACATCGCAGACATACAGCCAACTCTCTGTGTGAGTACTAAATGTGTGAATTTGTTGTGTGTGTTTGTGGTGTGTGGTGGGTTACATGTTTTTTTTTGTGTTAACATCCATGCACTGATTTGTTGTATACTAACTATATCATGCTTTCCATTATTATGTCAAATACATTTTTCCAAACCATTTATAGGGTTATATACAGTATCTCACAAAAGTGAGTACACCCCTCACATTTTTGTAAATATTTTATTATAACTTTTCATGGGACAACACTGAAGAAATGACACTTTACTACAATGTAAAGTAGTGAATATACAGCTTGTATAACAGTGTAAATTTGCTGTCCCCTCAAAATAACTCAACACACAGCCGTTAATGTGCAAACCGCTGGCAACAAAAGTGAGTACACCCCTAAGTGAAAATGTCCAAATTGGGCGCAAAGTGTCCATATTTTGTGTGGCCACCATTATTTTCCAGCACTGCCTTAACCCTGTTGGGCATGGAGTTCACCAGAGCTTCACAGGTTGCCTCTTCCACTCCTCCATGACGACATCACAGAGCTGGTGGATGTTAGAGACCTTGCAGTCCTCCACCTTCCATTTGAGGATGCCCCACAGATGCTCAATAGGGTTTAGCTCTGGAGACATGCTTGGCCAGTCCATCACCTTTACCCTCAGCTTCTTTAGCAAGGTAGTGGTCGTCTTGGAGGTGTGTTTGGGGTCGTTATCATGTTGGAATACTGCCCTGCGGCCCAGTTTCCGAAGGGAGGGGATCATGCTCTGCTTCAGTATGTCACAGTACATGTTGGCATTCATGGTTCTCTCAATGAACTGTAGCTCCCCAGTGCCGGAAGCACTCATGCAGCCCCAGACCATGACACTTCCACCACCATGCTTGACTGTAGGCAAGACACACTTGTCTTTGTACTCCTCACCTGGTTGCCGCCACACACGCTTGACACAATCTGAACCAAATAAGTTTATCTTGGTCTCATCAGACCACAGGACATGGTTCCAGTAATCCATGTCCTTAGTCTGCTTGTCTTCAGCAAACTGTTTGTGGGCTTTCTTGTGCATCATCTTTAGAAGAGGCTTCCTTCTGGGACGACAGCCATGCAGACCAATTTGATGCAGTGTGCGGCGTATGGTCTGAGCACTGACAGGCCGACCCCCCACCCCTTCAACCTCTGCAGCAATGCTGGCAGCACTCATACGTCTATTCTGCAAAGCCAACCTCTGGACATGATGCTCAGCACGTGTACTCAACTTCTTTGGTCGACCATGGCGAGGCCTGTTCTGAGTGGAACCTGTCCTGTTAAACCGCTGTATGGTCTTGGCCACCGTGCTGCAGCTCAGTTTCAGGGTGTTGGCAATCTTCTTATAGCCTAGGCCATCTTTATGTAGAGCAACAATTCTTTTTTTCAGATCCTCAGAGAGTTCTTTGCCATGAGGTGCCATGTTGAACTTCCAGTGACCCGTATGAGAGAGTGTGAGAGCGATAACACCAAACTTAACACACCTGCTCCCCATTCATACCTGAGACCTTGTAACACTAACAAGTCACATGACACCGGGGAGGGAAAATGGCTAATTGGGCCCAGTTTGGACATTTTCACTTAGGGGTGTACTCACTTTTGTTGCCAGCGGTTTAGACATTAATGGCTGTGTGTTGAGTTATTTTGAGGGGACAGCAAATTTACACTGTTATACAAGCTGTACACTCACTACTTTACATTGTAGCAAAATGTCATTTCTTCAGTGTTGTCCCATGAAAAGATATAATAAAATATTTACAAAAATGCAACTTACAGTATCTCACTTTTGTGAGATACTGTAAGTTGCAGCCATAGTATATGGAAGAGCACATGTGGCATGCTCCATTCATTTTCCATTTTGTTGTGTTGTGTGACCTGACCTATGACTCAGGAGCACAGCTAACTGTAGTGTCTGCTCTTGTTCCCATGACTCACTGGCAAGGGGAGATCTCCGGCCAGAGATTCCCATGCTCTGACATACACTTCGACCCAGAACACTTGCACACTTGTGTGTATGTGAGTGAGTAAGTGTGTGCTCCCATATGGCTGCACTAGTTGCAAATGTTCGTGTTGCATGTCGATAATAAAAATGTAATTTGATAAAGGTTTATGGCTTGAACAACATAATTGAGGTAAAGAATACAATAGGTTTATTGCTAAGATGTCTATAAATACTACTACAAAAATCTCTGCCCACAAAATGTTTTCTTATGGTCTGTTCACTGTCCAGTATTTAATTGAAAGATATAACATTTGCACAACACTTGGTTCTATCCACACAAACTAATTGAATCTACCTGTTTGGCAGTGCTGTCGTATCTGTCAACATTGTGAGTTTTTATTTATTTATTTGTAGGGATTTAATTTTTTATTTTATTTTAAATACATCTGTACATACATTATTCTACTGACTACCTGGACCACTGGTAGCTAGGCAACAGCAAAGATTCCTCTACGCTGAGCTGCTGCTGTCGCCTACCCACAAATGTTATCTTAATATGAGTATGACGCAACCAGTGCATTTGACATGAAGCCCATCCTATTGTGAGATGTTGTGTTTTGTAATGAGTGTGACATTAGTAGGTCAAATTCCAAATCTGCCATTCACCTGGTAAGCCACATTTTCCATCTGCATCTGTTTGAATGAGAGTATACAATGCATATGAAGGGCATGCAGATTTATTAAGTAGTCATTAAATTATGATGTTCAATAGACCGTGCCAAACTCTGGCACTACTCCTGCTTGGAAAATCTACAGGGCCTGGGCCGTAAGTGGAGTGATGATATTGGTGCATTTTTTTTAGCCATGTGTGAATGCTGTGCTGCTTTTAAACTACAGTCTTCCATTTAGGGATAGAGAATTCACCATGCTCACACAATATACAGGTCTGGATTAGAATATCCCTAAATAATGATGTCATGGAGGCTCTGTGGTCTAGTCCTTATTTGTTCTGATGATATCTTTGTTGGGATTCCAGCCAGGGGCTTGACCTTGTTTAAATTCACTACATAGCAGCTTCACCTTTTTTGTTTTAACCTCTTTTTAGGTGCTTTACATTGGCCTCTCGGTTAGAAGGAGATTCCATGTGAAATATCCTGTGCTGAAATAGCCATGAAGCAATAGCAGTATTTTAAACATTCGTTTACATCACTGTGTTAGACTGATAAGAAGACATCAGTACATAGAGTGTGTTTAAGGCTACCCTTAGTTAACACTTCTGAGGTGGCAAGATACTTGTAATCAGTGAGGGCCCTGTCGTCATCTCTGTTTGGTGTAAGCATGCAGGGTTTGTTTTTGTTTTTTTAGACACTTATCAGATCTGAAATCAGTGTTAATCAGTTGCTGTTAAGAAAATTGCAAGAATCTTTTAGCAGCTTCATAACAAGAGGAATGTACAGTGTTAATTGGGTAGAGGCTAAAACTGTTTCCTGCAATGATGGGGCTTATTGCCATCATCCTGTGTGTTTGTTCAAATATAACTAAGGTATTTTTTAAAAACAACTGAAGATTTAAGAATCAGTGTACATTTCCTAAAGTATGTTAAACGTCTCACAGCTTGTACATGTTCCTGTCCAGTGCGATAAACTGTAATGTTGTTAGAGAAATTGTTCAGTTATGGAGATGATGTAGACGGCAACCAGTGGTCTCACACTGTCTCATTAAAATTGCATAGCAACAAGTAGATGTTTAGATATTAGCACGTGATGCTGTATGGAGTAATGCATGTTTACAAGCAATGACTTACTCTTATTTCAGCTATTCGGCTATCATCATTATTATTGTTGTCGTATTTTATTATTTCTTTGTTCATAATAGCTTCTAATGGATTAGCTTTTTAAGTTTTCACAGAGTATTTTCAGTATTGTAAAAAGCTGCTTTTTATGCCTCTATTCTGAGGTGGTGGAGGCATTATTTTTTTCGTGTTGACTGTCCGTCCATCTGTCTGCACATACATCTGAGATTATTTGTTAGTGCGATCTCCAGAACGAGTTGTTGAATGTTGATAGTAGAGATGCACCGATCAACCGGCGAGGGACCGGAATCGGCCGATTTATCTAATCGCATGCTCGGCCCGGACCGGTGACTATAGAACAAAACAGATATAATTTTCCACTATGTTTATGAATTGACCTTTTTCTCTTTTTTACTCGTCTCTCAAAAGTCCAAAGATTACAAGCCTATGAACAAAACTGAAGTGTACAATACTCTTCCAAATATGAATAGGTGCAGTGGCTAATAATTAAATCACAAGTGTAACAAGTAGAATGAGTTACTGCCCCTTTAAGGCGGAACGCTCTCTCTTACTCCCTCACTGATGATTGGGGAGTCTGTAGACGGAGCGCGAGCTGTGATCATTGCATGTATGCATGTAAAGCCTGGTTATATTTCTGTTGCTCTTTGCCCTGTTTTATTTATGTTCAGTAACGCAGTTGTTAGTGGAGTGTTTTGCAAACTGCCCCATGTGTGCGGGGGATCGACAAGACTGATAATAAACCACTGTGAAATATCAGATACGTGAGTTTTGCTTACACCTGCCTACAACCATTCAGGCAAGCTGAAAGGCCTCTCTGTGTAAAACGTTACACAAGGCACCTTTTCTTTGTTGCCAACATATGAATACTTGAGCATTAATGGCAAGTTTTTCTTCACAAACAGAAGCATCTCTGCCTCGTCACCTGATAATCGGTTTCTCCTTTCGTCTATCACATGTCCAGCCAAGATAAACAAGCCATCACTTTCAACACTTGTACATGGAGCAGAGAGGTATAGGGGCTCGGGCAAGTGGAGCAAGCGCAGGGAAACGATCTTTGTTGATCCTCCAGTAGGTCAATGGGTTTTCGCGTTTTTGCCTACGACATGTTTACATGCGGCTGTGGGCGTGGCTGTGACGTTATCGCCTGTGCCGCCGGCAACAACACGGACCGGCTCGGAATCGGAAAGACGTGAGACTGACCGGCCGGTCACCGGTCCGGGCCGAGCATGCGATTAGATAAATCCGCCGATTCCGGTCCCCGGCCGATCGATCGGTGCATCTCTAGACAGGATTTATATGGAAATATCATTGTAGCCAGCAGATGAACTGATTAGATTTTGGAATCGATTCAGACAGGGTCAAGGTCACAGCAAGGTCAAATGTCTGAAATAGTTTTTCTTAAATAGCCAGGATATTTTTGGCATAAAAATTAGTAGCAAGAAAGACTAGACTTGGTGGAGGCATTGGCAATAAGATAATACATAAAGACATCATAACTATAAAAGCTCTTATATCTCACATTTATACCTACAAATTTTATATTGCTTAATTTATATCTCACACTGTATGACCAATAATAATTATAGAAATAATGTGTTTTTGCTGCTATGTATTACTTTGTTACTGGGTTTGTATGTTGGAGGCTTTTGATATTGTAACAGCAAGCATAAATAGTAAATTGTGCTGCCCTACTTCATATATTTTATTGTTGGAACACAGGTGTCCCATCATATTGGCCTTGGTTCTCGGTGTACTTGTTACATGTCTTTCTTATATCTATTTTAAGTCTTAGTGATTAACACGTTATCTAAATTTAGTTTTGATTCTTCCCTTCATATAAGGGTCCTGAAGGTTTTTAACGTGTTGTTTACTTACAGGAGAAGCTCTTGCTTCTTTTGTATATGTACATTTTCATTATTATGCTGTGTTCTCAGTAAATAATTCTAATTTGTGCTTTGGGCGTTAAGGCTCTTCCTCCATGCCAGTACCGTGCCCTGTAGAATTTGTTTTCATGACCTTACCCTTCCTCCATAGGCACCCCTCTTTTCTCTGTTTTAAATGCCTTGACCCTTCTACTCAGCAGGCCTTCAGATGGTAATCAGGCTTCTTGTATAGAAATGAGGTTGTTCATGCTCTGTGCACCAGGAGCAAGGTCCTCTCTGAAAAAGTGACCCAAAGACAATGAACCGTGTCTATTCCATTGTGATGGAATCCAAAGGCTCAGTGTGTTGCAGCAGCCTTACCCAGAGCTTCTTATGTTTGTGCTAAGACCACTTTTTTTTTCTGAATAGCACAAGAAGAGAAATTTGTATGATGAGGAAATACGGCTATGAAGGAGACGTGAAACTTAAATTTGCATTCTGTAAATGTAGACATAATGCCGTGCTGTTAGATATGGTCTGTCTTCGTTTGTTAGTTCTATTTTTTACAGTTTTAATTATAATTTGTCACCACAAAGAATAAAGCAAGCGTAGCATCAGCAAATTTTACAGCACAATATCAAGGCGAATGTCTGTCTACATCAAACATGTAGTATTGTGGCCAATAAATAAATAAATAAATCGAAACCACATACACAGAGTGAAGTCACTGAACACACAAAACTTGGATTGTTGGGGCTAAATTTTCTGCTTTTTCAGTTAAAGCTGCAGTGCTGAACTTTTGCCTCTCTATCGCCATCTCTGTTTGAAGCATAAAATTGCAAGTTACTTGCGGAAGTTTTTTTTATTATTTATTTTTAACATTTTTTTTGATGTGGGTTGTGCTTTGGCACTGCTCCTCTGCGAAGATGAATCTGATTGTTTGAAGTGTTCCTATGGGTTGTATATTAGCTCCAATACTTGACGAGGAGGTGGCGGCGGATATGGTTTTCTCGGAATAGAGGTGAGTTGCTCTCTCTCATAACTAGCAGAAAATGAGTGCAATTTACCACATTGACCATAGCAAAACAAACATAGGACACTCGATACCTAGCTGAATCAAGCGAACAAGTGCACTAATGTTAGCTAGCTACCTACTGAGTCACTGAAATGTCTTACCTGTTCAGCAGACAAAAAGCCATCTCTACGTCACTGTTCAATCCCTTCAGAGCTCAGAGTTTTTGCCACCTCTCAGTAGCCATGCCGATGTTTACTCTCATTTTAGCACGGGCTCTGTCGCTTTCCCTTTTTGACTGCAGGGTCTCCACAGTTCGAGGTTTCTTGATTTTGACAACAGCTGATTTCCCAGATGTCAACGATGATTGCATTTAGAACTATCCAGATTAAAAGCAGCCGTCTACACGAGTTTAAATTCTAAGCAACTCTTGTAAGGACAAGCTACAAACACTTCACCATCCTCAGCCCCCACACACGCGATATAGTAGCCGGCTCTTCTTTTTTCCTGTTTATGGACGTGACGTAACCACACACAGGCGTAGTGACGTCGAAGGTCACGCAAATGATGTCAAACTGACGTTTGTTTCCCGTGAAATCCGACCCGACAGCTCAAATTATAAATCATTATTTTAAGCTTACTGTTGCGAATCGGGGTAAGGTAAGGAGACGGTTTTGAACACTGATTTTGAAAAAAAAAAAAATTTTTTTTTTACATACTTGCTCAATAATTGATTTTTGTTCATTTTTAACCAAAAAAAAAGTTTGATACTGCAGCTTTAAAGGAAGCTAACAAATGAAACGGGGTTCCGTTTAATGTTTTGAAATGGCTGTTTTGAAATTTAGCTGACCAAATGGGACTCAATGTTGTCTGAGCATTAATGTCAACATTTTCATGAAAATACTGTATGTACAGCGGTCATAGATAAAACCCAATACCGTATGACCAAAAACGCACCCCTCAAGTTTGAGCAAAGGCACAGGGAGTGGAAGGAGGCTGTCGCTACCTGTAGTGTGCCTGAACATCAGGTCTTAAGGTTGCGCTTTTTGTGTGCTTAACAGCTACCTCTGTTTTAACCACCAATTTGCATTAGAGCCTACTCGGAGAATAATGCTCGTTGCAGGCAAGTACAAAAACGCAACAAGATGTTCGTTCTATTTACTGCTAATTCATTATATAATTGCACCGTACAAGTTATTGTGGACAATCTGCTCATCATATTGTCTCATATACTTTATATTATATAATATTATATAATATTTTATCATTTTTCTTGAATGTTTTTTTTATTGCTATTGAATACTCCTTACTCGCTCACTCAAATTGTTTTTTTTTTTTTTTTTTTAAGATGCCTAAGTTGTGATTACAAATACAGTGTCACAAGCTTTGAGTTACTTCACAGGACAAGTTTAGCCTTCTAACCTGCTAAATGTAAGTCAAGGCCACAGTGCCTGTCTGCCAGATTTCTTGCCTAGCTGTTTTGCAGTTAGAGGATTTATAACACTGTTGGCATACTTGATTTGTTGCTTCTGTTCGCTGCCCGTCTATTTTTCTTACCATCAGCAAGGTAAGAAATAATATGCCACTCTTTTAAACCACAAGTTGGAGGCATGAAACTTTTCTTTATCAACGATAAATCTGTCTGTCTGTCTGTCTAGTCACATGTTCCAAAATTAGTCTACATAACAGCTTTAAGTTGTGATAAACACCTTGTGCAGCTTGTGTAGGAATTTTCACCCTGCTTCAACATTTCATGTCTCTCCTGCTGGCATTTTTTTTTTTCCTGCTCTCAGACACTCCTAAATCAGTACTTATCACTTTACATGGCGATGAAGGAGACACAGTTTGCAGTTGGATTATTTGTTTCATTGACTTGGACATAATTAATAAAAAGGATGAATGATTAACTCAACTGTGTGGAACACTGGGACACTAGGAGCACTGTACAAAATGCCATGACCTTAATCTAGTTTGAATTTGAAAATCCAGAAATGGTAATGCTAAACTTAAACCAATTGAAATGTTAACTTCTTGCCTGTAACGTCAGCAAGCAAGTTAGCTAGCTGGATTCTAGTGACAATGAATAAGTGCTGACCTTACCAGTACGTGTAATTACAATTCGTTTGGAGTGAAATGCAGCTTTCTCTGTTGTGATCGCTAATCAACGTGGTGCTGTTTCTTGTGTTAGTGTGGCAGGTGGTAGATGTGGGGGAGAGGATGGAGGACAAAGGAGAAATATACATTTCTTGCTTGTTGAAAATCTGTGTTTAGTCACTGGGCAAATTCATACTGAATTTTATAACCAATGCCAAAAGCAATTAAAATGGTGGGAAGTAAAAGTGTGAACCTGTTAGGGACCAGTGGGGTGGCCAGAAGTTGTGGGAACCCCCTCTGAGGCGCCACTGACTGCAACAAAAGAGAATTTTGTTGAAAGGCTTCCCTTGAAAGGCTGTGGAGTGATTTAAAGCAGGCGGTGGAAGGAGGAGGAACGGTGTAGAGGAACGGACGAGAATGATTTTGTAAACCTTAAACTCTCATAACTGTGGAAGTGTTGAATGTGCAGTTGTGCAATGACAATTTTTTAGAAAGATACCACCTATCTCTCTCTCTCTCTCTCTCTCTGTCTCTCTCTCTCTCTCTGTGTGTGTGTCTTTGTCTCTCTCTCTCTCTCTCTCTCTCTCTCTCTCTCTCTGTGTGTCTTTGTCTCTCTCTCTCTCTCTCTCTCTGTCTCTCTCTCTGTGTGTGTCTTTGTCTGTCTCTCTCTCTCTCTCTCTCTCTCTCTCTCTCTCTCTCTCTCTCTGTGTATGCATGTGTTTTTTTGTTTTTTTTTTGGTGAATCTTTTTTTCAGAGTCTCTGAAGGAGATTGACCTATTGAAATCACTGCACAGCCATGTCTCTGTTGCCAGGGCAACGAAGGCTCACTTCTGCTTTTGATGAGACCATGTGACTGGAGTCTGCGTCACAAGGGGTGGAACTCGGTCCGAGTTTGCTTTTTCATTCGGCTACTTGCTGCTTCGAAGAGTCTTGGAGTTGTTGAGTTGATCTCTGAACTGCTTGCTGCCTACTCAGTCTTGCTGGGTTTGAATAGCTGCCTGTTGCTGTCTGCCTTTGTGACTCAGGGAAACTACTACGAGGTTATGGACTTCTAAGTACTTGTATTGACTAAAAAGAAGAGGTATGTCTCTTCTGTGCTAATATTGCCAAGTATTGCTTGAGCGTCTCTTTTGCATGGTTTAGAAATGCTGATAGCAGAAAAACTAGATTAACACGTTCTGTATTTTTCAGTCACACACTCAAACTCTGATCTCATCTCTGATCTCATCTCCTCCCCATCCACCCTGCTTCTCTCTCTTTTCCTGTATTTACTACAGACACCATGATACTTATTCCATTTCCCTCTTATTTTCTCTCCCGGTCTCATTCTTTCACATACTCAGCCCCCTGCATTCTTTTCTTGCTTTCTTGCGCTGTGTATCTCTCTCACTCTCACACTCTCTCTCACTCTCACTCTCTCTCTCTCTCTCTCTCTTCCGGATATGAGGTCAGTATATTCCCAACAGGCTTGACCTGGTATTTATGTTTATGTTGATGCTGAGATTTGGGGGAACTTGAGTGTAGGGGAGAGGGAAGGAGGGGTATAAAAAAAGATGGAGGGATGGGTTTTGCTTGTGATTTACATCGATTGTGGTTTTTTTTTTTTTTTTTGATATCGTTGTTTATGCTCATTTCACATTAAAGGATCAGGAATCATCTGAAGAAAGTAAATCATGAGAAAGCGAGAATGAGGGACAGGGAGAGAAAGCAAAGCTAGCTTAATCTCTGAAGTCTTATAGCTCTTCTCTTTTCCCTCATCACTTCCAATTTCCTCAATATTTCCCCTCCTACTTCTTCACCGCTTTCAACTCTCCCACTCCTCATCTGCTTAAGCGGTGCTTTTATGTGCGGATTCTTTAGCAGAGCGGCTGCGCCTGTTCCGATGACCAGAATAGCTTTGCATTTACCTTGCCTTTTAGATATAGCTGAAATTTTTTGCAGCCATTTTTCTGTGAGAGTCTGTTTTATAGTCTACCGAGGCATGGCACATGCTATATTAGTCTCATGCTATATAGCTTATGAAATCACATTGTAAAA
Organism: Cranoglanis bouderius; assembly: GCA_023630585.1. Lineage (NCBI taxonomy): Eukaryota > Metazoa > Chordata > Actinopteri > Siluriformes > Cranoglanididae > Cranoglanis > Cranoglanis bouderius. The sequence continues at coordinate 22,712,646 of CM042544.1, forward strand.
ACATTATACTGTGATCATGTGTCTTCAAATGATTGTATGGTGCGAATCAGTGGTGGAAATAAGGAAGTCTCTCTGCTATGGCTGCAGTGTCCATTCTCTCTCTCTCTCACACACTCACACTCACACACACACTCACACACACACAGACTCATGCACTTTCTCTCCTACTCTTTCTGAAGGCCTGTTGACAGGCACGTGCACACACACACACACACACACACACACACACACACACACACACACACACACACGTTGGAAATAAGGATAAGATACAGTGCTGGCAGCTACATCAACACAACCCACACGTGTGGGAGGAGATTAGGCTCACAGCAACCGCTGCTATTGTGTGTTATCAGCCTTGTCTGTTATTACAGACCCAGATTGTGTGTGTGTGTGTGTGTGTGTGTGTGCGCGTGTGCATGAGCCTGCGTGTGCACTCACACATGGGCGTCAGTCCTCAGATGTTGAATTATTCAAATAAAAGTGATAGTCACCCTCAAATTTTGAACAACAATAAAAATGATTGTACACCCATCAAAACACGGTAGTTAGTAATGGTTCTGCCCTCTTCATTCATAGGTAGAGTGTGAATTCAATTCAAATATTTGTACCCCCACATGGTACTTCTATGTCCTGCATGCTAATGTGAAAGTTTGTACAGTACACTCAGTACATAGTAAGTGCAGAGTGAAACATGTAACACAAAATTAAATGCATTGAGAGGATTCCTGATCTAATATAACTGGGGTTTTGAAATATTAAGATTGACTTCTTTAAAGACACAACGATGTTATGTTTATTGTTTGAAGAGGTGGTTAGGTACCAGCCCAAGGTTCTACCTTCGATGAGCCCCTTATAAAGTTGAAACTTAGTTTATATAATAACATTTATGACCTGGCTCAGGAGGCAGCCATGGCCAGCATCCATTCTCCAGACTGTAATCCAAGGATTAATACTGAGAGAGAGGGAGGCGTTGATGCTCTGTAGATTTGCCCAGCTTTGTAGATAGTCTTTCTTCTCTTCCATCTTAGTGTAAATGACTGAATAAATACCGGCATTACTCCTCACCAAGGAATCAACTGTCGCACACCACGCTCCCGTCTTGTGGCAGAGAGAAGTGGCTTGTAAGTAATGACGTTAATACAAGACGTTTGTTAGTTCTGTGCTGTAATTTACAGTGTGGTTATTACAGAGCTGGCTCAAGAAGTAGAAACAAGCTCTTAAAGTTTAGAGTTTAAATGGGAAGGTAGAGGAATGTTGGGACATCAGATGTTCAGTCAAATAATCAAGATGTGAGGCTTAACGTTAGGGGAAAGTTTAGTGTACATTTGTTGAAGGCTTGTGTTGTTGTTTGTGATTGATTTCTTTTTAAGAAAACTTCTGCTAAATAACTATAAATAAATTTTCTGAATATCAAACCCAATAGGCTTTTATCATTTCTCAAATGTCCAAACCATTTGCGCTAGGCTTGTTTGTGGAGCTGTGAGGCAGTGCTGAGCGGACACTGAGCTGTCAGGGACAGCTGTGTGGGAGTCCCCATTGTAGCTTTCTCAATGGCCCACTTGGAGAAGGTCAGAGGTCACTGAGGCTTGTGTCATTATGGTGTTGGCTTTGAGAAAATTGGTCTTAAGATTGGATGTTGTGGAGTTTGCCAACTGGCTGAGAAATATGTTCAGCTTATTTTATTAATTCTGGCACTTCTGTGCTTTAACATATTAACGCAGAAGCAGGATTTTATACTTTCCTTGGAATACGGATTAGTGAACGTAAGCCCTTTACGTAAAATAAGTATTAATGCGTTATGAATAGACATTTGAAAGCATTCAGCATAAATAACTCCTCTGTGCCTTTTGCGATCTCCAGTGTACAGTAACGTCTCTTTATCCTGGAAACTAAAGAGATGTGAGAAGTGTTCAAAAGTCTGTTTTTGTTCACTATGTCTCCTCAGCCATCGGACCGTGTGTCAGAATATCCATCGGCACACAGCTGCTCGTCTTTTGTAATTCTTTAGTGGTACAGAGTAAATGAGAGGGTGGAAAAGAAAAGCTCATTGCATGTATAGTTTAATTCATTGCATATGTATTTTCTGTTTCTTTTTCAAAGAATTTGGCAGCTGTTATAGCCTCCTCATCCCCCCCCCCAGATTCGCCTGTGTTGGTGCTGATGACTATCTATGGTTTCATGTGTCCATGTAAGGAACGTTTTATGTGTTACTCCAGTAAGTCCAGCACTCCTCACAGCCTGAAATACTGAAGATCTGCAGATTGCTTGGGATCATCCTGCACAAACAGTTCTATCCACACTTGTCTTTCAGTCGTCTTCAAAAGATACCGGTAGCACAGCAACATGGACATTGTGTCTGCTGTTTCATCATGTTTAGATTTAAAAACAAGGATTAATTATGAATTATTAATTTACACATGCTGCCAGTATAACCGGGCTTCATTATCCATGAATTCCATAGGCATACCTTTCAACAAATACCTGGGCCTATTATGCACAACTACCTAGAAATAGAAGTGTGTTTTCCTTCTCACTGTAAATTATTAGACATTATGGTGACCCATGATGTTGTCAGGTATTGATGATATTGCTAGCTAACTTCTTGTTCTCCAAACAGGGATACAAGGATTACCTGTGAACGGCAAAAATACAATAATGTAAAATCGCATGTATAAATTTTCAGGCAGGATGTAATACACTACAGGATATATTAGGGGTGACCGTGCACATGATTAGTAAAGTAGTTTACAATAGTAAAGATCTAAGCAGGGATTCCACTGTATAAGCGATTTGACTACTGCTCATACTACAGTCTCTCAAATCGACTGCTTGTCATTGCTCACACTGTACATCCAAATTTTAATTACCCTCACTAGTCTTCTCAAGTCCAAAATATTTGTGTGCACGCTGTACAAAAGTCTATTTAAATAAAATTGTGTGCATTTTTTTTTCTTTTTTGTGGGAAAGACCAAAAAACAGACCTGTGGAAAACAATAGACACAGACATGGTTGGTGAAACTTGGCCAGTACAGTTTGTCCATTTTCAGAAAGAGTTTCCATTAGATTCGAACTTTTATGTGAAACAATGGAGCCAAACACTTACACAGCCTGCGGCATGTGAATATGGTTGCGGAGCAACACCACCACACTGGTGATTGAAAAGTCACAGATTGGCTTTAAATCTGTGGATGGTGCTGTTCCAATCTGTCTTCCATGTAAAAACAGGCACCAGGCTGCTATTCATATCAACTCGCTACACTGCTTTACATCTCATAAAATTTCAAAAAATTGCTCATGACTTAAAACACCTTCATAGAACGCCTTTATCAGGCATTGTGTAACCTCTCACACAAACAAGCATCATCTGATTCAGACCCAGTTTAGCCATGGAGCAAAAAAATTACCGGTCATAGAAAATCGTGTGTACATCATGCCCAAATCATATGGTATGAGCCTGGCTTTGGTTAGTACTGGCTATGTCTGGAAAAAATGGAAGGAACTGGATGAAATGCTTTTGTGGATATGAGGTACTTCTAATTACGGATGGACACATCAATACTGAAATATCAATACTTTAAATCCTGGCAATAGCTTTTAAAAATCAATTCTAATATAAAAATATCGAACTGTCTGCTTGCTTATTATTTTTTTTTTTTAACAAACTATTGATGTGAAAGATAGGAACTACCTGCCACCATCATCTTCCACCCATCAGTCTGCTTTATACGCTCAGAGGCTGTGGTCTATTCTGTAGATATGGCTATAGGGTATGGCTATACCCTACTCCCCCCAAAGGCTCCATCCTTCACAGTGAGACCTCTGTACTGTAAGATTTGAGAGTAATAGGCATTTAGAACACTGAGCATCGTTTTATAAAGCCGAAGGCGATATTTTCATTGTCACGCAATCACTGACACTTGTTATATGTAAAGAAGAACAAGCAATTTAATAATGAACATGATGTTGTGGTCAAATAATAGATCTGATTATGTTGAAACCATCAGTGACGATACATTTTCCGGTATTGTTATTGATTAAATTATTCTAAATGTAATTTGGTCTCTGGTATAAGTGCAAAAACAAACTTCCTGCATGACAAATTAATTTGAATTCAGCTCTCAGCAACACACTATCTTAGTGCAGCCCACCAAATCTTTGCATCTCACTGACTCAATGACAACAAGAGCGCTGTAGTGTAAATTTACCAGCATCTTCATCCGGCATGACAAGACGTTTCCAAAAAAAAGTACCGCTGCACCAGTGGCAGTGGTTGCACTAGGTTGCACTAATTTGCTGGAATTGGAATAATAATAGTGGAAATATGATGTGCATTTATCTTATAAATAGCTTTGCTGTGCGAGTCCTTTTTAAACTTGACCGAACACCTTTCATTTCTGTGTAGGAGCAGTAAGAGCGTGCTGTATGGGGTTAAAAAGAAAAAGAAGGCCTGTATGTTCTGAAAGGCTAGATACGTAATGCCGTCTAGAACAGTGAGGTTGTGCTGTGTCTACTGGGTCAGGTCACCCTCAGAGCTTGAGGAAGCTGTACTATTGGCAAGAGAATATCTCTAAGCTCTAGTACAATAGAATGTGCCAGTTCAGGTCAGGATGTGCCAAGAAGAAGCTATGTTGTTGTCTGTGTTTTTCTGAACGACAAAACATGCGAGTGCACATAAATCTAACCTGTACCTCTTCTTATATAATGTTGCCCAGTCATTGAAAATATAGATGTTTTCTTTTTATAAAAACCTACTGTCAAGTTAGACTTTAGCGCAAACTGCAAACATTTCCTAATTATTACTCCAAAAGAACATATTTTGAGCCTCTAATATGAAGTAATCATTTGGCAGGGTCATAAACTCACATACTTCACATTTTCACAGCAGTCGTGAGCAATATAATGTATATAAAAAAACCACAAGAAAGTAATTTCCCAGAAGTCCATTCACACTGTATTTCAGTCTTCTTCATGAAAAGATGATGTTAATATGGGAGTTAAATTAAGAAGCTTATTTATCAGAAAAGTCTTACGTAACCTAAAAGGAAATTTAAGCATTGCTCTCGGAAATAGCATGGCCACATATCCACAGAACTCATTCAGATGTCCATCAATAGTCGTCATTCCCTGTGACGTCTGACTGCTCTGCAGCTGTTTTCTATCCTAGTCTATCTGCCCAGTCTGAGTCATCAGCCATGAAGTTTAGAAAGTTATCAAAAAGTCTTCTCCTGCATTCTCTTGTATAAAATAAGACCATGCTGAGGCTTAGATCTGCTGCTTCATAAAGGGCTGCTATGGATGAAACAAATCTTTTAGTCTGTGATTTGACTAATGAGCTAATGAGTGTGTTTGGGGGAAAAAATGTTAGTTGCTAACTTTAGCTCTTCAAGGGCATAAGGGGATAAGGTGGAAGAGAAGAAAAAGGACACTGCCCTGTTCTCTCTCAGTATTTACCATATTTACATGCATCTTCATATTCCAGTTACAGTTAACTCAACAGTAACTCTCTCTCTCTCTCTCTCTCTTTTTAATCAGTATTAACCCTTCTACTTTTCTAATGCTCTAATAAAATCTGATTATTGATTTCCTGCCAATGTATCATTTTGAACATCCCGAATACAACTGCCAGCGTTTATGTATAAACATGAACTTGGAAACACCCCAAGTTCTCCTCCCATCCCAGATAGCTCGCTGGCTAACCAGCTGGTAATAAACTAGCTTGCATTTGTCTCAGTAAGACACAAGTGAGATTTCAGGGTCTTAGTCCGTATTTTGCATTCTCAAATTCTCAGTGATTTCCTAACTAAAATTTACATTGTAACTAGTGATTCATGTGTTGTAAACACGCCTACGCATATTTAAAAGCAGTGGTGCAGAATAAATTGAGAGAAGGACCTAAAGTACATGGTTCATGTTTATCACCAATAAAAAGAAATGCTAAAACATCTAAATAATAATAATAATAATAATAATAATAATAATAAGTTAGCAAGCAAGCTTTACTCATTTGTAACTGATTCCCACATAGCGTTAGGTCGTGGGGGCATCTGTCGTAATTGCTAAAAGATTTCTTATTTTCTCAGTGTTGAGTTTTTGTTTCCATAGCAACATGGCAAAAGGTCAGCTTTGGCTAATTAAACACTAGAATCTCCTAGGTTTTTGCTGAAGTATGAATTAATGCTTTGTATTTAACACATAGTGAATAAATAACATTAAACAACACAATAAGCTACACTAATAATAATGATGATGATGATGATGATAAGAAGAAGATTTTAATTATGTAGTATATGTTGTACTTTGGGACAGATACACTGGAGCTAAAGGGAACCTTTCTTATCTTCCAGAACTAATCTTGGTCTTTAAAGGTGCAGTAGGTAAGATTAGGTCCTTAATGTTTAAGTAGTTGGAGTTGACTAAGATTTGCAACAATTTTAAAAAATGTATTTATTTATTTTATTTTATTTTATTATTTTATAATAAATGCATATTATTATTTTACTCCTTGAATTACCGCCCCCATTCCCACCCATATACACAGGGCTCCACCACCAGGACCTACTGTGGCTGAACTAGAGTTAGCATTAGCAAGGACTGTCATGACATCACTGCCGTGTGCACTTGGCCATTCAACTGCTTGAAAACCAAGTTATAACACAGTAACCACATAGAATTCGCAACTAATTCTTCGTCCAGCTTCATCCCTTTCACTGATTAATAATTATCTGGCTGCACTGAGAATTTAATGATTTCAGCTCTATTTTTTTCTTACTGAAAAGACAGGGGTGTTGGGGAGTGTCTACAAAAAATGACTGAAAAGAGCCCCATCCAAACACATACGAGCAGTCCAGGCCATAATACCATAATACTAAAAAAAAAAAATTAATGGATTTTTTCAGCCATGTAATACACTTGTACTTAGGCCTTGACTTAAACAATTTTTAAAAAATATCAAGTTCTATATATTTTCCAAGTTATTTGTACATTTAAAAAAAAAAAAAAAATCGACTATTACCCTTTTAATTTGTTGAAAACAGTCATTGAACAGCATATGCGCTCAGGAATGTTATAATTAAGCAATATCGCACGAGTAAGAGTGCGGTTATACGGATTATTGGCACGGCCGTGATTCACCACAGGCACGAGCCAGCATGCCAAGAGCCGTAGCTAATCACAGCCGGGTAATAGTTCACGATTGCGGGTATGATCTTGCTTTTATACAACATCTTGTCTATAAACAAGAAATTAATATCGAGTAAGTGACATTTCTGACACAATATGGCTAAATGTTCATTTGAGTGAGAAGCCACACTCACTTTACGGCACGTCAGCTAGCTGGATCGCTAGCTCACATTGATTTGTACATTCCCATTAAAGGAAAATCCCTTCTACCTTTTCTGATAAGCTTTCATTGTTTAAGCCAAAACCTGTATTCCTTAAAAGTATCATTTGTCTGCGCAACACTACTGTAGTAACGGTTTCGAACTGGGAAGTGGAATTTTATGTGGCGGACGCAGACGAGTGGAGTGATACACGCAGTAAAATGCCCCAGTGCGGTTATAGGACATATCGACACTATTGGATAGCCGCTCGACCGATCAAGTTAGTGGATCTGAACTAGCTGTTGTATAAATGGTGGCGTATATAATAATTTTCCTGAATGTAACTTGGAGTTATATACAAATTTTGTCTTAGTCTTGTTTGCATACTCTTTGATTATTAGTTTATAATATGAATAGATCAAAACCACACAAGCTGGTACTCGAATTACTAATTTATTTTACTCTCTCAGTGGTACTTTAGTCTCCCAAGCTTACGTATCAAATGGAAGCTTGTATCATCGCATTAAAATGTCTCCAAATATCTTTAGAACATTCTTGGAAATATTGATCTCTCAATTTTCAGATTGGAGGTTTTAGAGCTCTAATGGTTTGCTGATAGTAAATGATTGAAGGAGCTAATGATTGCCTGAGGTTTTCCTGTCATTCCTCCAGGCTTTGACTGAAAATGAGACTAATCCACCAATTTTGACAGGCTTTCATAAAGCGGAACCTTAATGTGTTACTCTCGCATCACTCGTGATCTCCTCTTTCTGTTTGTGAGTCACACATTGAGGTGAACTCCGCTTCACTCAGTCTCAATCAGGCAATGAAATGCTCAGAACAGATTACCATGGCAACTGCCTGATGAATCTGACTGGATATATTACCTGTTCTTATGAAGAGACTCCTAAAGCCTGGAGAAGGAGCAGGGCACAGAGTTAGCCGTATTCTTGAAGCTTCCAGGCCGCCGTACTCATTCATATTTCTGCGCTGAATTGTTGAGCTGAATAATCTATTTAGCATCACTATTGTCCTAAGACAAGTGGATTGTGAGGGAGGGGGATTCAAAAATAATCCACTTGAGGGGGAAAATGGGCCAGGTGTATTTGTTAATATTCAGGTTGGTATTTTTATTTCTAGTTGCATTACATTTTTTTGAGACTTTTATTTCTCGCACCGATTAAATGTGGTGTTTATAGTGTGAAGCACTGGATCCGTTGAGAGCGGTATAGATAATAATTTATAATCGCCAGTGTATGTGGAGAAATTAAAATGCATCTTATAATTTGTGCATATATGTGAGCTGTTCAGTGATTCCAGATTTCAAAAGCAACACATTTTAATGGCTGTGTTCAGATTATCTACAGCACAACATTGTGCACAGTAGTTTGATGCTTGCTCTTTATACAGGTGCGCTGTTGTGCAGTGCATGATTCCTGTTCTTCCTGAGAAACATGTATTATGATATTAAAAGAAAGTGGTGCAATTAGGGCTGTGCCTAATTATTTTGTTACCATGGGAACATCCACCCACAGTGGTAAATTTCAAATCTTTTTTTTTTTTTTTTTAACCATTCACACACCATATGCATTGATTAAAGTGAAAGTGACATGTGAAGGCCAATGTATTGTAACCCATACATGGAATTTGTCCTCTGCATTTAACCCATCCAAGTTAGTGCACACACGTTAGGAGTTGTGAGTAGTGAACACACACACACTACAAACCGTGAACACACCCGGAGCAGTGGGCAGCCATTTTTTTTTCTTTTTTGCTGTGGCGCCTGGGGAGTAGTTGAGGGTTAAGGGCCTTGCTCAAGTGCCCAACAGTGGCAGCTTGGCGGTGCTGGGATTTGAACTCACGACCTTCTGATCAGTAGCCCAACTTCTTAACCACTGAGCTACCACCGCCCCAATTATTAATAATAATTAATCAGATGACTAACTAGTCTACCAATTATTTGAAAGTAATTAGCTATATAAATGCATCAGTATGGGGGCAAAATCAAAAACCTTCCCAGTGTGATGCATAGACATAATATTTTACTATTTAGATTGCTGGACTAGAGTAGTTGGTAATAATTTAGTCGTTCTAAATCACTCCCTAATTCACTCAAACTGTAAAGGGATACGCTTCATGATGGTGGCACGCGTCAGGGCAGCGGCTTCTCGAGCTCTCGGCTTTTCCGATCTTTGTAGAGTGAGCGTAGGAACAAGTGTATGTGAGAGTAAGGGTGCAGGAAAGGTTACAAGCTATAGTTCATCTGAATGACAAAAAAATCAACTACAGGACAGAAGCAAAACTACCACCGAATCTCAAATCGGAGCTATATTTATATTTTAGTGTTTTTTTATTCTTTGCTGTTGTTGCCTGGACCTCAGAACCTAGTTTTTTTCCTTTCATGTAGCCCAGGTTTTGGAATGACAATAAACATCCTTGAATCCTTAAGACAGACATCGTATTGCAACAGTCCGGAGACTAGAACAATACAAGAAGTAACATTCAGAATGATTGGTTTTAATTAAAGCTGACAGACATTGTGTCCTATTGTTTTTTTTGTTTTTTTTAAATTGTGACTCCTCACGTCAATAAAATGTGTCTCAAAATGACCTCAGAGTTTCAAATGATTATTAAAACATGTAAGGAATAACACGTCAGATGGTGCTGTTATGGAGAAAATGATACACGAGATGTGGACCAAAGTGTATTATTTTAGTATAACTGCATGGTCTGGAGTGTGTTATTCTGCTCGTCACAGCGATTTGCCAACGATTACAGTTTGAATTTATTAATGAATGAAATGTCACACATTTTAATGGTTTATAGCTATAATTAATGCTATTGAATGCTCGCTAGACAAATTGGTTCTTGTTATCACTCATGTTCTAGCCATGATAAACAGTCGTTATCTCACCAGCTTCTCCTTTTTCTTTCTCGACATTAATTAGACAAAAACCACAGCTTGTCTGCTTTGGAAAGCGTAAACTCCTCTGCGTTTAAGTCTTCAGCCAGGAAACTTTACAAAGCACTGGCACTCAAGACTCCTTTCATAAATGTTACATAAACGTCTTATAAACTTCACCAGATCAATGATTGTTTGTCACATTATGGTATAAAGACCAAATGTCATGTACTGCTGTAAAATGAATTTGGCTTAGTTTATCAGTATCCTTGTAAAAATGAATGTAATGAAAAATAATTTAAAGGACAAAATAGATGACACAATTGCTTACGATTAATGCAACATTAATTGTTAATACTATAATACTATTCTAGTGCTAAATAATTTTTTATTAAGCTTATTATTGTTCATTCTCATTGTACCCTCAGTTAAACAGTTATGCAGAAGTCATTCATAGTGACAAATGGTGTCAATGGAGTTTATTCCTATGAGTGACTATAACAGAGTTAATGTGTGTAAGTGTGTGTGCACCGACTAAGAGTGGGTGATGATATATGGTATGAGATGATATGAGTAAGTCTTCATGCCTCTGACCGTGTAAGTGTGAGCGGTAATTTATGTAATATCTTCTATTTTAAAGCATGACTGTGTAGCTGTACATTAGGGAATTGTGTGCTTTATACTTAGTTTTTTTATAAGTTGTTATTTGTATTTACCTTCAAAGATGGTTTGAGAACGGACACTGTACATCATATGGAAAGGTAGACCTTTCATTGGGCTAAGCTAGACAAGTTATCTTGAAAGGCGCATCTTTCCTGCTTGAGCTAACTGACGTGAATTGAATTTAGGACGAGGCAGTGCAGTGTGTAGCTCACCGCCTCACAGCTCCAGGGTCCCTGATTCGATCCTGAACTCGGGTTGCTGTCTGCGTGAAGTTTTGCATGTTTCCCTGTGCCTGTGAAGGTTTTCTTCCAGATCCTCCAGTTTCTTAACGCACACATGCCAGTATGTGGATTGGTGATTCTCAATTGCTTTGTGACCCCCTGGATGCATTTCCACTTCATTCCCAGTGTTTCAGATCCACTGTGACCTGATCATGATCAAATGGTGACTGAAGATGAATGAATGAACGAACATTATCTCCATTTTCTACTACAATTGCTAGCAGCATCTAAGAAGACAACATTTCAAAACAAGGAATCACAATCGGTTATGAAAATCTGTGTTTTCATTTTATGAGAGACTTGCAGGAGTTAAGGTAGGTTTACAGGTACTTGTTGGGGTTATTATTCTGAAAAATAGGGCTGCAATTTGATAATCAGTTTATTTAGAAAAGGGTAAAAAAAAAAAAAAAAAAATCATTATTATTACTAAGATGTTCAATAGAATTGCCTCGATGCCAGAGTGAGTGTGTGAAACCCAAAATAATGAGTTTGCTTGCTTAGAACAACGGTAGACCAAATCCTCAGACATTTGAATAAGGTTCAGTGTTTATCACACAAAATAGTTTAACTGTAGTGCTGTTTTTTTGTCGTATGCTGCTAATGCTGCAACTCCTGTTTTCTTACATCTATGCAGTATCTAGCCAGAGGCAGCACACAGGCAGAATCTTCAGAGCATCTCATTTTATGAGAGTAATGACCCACGTAAAAAGAGTAGGCCGCTTTCTGATTGTAGATGTTTCTCATGTCGCCGAACTAGCCGATTCACTACAGACTGCTCTCTCTCTCTCTCTCTCTCTCACTTGCTCACCCTCCTTCCCTCACTCTCTCTCAATATCACTTCAGTAAATCTTCTCGGTTTTATTGAACAAATGCAACAGCTTTTCCACCTCAGCTATGTTTATTAGGTCTTCATCACTGGATTACATCCAAAGCAAACGATGTCCAGTGTACTGCCCCTCACAAAGTTGCTTGCAGTGAGGCAAGAAATGCTTTTTTTTCTTCCATGTTTGACGTTTTACGGAGCAGTACTGTCTACATAAAGCATCTGTGTTCTGAAATGTGTGTGTGCTCAGCCATGCCAGAGTTTTGTTAAAGTAGGTATGGGTTCTGTCATGTCGAAACCTCGTAGTTCAGAACATATCGGTGCACAGAGAGTTACATGCTGCCTATTATATGCGAGTCTGCTACATCCCTACATGTGTTTTTATTCTCGAGCAGCAGTGGTACCGATGTGCACTTTTTTTCATCATTTTTGAAAAATAATCTATTCATTTGATATGCATTGATGTAATGATATGTGGAGAAAGGCAGATGATGTCTAAAATAACTCTTCACGTAAACAACTTTTCTTTCCTTTCCCATCTTTTTTTTTTGTTTGTTTAAGATTTACATGAAATATTATTGGCCTAAATGTTCAGGTAGTATGAAATAGATTGCAAAATTAGTTAATTCCCCACTATGAGTGAACAAAAAACAAAGCCAAAACGACTACTTACCCAAATTGCATGTGTTTTAATATGTGATTCTCTCTGGTCTTCCCAAAGCTATAACGTGAAACTCAAGCATGGGGAAGCAGAACAGCAAGCTGCGGCCAGAGGTGATGCAGGACCTTCTGGAGAGCACAGATTTCACCGAGCACGAGATCCAGGAGTGGTACAAGGGCTTCTTGCGGGACTGCCCCAGTGGCCACCTATCTATGGACGAGTTCAAGAAGATCTATGGCAACTTCTTTCCCTACGGAGATGCCTCCAAATTCGCTGAGCACGTGTTCCGCACATTCGACGCCAATGGCGACGGCACTATAGACTTTAGGGAGTTTATCATTGCGCTCAGCGTCACGTCACGAGGAAAGCTGGAGCAGAAGTTGAAATGGGCTTTCAGCATGTATGATCTGGACGGGAATGGATATATCAGTAAGGCAGAGATGCTGGAAATCGTGCAGGTATGTGCTAGATATTTTTACAAATAACCAAGAATACCATATTCTTAAACACATTGTGATGTGCTCTTACTACTGTTATAATTATTTGGGGGGGGGGGAAGATAACAAACCACATCATCACCAGTGCTAGATTGTCTGAATACTTTCCTTCAGATCGTGCTCTTTTACCAGTCTGTTTTTGTCTCATTTTGGAGTTAGACCAGGCTGTGATTCTTCTGATTCTTTAGAAGTAATTTAGCAGCAAGTGGCTGCTCAGATTTTTAGACTCTGCCCAAAATGGGGCCTGTGTGGGGATTTGCACATACACGGACGCTTGAGCATTTTGGTGTGAACAGAAAATTGAATGGGGCCTTGTTTAACTGTTTAGAGTAATGCAGCATTATAAATATCTAAATGAGTGTTAATCAGTTTCTACTGTAGAATAAGCTAAATGATTTTGCATAATTTGGGTGGTGAATAGTTTTTATTGTGTTTGTGAGGATTGCAGTTATTTCTAGTTAGTGCATTTCAGTGAATCATTCTGAATGTAAATTTCCCAGCATGACCCATACACTAATAGCACACAATTGAACATTTTAATTACATTTATTTGTAATACATTGACACGTAATACACTTGTGGTTTTAATGATTTAGGGAAAGTCATTTTTATTTTTTTATTTTTTCAGCTCAGGAACACAATGCTTAGTTCTGTACTGCATCATTTTCTACTACAGTATGTCTACGTTTCCATGGAGATGAAACGGTGGTGTGGAGGCCCACACCAGCAGCAGTGCATAGCTATAAAGCAGTTTAATTAGAGCCTGTTCTTTGTGTGTGTGTGTGTGTGTGTGTGTGTGTGTGTGTGTGTGTGTGTGTAACTGAGAGACATGTGCCTTAAAAAGCAGAAGAGATTCTTTTGCTATAGAAAGAGAGGAGAGCCACAGTCACTGCTTCTCTGAAATATCTATTTATTTTAGGAGTATTGTATCTCTCAATGCCCACCATGGTGTACATTCATTTGAATGTATGGATGAGGGTGTTGGTGTTTATTCTTGTCATCTTGTATTTGCGCTTGTTGTGACTTTCTGTCCTCTTCTTAGCCATGTTGCAGCCAAGATAGTCACATATGGTTACTCCCAATGCCATATTCACACCTTCACTGTTATTTAACTCTAAGGGTGTATTTTAATATAAAATCTGAAAGTAATTACAAGCGTGTTAGACAGTTTTCTGGATGAAAGTAGTTTTGGTGGATTATTACAGTACGCTACGATTTGGGCCAAGGGGATGGTGTTTCAAATACAAATCTTTTATTCCCTAGCCAATTACATAACTCCAGAAATGAGATGCGAGGTGTAGTTTTTGCTTTTCTTTCATATGCACAAGCAGTCCAATCCAATTACTGTCTTGATATCATCGCAGAAGTCTTGTAAAAACATGTTTGAGCATCCGGTACATATTCAGTCCCTATTTTGTTTTTGTTGGATTTTATGTAGTATTAAATTTTTTTGGATAGTCTCTATACACAGCTTTATATGGTATCATGTCTAACATAAGGCTTTTTAGTATGTTTATTGTGTTTTTGTTTTTGTCAAATTGACACACTTATGTCCCTTTGGTCCCTTCTAGGCTATTTATAAAATGGTTTCGTCAGTAATGAAGATGCCAGAAGATGAGTCTACACCAGAGAAAAGAACAGAAAAGATCTTTAGACAGATGGACACCAACCGAGATGGTAATAGTTATGTTTTTGCCTCAGGATGCTGTCTAGTGTCTTGTGTTTTGTCTGTTTTAACATAGTTTGACTCAGGGCTTTGATATCTTTTTTTTTCTTCTTTTTCCTTTTTTTCTTTTCAGTGCTGTATAGCTGCAATGATCCGTGTATATATTCAAATTATTTTCTTGTGCATTTATGTGTATCTTCTCTCTTTAACATGCGTAGTTTTCGTGACTGCAGTACAAAACAAAAATGAAATAAACGAGTTAGGGTTATAAATAAATTAGTAGGCTGAGGAGCACATTTAAGTAGTCCCGTGTAATTTCAGCTCATGCGGGAAAAGAGAGTGCAAGAAAAATGATGGAAAAACTAGGGGGAGACCGAGTGGACTGATTCCTTGGTCAATGAACTGTTGCCTTTCCTGCACACATGATCACAGCCTCAAAAGTGAA
Organism: Cranoglanis bouderius; assembly: GCA_023630585.1. Lineage (NCBI taxonomy): Eukaryota > Metazoa > Chordata > Actinopteri > Siluriformes > Cranoglanididae > Cranoglanis > Cranoglanis bouderius. Next base: position 22,727,906 of record CM042544.1, read on the forward strand.
AGGGTCTGTATCAGGGCCACATTGTGTGCGTCGGTGATTGAGCAAGCGTAAGCTGTTTATATACTGATCAGCTTTTTCCTGTGCACATACTACCCTCATTTAGTAGAATGTCTAACATATATACTCACTGAGCACTTTATTAAGAACACTATACTAATAGAAGATGGGTGAATTGTGGCCATGAAGGGATGCACATGGTCAGCAGCCATACTCTAATAGGCTGTCATTCAGACGATTATTAATTGGTACTAACAGGCCCAAAGTGTGCCAAGAAAACATTCCCCACACCTTTACACCACCTCCACCAGCCTGGACTGTTGACATAAGGCAGGTTGGGTGCATGGATTCATCTGTTGGTGCCAAATTCTGACCCTACCATCTGTATGCCATTTCTGTATGTGTTGGTTCAATGTGTTGTGCATTCTGAGATACTTTTCTGCTCACCATAATTGTACAGAGTGGTTATCAGAGTTACTTATAGCCTTACTGTCAACTCGAACCAGTCTGGCCATTCTCTGTTGGCCTCTCTAATCAAGGTGTTTCTGCACACAGAAACTGCTGCTCACTGGATGTTTTTTTTCTTTATTGTACCATTCTGAGTAAACTCTAGAGACTGTTGTGTGTGAAAATCCCAGTTGTGTGTGAGATCAGCAGTTCTAGAAATACTCAAACCAACCCGTCTGGCACCAACAATCATGCCACAGTCAAAATCACTGAGATCACATTTTCCCCCCATTCTAATGGTTGATGTGAACATTACCTGAAGATTCTGGCCTGTATCTGCATGATTTTATGCACTGTACTGCTGTCACTCGATTGGCTGAAATTTGCATGAATCAGGAGGTGTACCGGTGTTCCTAATAAAATGCTCAGTGGGTGTATAAACTTGCAGGAAGAAGAAAATGTTACTTGATGCCACCTGCTGGCTGTTACAGCACACTGCATGGTATTGGTGGTTTTTGAGGATTGTAATTTAAGTCATTTCTTCTTGCCTTTCTAGTTTGTAGAAATTAAACCAGCCTAGAATGTATTGTTGACCGTGTTTGTGCTCTTGTTTAGGTAAGCTGTCTCTGGAGGAGTTCATTAAGGGAGCGAAGAGTGACCCGTCCATCGTGCGTCTGTTGCAGTGTGACCCCAGCAGTGCAGGACAGTTCTAAAAGCAGCATCCAGCAATTTCTCCTCCTCCATTTTATTTATTTATGGTTTTTATTTCAGTCTTTGATACCATAATACCAGGACAAGATGGGGCCTATTTAAACGGGTCTGTATTGCATCAAACTGAGCTTCACCAGATATAGGCACCACACACACACACACACACACACACACACACACACACACGAGAAACCCTCGCTCTCTCACAGCCCTCTCTGTCACACACATCACACACACCCTTACTTGCTGTGCTCTGTCTGTGAGGATATCTGATCTGAATTAGGGGATATCTCTGGGCTCAGACATGTAACTTGGACTGCCTGATAGAAGCACGTTTTATTCATGCAGCATGAGGAGTTTAGATATTTTGGTCAAATAAAATTTGTACAGGAGATGGAGAGCTTGATGTGCATAATGGAGAAGTGAAGCACTGTGGAAGAAGAGGTTTGTTCCTTATTTGAATAGGACAGCTTGACTGCACTGTCAAGTGTCCAACAGTATTGCTACAAGAAGACACAGCTATACATTTCTCGCCCTTAGTTTTTGGACCAGTAGTGATTAACAACCCATTCTCACCTGATGCCTTTTTTACATGATTCAGTACTAGCACCAAACAAACAGATGCAGTTGAATAGATTGGTAGTGTAGTTTTAGCTTTTTTTTTTTTTTTTTTTTTTTTTAATAGGCCAACTTATATTTGTAACATCTTGCAGTACCACACTGCCTTTACTGTCCTGACCTACAACATGGTGTGGGACTGGAGTTTTTTTGTTTTTATATCATAAAATCACATCCCCCCCCACCGATTTTAGTATTGGCTTGCCTGTGCCTGCGATGTTCTGGATCATCACTCTGGTTATGCACATATTCTTGGCAGAGCCTTACGATTTGGTTTAGCTTTTTAGTGTTTCAGAGGAAGTTCCTTCCCAGTAATGACTGTTCCAGTATCTGCCCATTTAATTATTAGCATATCAGTGTTCTTAATCCTGACAACCAATATGTCAACATAATTGTGCAGTATTTACAACACTACACTCTCCCCAAATCCCAATAAACAAATGACGTTTAGAAGTGCACTCATTTTTCTCCCTTGTGCTGTATTGTCTGAAGGAAATGAAATGAAGAATTGTGGGACTTTTCTCTACTTTAATAGGCCTGTATAGCCTTTTTATTCTTTTTTCCCAAATAACAAAACAACAGGCATGCATGCAGAACTGTCACATGACTATTTTAAGATGCAACATCCTCTTGTTTTTAGTGTTTTCAGTGGAGCATGTTAAATAAATTTTAACTGTATATGGAAGAGAAACTTTGTGTTACATGTATGCATGCTGGTTTGTGTGTGTATGTGTGTGGCTATAGTGTGTCCTGGTACTGTTTGCTCACACTGTTCTCGGTGGTTTGTTGCTTTGTCCCAGAGAGCCTGTGAGCAGCCAAAACTCTAATATTTACAATAGAAGACCTGAAGATTTATTGATGTAAAAGTTAGTATGATGTACATTGTAAATCTAGTATGAACTGTAGGTTGTAGATATGTAGACATCGTCAGGTTACTGACCTGCCACACACATACATGTGCAAATAGTTATGTGTTTCTATGGATAACTGCTTTAGCGTTGCCATGTTGATGTTGCTTTTTTTTTTTTTTTTTTTTTACTAATGTAAATGCCTGTACTGTTAAAACCTAATTTAGAGTTAGCCTCCTACTACTGGAAGAGTATAGAACAAATGATCAGGGTCCAATTTCCCAAAAGCATAATAGTGTTGAAATCAATTCATTCATGATGGAAAATGTTTTTTTTTTGTTTGTTTGTTTGTTTGTTTGCTTTTTTTTTTATTGAACTTGGTACATTATAATCAATGTGATGTATTAGACAATGGTTAGACAGCTGGTCTGGAAATTTGGTGGCATAACCTGCCTGTATTCCTTAAGGTTCAACAGTGTGGGATGTGATCTCAGTGACTCCATTTCTTCAGCATTAAACAGATGAGTTGTTCTCGTACAGTTTTAAAATCAGGTACAGTTTTATAATTAGACATCCACTTCACTTGTACAATTCTAGTCCTGCTTTCAGTGTGCATGATAAACACATTGGAGCTCCAGATCCACTCTGTTGCTGCTGCTGTTTATTGTAAGTTTTGAACGTTATCGGATGCCACTGCAAATTGTTAAATGCCTTACTGTAGTAATTCTCAGTTACAGTCTTGGGGAAACCCATGCTCTTCACATTTGAGTGTTTTCCTGCTATAGCACAACTGAATCAGCTTATAAAGGACTTTGATTTGGTTCAAGTGTAGTAGAGCTGGTGCTTCACAAATATGTGCAGAACATGAGGTTGCCCAGAACTGCAGCTGAGCTCTACTGCCTTGACTTTAGTACTGCTATATTTTTCATTTGATAAATTTGCATTTTTTTTTTTTTTTTCCAATTCTAAAACTGCTGTTTTGTAAAGTTGGAAAATGTTCAAACATCACAACTACTGCATCAGTTTACTCCATGGTGTATGCATATGTTTAATTTTGTATTTCTTCTTTTTAAGAATCGCGCATTTCCGTATCACAATTTATATCATGTGTTTAGGTGCCAAATATACATAACCAGTATTGTATAAATTTATACTGTACAATTATCTGTCGAACAGAATGTTTGTATTTGTTGCAGTTTGTTTTTTGTTATTGTTTGGTAGATTTTGTATGGTAATCTGTATTTGTGGCAATGTCAGCTTGAGGTATAGAAATCTGTTTTAGCTATACTATAAAGCAAAAATTAAATTTAGGAAATGAACACCTGTTGTCTGATATATATTTATTTTAAATTGTTCCAGAGAAATCAATTGATTTCATTAAGCATACATAAACTAACATTAATCCATGCAATTTTACCAATTTCAGTTTTTTCTTTATTATATATTTTTTTTATTTATCATGTGATATGCAAGCAGTTGAATCTGCTCTCAGTCAATTTGCAGATTGTGACAGTAACAGTTATTGGTCAAGGCTCTAGAGCTGAGGTGTTTAAATACCTCACAAATCCATTGCACAGCACTTGATCCTGTACTGTTTTATGCTTTCCTTTTGTTTCTGTGTTTGGTTTTCATCGGAATTCATGGGTGCTTTACATAATACTTCCTCCATCTATACAGAGCCCTCCACTAATATTGGCACCCTTGGTAAATATGAGCAAAGAAGGCTGTAAAAAATTGTCTTTATTGTTTAACCATTTGATCTTTTGTTTTTTTGTTTTTTTATAAAATCACAAAAATTATCTGCGCTCATGGATATCAAACAATTGCAAACACAACACAGGTTTATCACAAAAAAAATCTTTGTTAATTATAGGTGTGCAGCACCTTTTAGTCAATACTTTGTGCTACGTCCCTTTGCCAAGATAACAGCTCTGAGTCTTCTCCTATAATGCCTGAGGAGGTTGGAGAATACATGGCAAGGGATCTGAGACCATTCCTCCATAGAGTATCTCTCCAGATCCTTCAGATTTCGAGGTCCACGCTGGTGGACTCTCCTCTTCAGTTCACCCCACAGGTTTTCTATGGGTTTCAGGTTAGGGGACTGGGATGGCCATGACAGGACCTTGATTTTGTGGTCAGTAAACCATTTTTGTGTTGATTTTGTTGTATGTTTTGGATCATTGTCCTGCTGGAAGATTCAACCACGGCCCATTTTAAGCTTTCTGGCAGAGGCAGTCAGGTTTTCATTTAATATCTGTTGATATTTGATGATAATCTAGGGCTGCAACTAACGATTATTTTGATAATCGATTAATCTGTCGATTATTTCTTCGATTAATCGATTAGTCGGATTAAAAGGCCAGTTTTTATTTTCTGTATTTTTTCAACAACAAAGAAAAACCCACGTTATTTCACATTCTGCCCAATGTTGTCCTTCAAACATTGTGCAAATTGAAGGTTATGAAAACGGTATTAAGTGTATCTATGTGGGCTATGCTATACATTGTGCAAAAGATTTTTTTTTAAATATTAACATTATATTTTGAATATATTATGAACAAATGATTGTCCACAAGCTTTAAAGCAGGAGTTAAATCACTATATTAAAAATGCTAAAAAAGAAAAACAAAAGCACAAACTAAGTGTTAACTGATAAGCGGTTGAATGTTCTGCAGTAACACACACATTCACTCATTTGAACAGTAACATGTTGCTTTATTCTGTAAATGTATGACACGTCTTACATTTATATACAATTACATGTTATAACCCCATTACAGTTACTGCTCTCATAAAAAACACAATTACTTTTATTTCTAAATATAGCTAAATATAGCATCAAACAACATATTTGATCAATTGAATATTTTACTCTAATTATTTTACTCTAATTTCTAATAATTCTAATAATAATTTCTGCGCTGAAGAAAACATGTCTGGAACACATTAAACAGCACACGCATCTGTCGCAGCATCTGACATAGTGGATATCTGGTGATATCTGACATCTGGATAGTGCACTTTTCCCACAGCAGCTCACTCTGTGACCTCCGCTGTTTTTCAGATGTATTTTATTCACAGAAATGCTTTTTCACCATTGTGAAGTGACGTCACAGACCCAACTAATCGATAATGAAATTTGTTGTCGATTATTTTAGTTATCGATTATTATCTATTTTTATTGATTAGTTGTTGCAGCCCTAATAGAGTCCATGATGCCATGTATCCTAACAAAATGTCCAGGTCCTCCGGCAGAAAAACAGCCCATTAAAGAGCCCCCACCATATTTAACCGTGGGCATGAGGTACTTTTCCATATGGCTACCTCTCTGTGTGCGCCAACACCACCTCTGGTGTTTATTGCCAAAAAGCTCTATTTTGGTTTCATCTGACCATAGAACCCGATCCCATTTGAAGTTCCAGTAGTGTCTGGCAAACTCAAGACAGTTGAGTTTGTTTTTGGATGAGAGTAGAGGCTTTTTTCTTGAAACCCTTCCAAACAACTCGTGGTGATGTAGGTGACTTCGGATTGTAGTTTTGGAGACTTTCTGACCCCAAGACACAACTAACTTCTGCAATTCTCCAGCTGTGATCCTTTGAGATTTTTTGGAACCATCCTCTTCACAGTGCGTTGAGACAATATAGACACACGTCCAATTCCAGGTTGATTCATAACGTTTCCAGTTGACTGGAACTTCTTAATTATTGCCCTGATGGTGGAAATGGGCATTTTCAATGCTTGGGCTGTTTTCTTATAGCCACTTCCCATTTTGTGAAGCTCAACAACCTTTTGCCGCACATCACAGCTATATTCCTTGGTCTTACCCATTGTTATGAATGATTAAGGGAATTTGTGTTACCTCATATTTATACCCCTGTGAAACAGGAAGTCATGTTGAACAATTTCCTGTTCCTAGTCACCCAGGTGTACTAAAAACAAATGTAAAATATCAATGGGAATATACTTCAAATATATTTTTCTCATATGAATTCATAGGGGTGCCAATAATTCTTGCACACCTATATTTAACAAAGATGTTTTTGGGTTTTTTTTTTGATAAACCTGTGTTGTGTTTGCAATTGTTTGATATCCATGAGAACAGAGTATTTAGATCAAAGATCAAAAGGTTACACAATAAAGACAATTTTTACTTTGCTCATATTTACCCAGAGTGCCAATATTAGTGGAGGGCACTATAGGTTCATGCAATTTTGTCATTACACAGTACAGGTATACTCAGCAACATACAAGCATCTACCAGAAGTGCAAATAGTAGCACTGTGCTAATTAACAAAGTGCTGGTTGAATATGTTTTATACATGCACACCGATCAGCCATAACATTAAAACCACTGACAGGTGACGTGAATAACATTGATTATATTGTTATAATAGCACCTGTCAAGGGGTGCGATATATTATGCAGCAAGTGAACAGTCTGTTCACAAAGTTGATGTGTTAGAAGCAGAACAATGGGCAAATTTGGCCTCCAAATTCCCCAGATCTCAATCCAATCAAGCATCTGTGGGATGTGCTGGACAAACAAGTCCGATGCATGGAGGTCCCACCTCGCAACTTACAAGTATCTGCTGTTAATGTCTTAGTGCCAGATACCCACGCTTGGGGAGTAATGGAATACATGTAAGGGCATTATGTAATCGGGATACAAAAAACTGGTAACTGTAAAACAAATCCAAACACTGAACATATTTTTATGTAGAATAATAAGGACAAGGGTGAAAATCAATATTGCATGCACGTGATCTTCGGGCCCTCAGGTGGCACTGCATTAAAACAGGCAGGATTCTGTAATGGAAATCACTGCATGGGCTCAGAAACACCTCCAGAACTCATTGTCTGTGAACTCAGTTTGCCGTGCCATCCACAAATGCAGGTTAAAGCTCTATCATGCAAAGAAGAAGCCATATGTGAACATGATCCAGAAACACAGCCGTCTTCTCTCGGCCAAAGCTCATTTAAAATGGACTGAGGCAAATTGGAAAACTGTTCTGTGGTCAGACGAATCGAAATTTGAAATTCTTTTTGGACACCATGGACGCCGTGTCCTCTAAACTAAAGAGGACTAAAGAGGAGAGGGACCATCTGGATTTTTATCAGCGCTCAGTTCAAAAGCCTGCATCTCTGATGGTATGGGGGTGCATTAGTGCCTATGGAATGGGCAGTTTGCACATCTGGAAAGGCACCATCAATGCTGAAAGGTATATACAGGTTTTAGAGCAACATCTGCTTCCATCCAGATTCCAACCCAGAGAGACTCTGCCTCTCTAAGATACTATTTTTATACCCAATCATATTACTGATCTGTTGCCAATTAACCTAATTAGTTGCAAAATGTTCCTCCAGCTGTTTCTTTTTAGTAACACTTACTTTTCCAGCCTTTTGTTGCCCTGTCCCAACTTTTTTGAGACGTGTTGCGGCCATCAAATTCATAATTACCTTTTTCTTTTTTCTTAAAATGGTACATTTCCTCAAGTTAAACATTTGATATGTTTTCTATGTTCTATTGTGAATAACATATGGGTTTATGAGATTTGCAAATCATTGCATTCTGTTTATATTTACATTTTACACAGTGTCCCAACTTTTTTAGAATTGGGGTTGTATATAAATAATACAGAATATACAGTGTAGAAAAGAACTGCAGGATGATTACAGGCATTAGAACATCAGTGACCTAACAGTGTAATGTAGAGTTCAGCAGGGTAATTGTTGTGGGGGAGAAGCTGGCCCTGAGCCTGCTGGTTCTGGTGCCAAGGTTCCTGTATCTCCTCCTGGATGGAAGGAGGTTGAGCAGTCTGTGACTAGAATGGGAGGTGTCCCCAATGATGTTGTGTGCTCTATGCAGACGTCTCCTGTGGCGAAGATGTTCAATGGCTGGGAGCTGGGTAGCAGTGATGTGTTGGGTGGTTTTCACTACCCTTTGCAGGGCTTTTTCCCCCCTGACGCCATGGAGCTGCCACACCACACTGTGACTGAGTTGGTCAGGATGCTCTCAATGGTGCAACACTTAGCAAACTTGTTAAGATCTAGGGAGACAGATGAACTTTCTTCAGTGTCCTCAGGAAGTGAAGATGCTTTTATGCCTTTCTAACCAGAACTGACCTATTATGGTGCCAGGACAGATGCTTAGAGATGTGGACACCTAGAAACTTGAAGCTGTAGACATGTTCTACTTCAGTCTATTACAGACAATTCACCATTTACACTAGATAAACCAATGTCCTGCATCTCCTCTTGTGCTGTCACATGCTAAATTATTGACAAAAACCTTGCATATTCTAAATGTACAGAGCTGTCAAGAATGAATTGAATGCCAGAAGAAAAGAAAAAAAACAAACATTTTTACAGGTATATCTGAGCTGTAATAATAATAATAATAATAATTTGTTACATTTATATAACAAATTATTTCTAAACACTCAAAGCGTTTTACATACTATTGGGGGAAATCTCCTCAAACACCACCAGTGTGTAGCATCCACCTGGGTGATGCGACGGCAGCCATAGTGCGCCAGAACGCCCACCACACACCAGCTATTGGTGGAGAGGAGAGAAGAGGAGAGGAGAGAGAAGTAGCCAATTCAGGGATGGAAATTATTAGGGGGCCATGATAGATAAGGGCCAGTGGGGGAGTTTCACCGGGACACCGGGGTTATACCCTTACTCTTTATGAGAAGTGTCCTGGGATTTTTAATGACCACAGAGAGTCAGGACCTCGGTTTAACGTCTCTTCTCTGCCTGTTACTGTGTCGTGCCATTGTTCGGATTTAGTTCTGTGATATCAGATAATTCAGTTTTCATATCTGTACTCTGTCAAGTCAAACTACTGCTTCTCTGAGCAGCTGACACACATTTTTTATTATTTTTATTTTATTTTTTTTTAGCAGTGCTACTATTTAGTGATAATCTTGTGATTGGGATTTTACTTATTGAGAATCTGCAACTTTAGCCAACCATAACCAACAACAGATTGAATTTTATTCAATTTTATTTATCAGTTAATTACTTGTTATAATGAATGGTTTAAATATTATTAAGTGGCACATGAGCCCCAGAATAAACAAGTCCAAGGCCTTATCACTAAAATAGGGTTTTACACAGAAAAACCGGTACTATCTCTCTGTCTTTCCTCATTAACACTCCAGCATGACTGTATTCTCCCAACAGTTGAGCAATTCTGCTATATGTGCCAATGTGTTTGTTTTCAGAGTGAGTCCTATGAGCTTAAGGCCTGAGTGGCTCACACTGCTGCAGGAAAAACACGTCTATGCTCATGTCTAAGATGAATATAAAGCAAGGTTCATCTTATGGATGTTTTATGATATCAAAGACAGGTGTGACAAAGATTTATCTATTTATCTGAAACTGTGGGTTGTAGGTTGTATTCACTATAAGTGGGATCTTGCAATCTCACTGGTATTCTTTGTAAATAGTATAATGTGACTGTGTTTGTGTAACAACTTGTGGAATGTAATATCCTTAAACATATGACACTCACTGAGAAGGTGTTTCAATAAGTACAGTGCCCTCCACTAATATTGGCACCCTTGGTAAAAATGAGCAAAGAAAATTGTCTTTATTATTTAACCTTTTGATCTTTTGTTTAAAAAATATTTAACAATGTTTTTTTTTTTGTGTGTGTGTGTGTGTGTGTGTGTGTGTGTGTGTGTGTGTGTGTTTGTTTATCCATGAGAGCAGAGTATTTTTGTGATTTTTTTTAAACAAAAGATCAAAAGGTTAAACAATAAAGACAATTTTTCACAGCCTTCTTTGCTCATATTTAACAAGGGTGCCAATATTAGTGGAGGGCACTGTATATAGGAAAGTAAATGAGAATGGGTGGTTTTGTTATATCTCTATACTACTAGTATTTAGAAAAATAAAAGTAATTGTGTGAAAGATAACATTAGCCTACATGATTATTGGTTTTCTTTATGCTTATATCATAAGATACAGTAGTGAATTGCAGAAATTAGTGATATTAATCACATTTTAATATATCATGCCAGATGTGTCACAACACCAGTTTGATTACTCCTGAATTGCCAGTTCATAATCATCTAAGAGACCAAAATGTGAGCTCATTTTAATTATAGACTTACAAGGTGTTCGGGTTCAGAGATGACAAACAAACTGGACTAAACTGCACTTGACATCATGTGACTCATCACAGTTCTGTGGGATTAGTCTATGATGACTGCGTTTTTTCCCAATCAACATAACCATTAATGCATTTAAATCATGGTTTTTACAGAATTATGAGCAGCCCAGATTTCCGAAAGAAATTTGAATTCCCCTGAGGTGGTATAGGTAAGACAAACATGTGCCATTACAACATCATGTATCTTAAGTTACTGCAAGTTTGAACTTTCAGCTGATATGTAAGGTAAGAAGAAGTACCTGTGTAATCTGTGTGTGAACACGCGTTTTTGCGTACACACACACACACACACACACACACACACACACACACACACACCTCTCTCATGCCCGCCCTACACTGCAGCCGTTACCTGTCAGACAAGTAGAAGCAGAACAGGTTTTTCTTTGCAGACTCTGAAGTGCCACACCTCTTTTTAACTGTCCCATGAAGAATAATAAAGATTCAGGAAAGATCTGGCATCGCACTTGGCTGATGAGGAGCTTTGACCTCAAAGCACCGAACCAGTACATCTTAAGACATTTTGACATTTGAATGTCCTGGCTTTTCTGTTGTAAATTTCATGTAGACATCATTGTTCTTTACTAATGCTGTTGTAAAATACACTAGTAATGGAACAATACTTTTTGTTTAAGGTCATGTTTTTGTTTTTGTTTTTTCATGCTCTCTAGGACATGCTCTCTAAGACAAAGAGCATACATGAATACTTATTGAAAGGGAAATACAGTGGGGGGAAAAAATATTTGATCCCCTGCTGATTTTGTACGTTTGCCCACTGACAAAGAAATGATCAGTCTATAATTTTAATGGTTGGTGTATTTTAACAGTGAGAGACAGAATAACAACAAAAAAATCCAGAAAAACACATTTTAAAAAAAGTTATAAATTGATTTGCATTTTAATGAGGGAAATAAGTGTTTGACCCCTTCGACTTAGTACTTGGTGGCAAAACCCTTGTTGGCAATCACAGAGGTCAGACGTTTCTTGTAGTTGGCCACCAGGTTTGCACACATCTCAGGAGGGATTTTGTCCCACTCCTCTTTGCAGATCCTCTCCAAGTCATTAAGGTCATTTTCAATGCCCTGGCTGAGGGAAGGAGGTTCTCACCCAAGATTTGACGGTACATGGCCCCGTCCATCATCCCTTTGATGCGGTGCAGTTGTCCTGTCCCCTTAGCAGAAAAACACCCCCAAAGCATAATGTTCCCACCTCCATGTTTGACGGTGGGGATGGTGTTATGACTTGGGGTCATAGGCAGCATTCCTCCTCCTCCAAACACGGCCAGTTGAGTTGATGCCAAAGAGATCTGACCACACCTGACCACAACACTTTCACCCAGTTCTCCTCTGAATCATTCAGGCAAACTTCAGACGGGCCTGTACATGTGCTTTCTTGAGCAGGGGGACCTTGCGGGCGCTGCAGGATTTCAGTCCTTCACGGCGTAGTGTGTTACCAATTGTTTTCTTGGTGACTATGGTCCCAGCTGCCTTGAGATCATTAACAAGATCCTCCCGTGTAGTTCTGGGCTGATTCCTCACCGTTCTCATGTTCACTGAAACTCCACGAGGTGAAATCTTGCATGGAGCCCCAGACCGAGGGAGACTGACAGTTTCTTCCATTTGCGAATAATCGCACCAACTGTTGTCACCTTCTCACCAAGCTGCTTGGCGATGGTCTTGTAGCCCATTCCAGCCTTGTGTAGGTCTACAATCTTGTCCCTGACATCCTTGGACAGCTCTTTGTTCTTGGCCATGGTGGAGAGTTTGGAATCTCAGCTCATTACCTGTGTAAAAGACACCTGGGAGGCAGAAATCTTGCTGATTGATAGGGGATCAAATACTTATTTCCCTCATTAAAATGCAAATCAATTTATAAATTTTTTGAAATGCGTTTTTCTGGATTTTTTTTTTTGTTGTTCTGTCTCTCACTGTTAAAATACACCTACCATTAAAATTATAGACTGATCATTTCTTTGTCAGTGGGCAAACGTACAAAATCAGCAGGGGATCAAATACTTTTTTCCCCCCACTGTATTTTATATCCATCACTTCATATTCTCACAGTACACTTAATAAATCATGTAGATCCGTGCAGTTTTCTGGATCCTTACTAAACAGCACTTTCTTCAGTGCCAAAACTGACTATTAAAACCACTAAAAGCAAATGACAGGCTCAGTAAATCTCCAATTATAATGCACCCTTGGCTCACACACCCAATCTTCCCTAAGGTTATCTGACATCAGGTACTGTATCAAAGAAATACTAGTCTGGCAGTCAACAATAAATCTGCTTATACACACAGAACTGGATGGAAAAAACAAACAAACAAAAAAACCCCACCCTTATACTTTGTCTCATACGTCTCTCTCTTTTTTTTTCTTCAATTCATTACTATTACGAAAGTAATATTTGCGAAATTGCATATTTTCAGACCAAAAAAAAAAATATATATATATATTATTATTATTAAAATAAAAGCCAAATAATATTATATAGGCTATTATAATAAACACATTAGGAAAATTATAGAAATACGTTTTGGTGTTTTTTTTTCAGTAAATCAAGGCTATTAATCAAAGACTGTGTGAACCAATGAAAAGTCCGAGGCATAAAATAATATTAGTCATTAAAATCTGAATAATGTTAAAAATAAAATTAGTGCCAGTGCCAGTGTCCTAATTTTTCGAAAGCTTCGGTATTTAATGCAGCATGAAACCAGATCCCTTTTAGCGCCGTTTTGAGCCATTTACTCTGCATCCCATATAGCCACTGAATTTGATACACATTGCACTACTTAGGGTGTAACTGTTACCCTTCCATGGTCTCTCTGGTTGACTTTGTAGGAAGAAGAGAACGGTTTGGGATCGACCCTGTGAGCGGGTCGCGCGCAGCGTGAGCGCGCGCAGGAATCGACTCTGATCCAAACCGACAGTAGTGAATCAGACTGAGGTGAACACTTGCCCCGCCCTCTAATTGACCAATTCACAGCCACCTGCACTGAAGTCACCTGGTGGCGTCTCGGGAGAACGCCGATGTCTTTTTTTTTTTTTTTTGGGAAAGTGCTTTCCCGCCCATATACAGTCATTTAGCTTTGTTTATATAAGTGGAACGAGGTTAATGTTAATGTCAGACGGATGTTAGGAGTCAGGAAACGTTGAACGTTTTGCGCTGTCGTTCTCCTGAAGGCTTTTTACTGACTGAAAGGTTACCGCTTCCTGGACAGTTTCCCAAGCCGTTATAACTATGGCTCAGGAGGAAAGGTAAGTTCACCTGTTCAGGCTAGAATTCATTCCTCTGTAGCAAACTGCAATGAAAACCCTCAGACTTGTCACTGGTTTACGTTGTTGTATTTAACAGCCTTAATTTAACGACAAAAAAAATATTAAACGTATTTTTTTAAAATTATTTTTATTTTTCATATTGTCTACAATAATGCACTAGTATGTCTTCTAATGTCCTTTAGCTTTACTGACAGAAATCAAATGGCTGTAGGTAAGATGTTTATTTTCACAGGTCAAAATAGTCTTGATCACTCATATAAACATTTAACCTAGATTTCCTGATATGCTTTTGTGCACTTCCACTGGGCAGTATCCATATCCACTGGGATAGTGTATTGTGTGTGGGAATGTAAAGGGAGAGCTCTGGGAATAGCAGGAGTTTGGTGAAGCTCATTGTTGACTCCAGAAACGCCTCAGGCAAGAAGAGGTGTTGGTTTTATTTAGCATAAGAGTCCGCTTCGGAGAAAAGATTAACAACGTAGAAACATGTCTCTTTATTACATATGACCAAAACTTGAAGCTACAGCTTTAAAGCTGAAATGCCATAGAGTTCCATGATTACACTTAATACACACACACACACACACACACACACACACACACACACACACACACACCAGAACAGTACTTTTGTACTGTTTCATTCATTTCAGTTCTGACTAGAATTTATCCTACAAAATATTGAGTACTCCTAATACCTACTCACTCCTGTGCACTTGGAGCTACAGTATAAATCGTACACCTGCCACTGAGAAAAATGTTTGATTATAAATTAAAAATCATCTGCTTCTCCTCAAAATCTATGTTGCTCTGTGGCACAGTAAGCGGCTGGTAGTAGTGGTTCCCAACGAGACATCCTTCCTGTCCCGCCGTGTGTTTACAAGTGAGGATGAAGCCTGGAGGGCCTACCTGGAGAACCCTCTCACTGCAGCCACCAAGGCCATGATGAGCATCAACGGAGACGAGGACAGCGTGGCAGCTCTCGGACTCCTGTATGAATACTACAAGGTGAGGAGGCTTTGTTGTGTTGAAAAGTCATCCAAGGCTATCCAAAACCAGCATTCATGCCTTTTTTTTTTATGGTGAAAGTCCCGTTGTACCTGAAGGAGACATTTTCTGTGCTTACGGTTCTCCACAAGAAAGACCAGGTGTTACAAGAAGTCTATCTTATGAGATAGACTTAATATCTGTTTGGTAGTGGTTGTGAGCTGTTTATTAGAGTGACATCCTGTAACCATACTCTCCTGTGCTTCTCAGGTTCCAAAAGAGAAAAGGCTCCTGTCTGTAGCTAAATTTCCAGAAGAAGAAAAAAGGTTTGTTGTGCATTATTTGCATTCAGCTAGACACATGCATAAGAAATGTGATAATGATAGGATTTATTTGACACAGTTATAATTATTCTATGACCTATCATGGAATAAATTTCATTGACAATGTATAGTGAAATGTTAATTTTTTGCTTACATGTTTATTTTTCATAGAATGTGCCATGGTGGTGTGGAATCCATGAATGAGCGTGTTCAGGGCACCAGATCTCCCCCAGTCAATCTCTCAGTCCACACAGACTCTCGTAGTACAGAGGTGAAGCAAGACTCGTATAGCGCATTACCAGCAGAGGAGGGAGTGGTGGCCACTGTAAAATCAGAGTCAGTTTATTCTAACCAGCAGCAAGAGAGGCATCCATACCATCATGTGCCTTACCAGCAGTCCACTCAAGAGGCACATAGCAGTTATAGCAAGGAAGAGCAGAGGAGCATGCCAGATAGCACCTTTGAAGACTCTTACAATGGCGAGAATGTGGTAAGAGCTTGTGTTTGCACACCTATACCTACTTAATGGATAAAACATCCAGCATCTGCTAAATGCTGTGAATGTACAGATTGTCTAGGAGACACTATAATGAAATGAGTCAATGGTTGTAAACAATTAGGTTTTATCATTATTAACATGCTAATATCTGATATTCTGTGCTTTTAGCAGAAATTCAGAGTGCCCACCACTGTAGGGGCCCAAGACTCTCTCTTTGAGCAGCCTGGAATGTAAGTTTTATGCTCTAATAGTGATGTCTCGAGTTTAAAACATAGACAGTCATGGAAATGGAGATTTATATCTTCTGTCAGAGGGGATGACTAGTAACACTATTCATCTCCTGTGTTCTAGGAACACGCTCCAGTATAATATAGAAGCAAGCCGCTCAGTTCGGCATAAGCCTGGTGAGGGTCCAATGATCTATCTGAACAGAGGTCAGTTCTACGGCATCACGCTGCGTGAGGCGGGCATCAGTAAAGGCTTGCGCCATCCTATCAGCAAATTGAGGGTGAGTTCTAGTACCATTCACATGATAAGCTTCTGCACACTGCCTTTGTGAACAGTGAAGCAAAAATGGTGTTGTGGTTTGATGTAGCCATCATTGAATGTTACGAGTGACAATCTAGGCTGTATTTTAGATACATGGTTCTGTTGTGGTGTTTTCTGTGTTTTATGCAGCCTTCGTCTTGTCTTTGTGTTATAGAGTGTGGTGATGGTGGTGTTTGGAGAGGACAAATGTCGCGATGAGCAGTTGAAGCACTGGAACTACTGGCACAACCGTCAGCACACCGCCAAACAGAGAGTCCTGGACATTGGTAAGAATTTGTGTGCATGCTTTTCTTACTACTTGGGAATTCACCTCAATCATCATCCCTCTGTGTCTGTTACATTGCCCTAACCCCCCTCATTCACTAGTCGTCTGCTTTTGCTTCATATTGTATCCTGGTAAATGCAACTTTAGTAGAAGGCTTGGGGCAATGTAATCCATCACATTTACTCACAGATGGAAAATAGGGGTAGACAATAGATATATGGTCAGGCCAGAGACAGGGGTGTGGAGGTTTGACTCTTCAAGACCACTTTGGTGGTCTGATGAACAGCATGTGGACGAAGTCATGTATTGGAAAGCTTGGAACCTGATATGCCATAATACATGTTTTGAATGAGTATCCCAGGATTTTTCATATTGCCCAGAGCTAGAGATCAAGATTTGAATAGATACATTAATAGCTGTTAGGAGAAATGCACATAAATGAACACAGGCTCAAGATACAGGGAATAAGCTCTGCTGAATATGATTAATATTACAACCCCAATTCCAAAATAGTTGGGACGCTGTGTAAAATGTAAATAAAAACAGAATGCAATAATTTGCAAATCTCATAAACCCATATTTTATTCACAATAGAACATAGAAAACATATCAAATGTTTAAACTGAGGAAATGTACCATTTTAAGGAAAAAATAAGGTAATTTTGAATTTGATGGCAGCAACACGTCTAAAAAAAAAAAAAAAAAGTTGGGACAGGGCCATGTTTACCACTGTAGCATCGCCTCTTCTTTTAACAACACTCCATATATGTCTGGGAACTGAGGAGACCAGTTGCTGCAGTTTTGGGAGAGGAATGTTGTCCCATTCGTGTCTGATACAGGATTCAAGCTGCTCAACAGTCCTGGATCTTCTTTGTCGTATTTTTCGTTTCATAATGAGCCAAATGTTTTCAATTGGTGAAAGGTCTGGACTGCAGACAGGCCAGTTCAGCACCCGGACTCTTCTACTACGAAGCCATGCTGTTGTAATAGATGCAGTATGAGGTTTAGCATTATCTTGCTGAAATATACAAGGCCTTCCCTGAAAAAGACGTCGTCTAGATGGAAGCAAACCTGTGTATATACCTTTCAGCATTGATGGTGCCTTTCCAGATGTGCAAGCTGCCCATTCCTTAGGCACTAATGCACCCCCATACCATCAGAGATGCAGACTTTTGAACTGAGCGCTGATGACAAGCCGGATGGTCCCTCTCCTCTTTAGTCCAGAGGACTCGGCGTCCATGGTTTCCAAAAAGAATTTCAAATTTCGACTACATCTGACCACAGAACAGTTTTCCACTTTGCCTCAGTCCATTTTGAATGAGCCCAGAGAAGACAGCAGCGTTTCTGGATCATGTTCACACATGGCTTCTTCTTTGCAAGAATCATGCCTGTTTTTAATGCAGTGCCGCCTTATTCTGAAATTGTTCCACAATTTGTAGACGCAGTTTTTCACAGATTGGTGAACCTCTGCCCATCTTTACTTCTGAGAGACTCTGCCTCCCTAAGATATTCTTTTTATACCCAATCATGTTACTGACCTGTTGCCAATTAACCTAATTGGTTGCAAAATGTTCCTCCAGCTGTTCCTTTTTAGTAACGCTTACTTTTCCAGCCTTTTGTTGCCCCGTCCCAACTTTTGAGACGTGTTGCAGCCATCAAATTCAAAATTACCTTTTTATTTTTCTCTTAAAATGGTACATTTCCACAGTTTAAACATTTGATATGTTTTCTGTGTTCTACTGTGAATAACATATGGGTTTATGAGATTTGCAAATCATTGCATTCTGTTTTTATTTACATTTTACACAGCGTCCCAACTTTTTTTGTAATTGGGGTTGTATAATACTACTTTATAATTCAGCTTGTAATCTAAGACTGTTTTAGTTGCTTTTGTTGCCTTTTTTTCTTTGTGCTGTCATTCTGCATTGATCATGTTATGTTCTTCTTAGTGTTCATTTTATATATACAAAATCTATGTGAACTGTAGATCACTTAAAATACATTTACTTTTGGAAGTGATTCATTCCTTATCATTAAAACTATAATATACCCCTTTCAAGGCCTAAAGAGAATGAATCTAATGCAGAGAGTTTTATTAATTTTATTTTCTCTCTGGTCTACTTATCTCTCTAAAGCTGATTACAAAGAGAGCTTCAACACTATTGGGAACCTGGAGGAAATTGCCTACAATGCTGTCTCTTTCACCTGGGACATTAATGAGGAGGCTAAGGTGAGCGTACAGACATGTAAGATATTGAGAGCTTGTATTATTCAATAGTGTCGTGGACTTGCTGGGAATGCTTTGGATTAACTGATGTAGTTGTGAATTGAGTATATCTTGTAGTATCACTTATAGTATAAGTGATATGCCTCCTTTATTTTTTATTTTTTTTAATTAAACTGTCTTTCACTATATATGCTAGGTCCATAAATTCAGAGCCTGCTTTAAGAAAGACCTCTGAATTATGATCCACATGTCAATTATGGATTGCTTTAGAATGAATTTAAAGTAACTTTTTTCTCTTTTAAGTTACACTGTTGTTGTATAAGGTTGGTTAATTTGATTTGCATGATAATCTCATTTGCTGCAAAATAAACACAACTTTTGTCTGTAGTAAATACAAAAGAATTCTATGTGAGGAAGATCTGTGCAAGTACCGAGCAGGGCTAGGTACTAAACCGTCACATTTTAACACACTGAATCGATTGTTCAAGGTATTTTGGCACAAGATCAATACTGGCACAATCCTGTATCAAAGAAAGTATTTTTAAGAAACTATCAATCAAGAAAAGAAAACTTTAGAGGCCTTGAGCCTATTTTCTGAATAATAAATCATTCGTTTTAGCATAAACATACTATACAGGCAGTTTAATGTCGCAAGATTATACTTTTAACTAGCATTTAACATGTACAGCATCTGGGTGAATAACTTGTGTATGAATATGGATGATAATGTCTCATAATCTGCATCACTACAGTACAGCATATGAATGTTGTATGGTCTATTCAATTTCAGGCTTATTTTGATCTCAAACTATCAGAATTTTCTGCTTATACTCCAATAAACTTGAAAGAAAATACTGTTAATTGTTGCTGTGAGCATGTTTATAGTTTTTTAACCGATGTCTGTTGAAAGTGATCACATGACCATGAGAAAAGAAGTGGTTCTCACAACATTGCACTTCTTATTAAACAAAAGTTACAGGTACAGACATGTAGGCAAACTAGTCCATCAGTGGGAAAGTATTTTCACTCTAGGCAAAAACATTTCCCACATTTCATCTTTCAAAAGTAGTTTTTCCAGTGTATCTTGAAATATTGGTACATGGTGTTTTTGTAGTGGAGTATTTCAAGCAAATGTCGTTCAGTTTATTTGAATAAATGAATTGCTGCAGCAGAAGTGACGATCATCCGTCATGAGGCACTGTGCTCTTAATCATTTCATTTATGATTTAGTTTACATTTCATTTCAAAATTTATTTAAAACAAAAGAAGTCTGGTGTTGAAACACAGACACTGGCTCTGAATTAGCCATTTCGATACATGCACTTTGTAGCTGTTTGTTCTTTTTAATGCCTTTTTTTTAATTTACTGGATAGACTTGTATTTGTATTTAGCTTATTGTCTCCCACTGTGTGCCACTCTTCATTAGATCATGTGAACATAATTGTTTGGGATGGAGGAATCCTATGCAATCACTTGAGAATGAATACATATAATGGTGTGGTCACTAATTACCAAGAGCTTACTGAGGTACTAAAGAACGTCCCACACCATAAACTAACAAAAATATTACAATAACACTGACAAAGTAATGCTCAGATCAGTTTAGTAAGGTTACACCCCCTGCAGGAAGTACATTTGTCACACATAGGTCTATTGGTCATATAGACCCCATTTGTTCTGTACCGTTTGTAACATAAATAAACTAATAAAGCAACATTGGTTTGTCTGATCCACAAAAAGAACATTGGGGAAATAAATCCCTAAGTAGGTTTTTAATATTGACAAATGTCTAATCCTAGCTAGATTTTACAGTTCAGGGAAATTCTCAGGGCATCTTTTTTTTTTGCTCATGATGTGTATTGCTTTAATAGTGTCCTATTCAGCAATATTCTACTAATTAAATGTACCTACAAAATGTTAGAAATGTACTTCATCATGTTTTCATCTTTTTGTAGGTGTTTATCACAGTGAACTGTTTGAGCACAGATTTTTCCTCTCAGAAAGGAGTGAAAGGGCTTCCGCTTATGATTCAGATTGATACATACAGCTATAACAACAGGAGCAACAAACCAATTCACAGAGCTTACTGTCAAATCAAGGTGTTCTGTGACAAGGTTAGCAAATGTGTTTCTTTAACAAGGCATATGGTGGTATTATTTTATTCAACAAATAATATTTAACCTGTGGTTGGCAAGTTTCTTAACCTATGCCTCGTACCATTTGTATGTCCAACTATTTAGTTACTGAAACAACTGCATTAAACATTATGCCAATTATTACCTAAATTTGTGATTTAAGTAGTGCTTCTGCATGACCCGTTTCTCCACAGGGAGCCGAGAGGAAGATTCGTGATGAGGAGAGAAAGCAGATGCGGAAAAAGACAAAGGGTCATGTGGCTGGAGGGCAAGGTCACAGTGGTGAGTTAAAGCAGAATAATCTGTAGATTACTAGGGGTGTAATGATGCACTACAGTTACAATTCAATTCACAATATTGGCTTCATGATTCCATTCTATTCGTTTCTTAGAATATTTTGAACAAAATTCGAATGAAGAAAAATGAAGACTCAAAAGAATCTTGTTTTATTTCTGAATCATAAACAATGCAAAACGGTGTGCATTTTTGTCTGTATACAGCTAAATAAATAAAAATCGCTATGAACAGAGATTTAATATTATAAACAAAATGTATTACAGTTTCACCATACCAAATAAATAAGTGAATGTATAAATTCTCCCATAAACCTGCTGTTTCATGTTATAATAATGTAATTTATAATAACATGAAACAGCAGGTTTTATAGCTAAACATTTTAGCAAACTGTGTCTCTGCAAAGTTGCCTATTAAAGGCACACAAAATGATTACTGTAACTGGTGAGAGTTGTTTATTTTCAGTTGTAATTGATTGCACTGGAGAAATTCATGTCTCTGATGGACATTCTGTAAGTGTTCAAATACTTGCAAGGACTAGTGAATTGTGCATGGTGTGAAATAAAACGAGTTTAGAAACATGTCTATATTGTGAAATACAGGGAAGTACAACACCGTATCATTTTCTTTTAGATCTAGCAGGTAAGAGAGGAAGTCCTGGAGCGTTAATGCAGAAGAGTTCAGACATCACATTTTTCAAACCCATAACAGACCTGGATTCTCAGCCGGTGCTATTCATCCCTGATGTCCATTTCAGTAACATGCAGAGAGCTGCACAGGTGAGCGAGTTTGTAATCATTAATCCATTTTTGTGTGTTAATGCAACAGAGTGCAACCCGGCAAATGCAGAACTCAAAAGAAGTAATAACCCAGAACAGCCATAATACCAAAAAAGTTATTCATCCATCCTCTCATACCCCTGCCCTTAATATTATTCCTTAATAGTATTCCTATTCTTGTGGCATTAGCTTTTTTTTTTTTCGTATCCCATCTTAATCTTAACCCTTCTGCCTGTCTGTTTACAGATGTTTGGATATAGTTCTGAAGAAATGGAGAGTGATTGGTAAGTGCAGTGCAGTTACACCCAGATTAGTGAGTAACAGTGAGTAGATTCACACACTTATTAAACAAATCAGCTGAATATTTTGTTTCTGAATGCATATACTGGTTTGTAGTGCTTCAGTTTGCTGGATTTCTAAGCCTTTGTTTTAAGGTTCACGTTATGTCTGATGTTAAATAAATAGACGAGTAATGCTTTTAATGATAACTGACTAAATATTCAGTAGAAAACGAAAACATTTCACAGTTTCATGATCGTGTCAGGTTTGCTAATTACTCAGATTTTGACTCGTATGCACTTGCATTTATTTATGGAAGAAATTCTAATTGAGTAAACAAATGAAATTCTGCTATAAATTCATTAAAATGATTTTAATGATCATTTATTGATCATTACTGAAGAGGTTTTGAGTTCAGTTATGTTTATCGTCACTACAGTGTGATGATGAAGAGGGTGTTCAGACACTCTGAGGATTATCCCTGCCTTCCGCCAGCCAAACAGAGCAAACATGATAAACCAAGGAGAGGTGTGTACATGTGTGTGGGAGAGAAAGAGGGAAACAAAGAGCGCACCGGATGTGGATGATTATTAATGTACATTCAAACTAATTTCTAACTCAATAATGAGTCACTGAATGTGCCTGAGAGTGTAAATGTTCCTTGCTGTAATTACAGTTCCTTCTTGAAAGGATTCACAACTTGTAACCAATGACTATTTCTTAACAGTTCTACTGTATGTAAGGAAAGAGTCTGATGAGGTTTTTGATGCATTAATGCTCAAGTCGCCAACAGTAAAGAGTTTGATTGAGGCTGTAAGTACAAACTTGCACTTCTTACAGCATATACGCATTTCCATTTAAAATGAAGTACAGTATACAGAATTACAGGTTCATTCTTTTTCAGATATCAGGCAAGTACTCCCTTCCTGTCGAGAAGATGAGTAAAATCTACAAGAAGAATAAGAAAGGGTAAGTAAAAGCTGAACAATACAAATGTGGGGTGATCATTTATATTTCTGATAATCATCACTTCTGTATCTCATCCTTATTAATTAATTCTCACAAATCATAGTCCAGAGGCGAAAGAAACTAGAAGCTAGATGCAATGAGACTAATCACAAGGGACAGGCCGTAGCAGTGTTACGTAACTCAGACGTGTAGGACGGAAGAGGGAGTCAGGATGCATGCGCTAGGGAGACGTCAGTAAATGCAGAAGAGTTTATTCCAAACATAAGAATCCATACCACGAACAAAACAAACTATAATCCAGGCTGTACTAAACAAGAGTAGTGATCTGGGAATCACTGGAACAAAGCGCACGGTTAAACACATCTAAACTAAGCTATAACAAACTAAACTATGATTAACTAAACTAGTACTCCGCGCCGAAGCGGAGACGGAGTGGCGTATTTAAACACGTATCAATCACATGTCCAAATCACAAACACCTGACATCAACAAACATGAACCAATGTGAAATGAGGAGGCGGAGACATGACACGAACGAAAACATAAGCACATGGGGAAACACAGGAGGCGGAGACATGACGTGAACGGACACATGAGAACACATGGCAGAGGTAAACAGAACGTGAGTTCATGAATGAAATGTCCATCGGAGAGTTTTTGAATAGCGCTGGAAAGCGCGCAGTGGAATGCGGAAGTGTTCGAGTCCGCCGCTCGCCTAGCGAGCGACTCGGAGAACGAGGGGAAACTCTAACAAACAGTAATTAAAAGGCGTGGTCAATGTGGGGCATGGACAACCTGACAAATACTTATTTGCAGGCAAATAATCAGAATCAACATCAAGCTCATCATTAGCTATAAGTAAGTATCGTATAGATTTGGTGCCAACATATCATTTATAAATGTGAATCAGAAGCACAAAAGTGGATCTTTTATAGCTCAGTGTGGTAATGGGTGCATTTGCTTACAAGATGATGTAGAGTCCTGGGTAGGTGGAGTATTCAAAGATGCACAGATATCATGGCATGATTTTTGGAGTTATTATATAATTTCATGTTAACAATAAAACACCCCACATGCAGTTTTAAATGTGGCTTCTCATCTGTATGCATCAAGAACACTTTAATTCTGTCAGTAACTAAAAATATAAATAGAATTTGTATTACTACCTGCAAGTGAGGTTGGCAAAATCAAACGTCCATTCCAGAAAGCAGAATTTGTGAGTTAGCTGTCTTAAGGGTCATGAAAATCTACATTTACAGAACAGGGTTTAGATGGAATTAAGATAAATTTCCTTGAAAATTGAAACTGAACTCATCTTCTGTATTAAGGAGCAAAGAATCAGGTCCTATATTTAATCAGTGTCTGTATCTTTTTAATATCTTGTTAGTATCAGGGGTTAAGCAAAAACCCTAAAAAAAAAATGTCCTCCTAAAATCTCACATCTCTCTCATGTAATGCATTGGCCAATTTTTATTTTATTTATTTATTTATTTTTTTTACTTGGATGTTCCAAGGCACATATTATAGCCAAATGTGACCGCGACCTTCTCAGTCCCCATGTCTCATCCAGCATTTTTGGAATGAGGTGGAAAGGACTATTTACAGCAAAACTGTGCATACTGTGCAGCACTTTGTAGAGTCCATGCCTAGGCTAACATGTTATTTGGATCCCTGCTTACTAAACTTTGCGTTTATATTCTGTGTTTATAGATAATCAAGGCTTGTTTGTTTTTTGTGTAGTTGGTCAAGGCTTTCCCCCCCCCCCCCCCCCTTCCTTTTCATGCTTTTTTATGTTTTGTCTTCTTTGGTGACTTTCAGGATTCTGGTCAACATGGATGACAACATCATCGAGCACTACTCCAATGAGGATGCATTTGTACTAAACATTGAGCCTCAGGCAGAGTGCTTTCAGGTTACGCTCACAGAAATCTAATGGCTGCATTATTAAGACTCATGGGTGGACTTATAATGGCCTTCTTGTCAACCAGTTAGAGAACAACAAATCAAAGATGGATAAAGCAAGATAAAATGGAGTACCTAACCAGAGAATAATGTAGATTCCCTACAAATGGGTGGCAGACTGTGACAAACACCTGTATACTTTCTTCTTTTTTTTTTTCTCTGTTTTTAAGCTCACACGAAAACATAGACTTATCCCTGTAGTTTATATGTAGTATTGTGTACTCTGGAAATAACTAGCCCAACAGGTTCTTTTGAAGTAGCTTTCGGTATTCTGCTTTTTAATTCACCCTCATGAAATAGGAAAAAAAACATCACACAGTTGTACATTCTTTAAGACTTGCCTGCTAGGGACCCTGATGTCATACATTTTAACCTCTCTAAACGGTGGACCATTGTCTCTTCTTTACTATATGTTAGGATATACACTCATGTGAAAAAAAATAAGTACATCCCATGGAATTTTTTTTCTTCTTTTTTTGGGGGGTGGGATGGGTTGGGGGTTAAATTTTCACAATTTAAATCAACAAAAAATAGATCAGTCCCATGGAAAAAGTAAATATACTCCTACATTTATCACACCTTCAAATCCATAAAATTAGGTGTTCAAGATTGGGTGCCAGTGATTAGAACCTGCTTAGGGAGTGCAGGTGGACTCCCTGATTTATACCTGTCTAATTTATACCCCTCTCATATCGCTCATATTACCGTTTGCT
This sequence comes from Cranoglanis bouderius, assembly GCA_023630585.1. Classification (NCBI taxonomy): domain Eukaryota; kingdom Metazoa; phylum Chordata; class Actinopteri; order Siluriformes; family Cranoglanididae; genus Cranoglanis; species Cranoglanis bouderius. The sequence goes on from CM042544.1 coordinate 22,753,970, forward strand.
ATTGAGGTGTCTGGTGTCATCATGCCAAGATCTAAAGAGTTCTGTAAGGCCTTCAGGAAAAAAAGGTTGTGGATGCCTGGCAAGAGATCTGAAAAGATTTCCAAATTATTTTAAATGCATCATTCCACTGTAAGGAAAATAATCTACAAATGGAGCAGATTTCAAATGACTGCCAATTTGTCCAGGACTGGCTGTCCCAGCAAATTCAGCCCAAGAGCAGATGCAAAAAGGAGTCTCCAAAATCTCCAAAGTTTAATCACAGGATCTGCTAGTAAGTCTTGCAACTGTTGGTGTCAAAGTGCATGCTTCTGCTATCAGAAAGAGATAGCACAAATTTGACCTGTATGGGAGGCGTGCCAAGAAAAAGCCTTTGCTAGGCCTTTTGGAATAATGTGCTCTGGACAGCTTGCATTCATCGATTCAACTATGAATTCTGCATCATATCAAAGAGTGCTTGATGATAATGTGAGGCCATCTGTCCAAAAGTTGAAGTTGAACTGAAAGAAGATCTTTCAACAGGATAATGATCTTAAGCACACTAGCAAATCCACCAAGGAATGGTTCAAAAAGAAGAAATGGAGGGTTATGGAATGGCCTAGTCAAAGCCTGCATTTGAATCCCACTGAAATGTTGTAGGGGGATTTGAAATGGGCAGAACATGCAAGAAAACCCTCAAACATCTTGCAACTGAAAGAATATTGCATGGAAGACTGGCCAAAGATTCCAGCAAGCTGATGTCAGAGACCGGTGGACAATTATGCAAAATGCCTACAAGAAGTAATTTCTGCTAAATGGGGCAAAACTAGTTTCTGAGGCCAAGGGTGTACTTACTTTTTCCACAAAAGAATATCATATCTATTGATATTTCTGTTGAATAAATGATTGAAAAGGCTAATTTTCATTGTGGTTTAGTTCAAGTATATTAACTTTATTAATAGGCACTGTTTCAAAGATGATCAAATGTTTGCTTGTCCAAATATGTCAAAAAAGCCAACAATGTCCATGTGGTGTATATCCGTGGCCAAAAGTTTTGAGAATGACACAAATATTAATTTTTACAAAGTCTGCTGCCTCAGTTTTTATGATGGCAATTTGCATATACTCCAGAATGTTATGAAGAGTGATCAGATGAATTGCAATTAATTTCAAAGTCCCTCTTTGCCATGAAAATGAACTTAATCCCAAAAAAACATGTCCACTGCATTTCAGCCCTTCCACAAAAGGACCAGCTGACATCATGTCAGTGATTCTCTGGTTAACACAGGTGAGAGTGTTAATGAGGACAAGGTTGGAGATCACTCTGTCATGCTGATTGAGTTAGAATAACAGACTGGAAGCTTTAAAAGGAGGGTGGTGCTTGAAATTATTGTTCTTCCTCTGTTCACTATGGTTACCTGCAAGGAAACACGTGCAGCCATCATTGCTTTGCACAAAAAGGGATTCACAGGCAAGGATATTGCTGCTAGTAAGATTGCACCTAAATCAACCATTTATCGGATCATCAAGACCTTCAAGGAGAGAGGTTCAACTGTTGTGAAGAAGGCTTCAGGGCGCCCAAGAAAGTCCAGCAAGCGCCAGGACCGTCTCCTAAAGTTGATTCAGCTGCGGGATCGGGGCACCACCAGTGCAGAGCTTGCTCAGGAATGGCAGCAGGCAGGTGTGAGTGCGTCTGCATGCACAGTAAGACGAAGACTTTTGGAGGATGGCCTGGTGTCAAGAAGGGCAGCAAAGAAGCCACTTCTCTCCAGGAAAAACATCAGGAACAGACTGCTATTCTGCAAAAAGTACAGGGATTGGACTGCTGAGGACTGGGGTCATGTCATTTTCTCTGCTGAATCCCCTTTCCGATTGTTTGGGGCATCTGGAAAAAAGCTTGTCCGGAGAAGAAAAGGTGAGCGCTACCATCAGTCCTGTGTCATGCCAACAGTAAAGCATCCTGAGACCACTCATGTGTGGGGTTGCTTCTCAGCCAAGGGAGTGGGCTCACTCATATTTTTGCCTAATAACACAGCCATGAATAAAGAATGGTACAAAAACATCCTCAGAGAGCAACTTCTCCCAACCATCCAAGAACAGTTTGGTGATGAACAATGCCTTTTCCAGCATGATGGGGCACCTTGCCACAAGGCAAAAGTGATAACGAAGTGGCTCGGGGAACAAAACATCGACATTTTGGGTCCATGGCCAGGAAACTCCCCAGACCTTAATCCCATTGAGAATTTGTGGTCAATCCTCAAGAGGTGGGTGGACAAACAAAAACCCACAAACTCTGACAAACTCCAAGCTTTGATTATGCAAGAATGGGCTGCCATCAGTCAGGATGTGGCCCAGAAGTTGATTGACAGCATGCCAGGGCGAATTGCAGAGGTCTTGAAAAAGAAGGGTCAACACTGCAAATATTGACTCTTTGCATAAACTTCATGTAATTGTCAATAAAAGCCACTGACACTTATGAAATGCTTGTGATTATACTTCAGTAACAGTAACATCTGACAAAAAGATCTAAAAACACTGAAGCAGTCGACTTTGTGAAAATTAATATTTGTGTCATTCTCAAAACTTTTGGCCACGGCTGTACATATTTTTTCATGAGTGTATGTGTAGCTTTAGTGAAATGTGTTTGCAACATGTATATATTTAATATTTCAGCTTGTGTGTATATTTCTTTTTTTAATTAATGTAATAAACAGAATAATTTCTTCTGCCTTGTTTAAGTGGAGAACTTATGAAGTGGTGTATACAAAACTGAAAACATGTATGTCATCTGAATTAAAGGTAAAGAAAATATATAACATTTCAAATTATAAGAGAAGCATACAAGTCATGCGTAGTTTAAGAACAGGAAAGAATCTGAAATGAAATAAGGATTATCAATTTAAAAAGAGGCAACATAGTGTATTTCAGCCTTAATGTATTTTGAAATAGGCATGAACACTTGCATATTGAGGGTTAGTTACATAGACTGGCGTTACGCCACATAAGCATCAAACTCTGGGAGAAGTTGTGACTCAGTTTAAAGGCAGAATTGTACTTTCCAAGTAATTCAGGTGACACAGTTTCAGTTTGTTTTGAATATTTAATTAAAACACCTTCCTCACTACACAACATTTGTCACAACATTTGAAGCCCATTACCTTTCTGGAATTAAGGCTTTCCCATGACCATGAATATAAGCTTTTACAGTTATATAACATTTTATGCTTGTTTTAAAAATAAGACTAAGCATAATTTTAAAAAAATACAGTTCATTGTACATAAGTGAGGGATTGCCACATACAGAAGGGAAAACGAGTAAGTAAGAAGTGTCAAGAAAGTAAGGTGTTAGCCCAGAACAGCGTCAGTATGGATTCTACAAGATTCTTCAGTCTTCAAAAGATATTCCTTCAGCCGGTGTTTTGACGGTGGTGGATACCGCTATCTAACACGATGCTCCAAAATCTCCCACAAATGTTCAGGTGGGTTGAGGTCTGGTGACTGTGAAGGGCATAGTATGTGATTTACATTATTTTAACACTCATTAAACTGTTCAGTGTGCCCTCCTAACCTGAGGATGGGGAAATGTTTTGTCATAAGATAAAGCTGGTCAGTCAGAATGACTATGTATTGATTTGCAGTGGCCTCTTCCTCTAAGGGAATGAGTGGGCACAAACCACACCATTAAAATGCCTCCACGACACAACAGAGCCACCAGTATTTCATCTGTCTAAGTGTTCCTTTACCCTGTGGTTGCTTCTATTAATGTCAAACAGCGGCACTGTGTGGTGTAAATGGGGAATTGATTCTGGCTGTGTCCAAAAGCTGCTCCTTGTTAGATGTATACTGTACATTCTAAATTAGGGTAGGTTTTTTTTTTTGGTTAATAAATTTTGTTTTGTTTTGTTTTGTTAAAATAAAAAAGTTAATTTTCTTCTTCTTAGCCATGCTTTTGGGTGTGTGTTTAGGCTCACTGTCCTGCTGTACCACCCATAATCTCTAACTTGGACCTAGTTTTCTAACACTGGGTAGCACATTCTGTGCTAAAATGCCCTGGTAATCCTCTGATTTAATGATTCCTTCAACACATTCAAAGCCTCCAAGATCAAGCAAAGCAGCACCACAATTATGGAACCTCCACTATACTTAACTGTAGGTGTAGTGGTCTTTTCCTTATAAGCTTCATTTGATTGTCTATAAACAAATGGCTGATTTGCATAGCCAAAGAGCTCTATAGTTTCATCAGTCCATAGAACATTTTCCCAGAAGGATTATGGTTTTTCTAGGTATGTTTGAGCAAATATCAGTCATGCCTTTTTGTTTGTCTTTTAACAGTGGGGTCCTCCTCGGTTTTCACCAATGAAGTCCTCCTCAGTTTAGTATGCAGTATGTGGTACGAGTTGAAACAATCACTCCAGATCTTTCCAGGTCAGCTTTAAACCCTTTGGATGTTATACGTGTTTTTTTTTTTTTTTTAACAGTTCACTCCAGCTTTCGCAGACTTCTTTGGTCATTTTTGCACTTACTGTCATGTCCTGGAAAGTTCTTCACAGTTTCATGAGCTGTAAACTTCTGTTTGGAGATGGCCTTGTACCCTTTTTGTCTCTTGTCTTCACCAAAGAGAATGACCTTTTTAAGCAGTAAAGTGGTCATTTGGTTCATTTACGTCATGTGCGTACTGACTTTCAGTGGCAATTAGAGTCTAGTTTCTCTAATCCAGCTGATTTGAATTGGTCAGTGGGTGCCAATAATTGTGTCATGGTCACTTTTTAGTTTTTATATTACTACAAAACATTTATTTGATAAATTGATATTATTTGATCATGTGCTGCTTGGCATCAAACAAATGAGTGTATGTATACCAAAGCAGCTTCACTGCTCACTTTTCTTAAGAAGATATTGTATATTGAATTTCAAATAATTCTGACCAGAACTGTATATAGTGGGAACCAGTGCTTCAGTGATTCACCTCAAGGAGCACCTCCAGAAACAAGCCTGCTACTTTTTTTGGGTAGTGGAGAATGTGGAAACTGAATGAATCCCTGAGTGCAAAACAAAAAATAAACTAAAGAAATGACTCAGCAATGCACCAGTCGATGGAGTGTGTTAGATACGAGTGGTTTTGCCACCATTTGGCCCACTAATCCAGAAGTATATATCCTGCAGGGCTAAGCTGATACAGGAAAAATGGAGGGCAACCTGCTCCTTCTATATGCTTATTACTGGGACCCACTAAATTCACAAGCTTAGCAGGTTGTGTGGGGGATAACAAGGGAAACCCCCTCGACCACGCTAGCAGCGGATATCATAATCCCGCTGTGTCAGATGGCAGACAATGTAAATAAAGATGCTTAGCATGCCAAGGGACCCTCAACAGGACATATGAATGAGTTGATTCAAGCTCAGATCTATTTCAGAACTGCCCTTACACAAAGAATTAATGTTCACCGGCCTGGATTTCAGTGGCCATCCTGTAGCAGCTAATAACTGATGGAAATGCCCAAATCACTGTGAGTATTTTTTTAAATGCTTATTGTAATGGCCAAGTAAAACGGAGAAAAAGAGGAGAAGATGCCGTTCTGCTGCACTTGTCTCCTGGTCAGATTTCAGCCTCCCCAGCTGCCTTTCCTTCCCCTCTCAGTTCCTCCTGTAGTTCTTCAATCACTGACCTCTCCACCACCATCCTATCCTGACTTCCCTCTCCTCTGTAACCTCCTCCACCGCATGTCCCCCACCACTAACAACTGCTCCTTATCTTCCGGTTGCTAAAGTTGTGATGCAGCTACATGACCAATCCACTCCTTAGAAGCAAGTACAGATGTTTGCGGTTTTTGAATTTTCATAACAACTCCCTTGCGCCATCTAGTGGCCTGGAAAAGTACAGTCTAATGCTTATAAACACTTACGGGTTGTTCTACTCGTAAAATGTGCTTTAATTAAGAGTAAATTATTTATCATATATCCAAAACAATGTATGTCAAATTAGGTTTTTGAGGAAGATTACACCATTCTCTAATCAGATTAAAAAATCTGATTTACTTAAATACATAATGCACTGTACTACGCATTGAATCCATATCACTCTAAACAATGCAAACTTTCTACAATAATATATAATAATTTCTAATAATATATATGTCTAATATCTAATAATATCTATGTACAGTAAATTACAGTAATATTGTGATGCAAATGGCCATGTTGTTCACATGCTGCTGCTACAGACGTTAATGTCAGGTAGCTTAAATAAAGACAGGACGTGATTTTTAATTAATTATATTAATTTTTAATGAAGAATCTAGATGTAAATATCAAATTAAAGCTGAAATTCTGATCTATTGTCTCATATTCATCTTTTGATCTCAAACCCAATTGTCTTCAGTGCATAGCAGAAACAAAAGAAACAGCCTTGCTGTTCCAATACTTTTTGGAGGGGACTGTATATATGTATATACATCAAATATAAAGCAAATCAGGTTTATTGTCAAAATTTACAGACTTTCAGCTATTTGCAGTAAACAAATCAAAACAAAAGCAATTGAAATAGTTCAACACAATGAATGCTTCAAGTGGTTTCCCCAAATTCAACTATGACTTCTCCAGTCTCAAAATTATTCAACCCCTTCATGGCAAGCATCTTTAGTACTTAGTAGAGCACCCTTTTGCTGTTATGACCTGCTGCAAACGAGATGCAGAGCCAGACACCAGCTTCTGTCAGTGTTCCTGAGGAATCTTAGCCCATTCCTCATGAGCAATGGCCTCCAGTTCAGTAATATTCTTGGGTTTGTGTGCTGCAACCGTCTTCTTCAAATCAAAAAGTCAGGTGACTGTGATGGCCCTGTAGAATCTTCCAGGACTTCTTCACAACCAAGCCTTGGTGGAATTTGAGGTATGCTTGGGATCATTGTCCTGTTGGAAGGTCCAATGACGCCCAAGCTTCAGCTTCCTTACAGATGGCATGACATTTTCTCCTAGGATTTCCTGATATTTTAATGAATCCATCTTGCCTTCCATACACTACAGGTTTACAGTGCCAGAGGATGCAAAGCAGCCCCAGAGCATCACTGAGCCACCACCATGCTTGACTGTTGTGCCGAATAGTTCTGATGCTATAATAATGGATCATGGATAATGCTGATCCATTGTGCCGAAAAGTTCCAAGTGGGAAACCACTTGAAGCATTTGTTGTTGAACTATTTCAATTGCTTTTGTTTGATTTGTTTGCAAACAGCTGAAAGTCTGTAAATTTTGACAATAAACCTGATTTGCAATGGGGGTTTAATAATTTTGATTGCAACTGTATACACTCATAGAGCACTTTATTAGGAACACCTGTACACTTCAATCGTGTGACAGCAGTGAAATGCATAAAATCATGTAGATACCCAGCAGCTTTAGTTAATGTTCACATCAACCATTAGAATGGGAAAAAAGTGATCTCAGGGATTTTGACCGTGGCTTGATTATTGGTGCCAGATGCGCTGGTTTGAGTATTTCTATAACTGCTGATCTCCTGGGATTTTCACACACAACAGTATCTAGAGATTACTGAGAGTGGTGCAATAAATAAAAAAACATCCAGTGAGCAGCAGTTCTGCAGACGGAAAACATCTTGTTGATGAGAGAGGTCAATGGAGAATGGCCAGACTGGTTCAAGCTGACAGAAAGGCTACAGTAACTCAGATAACCACTCTGTACAATTGTGTTGAACAGAAAAGCATCTCAGATTGCAGTACATGTTGAACCTTGAGGCGGATGGGCTAGAACAGCATAAGACCACTTCAGGTTCCACTTCTGTCAGCCAAGAACAGAAAGCTGAGGCTGCAGTGGTCACAGGCTCACCAAAACTGGACAGTTGAAGACTGGAAAAATGTAGCCTGCTCTGATGAATATCAATTTCTACTGAGGCACACAGATGCTATAGTCAGAATTTTGTACCAACAGCATGAATTTATGGACCCAACCTGCCTTGTGTCAACAGTCCAGGCTGGTGGAGGTGGTGTAATGGTGTGGGGAATGTTTTCTTGGCACACTTTGGGCCCATTAATACCAAACAATCATCGCGTGAATGCCACAGCCTATTTGAGTATTGTTGCTGACCATGTGCAACTCTTCATGGGCACAATTTACCATCTTCTAATGGCTAATTCCAGCATGATCATGCACCATGTCACAAAGCAAAATTGTCTCAAACTGAACATGACAAGAGTTCAGTGTTCTTCAGTGGCCTTCCCAGTCACCGGATCTGAATCTGACAGAACACATTTGGGATGTGGTAGAGCGAGAGATTCACAGCTTGAAAGTGCACCTGAAAAATCTGCAGGAATTGCGTGATGCAATCATGTCAACATGAACCAGAATCTCAAAGGAATGTTTCCAACATCTTGTGGAATTGATGCCATGAAGAATTGAGGCTGTTTTGACAGCAAAGGGACGCCATACTCGGCAACATATAAATATTACTCTGCTGGAATAGTAGATATATTTTCATTACATTAGCACAGTTAACAGAAATATATGTACTACATGGTAACAGTGTTTGCCATGTAGCTCCAATGCAAAAGATCATAGATAACAGAACATTTGTGCAAATTTGAATCTTGAATCATGAATTATTGCTTTAATGGAACTAATGTATTTGATACAAAGTACAATTAGTGAAGGCGCTGCTGACACTGATCATCATGATAATCACAGAAGGCTAGATTACACTAAATCCAAATGAACATATTGCTTTATTGGGTCATTAGGTCAGAGCAAAAAAGAAGATAGATGACAAGATATAAAAATCAATGAGATGTAAGCAACATTCTTGGTCCTGCTTCATACAACTCAAAATCACACAGAGGCATCCAGACATATCAGAACACAGCGAGGCTGTTTGCTCTGTGTTGCTTGATGCAAAAGCAAAATAGACAAACATAAGGTGTTTTTTTGTTTTGTTTGTTTTTTTATAAACTAAAGACCAAAATGAGTTTACACTAAGGTATATTCTTACTAATTAATCTAAAATTAACATTACCAGCTTGGGGGAAAAGCCATTCACTGAGTTTACAGCCATCACCGTGAGGTTTAGTTTTCACATTGAATGTTTACAGAAATGCATTTATGCATTACATTAATGTATTACATAAATGGAATGTATTTACATCTAGTATGAAAACATTTTGCATTATATTTTATTTGGTACAAGGAAAAAGGATAGAAGGAATCTGAAACATGGTAATTGGGCAAAGTTTTAAAACCATATTAAGACATATCCTATGCTGGTGTACCTGAATCCACACTAAACAGTATAAATAAAATAATAACAAACTTCCGATTCATCTTTCATACATTAGACCTAAGGCAAGAATATGACCAAAAGAGAAGTAAAGACATGCAAGCTCAATCCAATCCAAAACACAGAATGGCATCATAAGGTATCGAATATGGCCAAGAAACATTTCATAAAAATAAAAAGGCATCTAGAACAAATGTCTGCAAAACAAGCAAATGCAAAAGATTATGACTGGCCTCCTCTTGTAAGTACAGAAATTAAAAGAATCTGCACTGACTACTATTCACCATAAGGTAGAGCAAGGATTCAAGTAATTTGTTTGATAAAAAATAGAACTTCTGTCGATTTTAAAGAGCAAATAATCCCTCTATATCTCATGTCATCTTACGCACATACTTACATAAATACTTTTACATTTTATAATATAAAATAATGTGTGGCATCCAGTAATATTATCATCACTGTAAGTCATTTTTCAATCAGATTCAAGACTGTGTATGAATATCCTACACTAAAATTCCATACAATGTGACATGATGCATCTCAAGCTGACTTTAATAAGTCTGTGTTGTCATTGCTATTCTGTATATATCGATTAAGATACATCACAAACACCCCCTTTATCCATACATAATACAATTCATTTGAAAGAATAAATATACATGTACATGCCGATTCAGTTCTGGATCAAATAAATAAGGCATGATGCAGAAAAAAGATGTTGAACATCCAATTACATAGCCATAGGTAATGTCCATGACCAAAGCCTTTTACAAAATATTAGATTGTTTATATTCTATTGTCACTGTACATAAAACTAAAACGAGTAATTGTGCATGTCCATGAATATTCCTAGCAACAATGCAAAACATACAGAAAACCACACTGCAGCATGCTCTTATCCCCTGTACAAACGAAGTCGTATTGTGGAGAATTTCGTGTGTGTGTGTGTGTGTGTGTGTGTGTGTGTTTGTGTATAAACCATTTCCAAATCCCAGTTTAAAAATCAAAACTGTCTTGCAGTAATGGCAGAGCAGAGAAACTGAGCGAGAAACTGTTCAATTATGTTCATCATCTCTAAACCAAATGTAGGTGAAGATGTCCGTTCCAGCATAATTTTCCAAAAAGCAAAAGACAGAAGTGTGTCCCTCATCACACAAAGAAAGTGCACTACTCTTCTTGATCCCAACAATATCGGTATAAAATCTTTATAGAAATTTAAAAACTTCGTGCACATTCACAGTTAAACCTTCCCAGCATCCCTGGCGTAAAGATGTCGTCTTGTTCAGATGTGGTCTGTGATTGTGGGGTGAGTCCTGTTGTAATGTCGTAAAGGTGAGAGAGTGAGATCCTTCACAGTTAGTGCATGAAGTGTAACTTCAGGGTAAACATGGCGGCCGTTTGAGTTTATAGATGGCAGTGACTTCGATGAATAAATTAGAAGGATGTGGCACATTCTAGTCCTAGTAAGACTTTGTTCAGTTTAACATTTTAAAATAAAAGCCTTACGTTCAGGCAATAAAAATATAAACAGCTCAAACATAATGAAAATAAAAATTCCAGTGCTCTTTGAGCTAACCATTTTTTTGTACGTTGGGCCTAAACCACTGAAGTAGGTGGAATGAGGGGGCCTCAGCAGCCATCTTTATCTGTCACGAGTGGTCTGCTTGCAGCACAAGCATCACGGAAAACGTTGATCATGTACTGTATTGCTCCGGGGTGGTTTCTCCCATGACCAGCTTCAAAAGCAAGTAAATCAGTCTAACTACGCAGCTGCTGCTGGCTGACTCACAATCTGTTACTTCTAAAACAACAGGGTGCACTAGGTGTCTTCCTCAATTTCCTCCACTGCTGAGAGTGAACTTTCTTCCATGCTTAGTTAATTTTTCCATTTTCTTGGGTCTGGGACTTTACATGCTGGCTGGAGCGCAGAACCTTATAGCAGCCGCAAGCAATCTTATGCATCCACATGATGTTCATGATGTCCAGACAGATGCTGGAAAAGATCCAGGCACTGCGGCCACCGAACGAAACCCGATAGAAGGCCTCCGTGCCATATACAGAGTACATACGGCTGTAGTAAACAGGCATGACTGCGATGCGCACCATGAAAAACACAGCCGCCATGAGCACACCGTTGGCAATGTTGAGTCTGGAGGATTTAGGGTAACCTAACACTTCAAAGAACCAGCTGTAAAACACAGGCAAGCACACCCACATGACATGTAACTTATAATTACTTTTACTCGTTGTATAATTCATATGAACTGGTTTAATTCATAATGAAGCTGTAGCTCGCAAGTTCCTCACAGAACTTGAACAGAAAGCATTGGAGCACCTACCGCTGGTTCACACACGGGGTGGAAAACTCTGCAAGCAGACGGAAGTTAGCAAAATAAGGCAACATTCCTTGACCCTGGAACAACACAGTGAAGAAGAAACAGACAATGACAGACAAAATAATATAATAAACCGGATTGGCTTTATAACACCATAATGTATAAAAACCGTCTCTAGTTTTGTGGAAAACCCCGAGCGTAACCTTGGTTGGATCAAGCATTGAAGAGCAACCCCAATGACCTTTATTACTGATCCTTCATCAAACTTCTTTTGCAACAGTGGTCACTGGATACTGCATGTGCAGCCCCAGGGTGGGTCAAACATAGACAAATCATAACCAAGACAAGTAGTTAGAACCAGAAGTGACTGTGAGTGTTTTACAAAATAATCTCACTCACTTTCTGTAAATGCTTTTATCCTGGTCAGGGTAACTGATGGATCTGATGCAGGGATACACCTTGGATAAACTTGGAGACACGTTTAATCTCATCTCATTCATTAATTTATCTTAGCCAATCCATCTACTGGCATGTTTTTGGGAGGTGGAAAGAAATCCAGAGGAAACCCACACAGACACTGAGAGAACAGACAGTAATCCAAGGTCCCAGGATTGAACCTGGGACCTTGGAGTTGTATAATAACTAATCTATTAAAGGAGAAACAAATATTAGACTCCGGCAACATTCAGATCAAAACTCCGGGTCTACATGAGTCACTAAATGAGTCAATAATCAGGTTTGCAGTAGTAGTTTCATTATATTTTCCAGTAATGAAGGTTTTTTTTGTTTTGTTTTGTACTAGCAAGTTGGCAAAAAATGTTAATTTATTAAATACACCACAGGAAAAGTGTATATAACTCAAATATACTAAATTCATATCAAATCAAAATCTCTATGGTTGGCTGGAAGAAGAACTGACACATTGACAGGCTAATGATTTGAATATTTTATTTAATTATATATTTGTCTGTTTTTATGGGTTTTTTTTTTTGCACATAATACTGTCCTTCTTCGAGTAGTCTTTATTTTGAATATAAAAATGAATGAGTTTGTTTGCGCACACATTGACATGTTGATGTCTCAGATGATGAGTCTTGAGTCTAATTTCAACACAAAACCTTTTTTGGGAGATATGCTCATAAAAGCATCATTACTTCCACCTAGACTCAACAAAATTAGAGATAAAGTTACAGGTCATGTTTTTGTTACATTTTTTAACAATGGTACTGTCCTTAAAAACCTGCAGACAAATCGTAAGGCTAGCTAATAGTAGCCCTTAACTGGCTGTTTTATGAAAAGCTTTTTGAAAATTGGTTTGCTAGTCTTAATCGATAGAATTCAAATTCGAGAAAGCATTTCATCGCTAAAAGCAGCTCACAAAGTTGCACAGGGGCACACCTGTGTCCAGACTCCTGTATCATTGAAAATCAAAAAAGGCAGATAATGGCAACCCATGTCGCAATCAAGTTCATATGTTTGAAATATTTTATTACAGTGAGCTTTGGTAAAGGCATAGTCTTGATTTTGAGGGTACTGCAGTCATTTGGTCAGGTATGTAGTCACCTGAGGCCTGTTTCACGAAGCCGGTTTAGGTGGCTACCCAGCTAAGTTTGAATTAGTTTGAGCAAACTCTGGTTTTTCTGGTCTCAACAAGGTGGATTGGTTTTTAGCGGGTTTCATCGCCATGGTAACTCTACACAGCTAACCTGCTCCGGAGCAGGTTTTATTCCGGGTAAGAAAACTCAAACCCAACTTGGACCCATCAGCTGTGAGCAAAGTGATATAAATCTGATGCGTCAAAGTTAACCCTTTAGTGGTTGTAGAGGTGGCTTCACCGTTTGTGTAGCTCGGAGCGCAAATGATAAAGACACTTCGAAGGGAAAGAACTTTTAGGGACAGACACAATCCCCTGGCTTTTCCCGATGACCATCTGTACGAAAGATATGGATTCCGGGGAGATGGTATAGTTTATCTATGCCGGCTTCTTGAGCCGCATGTTAAATATCTGACACACTGAAGCGCACTGGAGATGCCGCAGTTGGAGAACTCTTAGTGGCATTTATGTGAATATGGCTGTATGTTGAACAGATGTAAAACGCTTAAGAGTAAGCAGAACTTTTACTGAACAATGCTGTTAAGGAGATTGGAATAGGCAGCAGTTAAAATTTTAACTGGCTCATTAATGGTGGAACTTTTGTTCAGATCAAACAAAATTCAAATCTTTTGGAGGTATTTTTTTCTAGCAGCTCCTAATCATTTTAGCTTAGTCTTTTTTCCTGTCTCCATCAGAAATGAATTTTACATCCGGTACATACAGCTGACAAGCGACTACTCTGCAGGGACGTGTATATTATAAAAGAAAAAGATAAAATTGTGATCTAAGCTCAAAAAACCTCAGGAAATATTCACCTAAATCTCACTTTATGCCAAGTCACTGAACACAATCTGAAGGAGAACACGACTATCATTTTTAGCACATGTATACATCATTTACTTATGAAGGCAGAGATAAACCATGTTATAGCACTGGCTATAATATGATAATTTATACAAAAGTTAGCTCTGGTCTACTAATTCGATTGGTTGAGCAGCGTTCCAAGACTACTTATATTTCCTATAACCACACTGGGACTTTCACTGTGTGTATAACTCTGCTCGTCTGTGTTCTCCACATAAAATTCCACTTCCTAGTTTGAGACAGTTACTACAGTAGTGTTAGAGACATCGTCGGTGGCCATGACAAACAATAATTTCAGGAATACAACTTCTGACTTAAAATGTGAAAGCTCGTCAGATAAGGATGAAAAGGAAGAAGGGACACCAGTTTTACCAGAAGAACCTTTAACAGGAAATGTACAAATCAGACATGCTATAAAGTGAGTGTGGCTTCTTTGGACTCTATTTCCACTAGCAGAGCAAAAATGAATAGAACATTTGGCCATATTGTATCCAAAATGTCACTTACTCTATATTCATTTCTTGTTTATATAACTCTTGTATAAAAGCAATATCGCACTTGCAATCATGCGGTTATACTGAATATTGGCTCAGCTGCGATTAGCTACAGCCGAATCACAGCCGTGCCGATATTCATATAACCGCACTCTTAAATATCTCTAGACCTCAGGTAGATCCTAATCAACACTGTACTAATTAAAGACACAGTATTTACATTATATTAGGTCTTTGAAGTCCTTCAAACCTGAGACTGCAATGCTCAAATGAAATCATTACATATTTCTTCATTAAAAGGTTTTAATTCACACTGAATTTACAGTTGCTCTTTTGTATATCTGGCCAGTAAGTGATGGCGGTTGGCGTAGCCGTATGCTAAACATGAACAGCACACTTACCTTGGGGGCGGAAATGAATTTCAGTGTTTAAGAATACTTACTCAACAGTGGACATGGACCACAAAAAAGGACAAGAGAAAAACACCAGCATTTGCATGCTAGTACCCCTAGGCACTGGTAAGTCCATACTGTAACTGGGCTTCATAGCTGCGCAGTGTTCCACAACAGCACAACAGCAGACAAGACAGGAAGGAGTCTAGATCTAGATCGGCCAAGCCCTGTCCCTTTTATTAAGAAAGCACTAACTTTGTTCTGGTAGTTTTTGCATGTTTGTTGGTCAGTAAAAGTGGGACTTCATTATTCAAGACGTCATGTTAGGTGAAGACAGAGACAGACAGGACAGGTTCTTTGGAAAAAAAGGTGCAGATTAAAGGCAAAAACAACTGAAAAGCTGCAACACCAACAATAAAGTTTTGTCCAACATGCACTATAGATAAAAAAAAAAAAACAACAACAACAACAACATATACGCTAAACATTTTTGTACGTCAGCATTTTATAGACCATATGCACAGGTCCTTCAGTTTTAATCTGGTCTGTATTGAGACGAACTCATAAATGTCAAAAATGTCAAATACAAAGTGTGAACTACATCCTCACAAAGTAAACTGTCTATTAAAAGCAAACAATTTGTTACCGTCTGACATTATTTATATCCAGCAAATGATTTATGAGAACTGGCATCAGTGTAAAACAGCCAGCATATTGCCCATTTGAAATGTATTTGTAAAATTGAAAACCATCAAATAACACAGGAAACAATAGCAACAAATAATGCTTATGACTTTTCAAACAACAACAAACAGGAATAAAACAATGCTGAGAGACTCCAAGCTTCATGATGAGTCTATACTAACCTTATATACATGTATATCATTTTGAATGTTTCTGTTAGTTCTACTCGGCTTAATTTAGCAGTTATGAAAGTGTCCAGTAACAGTATGGCCCTACAACAACATTCAGTTAATGTTTCTGGAGTAGTTTTAGATTTCATTTGGAGGTTGGTACAGGTCACAGTCTTGTTTTACCTACTAATATTTACACCGTGCTATTTTTAGAAATCGGCCAAAGAAACAACTAATGAAAAGCAAAACCACTGCGCCACAGAGCTGAGCGCTCTCGCATCCGAATTTTGAGTTGGACGCGTTTTTGCTAAACTAAGCACTTATCATGCGATGTATTGTGGATCAAAACAGAATTTAATAGATGCTCAATATTTTTGGTTTAATGTCAAGTCAGCTCTCAGCCATAGTCATATGGTTTTCTCTTAGAAGTGAATTCTGTGGTGAAATGCAAAGAAAAATCAAAGTGAACAAGCAGTGCTTGTAGTGCTTGATGGTCCATTCTCTCCAAAGCAGCACAAGAAAGAACAATCAGATCTCTCCTTGAATCGCATACATTAAAAAAAAAAAAACACTAAAACAATGCCAGCTCATATTAGTTCTGCACCATCATCAGCCCTGATTGGCACTTTATGGCTATTAGGTTTTGGAAGAGAAATTGTGCGCATGAGAAAGAGCTCAAAAGAGGGCTAGAGAAATACAGGATAGGGAGAAAGTTCTCTCATATCAAGGAAAGGAAGATAAGCATGCATTCAGCAGACCCTCCACCAGAGGCAGCAGCAGCAGCAGTGTGTGAGCTGTGAGCTGGTTACTGCATGCACCCAGCCATTGCAAGAGAAAAGCATGGTGGAGGGAGGGCAAGGATACTTGGGACGGCTTCCGCCGTTAACGTCACTGAGCATTCCATGCAAAAAGTACCATCATCATCAAAGCCAGACTCAACTACAGAACCTGGCAACCTAGAGGGTTACATACTAACAGAGCCAAAGGTGAACAGCAGTAGCCGCCAATTTGTGTGGTTCATCTAACATAACTAAAGGTAAATAAAAACCTTCTGCTTAGAGCTCACATTAAGAGCCAGCAGGTCTGTGATGAGTGAGAATATTTTATCTTAGAGCTGTGTGTTACTATCAGAATCACACTGTTAATGTGATTTCAACAGTAAACACAGTTTATAGCACTGACTACAAATAGCTTGTGAATATAATAGTCTAACATTTCTGAAGAATTCCAGCTGCTTTTTCTAATCTGTTCATCATTAAGACTAGCAGATCACTGATAGTCCTTTTTCCAGTGAAACGGTGGTTTGGCGCAATCTTAAACCATAACATGCATTTACAAAGCAAAAGAGCCAGTTCCAGCAAAAACAGTTCAACACCAAAATGCTGGCAATGGTGTCACCTCATCGCTAGGACAACAACTTAAGCAATTTACATGTCCAACTAAGGCATAAACAATGCAGGGGAACTGCATTCATTAAAACTTCAATTGAGCAGCTACGTAGTCAGAATGAATAAATAATAAAACAAGAATATGCATCTCTCAACTTGTGCATAACTGTTGACTATGACGTTATCTTTGTGCTGTGAATAATGTTAGTATTACACACTGCATCTGATCAAGCCTGGATGTGTTAGTAGAGAACAGTGAGGTTTTAGCAGCCACTTCACACCCCTAAGGCGTCACAACTGTTCACCCTTGGCTGTCTCTTTCCCATCTTGCCTGCACATTCTGCTCTTGGACAATAGGGAACTCACCAGTACAAAGTAGTAAGCATACAATGCGGCCAGGTGGTGAACTACAAAAAACTTGTCCCCTATCGCCCTCCAATAGTAAAATATGAGCAGCAGATCTGAAAAACACACAAGAACAGGGGAAATATGTAAACTGCAAACAACTCGTCAGACTTCCAAATCTAGACTGTTTAAAAATTTTTTTTACATGAAATCCATCTGAGGGCAGAGCCTCATTTACAGCAGGGTCCTGTATTGCAAATACTGTAATTACGTCATGATATAGAAATAACAAACAACTTCCCAGTACTTCACATTTTTGCAGAGACAAAGTGAGATTATTTGGTGACACCTCGTTGACTTCGTGTGAACAGCTCTTAGCAGTCAGTCAAATCACTAACTTTGATACACTCCACTTTAAAAATACTCAGCTGAACTAGCAATTATATTTAACATGTTGCTGGAATTCATTCTAAATGAAGGTGTGGAGAAAGGAAAGATCTGCTCATGATCCAAAACATACAAGCTCATCTGTGAAACATGGTGGAGGTAGCGTCATGGCTTGGGCTTGCATGGCTGCTTCTGAAACGGGCTCACTAATCTTTATTGATGATGTATCTCATGATGGTAGCAGCAGAATGAATTCAGTTTACAGAAACAATCTGTCTTCCAATTTACAGAGAAATGCATCCAATCTAATTAGGAGGAACTTCATCATGCAACAAGACAATGACCCAAAAAGCACTGCCAACACAACAAAGCACTTCATCAAAGGAAAAAAAGCCTTTATATGCAGCCAAATATTAAGTGTTATTTACTTTAATTTGCTTTAGGAATATCTGTTCCTATACTTTTGCTCACCTAAAAATTGAATAGCTTGCCACCAAAGGTGCCATGTTCTAAGTTGTTTAACACATCTAGATGCAAATACCAGGAAATGAAATTCCTCAAATTTCTGTCTATCATCTCATATTCATCTTTTGCTCTCAAACCCAAATGTCTTCAGTGTAAAACCAAAAGAATTGGCCTCCCCGTTACTCCCCGATATTTTCGGAGGGGACTGTAGCTTCACAAGCAAAGGTTTTTTTTCTTTTTTTTTTTTTTTTTAAACCTCATAAATATGTACATTTCCAAGGTTGGCCAACACATTGTAAAATACAACTTGGGCAACTCTGAATCTGCCTGAACATCATTTTGAAGTAGCTAATATTGGTTCATAAATAGTAAGGCAACAAATCATACTATGTTGTGACATATTTCACAGCAGTGTGAGGCAGTTTCACAAGATTTCAGACTGTATTTAATATCCAAGAAACCCTTTGCATGTAATGAGACTGCAGGATTGAACTCTCACCAGATACGAGGTAGCCTGTTGTTATTCCCACGTTTATCTTCACCAGTGTTGGATCTCCCCTATAGGGTTAAAGACAGAGTAAATAAGTCACTGCTGTGCCCCTGCAGTGAGGAGAACGACCGAGAGCCAGCTCCAGCTGTGTTCATTCCAACAGTGCCACATAATTCTCTGCATGCAGTATGACAGTTCGCTTACCACACAGGGTCCTGATTGATGGCTTCATCGAAGAAAAGGATGTAGAGGCAAAAGAGCCCGACCAATATGGCATGGAATGTGGACACTGTCCTAGAAAAACAGAGACATACAGGCATAGAAGCAAGAACACATCTGAATGGCACAAGTAGTATAAATACCTAGTGTCACATCAATATACAGTGCTACATCAGTATAAAAAGGCGATCCTACCACACATCAGTGCTTCTGTTGTGGAGCCAAAAAGTTTAAAACTTATTTTGCAAACACTTTTCCTCACTGTATGTTCTTACATGTTCACCATTCTATTATGATCTCGCAACAGTGAATCACACGATTAAAGGGATAGTTCACCCAAAAATGAACATTTTGTCATCAATCACTCACACTCATGTCGTTCCAAACCCATAAGTCCTTTGTTCATCTTCGGAACGCAAATGAAGACATTTTAATGAAACATGGGAGATTTCTGTCCCTCTGTTTACAGTCCAAGTAACCAAAACTTTCAAGCTCCAAAAATATCATAAAGGCATTGTAAAAGTAATCCATGTGACTCCAGTGGTTTAATCCCAATTTTATGAAGCGATACGAATGCTCTGTGTGCGCAAAAAAGCTAAAATTGAGTCTTTATTCATAAAATATCTTCACTTCCACATAGGTCTCTGACGCGCATTCATGAGAGAACCACGACGCATGCGTGTTGTTTTGACACGAGAGCGGACGTTCTCACGATACAACGGGACCCGGAAGCGCTGCATTGTTTACAGCAGAGGAAGACGGACGCTGTACACAAACTGAGTCACAAGGAACAAGCTTTGTAACAAAGATGTCTGCAGATTTTGACATAGAGGAGGACAACACGCATGCGTCGTGGTTATTAAAAAGATATTTTGTGAATAAAGACTTTTTTTTGTGCACACAAAGCATTCTTATCGCATCATAAAATTGGGATTAAACCACTGGAGTCACGTGGATTACTTTTACGATGCCTTTATGAACTTTTTGGAGCTTGAAAATTTTGGTTACTTGGACTGTAAACGGAGGGACAGAACTCTCCCATGTTTCATTAAAATGACTTCATTTGTGTTCTGAAGATGTTCTTATGGGTTTGGAACGACATGACGGTGAGTAATTGATGACAATTTTCATTTTTGGGTGAACTATCCCTTTAAATAAAGGTATAATTGTGTGAAAAAATTAAAAAACACACACATATATGGTTATTCATACATAATCCCTGCCTGTTTCTTGGTGTCTTTCAGATCCTATGAAGGAAGCATGTCCTCCCACTCCTCAAAGCTAAGGAAACTATTTGCACAACATAAACATACTTTATTGCACCACATCATATCACATCAAAACAACCATAAATCTCATCATTTAATCACTTCGACTTTATCTTTAAACAGAATATTACAAACTTGTAGTGTCAACAGATGTTTAATTCATTAGGTCACCCTTTACGCTCTTACTGCAACTGAAACACTTTAAGAGCTAAGTTGGGCTTGCAAACATCACAGAAGGTATGGCTTAAAAAAATTAGAGAAGCATGCTTCATAGTCTACATTACTCAGATTACACTACTGTGTGTAGGTGGCCATATTTGTGTGCCCTCTATTCTTTCAGATTTATCCTGTCATATCCCCCCCCCCCCCCCCCCCAAGTAATTCCAGTAATTATCCTACCCTGGATAACTATTAGAAGGAATATAGTTAGAGCAGACAGCAGCAAGCCATTATCAAGTTTGTATGGTGGACACACTGGAAGGTGTGTGATATGTGCGTTACCTTGAGTTCCACTCAATTTGCTGCTTGTGGCTGAGTTTTGGGAAGCCTGGGCTGATCCTGCATGACAACCAGGGACTCAAGCTGTGGAAGAGCCACTGGAAGGTGAAAAAACTGAGTGTGGCGATGAGCAAGATCAGCTGGCTGAAGGCGTCCATGGCCACCTAAGAGATAGAAGAGTGCAGAGACAGATTATTAAAAAAAAATAAAAAATCAATGAGCAATAACACCTGTGCCTCAGTTCAGTCCACACTGGTGACTCTTTGTACATATACCTGATGAAGTAGAAGAAAGTGAACAACCTTTGTGCCGTTGAGACTGAGGTTTCAGAGCAAAGAGACTTACGCACATACTGTACACATGGACACCAGTGGAGTTTAGTGTACTGCAGGCTACAAACACTCTGACAAACTTACTTTATTTAAAGCGCCATTCAGATGCCTGCCATAGATTAATGTCAAGCATGTCATAGGATATACTGTGGAGCCTTGGGACATCTCCAAAACTTCAACCCTGGGATCTATAAGTAGTCCAGGGGCACAGCAAAACAAGTCTCTATTTAATCTGACATAGAAGCACAAGGTGGCTATGTCAATAAATGGATGATTTTGCAGACATCAACTACTTTAGTGCTCTGTTTGTGCCCTTCACTTGTGGGCATCAAGCTGTCAATTAGTTCATCCATTCTGAGGCAGAGCATAATGATCCTCACAAAAATCAGCCAAAAATGAAACAACAAACAACCTTGACTGCAGTCTTCCGTTCGGACGTTCGAGAAGCAGTTCACTGTTCACTGCTGATGCGGTGATATTTTGAAAAATACAAACCTTGTTAGACATTACAGGAAGAGATGCAGTGCTGTTGTTCTCTATAAGGCTTTAGAAAATATTAATTGCTGCCAATAATTTTGAAACCACTGCTGTACCCCAAAAAAATGTGTTTTCGTTTTGTTAAAATAAATCTATAGCTTCTCAATTTGTTATTATATACAAGCATTACTTATTGCATGTGCTATTTACTATATACAGTCATTTTTGTGCAAGGCAGCAGGCGATATTTTGTAAAATAATGCTTTGCCAAGTCTCTAGCAGTTGCTGTTGATGATAACATCTTTGTATGGGTGGGTAAGGATAGAAAATGCTAGAAAGACAGCCCAGGTTTGTTGTACAACACTGTCAAGAAGGCAACGTTTAAACAAATTCTGTGAGCAGCAAAATGACAAGGGCGGAGCAGCAGATGTTCTCCAAGAAATTGCTGCAAACTGCCTGAGACAAGCATGCAGTTCCCACCTCGGAGTTAAAAAGCCCTTAACTTAAGAGACCACAATGCAAGAACTGCATCAACCAAAAATTTCTGCTTACTAACTGGCTTGCCAACATAATCAAAATAAATTTATACAGAATCAGAAAATGAGTGTTAATGGTGCTTTATGTGTATCATATTCAGTCTGCCCTGAGATACTGTAGACTGGAGTTTCATCCCGCCTCGCTCCCAGTCTTCCCAGAATAAGCCCTGGATCCACCGTGACCCTGACCAGGATGAATTAATAAAGTTATTCAGTCACCATCAAGGATGTAACGTAGCTAGCTAGCATGTGAATATGCTCATAGTTCTGTTTACATGCATACCCACAATCAAAGCTATGAATGATATGTGTGGTAGCTAGTTAACTCTGCAGGGTTGATGATATGTGTATTTTTCCAATATGTATCCTGTGAGTTTACAACAACAGCGCAAGCCCCGGTGTCCAAGTACTATCTCTGCTTAGCATAGTGGTCACTATGGTTACCACCCAAGAGATGCACGAGTCGTATGAAAAGCAGCTGTATGAAAAGCTATGCTAAGAATTTCAGCAGTACAGTCGAAGCAGAGAACAATGGGAACACTGCTTCAATTCAATTCAATTCAATTCAGTTTTATTTGTATAGCGCTTTTAACAATGGACTTTGTCACAAAGCAGCTTTACAGAAATATATACATTTCGGATCTAAATTTTAAATTGATTGATTTATCACTAATGAGCAAACCAGAGGTGACGCTGGCAATGAAAAACTCCCTGAGATGATATGAGGAAGAAACCTTGAGAGGAACCAGACTCAAAAGGGAACCCGTCCTCATCTGGGTGACACCGGATAGTGCGATTATAAATAATTCCCTTCTATAACTGTGTGCTACACGATAAAACAAAAAGTGCAACTGTGTAATCAGGAAATTCACCACAGTCTCAACATGAAGTCTATCCCACTGAAGTCATGAACTGTCCACTGATGGAGACCCGAGCACAAAGTCTGTTTGTGCATTTGTTTGTGGAAATTTCAGTCCCAAAACCATCACCGCAAGTGCAGTACCAAGACATTGCACCAAAACTGCCAGCATCAACTACAGTCCAATGCCATCTTCACGGCTTCCAAGTGTGTCCCCAGGCTCCATATGGGGCCATCCTCAGCAACAGCGAGTGGCCTCCAAGCGACGAGAACTCCAGAAGCAGGGCACCAGGATGGACCAGGCCCGTCCCAGAGCAGAACGGGCTAGGTCCACTGCTACTGCTTGTCATGTTAAAAAAAAAAAACCTGTGGACATATTTCTGGCATTTAAATTGTCCAATTAGGTAGTTTGTGTTCCTTATCCATGTTGGTTTTCCTCCAGGTACTCCAGTTTCCTTCCACCTTCGAGAAGCATGCCTGAAGGTGAACTGGCTACAATAATTTGCTCTTAATAATTTGTGGTTGGTGCCCTGAAATGGACTATTTCCCATCTTCCCACAATATGCCAAGAAACTGATCAGGATATAGCTGTGGCTGAAAGTAGATTGTTTTTCCCATTCTCTTGAAGTGTGCCAATAATTCCGGAGTTGCTTTCATGCCTACAGATATAAGATATGCTGGAGTTATGCCGAACTTTACAAGATGTTAAAGACGATGTCCACTGCTCATTGAAACACAGCTTGTTTGTCGTATGTATTGCGTTTACATTTTTATTATTTTTTTTTTTTTCCATTCAGCTTAAAAAAAATTGCTGAACTGTTTATTTTTATTGTTAATAAAGAAAATCAAAGATGTCAGTGTTTGGAGTACTCAGTTTCTCTCATCCCAAACAGGCTCCTGATCCAGTGAGGGCCTCATTAAGGTATCGGTCTGATCTCGCATTACTAATGCGGTTGTTTCACAAGATCGCTAAAGTTCTACTGCTCTCTGGAAAAACATACTCTGTGTACCTACTCTATAAAAAGGCCATCAACTCTGCATTTTATTACCATGCTGGATGCAACATGGTGTTAAATGCACTAAACAATTTCAGACGAGTGTATGGAGAGTATGCATGAAAAGCTCTGTCCTGGTGCCTGGGTATGTGGTGTCAGCCTGAGGACAGACTTATTGTACAAGAGCAATTGCAAGCAAATTCCAAATTACCGAGTCATCACCGATTTATTCATAAGTTGTTCATACAAGCATTTACACAAGAGATTTGGTATTCATGAAAATTTCGTAAATTCAGACAAACGTTCGTGTCTAACTCGTGCTCCAGTGTGCGTGTAAAATTACGCATAAGAAGACTAACTAATGTAAACCTCCATCCATCCATTTAAAATCATGTAATCTGCATGGATTACTGCACTTTTATATGGAATATACTGTCGAGTTTAAATTGTTTTTTTGGGTTCCCAGCATTTAGCAGATGCACTTATCCAGAGTGACTTATAGTGACTTATAAGTGCTTTGGAGTCTCTATCAAAAACACATCCTCATGCTTATTCACTAGGACAGGGACTAAGAACACCATTGAGAACATTTCATGAAAACCAAAAGCTGTTTTACGTATCATTGGCATTAATTAAAATATATAAAAGTAAAGAAAGCGAGCCAACACAAAACAATAAATGAAGACAAATAAAACTAATCATTTAATTATAACAAAAGAAATGGCACTGCATAAGCAGAGGATGCGCCAATCTGTCTACGCAGAGACGTCAGCTGAAAACAAATGCCTCAGCTGATGGAAGATTTAGTGCTTACTTATTATTATTATTATTATTATTATTATTATTATGTGTTATTTTTTGCCGATGTCACTGCATGCAAACGAGCTGTGTCAGGAACCTGCTTTGCACTTTGTGTGTGATCAACATACATACACACACAAGTACGAAGAAAATCAGCATTTCCAAAACTTTTGTAAATCACACGGTAAAGTTTCATTCAGTTTGGTTCATGCAAACATTTACACAACGTTACTATAATAAATGAGGCCTACTGTCTTCATCAAACAGATTCACCAATGAACTAAATCTGTATTCTGTTCGGGCACCATCTAATGTTAAAAATAATGAAATTATACCAAAAAGAGAAAAGAGAAATGGTCACTAATCAAGGTCTGATTAAGGGCAAAAATACAGACAGGAACCAGGAATTAGGTTTAGCATGTCACAATTAGAAAATTAGCATTTTTGTGTCTGTCAAAATGCCAAATCACAAAGTAACAAATCTGTGCCACCTTTGAAAAACGGATCAGTCAATTATCACTGAAGGTGATGTTTATGTCTTTAGTGTTATATCCTTCCTGGTCTTTCATTCATCTTCAACACCACTTTATCCTGATCAACACTGGGGAGTTAGGCAGGAATACACCCTGGATGGAATTTCAATCCATTGAGGCATTCGATGTGCGAAATGAGGAAACAAACATGGACACCTCTACCAAAGTGTGTCTTTTGTTTGCTCGGTCACAACACATAAAGCTAAAAAGCTACTTTAACTGCACTTTTACAGCTACAGGCCTGAGTGGCTATTCGTACTGTCCTACTATACTGAAATTGCAGTACAGCAACGACGGCGGACATTAGCGAGTAGCTTAGCAAGACGCTAACTGCTAATGTTGGTGAGTGATAACTAACATTGATGATTACCTTCTCAAACACTGATTAGTATGGTCATTGTTATAGATTTAACCAAGTACTGTGTTTGAATATTAATTGCGCTAAAGCCAATACTGTATAATAAGATCATTTATAAGTAGAGCGTACTGTAATTTAAAATATGGGTACTTTACAGTGTGAGCGGCCATGTTGATTTGACAGGTAAGGAACCGGTAGTTGAGAAGACTAAGTTGACGAGTTGAGGAGACATTTTCTGTAGCTTTTATTTTTGCATTGAGAAACTGTTATTTATTGACCGTATTGATAGGAGGTCGTAATTCGTTTTGTAGCTGCTGCGTTTGATTGGACACTTTAAACTTTTTATTTTAGAAATTTCTGTGAGCGCCACATGTCAAACTTTGACAGCATGCTTTCAGAAATCCAGCATTAGGACTTTCAAGCCTCTGTATAAAATACTTTCTGAACTCTTCTTGGTTTTTATGTTACATTTTTATAATCTTTCAGTACAATATTATAATCATGTTAGGTATCTGCCAAACAGCTGGCCTGCTATGGTAACAGCTGGAGTTCTGCCGACTGTATGCAAAGCACTGCAGGCATATTGAAACTGTGAAACAGACTTGCTTAAATAATGCTAGAATAGATAAGCAAGTCAATTTCACAATTAGGCTAATATAGTAACGTTTAACATAACTGTCATTTTGCATTATGCAACAGTTAGTTCTGATCCACTAATTCTGATTGGACAAGCAGTAGTCCAAGAGTGCTGATATTTAGTACAACAGCAGTGGTACATTTCCCTGTTTCCCTCACTCCACTTGTCTATGTTCGATACATAAATTTCCTATTCTAGCAATAGTCTGTCGCACTGAAACTTTTACTACACTTACTATCAGTTTGTGGTTTCTTGGGGAAATATTTTCATTGATGGAGAAAAATAAACAAAATATTTGGACATACTGTGTCTGAAATGTCAGTTACACGATATTAATCTCTTATAAAACTGATGTATAAAAGCAATATCACACTCGCAGTCATGCCGTTGTAGTAAATATTCACAACAACAGCACTCTTGCTTGTGCTATATTGCGTAATTAAAAATTTAAGCACCTGCTCAAGGAACAAAAGTACTGAACATCTGGAAAACCCCAGTACTGGATTAATCATCTAACATCATGCTAAATAGAGGCTTTATGTCAAGTCTTTATCACAGTCAAAACTGGGATTATGCCTAATACATAATTAATGGAGCTCCCCATGTGTGGAGGAGGCATCTTTTCCCTTAAACGTTCATCTTCGGGCCTTCGATGCACTTCTGACTGATGTGGTTTACAAACCTGTTTATCACAACCACTTGCAGTTAATGGAATATCCTCAGAAATATTTTCACCTGAGGCTATAACTGCTTAAAAGTGTGTGTGTGTGTGTGTAGTACACAAGCCTGCACTGCAAATTAGAAAAGTAGCAGTACTGATATATCACAATAACTAACCTATCATTATAAATATTCGCTGGTTACAAAGTAACTGTTTAAAGGCATTTGGTTTTATTTATAAGCACATTACAACATTCTCAGGTACACTGTACAGATACTGTATGCCACAGCACATAAAAACATGTAATAGGCCTAACAGTTATAGTAATAAAACAAAAATTTTGAACACACAGATACACAGTCTTATCTATACGCCTACGTGCTGTTTGTGACACAGGAACTTAACCACATGGTGTCCCACTCTCTGTACGTCACAGCCAGTTCAGTGTTCCCAAGCACCCAGGGTTCTCTCAAACACGCTACTCCCAAGCTATAAGGGCTGCTTTTCTGCAAGTGAAGTACAAAGGTTTAAGTAATCATTTTTTATTTTAGTCACGTGTACGCCGAAATTTACATCCCCGTTGCAAGCGTTTAATAAAAATCAGTACAGCTGTCTGTCTAACACTGATACTACAGTGTCATAGAAATGTGTCTGAAGTTCTTCCGCATATAGTGACACAGGTGCCAGTTGTCAAGGGCAAATGCCTTTACAGGTCACAAAGCAACATATGTAAAGCACAAACAGCAACCTTGTTGGACAGCAAATGTTACTTAAAACCGGTCATGCAATATGTTCTCATGCATTTTAAATCACGTGTGTAGATTGAATCCTATTTTCTTATTAAGGCTACAAGCAAAGCCAGACTCTTGTTTGTTTTAGCTATCACTGCTGCCATGCCTGCGGTCCTTCAAGGTCTTGAGTCAGTTAAATGATTACCATTCTCAGATTCAGCTCACAGATAGCTAAGCTTGAATGTGTTTGAATGTCTAAAATGCCAAAGGGTCGAGATCAGATTGCTTCAACAAAGGTGTGTGATCGTGTTATTAAAATAAAGGGTAAGCGTGGATGGTTGAGACCACGTGGGAAAGTGAACCAAGACCAACAGGAGCACAAGTGTCCTCTCCACCATGTGCATATCTGTGTTGAGAAAAGTATCGTACACAGATTATTCAGTCATTTATCACATTCAACTGCACTGAAATATGAAACAACAGGAAATTGTTAAAAGATTAACGTTTAACCTGAAACGTTACTGCTGAGACTTAAAAATACTCAACAGCTGCAGCCGCTGGTGAACGCTGCATTACCCACTAATGACATTTCCTGTTAAAACTATACGTTTAACCCTATTTACTGCCTACAGAACTAGTATGTAAGTGGCTAGTAAACCTGACAACCCAAGTGGCAAGCACTAAGCTCTAATGAGCTTCAACAAATCTCAGCTTGATGTTTCGTTTATGTGTTTCAGTGAGCCAGTTACTTAGCAGCGCTATATCTATATGTGCTATACATGTTTTTACGTAAAGTGGACAAATTAAAGAAGACGGCTAAGCCTTCTACACAGCTCCATATCTATACCAGCGTTTTCTTTTTGGTTTTTTTAATATAGGCTATGTTTTGACTGTAGTGTATGTTTATAAGGGTGGCAAAAACACTCGACTCGGGGAAACATGGTCGTTGGTTGTTGTACTAACATTTTTGTAACCCTAGGCCAGGTCTCGTTGCAATTCCCAGAAACCCCCCCCCCCCCCAAAAAAAAACGCGACTCGTAATATTAACTAAAGGATGTTTAGTTTATCGGTCAGGCTTACCGCTTGTCAAACATCAACCATGTTAGCTCGGCTGGTGTATGTAGTTCCGTCGCTGCTGTAATTGTCAGCTACTTGAGCTCGGCGGTTGAACGCATCATGGGCTGACAAAATGTGTCCACTACCGGTGCCTCTACTCAGTCAGCAACACTGTCGGTCCTCCACAACACCACGAAACATAGCTGTGTTTTCATTTTGGCGCATTTTTGTGTCTACATCCGTGTTTTAGTGCCATGCGTGGTTAAAAGTTAGTTCGATGAGCAGAGCAGAAATGAGACATGCTAAAGCAGGATGCTGCAAACCTGACGCGCAGAGATGGAGGGGGTTACTGCAGGGCAAAGCGCTCTCTGCCGTGGGCATCAGGTTTCACTCTCATTCTTAAAGACATACACAACATTCATGCATTCATTCAGATATGTTCATGTCTCATCACTGGTGTGTGTGTGTGTGTGTGTGTGTTATAAAATCTGCATTCCTGTTGTTTGCTATTAGGATTAAATGTATGTGTATGCATAAAATTAATTTGCTGTATTAGTTCAAGTTCAAGTTCAGTTTTATTTGTATAGCGCTTTTAACAGTGGACATTGTCCCAAAGCATCTTTTTTTAAGCAGTATATAAATTCAGGACATAGATTTTAAATTTATGAATTTATCCCCAATGAGCAAGCCAGCGGTGACGGTGGCAAGGAAAAACTCCCTGAGACGACATGAGGAAGAAACCTTGAGAGGAACCAGACTCAAAGGGGAACCCATCCTCATCTGGGTAACACCGGATAGTGCGATTATAAGTAAATAAATCTCTTCTATAAATGTACCAGTACCACACGGTCAGATAATAGTTGTGAGACCATGAAAAATTCATTACAGTTTTTATATGAAGTCTGTTTTGTTGAACTTCACCACTGTAATCTCAATGACCTTTAGGCTGCACCGTGTGGAGCCATCCTCAGCAGCAGCATGTGACTTCCAATTGATGAGATCTCCAACCAGAAGTAGGGCATCAGGATGGATCGGGCAGGTCCAGAGGGCATCTCAGGAGTATCATGTGAAGGGGAGGGGGAGAGAGAGGGAGAGGGAGAGAGATTATTAAGTGCTTATTGTCCCGTACTGGTTAAGGACAGTGTACTTTGCGTAAGTGAAAGCAGGGACTCCGGCAAGACTAGCTATGACAGCATAACTAAAAGGGAGAGCCAGAAGGTAACACAGACATGAGGGCTCCCTGGGACATAAGGCGGCCAGCCACCCCACCACCAACAAACCTGGATGGACACGTGAAGGTGGGGGGGGTGACAGCATCCAGACATCCCAGTTCACCACAACACACTATGCCTGTGAGACCTCTAGATCTGCTTCTTTACCTAAGGAAAAACTATTCCCGAAAGGCTTGATTAAACAAATATGTTTTCAGCCTGGACTTAAACACTGAGACTGTGTCTGAGTCCCGAACACTAACTGGAAGGCTGTTCCATGACTGTGGGGCTTTGTAAGAGAAAGCTCTCCCCCCTGTTGTAGCCTTCACTATTCGAGGTACCGACAAATAGCCTGCACCTTTTGATCGAAGTAGGCGTGGCGGATCATAAAAGACCAAAAGTTCGCTTAGGTACTGTGGCGCGAAGCCATTTAGCGCTTTATAAGTCAATAGTAGTATTTTATAATCAATGCGGAATTTCACTGGGAGCCAATGCAGTGTGGATAAGATAGGGGTGATGTGGTCATATCTTCTAGTTCTAGTAAGGACTCTTGCAGCTGCATTCTGGACTAACTGGAGTTTGTTTATGCTCCTACTGGAACATCCAGACAGTAAGGCATTACAATAATCCAACCTAGAGGTGACGAAAGCATGGACTAATTGTTCTGCATCATGTAGTGACAATATATTTCTTATCTTAGCAATATTTCTGAGGTGAAAGAAGGCTATCCTAGTAATATTACCTACGTGGGCGTCAAAGGAAAGACTGGAGCCAATAATCACGCCAAGGTCTTTTACTGCTGCACATGATGAAACAGAAAGGCCATCCAGAGTTACTATATAATCAGAAAACTTACTTCTAGTTGCATGCGGCCCTAGTATAAGTACTTCTGTCTTGTCAGAATTTAGCTATTAATAATTATGTCAGTGGAAGGTGTCCGTGCATGTGCATATTCAGAGAGCAATACAGTGTGATGACAGTTTTTACATGTATTCATTTAGCAGATGTTTTTATCCAAAGCGACTTAAAGTTGAGTTGATTAGATGAGGCTTAAGGGCCTTTCCGGTTCAAATATCCAGCTGGTCCTGACCAACTACCTCAGGCTGAGATGCTCAGTCTTTGCCAGGTGGTATGTTATTTTCCAGCTTCTTTATTACTTGGACAAATTGATCAATAAATGTTTGAGATTTGCTAATTGCTTTACTGTTGTGTTTTTTGTTTTGTTTTGTTTTTTTAAATTAACTTGTACAATGAGGAGGATTAGTAGTGATTACCAGCTGGCAAAGGTGATCCAGTTTAACCAGCTGGATTTTTCAGCAGGGTTGCTCAAGGGCCAAGATTAACAGCATGGTGGAACTGGGATTCAAACTCACAACCTCCTGTATAGCCCAGTGATCTAACTGCTGCGTTGCCACTTTTGTTCTAACAGACTGGATTCAGCTCAGAAGTTTATGAAGTTTACGTGACAGTGCCTGTTTGGATTCTGGGTACTCTACCAGTACAATCAGGCACTGAATTAAAACATCAACTTCAGCCTTTCTACAAAGTTAATTCAAAGTGTTAACACCCAGAGTGTTGATTTAACACTTTCAGAGTTCATCTGTGTCCAATTGGACATATATAAACACTGTATGGTGTTAATTCAACACTGGGGATTTTGCTGTGTACCCCGGGGGTAGAAGTTGTTCTGGGACCTGCAGCCCAAGTGACGCTTCAGTTTCTATTTGGTCAAAACATTTTGTGCATTATTAAATTTGACAGGCCTCATTCCCAATGTATATCGGCTGGCAAGGACTCCCTGACCTGCACAGTTTAAAGTTATCTCCGCTGCCAATACACCTGCTAATTATTAAGCCCTTAGAGGGTGGGCTAGGTGTGTTGGGATAGGGAGATCTTCAGATGAGGAGGGAGGGAAGAAGAGAGAGAAGGAGGGGTTGCACGGCCTAATTACGACAAGGTTGCATTTGCAAAACATCTGATTTGTTGCATGGTGTAAAATGAATTGTGACATAATGAAATTATTATATTTGCTTTATACTTGGCATAACATAACAAGCTTTTTTTTGTTTTTGTTTGGATGATTGCATATACAAGTTGGACATCATATTGTGGATCTAGAGCACTGCACATGAAGTGTACAGAGCACACTTCAGTAAGTTCAGTGAGTGTTAAGCCTTGGTGGACTGTGGACAGATGGCAGCAAACAATTTGTCTATCAGCACATTTATTTTAATGGTACACAACCAACAGGACTGGTATAGAGACAAATTTTGGGATGAATAACTTTTTCTATTTAATGATTCCTCTTCCAACACAGCTTCATTTTCTCTTCGGTGTCAGGTTAGATCAGGACTGTTTTTGCAGGTTCTTTTAGTCCAGCAGAGGGCAGACAATGTACATTAAAATTCTAGCAAAGTCTAGCAGTCAGAGCACAAACTCTGCCACACACTGTTTTTATTTACAAACACAAGAAAAACCCAGAATCCTCTGGCCACAGGATAATAATAGTGTTCTTTACCTCTTTATATATATATATATATATATATATATATATATATATATATATATATATATATATATATATATTACTATGTGTGTAGTCAAACAGAATAGCTTTGTATTCCTCAAGTAGCCAGAAATCAGACTGATTCTTTTCATAAATGGTGATAGAGCAGTACTTAGTAAATTTAGGCCAGAAATGTTATCAGGTAGCCGACGCTCATGTGTTGTGCCAGTCTGTTTGTCGGCTGTCTTTCTGTCTGTAAGTAAAGATTGCTAGAGACGTACAAGCCTTCATAATGCCTCTAAGATAGAGCTCTTCTGCAGATGCCCTGATAATTACTTTCACATTCTGTAAACCAAAAAAAATTCTTGTTTAGATGTACGTACAGCAGACATAATAATGTAAATCCAACCACTGAACATAACATACTCTCATTTAAAAAAAAAAAAACCCAACAAACTACTTTACTTTAGTCCACAAAAGATACAAACATATCCCTCTGTTAGCAGTTAGTGTGATAACGATCTTTCCAACTCAACCGAACAATCATTCCAATCAGGACTAAATTGGATCAGATTAGTTTCAGCCACTCTCTGGGAAACTGAGATACTGTGGGAAACACAGATGCCAGTAAATCATTTGTAATTTCACTTGGTCACATGGGTCTTGTATCATCATTATCTTTCCACACCTGTGACTTTTCCCATCCCTCTTTTTCCAACAAACACAAATTCAGAAGCATCCTAAGGAAACAGACAGTGCCCTCACACAGAAGATACACACCGGTGAAGGCTGTAAGAGACGTCACAGCTGTAAGGCAGTGGTCTTAGGCGAGCTGACTTTTTGTTTTAATTTCTTGTGATTTAATTTCTTGTGATTACTTGTGATTTCTGTTGTTTCTTTTGTCT
Source organism: Cranoglanis bouderius (assembly GCA_023630585.1). Taxonomy (NCBI): domain Eukaryota; kingdom Metazoa; phylum Chordata; class Actinopteri; order Siluriformes; family Cranoglanididae; genus Cranoglanis; species Cranoglanis bouderius. Next base: position 22,787,418 of record CM042544.1, read on the forward strand.
TAAAAAGAGTAACCAGCAACATGCTGCAGAAACTGTGGGGATACCTGTAAATACATTTCCACTTTTTAACTTGGAACTTTAAGTTATTTATCTCCATGTCAAGTTATTTATCTCAGTCAGTTGTTAAATTCCAGGATTTTTTATTTTTTATTTTTTTAGGGTTATTGTGTGGTAAGTCACACAAAACTCCAAATACACAAATGATAAGCATTTATTTAAAAGAATGGAGGTTGAAAGACTTTATACCAAACATACAATTCTAAGTTAATAGCATTAATGACAATGGAACAAGCAGTGGATTGACAGATGCATGACGGGGTCACATACAAAAGAGAACAATATATACAGTCTTTTTTTTTTTTCATCTGCTAAACCTATTAAAAACATTTAGAAAATGAAAACTAAGTTTTAAAATGTAGTGTGGTGCTGTAGTGAGTCACTGTCTTGGATTGAACATTACTGGTGCATGCAGTTGACTTAAAAGAAAAGTCTGGTAAATGAATAACAATTCCCCTGTCGGTGGAATGCACCACTATAAAATGGAAACATGTTTAGAATTACTTAAATCCTACTGTTTAGTCTAAGATGATTGGTGCACCTCTGTTCAAGGCTCAAGAGGCTCAAAAGAAAAGAAAATGTGTGTGTGTGTGTGTGCGTGTGTGTAAAGAGTTACCTAATGTTCTTTTTGAACATTCAAATTTTGTTTTTAAGGCTGTTTAAAGAACTATCGTTTTGGGGGAAACATTTTTCTCAGTGGAAAGGTGTAAAAACAGTGATGGATCTGTTAGTGTCGATTACTTTGGCAAGAGAAGGGATTGCTGGCTATTTAAGCATCACTGACTGCATCCCATACTTGCATATACATATGTATGGCTGTGCTTCTGGGCAACCACCTTGATTTTCCTGTGCACACACTTTTATTGGCTGCTTCTAACACCACTGACAGGAATTGAGTGCTTGAAATAATAGCCAGGTCATTTTTTTTTTTTCTTGACTTACAGCAAATGCAACTGCAAATGTGCCAGAACCACCACCAGATTAGATTTATCAATAGACTGCTCCCATGCAATAGTGTGCTCACCCAGTTTGCTGGACCCTTAATAAATCATTAATATGTTACCATTGAATAGGTTCCTCTGTGTGTTTCATGACTAAAATACAATGACTGAATTCTGACTGAAGAAGCATTTATGGCTAAGGGCAGCTCTTTAAAGAGAATGCAATAGTTGACTTATTGACTATAAAAAAGAGAGGAAGTTTTACCTCTCATTCCACCGAATCAAATATTTAATATCTGCAGCTTCATTGTTCATTATAGTTACTGACACTAACTGTACAGAACATACATTCCCTGTCACTTCTCTGCCATGAGACCAGATTGGTCATGAATAAACTTGTCTGGCTGAATGTGAATGACTAAGAAAATTAAAAGCAAATCAAGAGAAACAAACAATTTGCAAGAAAAGAGAAGGTATACAAAAGGATGTCTATATGATATTGTGTGGTGATTATTATTCCTGTACTACAGTATATGTGTTTTCATTTTTAGCCTGGATTGAAATTATGCTATTTAGCCATGGCTTTGAAGTGTCTGGACCATGATTTGTAGGATTATGATGATCCAAAGCCCAACTACCATCTTGTGCGCTCCTAGAAAAATGGGTTCCCCAAGGATTCTTTAGATGCCAAAGAGTTTTTTTTTTCTCCCAAAGGGGTTCTCCTTGGAACTTTTTCAGAAACAGAGACCCCAGGGTTTTAGGCTGCTAGATGGACTTTTTTTTAAGTGTAGGAGCAAAGGAAGGATTGTCCAATATGCACATGTTGATGAGTGAGTGGGTGACCACAGTGGCAAATGTCATGGGCGGTACCTAAAATATATTACCTTTTTAGTAGAAGTGGGTGCGGCATGGTTCAAACATCTGCTCTCAGCCGGAGACTGATGAACAGCAGGCTACAGAATTATTGACATTCCTTCAGGAGATAGTAGGAAAACAACAAGGAAAAGAGAAATCCTTAAAACTTCATAACAAGCTATGAATGAATCAGTAGCATTGAGTTTTTAAAAGTATTTTTTCCCCTTTCTCTCTTTTTAATCTATCTTGAACAAAGACGGTTTTATCAATGACTTCCATTCAGCACTCAACTGCAATATATATGATTAGCAAGTAAAAGAACACAGGCATACCTCTTGGCTAACAATAAAAAAGTATGGAATAGCTCTCTGCTGTACAACTTGCAAAATTAGTTGGGCTGCCTCACTCTTCAGTTATATTTAACCGATTAGAGCTAAAAAATAATAGTGATCTGGACTGGTTACATATAGTATATTCAATCTAGCATCCCTTTGTACAGCTTCCTAAAAGCTGTTCTTGTACCAGAAAAAAATGTATTTTATTTGCATGATATCTAGGACAGTCTCTGACTTTTTGAGATTGGTGGGTTTAAGTGTTCTGCTGGAAAATGTCTACCCAAATCCAGTGAGGTCCTGAAAGCCAAAGATATTTATGAATTGTAAAAACTAGTTCTACAACTCCATCCAAATCCAAGCACATTGAAACATCACTGATAAACTAAACAGAAAAACCAGATCTATGACTGGAGTTCAAACTGTAAAAGCGGACAAGATTTTAAGAGCTATTTAAAGAATTTTGAACAGGATGGTGCCCTTAATGCTGCACTTCCCAAGATTAATAAAAGACTCGCTGCAAGTGGTTCCACTTACAAAGGCATGACTGGAATTTTATTGCCGATTGTGGAAAGGGGAAACAAAAGAAGGCTAAGACCATAACAATATCAGAGCAGGAGTCGGATCCGTTTTGTGTCAGTACCTGTAGAAGCAGTCTCAGATACGCACAGAGACCCCCTCCAGGCATTTCAACTGGTCTTGGATCAGGCCCAGCTCTTGTCAGCAAGGGGGCTGTATCTCACTGTGATCAGCAACCCGTCAGCTCCAGGAAATCCCCCCCCTCCCACCTTGCTTCCCTCCTTCACACCCCCTCCACCCTCTGTGCATGTCTGGCTAAAGCTGAATGTATCCTCATTCCTGGTATTCTACTTCTTTCTTCTCTCCTTTCAGCTTCCAAATCTCCCTTTTCGGCCTGGGTTGAGGTGAGGTGAGTTACATTCTAAGGTAAAGTGAGTAGAGGCAATCTGCTAATAAAGTCCAGACTGTAGTCCTGAAAACTGTTTTCACAGACACAGTTCACTCCCACTCACTATTGTCTTTGGATTCATGACATGCTGCTAGGCTGCTGAAGGCCTCGATCATGTTTCACTGAGAAATGATTGATTCGAGAAACGTGAAATGCGTATAATGAATAGTTAGTCTTTTCCGAAATATAACTTCAAACCAGTTCTCTCTCAAGGTTCAACAGAATTTAGTAGCTAATTTTTAATAAAACCACTTGAAAGGATGTCAGTGGAGAGTGACATTATCTCATTAGTCATGAACACTGAAAATGCCAGAGGCATGAGGATAAAGTACCACCATTGCTCAGATGCAGAATCTTTTGGAATGTGACTCAGTAAACATATTATCAATCATCAGGCTTCAGTATAGCTGATGTTTAAACATGGTTTTGGCTTGTTGTATTCGAAGCAGTGAAGGAAATCTGAAATTGAATGCTTTCATTCGTGCTACGCTGCAGGACTGGTTAGGTTTCTGTCCTGGTGGTTGCTGCGGTAACAGGCTTTTTTGGGGGGGCCTTCCCTGTAATTGCGCCTTGCGTTTTGGTCCTGGATTCCACAGCTAGCACAAAGCACTGATTATTTCTCTGCAGTGGAGTGAAGGGGGAAAGGAGAGGGCGGCAGTGTTCCAGCAAATGCCATAGCTTTCTTATAAAGGCCGGTTCTCATTTGGTCAATGTTCTGTCATTCATATGCTTTACTCATGTGGCTTTATTTTGGGTACTTTTTCAGTGGCACATCAGGCAAAGTACATGGCTATCGGGTGCTGATGTAATAAAACCTTTTACACTGACATGGAAATGAAAAGAATAAGATCATTTCATACAGTGAAAGACGTTAAAGGAACAAACTCTTACTTTTCTGGGCAATTTTCTAAACAAAGGTTTCTTTGTAGTGCCTTGCCCCCGGAAGAGGAGTTTTAAGCCTTTCGGTCATTTATGTTACAAATAAGGAATGGCATTCTTCTTGTATATTTACTCATCAGTTTTCTTTTGCTTCTGTGTCAATGCATTGCACACATAACTGGAGAAAAAAAAGCTGGGTAAGCTTATCTAAACCCACTAGTTCAGAATGTGTTAAACGATCCAGATCAAGCTGTAGATATTGGCTGAACCCAGTTACCCTGTATTTATTTAGCAACTTGGAGGTGTTGAGCAATCAGTGCAGTAGTTTGAGGACATTACTCTTGATTGAAGGGTGATGGTTAAGAACCACAGCACAGAATAGCAACTATTCTGTTTTACCCCAGGATAAATACATGCAAGCCAAAATGTTAACTTTTCAGCAATTCACTTTAAACCCCAATCTATTGGGCTGTGGCACATGTATAAGCACAAGATGCAATTTTCTCTCCAGTGACTTTTATGCCGAGTTTCTCTAGTTCGGAGCCTGCTTTTCTACTCAAAGATGTTATATAACTATTTCCAGAAATCTTCGGCCACTGGCTCATGGAACCACTTCGAAAAGTCTTCTGGAAGTTCTCTGAGGGTAGCCTCAAAACTGAAGATTTATGATTCTATCCAAGAACCAAGACATTAAAAGGTTTTATTTATAACATACAATTTATTCATAAAAAGAACTGTATGACAGATGAACAGTTTAAATGAGAAAATGACAATAAATACAGTGAGAGTGGAATGTATAAGAACAATTTAAAGATTATGGCACAAATAAAACTATTTGATAAAAGCAGGAAACTAAAAGAACTCTTGGTTATCCAGTCTAATGAAGCAACTCTCTTAAATGCACTAAAGCCTTGGCAATTTCAAAGATATGAAAAAACTAAAACTTCCAGTGATGTAAAAAGACAAATAGAATGATTTAAAGGCTTTTGCTCTATTTTTCTGCCCATTATTTGACACAGCTTAGGATCATCCTCAGTCCTTTTATGTTGCAATAGAGCAGAGATTGGCTGGTGACACTTGATTGCTAATTCAGACTGATTCACTCCGAGATGCATGAAAAGTCAATTAATAAACTTATTAAAGAAATCACAGGGTATAAAAAAAGTGGATCTCCATTGAGCAAATTCTGCATAATGAAAATGTGGAATATTTTCTTCACAGTTCTCCATTCTTCATAAAAAAAAAAAAAAAAGCAGTTTAAAGTAATGTTCTGCATCGTAACATAGCAGGTTGTAGGTATCTTACTGTTTATATTTAAATATGACCATAGTAAAACATGGCCAGCTTAAAAACAGGTCATCTAGAGTAGGGGCAGGGATCACAAGGCAATAACACTCTCTTTTTCTCTCTCATCCCTTAATACAAAACAAAGACTATTGATGATAGCAAAAGACTTGCTCTGTTGAGAATATATTGCATTAATACTGTTTCGAGTAATGATGCACCTCTCCCTAGTAGTCGATACCCTGGTCATTGTAGTGGCCACTGTATTCATCATGGTAATTGCCCTGGTACTCCTCCTCTTGGTATTCCGCCTGATAGTCACTGTCGCTGATCTCAGAGCCGTTCGTGCCTGTGCCTTGACTGCCGTTGGCATGGATGATGGGCTCTGTGGCCGCGGCACAGTATTTGGGATCGTAGACCTGCCTGCCGAGCCCGTACACGCTCATGCCCTTCTGAGATGCCACTTTGTTGGTGCCCATCTGCAGGGAGATGGTAGAGTTATCCAGAGGTTGCACAGCGACCTTCTGATCAAAAATGTCTCTTCTGGTGCCCGGGGCAGACATGCCAGCCTAGAGAGACGATATGACAGGGGGAGAAACACATTTAAACAAGACAAATAGTACAAAGCATCGCAAAATCAAATCAAATACACAATCATGTGATTTATATTGTTGAATGTGACATTACAGATCTAAAGTATAATATGACCACAACTGGCAATTTCCTCTCAGAATCAACCATCCATCCATATTTTGGAATGTAATTTCATTAAGCTTTTTGATTTCATTCATCTATAGCACAGTGCCACTGTATAAGAACTACAGTTTTACTCATTACACATTTTTAACATAACTATAAAACTGTGTCAGCTTGTTTACTGGGTGTACCTGGCTAGCTCCTTTGTTAGTGCCCATCTGCAGGCTGATGGTAGTCTGGTCATAAGGCTTGTCTGTTTGGGTCTTTGGGTCATAAAGATGTCTCCGCGTGCCATAAGCAGTCATGCCGGCCTGGCTTGCACATTTGTTAGTCCCCATCTGAAAACATAAGCTGTGAATTAATTTGCCCACTTCTATAATATATAGCAAAATAACAATTGTGATCACTCAATCAGATATTAAGCAGCTGAAGAAGAAGCCTGTCTAACCTGAAGTCCAATAACACACTGGCCAGCCTTCATCTTATCATCATCAAAATGTCTTTCCTGCTTATCTGCATATTTCACTCCAATGTCAACCTTTGTATCAAGGCCTTTAGTTTTTGCCTGCAAAAAAGTAATAAAATTAGTTTTAATCATACATGATTGCATGTTGCACGAATTGAGCACAAACACAAGCTGATTCATAAGAAATAAGCTCCATTGTGTTCCCAGTAGGACAGAGGATCAGAACATACCATGCTTGCAAGGGCGAGCAGTGTGGTCTGGACTTGAGTCATGTTCCCATTTTCAAAGAGGTCATTGGCTTCAAAGATGTCATTGGGCTTCAACCCATAGGTTAGGATGGCTTTGATGAAATTCCCAAGGTTCTCCAGCTACAGGAAACACGGTGACAAAGAAAGCTGTTTTACACTAACCCCATTAGGACACAATAACAGATAAAAATCATGAGTTTCGCTATTGCCACAGCACACAGTGGCAATGGAGACTAGTGTTGTGTAAGACCATTACAGGTTTATTCCTGGTATTATATCTCTGTTTTCCAGGACGCAGAATGAATAGTTTTCACAACAAAGGAATTCAGTTGGGTGGAAAACAGTAGCAGCAATGAGTCTACCTTGTGCCAGTTCAACTGTGAGTGGTTGATTTTCTTTATGGAACCTGGCTGCAGCTTGTTTATTAACCTAAAATGACACAAGGACAAAGATTAATCTTAGTAAAGCAATTTTATTACACTTTCATATAAACAGAACGATAAACTAAAGGACTTAAAAAGAACAAAAGTCCATGAAGATATTTAACTCTAAAGATGAAGAGCAGTGATAGACGTATCTGTCATGCACACTGAGTCTACACTCCCTACGTGAAACACAGTAATGGCAGATCACACAGGGCTGACAAGGAGATAGCCACCATGTCAGCTCCCTGGAGGAGTGATACCACTTAGAGTGCAGAGAGATCTAATCTCGCTCTCTCTCTCTCTCACACACACCCACACACCTTTCAGCATTCTGCAGTATATGAACTTACTCGCATAGAATGACACCATCTTTCAGGCCCTTCTGAAAGTTGTCTCCGATGGGCATGCCAGTCACCTCTTCGATCCAGAAACGGAGCTCCTCTTCCTTTTGCAGGTCATATTTTTGTGCAATCTAAATGGGAAAATGGGGCAAAAGCAAATACATGTTAGATGGACAACTTACTTTTACTACTACTACTACTACTACTACTACTACTACACATGCTACAATCTATGAGTGGTACTGCATTCCGTTTTAACTTCTAGAATATTCGTGAAATGCTTTGAATCTCCAAAGGGGATTTATCATGTTCACTTTCCAGCCTCACCGTGTTCAAGCCTCTCAAATCACAACCACCAAAAAGGACCAGATATAGCAGTTACTCAGGGTTACAGATGCCTTCAAGAAACATCTTTCAAGACATTCTGAAATTGTATTTTCTATAGTGAATTTCTGAGGTTCATCATTTTTTGAGGTTCCTGCAATAAGCTCAATTCAAGATTTTTTTTTTTTGTTTTTGTTTCTGTGTAAGCTTTCAGTCATGTGATTCATCACAGACACATGGTTACCCAGAACACCATGTAATCAGTGAATCAGAGCGTGGATACTTTTGGCTCACCAACTCTTTTTCTACACTGGCTAAATGGCATGTATGACACGGCACGGTATGCCAACTGCCAAAGACAACAATGCTAGTTGTGAGCCAACATATCATCACAAACATATGATGGAAGGTCAAGACTCTAGCACCATTAAATCACCACATTACTTTTAATTTCAACCCCAGTTTGCATACTGAATCCCACTTAACATTATTATAGAGTCAGCACAAGACAAAACCCATAACATGATATTTATCTGGTGGGCTTTTGAAAGGACAGCACACAAGATCAGACCTCCAACAGTGATGAAGCTGTTCTGTCTTTCACATTGCTGGAGGTTGCAGCATTAAAGGCTGAGCCAGTTTCCAGCAAATAAATCATAAAACAGACCATATCACTCCCCACAGGCAAAACATGATAAACAGGAGCCTTCATTACATTTAAAGCAATCCACATGGCCTTCAGCATGCCTTCTGCTGTCACCAGTCTCAAACGTAGCTACACACAGACAGACCAGGCATGGTTGTATTCCTAGGAGTGTGTAGAAAAAAAAAAAAAAATCAACAAAGTACCCAATATGCACAATTTAATACAGGCTGCAAAATTAAAATGGATTCGGTGTGTAAGGAATGAGAACTGTACCTCTAGTACTGAATCGTTTAAAACTGCCACACAAAGTCTCAAGACAATTTAGCTCTTAAGAGAGTAAAAAGAGACCCATGAGAGAAACATCTGGCCTTCAATTCCCTTAGTTTAGTTTCCATCGCTGGTCCTAACCATAACTTATTCAAGCCAATGTAGATATTAGCTTGTTGCCACCATCATCTATGCCTGGCTGACATTGAGCCAGGACACGGAGGCTAAGACAGTAATACCAAGTAAACGTCAAAACAAGCATCCAAAAGAAACATGCTCAAATGTGCCTAAACCATGTGGGTAACTATATCCATGCACAAAAGCCCTCAGGACTTTGTAATGCTAATTTCTCCCCTCTTCAGCAGAGTGAAATTCAATTTTGACTGGAGTGGAGTGAATTATTTGCCTCTTTCAAAAGCCTCTCAGCTGGAATGTGAGAGCAGCCACCAGGAAGAATGCACCGTGTGCCACGGTCACCTCCTCTGTCCAATTTCAGGACAGGAAAGAGGGCCTTCCTCAGGTAATGACACAAAATGGCTTCATAAAGTCTCAAAATTATCATAAAAAAATACCAAAGTATCATTAAGATACTCAAAAGATCAGTTTGTTTACAGGCTTACAGGCTAATTAATTGAGAAAGTAATTGGCGAAAAAGGCAATATAGAACAGAGATACTCCTGTCTATGGCACATGTAAAGATTGGAGGGCAAGTTTATTTCTTCCACGACTTTCTCCGCAAGAGTTGTCCACCAACAACAATGGCAACAGTCAAGAAAGAAGAAAGCAAGAGTTGAATCTTGGCCTTTCTATTTACGATGCACAAGCAAATGTACCGAGAACATCTTTAGAAATAAAATGCATTTCATAAATACTATACCATTAGTAAAGTACACTTCATAAAAACTTAATAGAAGCAGATCCTGGGGATATAAAACAGTGGTTGAACCAGAAGGTCTTGAGCAGGTAAATTAGAGGATATAAGTGGCATTACAAAACCAAAAGCTCTTAAGATCAGTTTGTAAAAGGTCGGGAAAAAAAACCCTTACTTTTAAACCCTTGCTAAGGATATGGAAGACAAAAACAGGACAACAATGTCCTCAGGAAATTGACTTTCCTGTCCAATACAGGGTTAACAGCTGCAGCCTTTTACACAGCCTGAACCAATCCAGGAAAATTTTGCTGGTCAGCATATTGTAGGGAATGCAGCAAGCTGTCAGACCGCATGGCCTCCCGATCCACATGAGCAGTGAGTGGTTACGTTAAAACTCTCTCTGGAATGTAGCATTTTGGTGAAATGGCCCCAGAGCCACAAACTTAACCTGGATTTGGTTACACCAAAACCACTCCCAAGTTTTTCTTCAACACAATCACCCCCACTCAAGTCCAGCATCTTCATTCTTTCCACAATGATGAGCACAGAGCCATTCAGCTCTTCCCTGGCATTTCTCCAGTAAGCCCTGTTCCTCAGTCTCATGAGAAACACAGGGGACAGTCTAAAAGTGAGCTGGTTTGGCATGCCATATGAATATACTACAGTGAGACTGTTTCCCAGGCCAGAGTAAACCAAAGAGTTTCAAACCTCCTCCAAACTAGTTATACAAACTAGGCCCCTGGAAAAGTATTGAAAGTGTAAATGACAACTGAAGCTTTTTATAATTAAATATACTATATAAGGATGCAACCACCAAACTTATTTCATTTTCAGTATGATACTACCATCAAAGCTTTGATACTGAAACTATCATCCTCTTAGTAACTAATCTAACATTTGTTGGCAAGTTATGACAAACATTAGAGGCATGATGGTAGAATACTTTTGTATTCATGTCCCGTGTTTACATGCAAGACATGTCACTCAACAGAATGTGTTTACAGAATACGATATGACTGTGGACTGGACTGTAAAATATGTAAAATCTGATCTGATATGGATCCAGTGCTTCTGACTAGTATCAGTCAAATACTGATACTCAGGATATACTACTATAGAAGCAACAATATTACAGCTCTGAGAAATGACTGCAAGACTAGACGGACCAATGGACTACAGTTCCATTTTCCCCCCTGATACATTTCAGACAATGGCATTGCATTGTTCTAAATAGTGTCCCATTTAAATATCTGCTTTAAACCAATCTTTATCCAAATGATCCCGAGCCAAAAGATAACCTTTGTATAAAAATGTCATCATTAAGAAACAAGGATGACTGTTTAAGCAAAGTATTAACTTCTCCCCTGCTTAAATTCCTCAAGCCAGCTACATGTTGGTTGTGTAAACCGATGAATGGCCCATGGTGTATTGGCAATAAGCCGGTAAATAGATGAGACTCAAGTATGTTATGGTGTAACCAGAGAGGGGTGAGTATTATCCTGAAAACATCCTTTTCCATTTACCCATCTCAACTCAGCCTTGAAACTGGAATAATTATGGTTTTAAAAAAGTGGTCAAGTGACTTTTAGCAGTGATAATTGTACTAGATTTGAACGGCTAAAAGGTTTAGTAAAAATATATTTTTTTAAAGTCTTGGATAATGATAATGATCCTCTCTGCCTGATTCACAAAACAAGAGCATTCAAATAGCAACATGCTCAGTTTTCAAGAAAGTAAGATGGTGAACTAGAGAAACAGGACCAGCAAGTCTCTAACCCATAACACAGCCAGAAACTAAATTATACTGAGAAGGGCTTCATCTTATGGCTACTGAAACCTTCTCCTCAAATATAAAAGACAAGATGCAATCCAATAAAGTGAGTTATATCACCGTGTAACACTTTAACATTAACAACCTGTATGTGCCACTGTTACAGTCTGTTTAAAAAAACAAAACAAAAAAACAAGGCAAATGCTGTCTCAAAGTCCTCTTGATTTCTGCAGCTGATGTATATTATAATATGAAACATTAATCTGTAATATTTAAAAAATATATCAATCATAATTATAACTGTTGCTTACAGCTTTGAGGATTTATAAAACAAAGAAAATACTGTGTTTTCTTTAGACTTTTTGCTGTCATGAAAGAAAGAACAACTGTGCTGGATGTGCAGTGGACTGACTGTTATAACCGTGCTGAAAACCAAAAATACCGAACAAAAGCAACACACTTCTGTTCATTATTATGTGTGTAAAAGCTTTGCAGAAGAAATTGGACCATATGGTTCAAACAAACCCTGGAAGGCTACCAGTGGAGCAACAGCTTAAACAGCTTACAGGTCCGTACAGAAACTTCCCAGAACATACACACTAAAGCTAAATGTCTTTTAAGCTTTGCAGTCACCCCCTTCATTTTGAACGTATTCTAGCAGTAAATTTAGGTGATCACACGTTTGTTTTGTTCTTGAAGACATTCAAAGAGTGACAAAAAAAAAAAGTCCTACTACTACTGGACCAATAATAATAATAATAATAATAATAATAATAATAATAATAATAATAACACAATGGTAGAGTTATCCTAGTGTATTCTAGTATACATTTCAGAAATGTGTAGAATACCTGTGCTTCAAAACACTTGTTATTTTCATCATTTATCTACCAGAACAATGACTACTCAGGAAATGTTCACAATGTTTAAAAAGCCTCACAAAGCTAGTGGAACAATATATTTAAAAAACCTCTGTAGAATATAACCCACAACCCATTTGCTCACAAAGCCTTTGGGTAAATGGTGACGTCATCCACGAAAGAATGTGTGAGGCATTTCCGCTGTCTCATTCAACATCCTGCCCGCTTAGACACTTGGATATGTTCCCACCTTGTTTGGTGTGAAATCAAGCGTCCTGTGCAAACTTCATTTTGCACAGGACTATTTAAATGGCAATAGTTCATTTAACTCTTGAACTCTCAAATGATTCATCTCTTGGTCACAGAACAGTGAATCCATATGATCACCCACATGATATAACATATATGATGAAGAAAGTGAATAACGAATGTGAGTCGGATTCCTAATGTCCATGTCCGGCTATTATTAATGTCTGTGGAGAGTGAAGAGGCGCAGGCTCCGCCCACAGGGGCGGACAATAGGATATACAATGGCCTTGGCTTTGCGTCTTATTCCATTCATCCGCACTAAAAGTGGCGCACGTTTTAAGGAATGAAATTAAAGGCGCTTTGAAATGCACGTAAAACATTATATATTGTTTTAAAAAGAGTCCAATATGTCGAGGATAGCTAACCTGTCGTCTCCAAAAGTCGATCGAGCTGCAATAAGTCAACAAAAACGGTTTATGTAACGAGCTGAATGTTTCTAGAAAACTCCAAACTGCTAAATGTTTAACTGGGAAAATCCAATGCCAAACTTTAGTAGGTTGTAATAACTTTCTCAGCTGTAAGGAGCAACCAGTTGACAAATAAACTTAAAATTAAAGTGATTAAGGGCACTTAGTTATGATTGATTACTTTTAATCCTGCTTAAGGTTTTGACCAGAACGGGGGGGAAAAAAAACAGAATATGATATTAGTTCAGTTTTATATACACCATGTTGTTCCTACTAAAAGTCGGATGCTCACCTGAATGTGTCCTGCACTGTAACGATCCCTACCCAACACTTATTTCTTATCCTCCTATGCAGCATCTTTGCGTTTCCCTTAATATCCTAACCGACGAGAGGGGAAAGTCGATTTAGATATAGGCCTACCTTGCTTTTAACTTCTGCAGATAATCCGTAGGCTGGTCCCTTGTTGAACTGAGTCATGTTTCTCTGCTTTAAAATGTCTTTGTGTCACTGGAATCTGGCAACAACAAAAAAAAAAAGTAGCAAACGCGTGTGTTTCACTTGATTTCAGATCACAGACGATGTAATTCAGAGATCCGCTGCCGCAAAAGCCAAAGTCATAAACTCCGCCCGAGTTTGGCTGCTTTTCGGGACGACAGCGGTGTTACTGAGCTCACTCGGAAAATTCTCGCTCCGGTAGCTGGGGTTATTGTTTTTTTTTTTTTTTTTTTTTGGGAGGAAAAATGTCGCAAGACGACTGACGGATTGCTTTCAGCCAATCATAGGTGTTTGATTTACATACGTAACCCCGCCCACCCTTACAGCTGTGCTGATGGCAGCATCTCCACACCACTGCTCTTAACTGCTTTCTATACTTTGTACTATATAAAATGTTTCTCGTAAAGAACCTCAAACAGGATGCAACCATTTAGCTTTTTTTTCCCTCCTCATTTAATTATTGTAGATCTATATGTTATAGTATTTTATAATTACAGTTAATAAAATCAACTATACTACAAATCTGTAACACAATTTATAAAGCAAAAAAGGGCAGCTTTCAATATGTAACAGCTACAGTTTATATATTGACAAAGGCTGTTTATCAAGCAATCCATTTAACACCGTCAGAAACCCACAGTGTGTTTAGTATAATAACCTGCGACTTAAATACCGACTCATATACATACTACAGAATTACTGGCACCCTTTGAAAGAACAACTGTACATGCATTATACACATAAACGATTAAAAATTTCCACCAAACAGTTGGAGAAACTATTTACTTTTCCTTCAACAACAACAACAATCGGTTATATTGACACTCTTAAAAGAACTGAATTAAAACAAATTGGCATCTTTGGAAAAAAATACTACTTTTTAAAAATAGAGGTGTCCAGGACCACTGTTGTTGTATTTGAACAAATATGAAGCTGCATACTTATAAAATCCCTTTATTAAAAATAAATATAAAGGGCCTGTGCACATTGCTAAGGAGGCAAAGAAGAACCAAAGCAGACTGAAATTGTCAAGTTTCAAAATAAACTATTAGACTATTATCATTTTGGTGAAAACTCTGATACCGGCTGTCAAATACGACACTGTAGCTGATTCACAACTGTGATCTAATGGCTCTTGTGAAGAGTGATGACATCACAAAGTCCACGAATTACCAGGCTATTGTCTATTTTATTACTTTCTATTTTAGGCAGGGTATTTTTTTTTTTTTTTTAAAACCTTGTCACTTCTACAAAGTATGAAGATTAAGAAGTGAATCAGAAACATATTAAGATAATGGCCCCACTCCTACAGCACTGTGAAAACATGATCTGTGCGTGTAAAGAAAATATCTTCTTTTGAAGATACCTTCAAAAATAATGAGACAAAACATTTCCAAATTAAAAAAAAAAAATGTATTTCAAAGAGGAACAAACAGTAAATGACTGAATAATGTGTGTTTTGTGTTACCACCATTTGCTTTTTAATTTACATCAATTCTTTTAGGTACACAGTCATGCTGGGAGGTTGTTCAAGCATCCTGGAGAACCTGCCTCTTATTTGCTTCTGACAGTGAAGGGGGGGAAAAGAAAAAAAAAAAAAAAAAAAAAGAAGTTATCTTAACAATGGTCTATTACTTTCATGAATGACATACAAAATGTTTTATTTGATATTTAGTCTTTTGGAAAACAATTCAGACACATCGACACAATAATCAAGAAGGCATAAAAAAAAAGATATAATATTAAACAGGTGCCCAAGACCAAGAGTTCTGTACATTCAAAACAGCACGGAAATAGTTGCTGGGGGGGGAAATCAATTTTAGGCATCTCTCACTGCATGTTATAATTCTATTTATTTTTGTGTCTTTGGACAACCTGCTTTTAGAGTCTAGAGTGCCATTTTAATTTCTTTCACTTTTAAAGACCTAGATTTAACACTTTCTATTAAACATTTGACTGTTGGCAAATCTAATGTGTGTTGTCGTTGCTTCAGTGTAGCTTGCAACATGAGACATGGCATATCTCAAATAGCACAGTAAATGAACTGCTGGATAGAAAAGTGGCAAAATAAAGTCTAGTAAAATAAACATTAGGGAACAGCTTTAACACAGAGGAACGATCCTAATTTTCTGAGCTATAATAAATAAATAAATGACTGTGTTGAAACATTAACCCAGGTGCCCCAGGTCTTTCTTTTCTTCCAGTATACTGAATAAAAGTATGTAAAACTATCTCTCAGGGGATAATACTTGCAAAATAACACAGACATACAAGACAAGACTGCTCTCTCTTTCTCATCACCCACAATCTAGCCTACTCATCCCACTGTGATTGACTTAATCACTGCAGACAGCTGCCAATAATAATGGTCACCCTGATGTAGGAACAGTAAGCGAGACAACACTCACTTCTCTGCATCTTACAAGAGCGTGTACTTATCTCCTAATCACAATCTCAAATGTGTGCAGATCTTTTCATATCCGAATATCATGATCTGACAACATGGTTGAAACCTGTGGTGGCCTATGGAACCAGTCATAAGGTGCGCATGTCTGATCTCTAAAACGCCACACAATTCAGCCGAGACATTTTTAACTCATGCTGGTCAGGGATGTCCCAGTCATGTCCAGAGCAAGCCATGTAACTGAGGGAAACATTTAAGGCAATCAGACAAATATTGTAGCAAGTACAGTTATAAGCTATGCATTTATCATACAATATTTTTATTGGTGCTCCCAAAAATAGCATGAGCACATTTATAATACTACTGTTCTGAGATTAGGGCTGAAAATGGAAACATTTTTAGCAGATTTTGAGCATTTTTTCTCTTCCCCTTATTTTTTATGACTGAAAAAACAAACAAACAAACAAAAAGAACTCAATTACTCATGCCACTTCCTTTGGCCCACAGCAGTGTCTATGGCAATAGCAGCACTAAGGACAGGAACTTTACAATGCAACTCCAGGATTCTTAGAGTGAGCACTGTGCACAAAGGCAGAGGAAAACACTACAGCACTCACAAGGAGTTCAGGTATTTATAAATTTTTTAAAAAAAGATTGAACACAGTCCCTCTAATGCGACAAGATTTTCAGCTACACCTAAGCAACCACAAGGGCATGAGGACATACACTGCATAAATCATACTGCATGTCATTCCTTACAGCTCATGTGACATAAAATGGTGCATTCCAGTAACAGCATCTATAATTAACCAGACAGTCAATGTCAATATTATTTTAAAATAATAATTTTAAAAAATAATTAAAAAAAACACACACACAGAGAAAAATACATACATCTGACCAAAATAAGGTCACTGTACCACACTGAGTTCAAAATAATAATGTTCTCTCGAGTCAAGTTTTCATTCATACTATCCTCCCAATGTAGACTGATTTGGGATATTTCTCTTGCAGAGGCGTCCACTGCACAAAGAAGTAGTCAGCAAAGTGGTAAAGGATCTTTCCAGACAGGGAGAGGCTCTCTACACGGCAAATACTCTCCACATACACCAGCAAGACCCTCTTGAGCCCCAGGATCCCTAAAAGCAACCCAGCTGCACACAGAGGTATGCACGTCCCAGGCCCATTACACAGCACCTGAAAAACACACACACACACACACACACACACACACAGGACCACTTTAGATTTGATCTGCAAGCATCTACATTTAAATAAGGAACTACAAATTGGTCAATTCATGGGTATGTAGGTCAAAACTGAAAGTCGAAATTTTAGTCTGGAGAAAAGGAGTAGCACAGGAAAGCGGTCAGACTGCAGTGGAAAGAAGCCATGGGATCTGGAGAATCCATCACCACACTGAACAACAAGCTATGAGCTGGGTACACATTAAGCAAAGATTAATCCAGCCTGAATGCAACTAGCAAAGACTCATAGGAAACAACGGTAGCAATTATAAAACACAAATTAAAGTGACCACTGAGTATTTAGATGAAATAATCTTATTCAGCAAGCAGAATTGCTGGACCCGTCATATACTTCATCATGCTTATGGAGAAGGAGAGAGAGGGAGGGGGGGGGGGAGAGAGAGGGAGAAGTATTTGAACTTCATGCTCTTGCAGGTCAACCTTTGGGAATAGTCACCCAACAGTGAGAAGCTGACCCCAGCTCTAAAGTTGCTTTGGCTTGTGTGCCGAGATCCTGACCATTTGCTGTGGGTACCAGCCAAGCTACAAGTCTGTTGCCAGTAAGATGCAAATATGGACATAATGTACGCCTTCAACACAACATAAATCACAGGCCATGGATATGAAAGATAAAGTAGTTTTAAGATAAAACTTTTCAATAAATTTAGCAGTTTTCCAATAAATTGTGTTGTGAAAAAACTTCTTGGCACTTACCGACAAACACAAATAACGACTAAAGGGTTAGAAGTACAACACACTAACACCTCCATGCTAACCCCTGTTTCACATGACATCATCCTGGAAAATATGTGCCACTTGCTGTGTTGGAGTACTACTGAAGTGGATCGGGCTGGTGCATGTCTCCAGCACCGGGGAGGACAGGCAGAGATGGTAATGACTTCCTGCAGCACAACATATTCATAAACCAGTGCTCAAAATTCCTCATGAAATGTTCCCACATCTGGACCTTTCTACACCATGTCTCACCCAATAGACAGACAGACACACAGACAGACAGACAGACAGACAGGGAAGCATCCCGAATGAACCTGGAGCAAACATTTTATGAAACATAGTATAGAAACTCACACAAACCAGACTTGCCCACTCTCACACAAGTATTAAGAGCAAGCAGATCCTCATTCATTTTCATCTCCTAGGTTTCTGAGGAACTGCATATTAGCTGAACCCTTGCGGTTAACCAGTTTAAGAGGTGAAATTGTTTCCTACTTATTAATGCTAAGACATGCTGGTACATGTGCCTGTGCTTGCATATACACTTCACTGGAACCTGACTTCAGCATCAGTGTACAATAAACCCAGCGGTGAGTTCTCACACAGGTGACAAGGCTCATGATGAATCTGACAACAATCTGATGAAGTCATCACGTCCTACAACAGGTGAGAGACACTACATCGCACAGAGAATGACATCAGGTGAAAGTGTGCGTCAGTTTGTGTCATTTTCTGACCTGCCCTCTCAGTCTGAGGGGGGATATGAGTCAGCACACACCCAATTACACAGCAGCTGTGAGGACCATAAAACTGTCAATGCTATCAGTACCTGGGACTAGGAATAGGAATGCCCAGACAGTTACGAGACTGATACTTCATGATAGGCAGACAAACTGAAAAGCTTATATTAATAATATAGTGGTAAAGGATCAGACATACAGATGAGTGATAAAATAAAGGAAAAACAGGTGGCACTGTTGGTAAGCTGTAGGGAGCCTTTAGCTGGCTTTCAGCAACTGCACTCTTCATCACAATCATCAAAACACCAGTTGAGGGAATACCATTTGGAAGGAAGGTGCTCCATCCCTCCAGTATCTATACCAAGGCACATTGAAGCTGTTCTGGTGGCTCACGGTGGTCCATCACCTTATCAAGACAGTTTATGTTGATTTTTCCTTTGTCGCCGGTCTTTATATGGAGTGTTCATATCTGGATGATACTAACAGACTTTTCAGTTTCAAAAGCCATAGCCAAGTGAGCAGGTGATTAAAACTGGAACTAATTATATTATCATCCCTGAGCTGCATCACCAGGAACGCTCTTCTCTCCAAGGCCCAATCACACTGCCGCAACATCTCCTGCTGTTCTTTGAAACATTGCGTATTTGCACAGCTATTTTACACAGATATCTGTTATTTCTGTGATGTGTGTCATTTCAAGTAGATCGATATGTTCTGGGTCACAGTAAAGGAGAATTCAATTGAAAAAATTGGGATAGTGTCTTACAAGCGTGTCTCATGTATAAAGATTTTTAAACCACAAATCTTTATATTTAAGAACCATTCTTAAAACTCTGAAAATAGGGAATCCTTCAGTCATTCTAGGCAGCACATGGAAAGTAATGGAACAAAATATCAAATTCCACATTGAAATCTTCCTTAAAACAATCAACAGGCAACTCCATTCCATTCTCCAGCAATTTCCTAATAAGGTTAAAATAAAACATATGGCGCTGAGGCACAGGGCTGGATGCTTTATTTAAAAAAAAAAAAAGACCCCTGAAAAGAGGAGCTCAGCAGAAAGGAGCCGCACTGGAACGCCACAAAGCTGGACCGCTCACCATGCAGCTCTCTAGCCACTGTCATTTGTTTTTGGAAAACATATGAACTGGATAACCTCCTCCTCTTCTTGAGCCCCGATTTTCCACACACACACACACACACACACACACACACACACACACACACACAAAAAAGAGAGGTTTCTCAAATAGAACAGATGGAATGTAGAAAAAAAAAAACATTTTTCCTACTTTCTGCACGTGTGGGACTTCATTCTGTCAAATACCAGTGAAAATATGCATGGGGTCTCTTGTAACTTACTTCTGATTTAATCTTATACTTATATTTAATCATCTTGCATGGACTTGCAAAAAAAATAAATAAATAAAAAATACTGAATGCTATATAGTACCTACTACTCAATATTTTTGCACTAGAATTCACACCAGACTGAATGTTGAAACCGCCACTGTGTAGTGTGTGTGTGGGGGCTCACATCACACATTGTGAAATGCTGGTTAAAATCGACACCTGTGTCTGTGTTCTGAAATGTCAGGTTTTGGCCTTTATTATTTAATATATAATTTAATAATTGACTCCAAATACCAAAATGTATGTCCCAGTGTGGAGACCTACAAACACAAAAAATAAAAAAAATAAAAAAAATAAATAAATAAAAAAATAAAAAAATTGTAGACACCTGACCGTCACACCCATATGTGGGTCTTCCCCAAACGGTTGCCAAAAAGTTGGAAGGTTTATATAGGATGTCTTTGTATGCAAATTCCCTTCACTGGATCTAAGAGGCCCAAACCTGTTCCAGCATGACAATACCCCTGTACACAAAGTGAGGTCCATGAAGACATGGTTTGCCAAGGTTGGAGTGGAAGAACTTGAGTGGCATGCTCAGGGCACTGACCTCAACCCCACTGAACAATTTTGGGTTAAACTAGAACACCGACTGCATCCCAGGCCTCAGTGCCTGACTTCACTAATGCTCTTGTAGCTGAATGGGCAAATCCCCACAGCTATACTCCACATTCTAGCAGAAAGCCTTCCCAGAAGAGTGGAGGTTATTATAACAGCAAAGAGAGACTTATGTCAAGTGATAGGGATGAATTGGAACGCCAACTCTGCACCATGCCTAAGATGTTTGGTGGGGTTGAGGTCAGAGCTTGGGCCACTCGAGTTCACCCACATCAACCCTGGTAAACCATGTCTTTATGAACCTCACTTTGTGCACAGGGGAATGGTCATGCTGGAACAGGTTTGGGCCACTTAGTGAAGGGAAATTGTAATGCTACAGCGTACAAAGACAACAGTTTGGGGAAGGCCCACATATGGGTGCGATGGTCAGGTGTCCATATACGTTTGGCAATATAATGTATACTGGAGTGCAAAAACAAGAGAGATGGGGGACTAAGGACATAATGTATGCTCTTCATACATTACAATTTACATACCCCCAGATCCAATTCTGTGTAAGTTCTTCATAAATATCTTTCTTACCGTTATAAATCTGTGATATTTGGAAAACATATATTATTTTTAAAAACTCATTTAATAATTTGACACATATCACCTAAACCCAATAGTTTGTGTTAGCCCTTCATTTTCTTATATCCAGAAATATCCAATTCTACATTCAGAGCCTAGGTTATTAGTGTTAATATATAGAACAGATAACAGTAAGAATTAGCAGCATTAGATCGTGGCCTTCACGAAAATGCTGATGTGACCCAGGTAGAAATCGGGTTTGACAACCATGCTTTAATCCATTAAATAACCCCTGAAGCTCCAGGAACCCAAGCATGCTGCCTTAATGTAGACCGAGCAATTTACAATATAGATTCCCATGACATTGTTATTGGCTTTCAGAGCAACTATTAAATAAGCTGCTTTCTCAATGGCTCTAAACTTAGAATAAATGAACCATCCTCCACTGGCTTCAGAGAGACTGCATTACATTTCATCTGTTCAGACACTGTCAGGCTCTTGGATAGTGCTGACACATCTGGAGGTGGTGGGCTGTGCTGAGGGGGTGCTGTCATTCATACATGTCCTTTTATGGCAAACTGAGCTTTGAGACCACCCCCTCATCTCTCCCCGCCTACCTGGACTGACCCCCCCCCCCCCCCCCAGTTCCCTGATGCCTCCTGAGAATGCAGCCCCCACGGCCGCCCACCGTTCACACACATGCTCAAGTTTGGTAAAAACAAACAGAGGGGGAGATTTAAGTCATCCTAAGGAATGCAGGCGCGCAGTACGGACCTGTGCGTCAGACGTCACCAGACATAAATTACAACACTTCAACCAATGACTCAGAGCAGTAATAGGGGATAGAAGCCCAAAATATGGCACATCTAAAATCAGGAGCAGCTGAAGATAACAGGACATGAGTTATAACATTCCTGAGATTAAAAGGTCAAGTATTCAGATAGCAACTATAAATATCTAAAGAATGTTAATATATATGTGATGTGAAAAAATTTAAATTGCAAAAAAAAAAAAAAAAGCCTGCTCTTTTATTTTCAAAAAAGGCCTGGCTGTTCTGAATGCACTTCCACCCATTCTGTACACACTTCACAGAAAGCAAAAGTGAAAAAGAGGATTCGGAATAAACAAGCGCCTCTAATTAGAGATTAGAGAAACAGTAGGACTTCTTCCTTGGACATGGTAAGCAGCTACTTCCTCATGCTGAGGTGAGAGTCTCTCTCTCTCTCTCTCTCTCTCTCTCTCTCTCTCTCTCTCTCTCTCTCTTTCACTCCCTGTCCTGCTTAATCATGCCCCACCCTGCCCCAACCAGTACAGAAACCCGATGCCGTTATGCTCCTCCTCCCTCTTCTCTCTCTGTTTCACAGCTGGAGCTGAGGAGCCAGTCAGGCCCTACCACAGCCTGAGAGCAAGACTCCTGTTCCCAACTGCAGGAACAGTGGAGAACGGGACACTGTGTCACTTCTACTCCCCCTCCTTTTGTTTATCTTCCTGTTTCTGTACACTTTTTCTTGTGCCTTTCACTCAGTTGGAGACAGGCTGAGGATTGCCAGATGTTTTGATTCTCTGTACCACAGATATGTCTCGATATAACTGTGCCATTTTCCTCCCAGCTGATGATAAGGCAATCAATTGATTTAAAGTTTACAGCGTTTGCAAATGGAATGCCCAACCTCAAAACAACATTGTGGCTATTACTGAACAAAGAATGCCGTGTGACGTTAACAAGTAGGCCTGAAACCACTGGAAAATTTTAAACTAGCCCTTTTTGCGAGGCTACAAAGTCCGGAATGATTGAAGTAAAAAGCGGACAATTCCTCAGTGTAATTGCCCCTTTCTAAATGTTTTGTTCTGCGAAATGAAAACAGCAGACATGCTGTAAATCGTGCAGGATTTGAGATGTCTTGGATTTTCTGTACTACAATGACTACATTGCCTTTTGGATTCAAAAGTGAAAGCTACGAAGACTGCAGTTACAGAAGCCTTTTTTTTGTTTTAAAATATGTTTGACTATTTCCCATGATGATTCTCAGGTCACAAACACAATCAGTAAACCTCAGCTGATGTAGAGCGAAGATTAACTCAAATAACTTTCATTATGTAATTCAGACTTGAAGGGGTACAGTATTACAATTGCAGCTTCTCATTCTTTGTCATACTGTAATGCAACTATACGCAAATTAATTAAAGTGTGCAATTTCTGCCTTATTTGGAACAACGGCACATGTCAAGGCTACAACCTGTATAACAGACATACAAAAAAAAGCAGAAGAGGATAATGACATCTAGTGGTGATAGCACATAAGAGACGTAGCTCAAATTGTTGTGTTCACATTTAGAATTCCTGTAAAATGTAGAATGGCACTACCCTGTCCCATTTTGTATCACAAAGCTATCCATCCTCCACATAGGCAACCGCCTAGAACCCAAACACTGCAAGGCCAACTGCTGCAGTTTCCCTAATTTCTTTTTTGATTTGTTCGCCAATTTAATGCACATATCCAGCAATGACGCACACTTTTCAGCTAAACAATATTGTAAAAATATATTAATATATGTTATAGCAAAAATACACTATATGGCCAGAAATATGTGGACACCTGACCATCACACAGATACGTGGGTCTTCCCCAAACAGTTGCTACAATGTTGTTAGCACACAATTGTATCGAATGTCTTTGCATGCTTTAACATTAAGAATTCCCCTTTACTCGAACTAAGAGGCCCAAACCTTCTTCAGCATGACAGTCCCACTGTGCACAAAGCGAGGTCCGTGAGGACATGGTTTGTCAAGGTTGGAGTGGAAGAACTTGAGTGGCCTGCACAAAGCCCTGACCTCAACCCCACTGAACACCTTTGGGATGAACGCTGACTGCACACCAGGTCTCCTCACCCTGATCCCGCTGGGGGCACATCGTGGTCCACGTGATGGTTAGGTGTCCACATTTTGGCCACAAACATTTGGCCATGTAGTGTATGATACAGAATGATCTTCTACTTAAATCTGTTGGCAATCACCTGACTATGCATAACATGGTGGCTATGAATTTTGGCCGACTACCTCTGTTTTCAAAACAGTAACTCTCCATGGCAGAAAAAAGAAAAAGAGCTTCGGGAGCAGTTTAGCCTGTGGAGTAAGGGTATGCAGAATTGTAGGTTAGATCCGTGTTCCCTTAAACAGAAGTTAAAACGTTGACTATACTGAAACTTTTGGCTCAGTCCATTTCTTAAACTTAATTAAATTCCATATTGCCTCCTGAATTTGCACACTATTTTACCAGTGCACTCTTTTTCCACTAGATGCGTGCATCTGTTGAACAGTTTAAATGAATGTGCCTGTATAAAGGTTTTGGGATTTTCTGTGAGGTATACTTAGCTATAAAAAGTGATTTTCAGTAATTTATGGTGTTATCATATGTTAATTGCTACTGCACAGCTATATGTGTCTTTAGCGCTAGTGCACCCCCCTGCAGTGACAGTGACAACTCAACTCTGTAGGAGTATGCATGTTGAGGGACCTCTTTTCAAATTCTTGCCTAGGGTATTACAGCTCTGTAGGCCTGCCCTGGAGCTAGTGAAGACTAAACCCAAGACTATGGATTAAAAAGTACACCAGTGTGAGCTTGATTTCTACAATATGTAACGTAACATTAGATACAGATTTTATTAGTAGCACAAGCATGAAAATCATGAAATCAGCAGATTGATAAGGAGGCATAATGACTTCACTCTGAGCTACCATTCGCATCAGCGAAATATGGAAAGCTAAGAAAAAAATAACTTTCATGCTCAAAACAGGGCTGAAGCCACTCAAAGGAAATTAAGCATAACCTAGTTGAAGAAAGGAATGCAGTGGAAAGTTACTGAGGCTGTGGGATCTCTTGGTAATGCAGGGGAAACGTACCATATCAGGCCTGAGTCTGAAGACAAGAGGAAGAGAGTAGAGCAGAGCGTTCAGAGTACTGAGCACAGAGGAGCTCCATGACTGACGAACTTCTCGACTGCGCGGGATCCGATGAATGGTGAACTGAGATGGAATGAAAAGAGAAGCCACATGACACACTGTCGGATACAACTGGTGCAGCTAATACCATGGACAGGTCTATTAACTGTGATACAAAGGGGGACTCATCGGAAAAAAGGAAATGCAAAAACCTTGCATATTGAACAGACCTCTCTGAGCACGAAAGTCCATAAAATGACTTCCACAAAGAAATCTTGCATACAGAAAATGTCTGTTATAATGCAAACTATGTAGAAGCATTACAGAAAAGAAGAATGGCTCCATCTGCTGGTCATATGGGAATCTGTAGGCTCTAAGGATGCTTCCCAAAACTCTGGGTATGTCTCAATCAGCTCCCTAGTTCAGTAGACAGGGCACTGTCAGTCACAGATTGCACCATTTTAAGGGCTGTCTCAATCACAAAATCCTTCCAGTGCACTGGAATGTTCGCTCCCTACAAAATCCCACAATGCACTGCAAAAACCAGGGAACATCGATGCTCACTATGCTCCCTTACTGGAAATGATGTTTTCTGAAGCCTCTCAGCTGGAAAAAAAAAAACAGCGCAAAAACTCTAGTAGCTTGTTATCGTTGTTGTAATTTTATTTGACGTTCTATATATGGGTTGTTTGAGTCTAACGACTTTTACATGTTTAATGATTTTAAAAAAATAAATAAAAATCCACTAGCTAGCCTACGATCCCTACGATGACAGAAATGCGTGTGATTCAGCTGACAAATTTATATGACATATAATGTCAGAAAGATATCGGTCCTGCCTGTTGTTGATAAAGGCCAGTGGTGACATTTTACAATGCAAGTACGTAGCCATGTCACCGGAAATTGAGTCACCAGTGTCCCAACGTGTAGTGAGCCAGGGTCCTTACCAGTGCCCCAACTCGTGTACACCATATTCTGATTCACGACCTATGGAGCTGATTGAGACACACCTACAAACTGGCACCTCTTCTTATGCCTGGATCCTGCCTGCTTCATCCCATGACCCAGAAAACAGTCAAGGTCTGCCGCCTTTAAGAATATACCCATTCTTAAAATACAGATAGTCAGAGGGCATACGGGACATAGGAGGCGTCTAAAGTGAGGATACACAGGTGTTTCCTATGCAGGAGTGTTTTTTTTTGCTGGAGTGCATGACATTAGGTTACGGAATAAAAGCGCAACCTCTCCCAAAACACAAATTACACTTAATGATTATTTAAGTAAAATAACTGATCGAGTAAAACAATCAATGAGTGCAATGTCAGATAAGTTCAATGTCAAATGTCATAAGATCTCTTGCTTTAAAAACTGAGAAGTCAGGTGAGAGAGAGAGAGAGAGAGAGAGAGAGAGAGAGAGAGAGAGAGACAGGCAGAACTTTATTGATCCCCAAGAGGACATTTGGTGATGACGTAAGGTGAGGTCAGGTGAGGAGTAGATTCTTGTTTAAGTTAAGCACAAATGTTTTATAAAGAGTTTTATACAGTGTTGTAAAGCGCCTTTAGGGTTAAAGGAGGAGTTGGACCAGGTCCAGCTCCACCCTCTGTACTTTGAGGGAGGAGTTAAGAAATTAGGAAGGGAAGTAAGAGAAAATAAGAGCGAACAAGAAAAGAGAAGCAGCTTAATACTGAGCACACCTGTATTATCCAGGTTACCTTTTTCTCTTTTGATGCTTCAAATGTGCGAATCTTATCTTCACTCATCTCGTCAGTGTCTGCGATCACATAATGGCGTGGGGTGTACGTTTGGGACAAACTCCCCATCAGACGAATGATCTCTGTCGTGTGTCCACCTGTGAATGATGGATAGATACAGAGATTTTTAAATGATATCCAGCACTGGTGTTGTATAATTCACATCACCGTTAAGTCATCCATCTTACCTGATCCGGCCACAATAAGAACACACACCGAGCCCTTTTTAGCAGGTTTACATTCCGCACCAGCCCGCAAGACAGTGATCAAACGCAACATGAAAAGCATTACAACCAGAAAAGCCCCGCACAAAACGCCACAGAATACCGAAACCAACATGATGCTAGCTGGCTAACTGCTGCTTAACAGCAATAGTCTAGAACTGTAGAAATACAGGTATGGGAAAGACAGCTTTGAACTTTGGTAACAGCTGAAGAAACTCAGGCTAAGGCCGAATCCCAAACGGCTTCCTGTGGGTGCTGTAGTGCACTACATAGGGTGTCGGATCCACTATTATGGCTCCTATAGAGTAGAAAGTAGCGACACATTTGAGATTGAGCCTCAGTATGGCGCTTCCGAAGCAACAAAACACTCCGAGTAAACAGTCTGTAGAGACATCGATTTATTTATTTTTTAGGACGAGTTGAAAAGATACGCCATTACTCTAATACAAACGTCAAGCTAATGTCATGAAGCGAGGCGAGCTCTGTGCTGCCTAAAGGAGCGACCAGGATGGACGACTTCCGGGATGGTTGGCTACAGTTGGACTGAGAGTGGAGTGCGCATGGTAGGAAGTATCGTAGATTCCGGAAGCGATCCGGAAATGGAGGAAGAAGTGTTTGGAGCGGAAGTAATGATTGGAATATAGTGGAATAATCGGAAAAAGAAAGAAAAATTCGGATTCTGATAGCGACAGGGGAAGTAATCAGATAAGGAGAAGGAAGGAAGAATGCAAGCTAATGTTGAAATTCGCATCTGAATGCAATAAATCCGTTGAAGTTAATTACAGCGAGTAAAGATGAGATAGGGCAGACTGAAAGTGCAAAAACCTTGAGGGATGGGAAGTTGCTATTATTCTGTAAAGATAATAGGCAACAGAAAATTGCGCTGTGGTTAATAATAATAATAATAATAATAATAATAATTTTTTTATTTGTATAGTGCCTTTCCAGAGCTCAAGGACGCTTCACAGTAAAAGACAATAACAATACAGTATAACAGTCAAACATATGGGTCATATGGACAATGGACATTTGCCCAGTCCAGAGCAAGAAACAATGCAGTTGCATAGTTATAATAAATTTTACAACATTCAAAACCATAACAAGGGACAGACACTTAGAAAGTGAAGGAGTATAGACAGACAAACGCGATTAACATTACATGAAGCAGATACAGAGACAAATTATGACTGATAATATCGGGTGAACAAATGGGTTTTGAGCTGAGTTTTGAATTCTGAGATGGAGGTAGTTGTCCGAATGCCCGGGGGAGAGAGTTCCATAGCTTAGGTGCCACAACAGAAAAGGACCTGCCACCCATTGACGAAAGGCGAAATCTGGGAACAAGGAGATGAAGATCGGAGTGAACGAGTGGGAATATAGGGAGAGTAACTCAGAGATGTAGGAAGGAGCAAGGCCATGGAGTGACTTATATGAAAGCAAGAGAATTATATATATAATATGGGATGCGACAGGTAGCCAGTGAAGGTTATATAGGATGGGAGTGATATGTGCAGATTGTTTAGTGTAAGTTAGGACTCTCGCAGCAGAATTTTGGATATATTGTAAGCGGGCGATAGAGTGTGCCGGTAGTCCAGAGAAAAGGGTGTTACAATAGTCAATGCGAGATGTAATAAAAGCATGGACTAATGACTCGGCATCTTTCTGGCTGACATAGGGACGGAGTTGGGCGATACGGCAAAGTTGGAAGAATGCTGTTTTAGACAGTTTGCTAATATATGCATCTAGGGTTGATGAAGGGTCAAGAATGATACCTAAGTTTTTAACTGTGGCAGATGGAAAAATTGAAGTGTCATTGATGTCAAAGGGACAGTTAAATTTCTAATTAGAATTGAGGGACCAGCTATTATAATCTCAGTTTTACTCAAGTTCAGCCTGAGAAAGCTGAAATTTAACCAGCCCTTCAATTCATTAACACATGAGGATAATGAGGCAGTCTGGTGAATAGAGTCTGGCCAACAAGCTGTATATATTTGAATATCATCAGCATAGCAATGATAGTTAAAGCCGTGTCATCGGATAATTTGTCCAAGAGGCATAATGATAATAATAAATAATAATGGACCAAGAACTGAACTCTGAGGATCACCCTGTTTGAGTGGGACAGTGTGGGATTTAAGATGACACGGTAAAAAAAAAAAAAAAAAAAAAGTGATCTGTTCAATTCCAGAAGATAAGAACTGGGTAAGAGGGGTAATTTCAGGAATTCCAATTGATGTGACAACAGAGAGAATTAAAAAGAACATTTCCGGAGCAGAATTAAAGGAAGTAAGATGACTACAGTATGTCAAAGATAAAGAAAGGAAGGATAGTCTTTCTGTGATGATTCATTTTCATGGGAACAAATTGCCTGAAAGGATATATCTAGGTTACATGAGTTATTTGGTCAGTCCGTATGTATCTCCTCTGTTAAGATATTATGAATGTCAAAGATAAGGCCATGTGGCGGAAGTGTGTAGAGGAAAACAAAGATGTAAGATGTGGAGGAGAACGCGAATTAGGCAAATGTGAGCAAGGTGTAAGTCCCAAATGCTGTAACTGTGGGGGAGAGCATAGCACAGGGTATGGAGGATGTCAGGCAAGACAAAAAAATCTTGAAAGTGCAGAATGTCAGAGTGGAAGAAGGGTTAACATATGCTGAGGCCCTGAAGAAAGTTGAACAGACAACAAAAACAAAAGAAAATAGAGGAGTATCACCTCAGAAAATGAAGGATTGCAAAGAAAACACTAAGGAGAATTCACTGGAGGTTGATAAAGTGTCATTCATTGCATTTGTGGCGAAGGTGGTGAATTGCTCTGCACAAACAGAAAGTCGGACGGAGAGAGTTAAAAGCAGAGGAAAAGTATTTGGATGTTGAGGGAATTGATGTGGAGATGATAAATGAAAAATTAAAGGTACAGGTACAGGCAGGAATATTAAGGATTAATATTCAAAAAGGGAAGGTAGAGAGAATGGAGAGAAGGAAGTTTAAAAAGGCTAATTGCGATACATTTAAGGAGATTTGTAAAAAAAAAAATAATAATAATAACATGGAAGGGTTTTTGGAAAAAAATGGAGGTTGTAGATGAATTTAATACATGACGTGATATGGAGAGCAGCAGAAGAAGTAATTGGCAAAAAGAAAGTAGGAAAAAGGAAAAAAGTGGTTCCTTGATGGAATGAAGAATGTAGTGAGGTAGTGTCAAAAAGAAATAAAGCCCTTAGGAAAGTAGGAAGAAGCTTTAACTATATTGACTTATTAAGCTGTAAGAGGGCACAAGCAATAGTAAGGCGTGTAATAAGAATAGCAAAGAGAAATTATTGGTGGGAATTTTGTGGAAGCGTTGGAGAAGACATTGAAATTAATGATATATGGGGGATGATTAGAAAGATGAGTGGGATTCAGAGATATAGAAGTATACCAGTACTAATAAATAAAGTGAAGTGAAAGGTGAAAAGTGAAAGGATAAGCAGTTACAGATAGTGAAAAATCAGAAGTATTAGCAGAAACATTTATGAAGGTGCATAGTAATGACAATATTTCTGAAGAAATTAGAAAATATAGGGAACAGTGTGTAAGAGAGAATCCTAAAATTTTTGAAAAAAGAGTGATTATTTTCTATACCCACTGTATATGATCAGTCACTCTTTATGCTATTTTAACTTTGTGCTGAGGAACATGTACTGCTGCTGCTGCTGTTCTCCCTGATTTTGGGTCTTTTGATCCAACTGTCATGTTGTTATACGCTTGATTAATGTATTGAACAATTTTTTTCAGTGGCATATTTTGTTCCTTATTGTGTATTTATGTAAATATAGGTCTGTTTCTGGCATTGGGTATACGGGGTATAGTTGGAATTATCACAGAACAGACAGGTCCATATTCATTTCTTCTTCTTCTTCTTCTTTTTAAAATTTTTTTTTTTTTTTTTACATTAATTGGCAGTTGGCAAACCAGCTTTTTGGTGCATTACTGCCACCAACTGGATAGTGTGGAGCACCGAAAGGAGGCTAAAAACAAACAAACAAACAAATAAGAGGGTATATTTAACTTAAATCCTGTTATACAAACCTGTTAATCTTAGATCATTTAAAAATGCAGTATATACTTTCCCTTGTCCTGGTCCAATTTTTTTTTTTTTTTTTTAGAAGACTTTGCATTGTAATGCTGATTACACCCATATTGAGTAGCTTTTCTTTAAGTTCAGATCTTTCATCTTCACATGCTGTACAGTGAAGAAGCACATGTTCCACTGTCTCTGACTGGTTGCAAAATATGCATTGTCCTGTTTCATGTTTTCCTTTTATAAACAGTGAATGATTTAGCCCTGAATGCCCTATTCTAAAACGAGTAATAACTGTATCCTCTTTTTGTTTATTATAGACTATCCCCTCTGTATTAACTTGCTTTTGAATACTGTATAGTCGCCTTCCTTTGAGTTCTCTGTCAAATTTCTCTTGCAACTGCATTTTAATATATGCTTTTATATTTGTTTTTACCTCATTTTTACTTAATAGGACCTGAATATCAATATTTGGGTGTCTTAAAGCTTGTTTTGCCAGTATATCAACAGTTTCATTGCCTTCCACTCCCACATGTGCTGGTACCCATAAAAAGGACAGGATTAACTGCATGTTGTGGACTCTGAATAAACTTGCAAGAATTTCATATATTATATCTTGTGTTGATGAATATTGTCCACTTGAGAGGCTTGCTAAAGCTGAGAGCGAGTCAGTACATACTGTAGTGGTAAAAACAAGGTGACGTATTGTTCCTGTAATAGTCCCTTGATTCTAATCCACCTTGAGAGATGTTGATGTATAGATGTCCTGAAGCTGCATACATATATACAGAAGCAGATGAATGATTGATAAAGTAACTTGAATTTATTGAAGTAAACAAATCCATATTAACACAAGACAGATCAATTATTAGCAGTTTGAAGGGGTGTAACACCACGTCACCATAAGCTCCATGTGCACGGTCAAATGACTGTGTGCTCTTGCACCAGCACCCCCTGCCGGCCAGGGGTGGCATACATCTTCTAAACATTTTTTCCCTTCACGCCTATAGAGGGCACAAACTCAGAAGACAAACACCATTAGCAATATTATAACAACATAATATAAATGAACAAAATATAATTATTACATAATATAATATATATGGCTCCTACACATAGCAAGATTGCTATCAATTCTGTTGAAAAGACAGATATATGAATGTGTATCACTGCTGCTTTGTAACCTGATATAGGACCAGAACCATCTGTAAAAATATGAAGTGTATATCATGTATATCAATGTGAAGCAAAGTGGGTATCACGTTCAAAATATACTTGATCTAAATGTTACTTAACAACAATTTCTTTAAAGACATGCTTTCCTTTCTTCAAAATTTCCTGCAACTGGTTATCAACTTGAGGCATAAGAAATAACCAGGGCGGAGTATTTGAGATAACAACAGTAGGACTAACTGTAATATCTATAATGCCTATATTCTGATCATCCCTGGAGGCAGTCTACCCAAAGCTTCTAATTCTGTTATCTCCGTGCCCCCAACATTCTTTCAACACTTCCTGTACTGGGTGTAACTGAAGTCTACGGAGATCTAACATTGTCTCCCCCATCTCTACCTGCAGGGCTGGAACTGAGGAGGTTCTGAAAGCTCCACAGTATATTCTTAAAGCTTATTTCTGAACTGTTTCAATCTTTCAAATAATACTTGATTTTGTAGACCCATACACCATACTCCCATAATCTAAAGAGAACCTAATTAATGCACATTATGTACATTTTAAAGACTGCCGATTAGCACCCCACTCAGTTCCTGCCAGACATCTTAATATATTTATGCCTTTTTTTGCATTTAGTTATCAACTTCTTAGCATGTCGCATCTCAAAGGTCAGCCTAGACTCCATCCATATTTCCAGATATCTTATCACTGATACTTGTTCTAGTGTCCAGCCATACATTTTCAAGTTCATTTTTGGGATGATTTTTCTTTTTGTGAAACACATTACCTGAGTGTGTCCACAGATAATCTGAAATGCCACTTATTGGCCCACTTCTCCACTTCATCAATTGCTGTCTGTATCCTTCTTGTTACATGTGGGATATTACGCCCTCTTTTCCATGTTGCACCATCATCAGCATATTATGATCTCCCAATATCTGTTTTAATTCGATTGAATACATCATTTATCATCATACGGAATAGTACTGGACCACATACACTACCCTGAGGGGTACCATTGTCTATTGAGTATGTTTTGGCATATGTTTTTCTCACTCTAACCTGCATTGTACATCCAAATAAAATCCATATTAATTTCAGAAAACAGAAGAATTTTGAGAAATAGAGTCCCCTGCTGGTGTGTTTTTGTAAATAACATTTTATAATTTTAAAAATATTTCTAAACATAAATAAATATTACCCTGATGAATAAATGATGTTTAGAGAAGCCCAGCAAGTATTTTTGCCCCAAGGCTAATTTGTTCAAATAGGCTATGATAGATGGCTTTTGGATTTGGATCTTCAAACATATTGGACATGTTACATAAAACAAAGACTAGCTGCCCTAATCCAAATGTGCCATGTTTATTTTCCCAGGTCCCTGCGCTGATATTATTCTATTTTTTTTTTTTTTCCAGTTTACTTGTATGCCTTTGCTTCAGCACTGAGATAACTGAGGTGCTCTGGGACATTTCAGTCAGCAAGCT
The DNA here is from genome assembly GCA_023630585.1 of Cranoglanis bouderius. Classification (NCBI taxonomy): domain Eukaryota; kingdom Metazoa; phylum Chordata; class Actinopteri; order Siluriformes; family Cranoglanididae; genus Cranoglanis; species Cranoglanis bouderius. The sequence continues at coordinate 22,821,161 of CM042544.1, forward strand.
GTGGGGAACTTCCTGTGTGTATATTAAGGAATAAACAGTAGTGTTCAACATGTACTGGTCCAGTGTTGAAATCTGTTTATGTACCTTAATGATGCATCATGGGATGTTTTTTGTGTTTGCTTCAGACATCCTGTTTAGTAAGGTTTTTAAGGCCATCATTTGTCTCATGTGGTTTGTCTCACATGAGTTGGCATCACATCTAATTATTGTTGAAATATTTATTGCTCTGTCTGCTTTTTATGGTTTACAGACATTACTCATTTCCCAATCAGAGCACCTGTATATGTTTCTCACTACCATTAACTTGATAACTACATCCATATTGCAGTTTGGCAGTTCTATTTAAATCCATCTGGTTTGCAAATATTCTGACATATGTAAGTCTTTTATTTGTTTCTAACGGCCATGCGTATCATAACATAACTGCGTGCAGAAGAGTGACAAATTAAAGACAAACTTTCATAAAGTTGCCTCCACAAGCTGCCAAATCAGCTTCAGTGTGCTTGGCATAGATAGTCTCTGAAATGGTACCGTAGGCATGAACATCATTCTTCCAAAGGGTGTCCCCTTAATTTGTGTTTTGATGATGGTGTTAGAAAGTGCACTTCAGTCCAAAATCTCCTGCTGATGTTCAACTTGGTTGAGATCTAGTGACTGCAGATGTCATGGTGTATGATTTACATTACTTTCATGCTCATTAAACCATTCAGCGAGCCCTTGTGGCCTTTGGATTAGGATCGAAATGATTCATCATAGGATAAAGGTGATCAACCAGAATGATTTCTCCTGATTAACAGTGACCCTTCCCTCTAAAGGGACAAGTGGATCCAAAACATGCCAGAAGATTTTCTACTACCGTACAACAGAGTCATTTGTATGTATTTTGTGAACTCTGGCCATCTTATCATATGCCTCACCTCCCATAGCACTAGTTCCAAAGGACATAGTAAGTTATGCACTTGGAAAAGAAATCATAGTATCATTTCTGATTTATGCTGTCATTAAGTTGGACAGCACCAGTGAGTATGTGATTTGGCTTATACTTTATTTGTTTTATTCAAGACTTATCAGGGCATTAGAGACAGATTTCTGGCACTGTTTTCCCACAAACTTTGCAGGGTCATGTGTGGGGCATGAGACTTCTCATTTATTCCAGACAGAAGACTATTCACAGGATTACCAGAAGGAGGCAGACTGCTTGTGAAGGAGAAAGAACAAAGGTCAGAGAGGAAAAAAAAAGTAATCTTGAGTGCAAGAAGGCCAAATTCTCATTCCATACAGCTTAGTATTCTTTGTATAGATATTCCTTTCCTAAATGCACCCTCATGAACAGTTTGCATTCAAATTACATGCTTTATTGCTTAGGTTTCTAATCTGCTTTTGACGGTTCATTTTATATATATATATATATATATAAGGATCCATGCAAACACAAATGTGAACCGTCAAAGGCAGAAAGATTAGAGCTAAACAAAACAAACAAACAAATAAAAATCAAACCTAAGCAATAAGGCATGTAATTTGAATGCAAACTGTTTTTGTTGAGGGTACATTTAGGAAAGGAATATTCATACCTCCAATATCTATGACCTCCTCCCATTTTAAAAATCAGTCTACAGTTACTAAACTGAAAATGTCATACTTGTAAAACCATCATCACAGTAATGACAAACTGAATTTTCAGTATAAACATGATTTCCATGTACATGGCACAAAAAACGAACAAACGCATGAATTCTGTTCTGACTGTTTTCATTACAATTGCATGGCCACATATTAGATATGCACATATGAAAGCAATTCAAATCCAATTTAAAAGGATTTTTAACCTGAGCTGATCCTAACGAATTCAAACAAGTGAGGGTTGTGTGGTTGGGATTAATTTCATACCATATGAATAAAGTCATTAAAAAAAACCCTGATAAATGCAGCCATGCCCCTAAACCTAACCTTAATATTCTGAACTTTATATAAAAACAGATTCAAGAATTTGATACGCATCCTCCACTAGTTCGGAAGGAAACTGCATTCACAAACTCTGAAAAACATCAGCTCTGTGTCTCACTGTGTCTCCAAGTATATTAGTGGCTATATTTACAAAGCATTATTACCTGTATTACACAGGAATGGCAACAAGAGAGAGAAAAATGCATTCCATTTAATGATGTTTGTCATTATTCTGGACATTCTGGAATTTTCGTAATCATGTGAACTTTATGTAATGTTGAAATTCCCTGCTAATCTTTGCCTATACAATTCTATACATTTTCTTTAGACATTATACAGGCTTCCACATGTCTGTTTATCAATCTCTTATATTTTTTATATAAATAATATAAATACATTTATTATATCTTTATTTCTTGGTTTGCCAGTGCTTCTTTTTGCATGTAAGAGGATTTTTAAATCAAACAAGTTACACATTCTTCATCACATGTTCACTGTGCAAGTAGATAGTTTGGGCAAAATTTACATAAACAATTAATCAAATTCATACTATTGTTAAAAATAGTAAAAAAAAAATAATAATAATAATTGAAAAATTTGCTGGAAGTGCTATGAGGCAGAGCTAGTTTTGTGACAATATACTGTATGCAGAGAGACTCATGTGTCCTTGTTCTTTCTGCTCTGTGGACACAAAGCCTTTATTGTCACTGAAACTTGGCAAAGATATGCTGCCAGTGTTCACCTGGCATTCAGGGACTTTAGTTAATCTGAGCCACCTTACACACACACTTACACACACACTTACACACACACTTACACACACACTTACACACACACTTACATAAAGCATGATCATAAAATGCATGTAAGAGGCAGGTGTACCCTTCCGGAACAAGGTACAGTTTGTGTACCTTTATGTCTTGTCTCACCTTTTGTATGTGTAATCAGATAGTCAGGTTTCTACTGACAGGGTAGTCACACTTCACAGTTAATTATTACCAATAAGGAATGTATAGAATAACCTGTTACTCCAGCAGTGTTCTTCTAAAATATATAATAAAAAAATATTCTCATGGTCATACTGAGGAATGTCTGTAATATGAGGAACTCATGACACAGACGCTTGAGTTCAGTAGTGTGTGAGAGCTAGAAGAGGTTGTGGTCAGAGGTACATCAAATGCAGTTATTCTAGTTGATGACAGATGTTTCTATGATTAGAAATCTGTGAGGTAACAAGGATACTGATGCATCACACCATGTTTCTTATTATATGTTGGTATATGACAACTCATTCTTCTTAATCCCTTGATTCACTGGACAGTGAAATTGAACAGGTTCTGATGAGAAAAATATTAGGACAGATAAGAAAGTATTCCAGAGGGAATTATATTGCGTATTTTAAAAACCAAACCAATTTGACTTGTTTTGGTGATGTGTAGAAGGTAATGCGAATTGAGAGTGACTCCTGGGCCAGACCACCTCATGAAAATAAGTACAGTTTCTTGTTTAACTACATAGATACAACATTAATAAAGACATCAGATATCAAAATGCTTTCACTCAGACAGGATGACTTCTGCTTTGGTAGAATTCCTTAAAAAAATGTTTTTTTTAAAAAAGAAGCAAATATTAAACAAAAATCTAAAGCTACGTGAACTTTTATACATAATGAGTGTTGTAGTTATTTTAAACAAATATGCTGACTACATGTTCGAAAATATCTTTGGTTAGGTAAGGCTTTGATAAGTAAGGTTTACAGAGTTTGGCTCTGTGTCTCCCCACAGCGAACTTTCCTCTCATCAGCTCTGTCTACACGGCCCGTGGAATGCTCTGGCCATGCCAGCCTCTCATCACACCAGCTGATAAAGGCAACTCTGTATTGTCAACAGTTTGATGCATTGCCAGCTGTGATATTGTCACTATGTGACTAAAGAGACTCATTTAATGAGACTCATCTTTCTACCGAGTCAACTTCCTGGTTCTGGGTTTGCTAAAGGATAAATACACTTCATGTCTATATACTTATGCTGCAGAAACAAGTTCAAGTGGTTTTAAAGCTGCTGTTTCGTGTGGTGTGAGAAAATAAACAGGCTAAACTGTGGGAGTGATTTCAATGTGAGAAAGGGTCTCTAGGTGGCTATGTTTAGTCTCTTTTGTAGCATAAATGCCATGGCATCTGTGGAATGTTAGTTCATTAGTAGTCATTTGGCAACAAACACTTTGCCTTTAATCATTTTTCAAGCATGAAGTAAAAAATGGTCTCCTCCACCAGCTGAAACCACATTCAGAAACATTTGGAGGAAAGGGAGTGTAATACAGAGTCCATTTAAAGTCTCTGGGCAAAGTAATTTAACTAATAATGATTTTAAATACATGTCTGCTTTTCACCAAACGGTTTCCAGCTGAGAAGGTTTTTAGGGGTTGAACCAGTGACTGAATTACAAAAACAAACAGCTCTCTGGAGAGTAAGCTCAGAGCTCTTAAGTTTTTAATACATACAGGCTTATATGACATTCCACAACAATAAGTCAACCATCCTGTCACCATCTGCATCGATTATCCAGTCACATGCTGCTCATATGATCAATAGTTAACAAATGTTGCGTTGGGTTTCTAAGAATAAAGCAGTACTGATACTGTTGCTTTAGTATTATCATTTAACATTATTAGAATCCATTCTTAAATTATTAAAGAGCTGTTATACACCCAGAGTGGAATGGTATGAATGGTTGTCCATTGGACTTGTAAAGATCGCCCCAGGAGACCTCTTAATTCCAACCACAAAGCTAGAGTTAATGCTTAGCGTTTCTGTTTTCCCAGATGATGGAGATCAGAGGACACTCTCCTCCTCAGCGTCTGCTCTTTAAAAAAAATAGACAAACTTTATATGGGGGTTGTTTTCTCGTTCTTGTTTTTCATGCTAATCCTGGAATTTACTTTTTGTCTGTACTTTTTGTACAGATTTTGTACAGAGTTTTTCTTTAACAGTAGTGAAAACAATTAAGGTAAAAATATGTCATCTAAAAATCTCAAAATTATTATTCTTGCTAAACATTAAATTCGTGACTGTCCATTTCCCTAATTTCAACAGAACTAGACAAACTCATACTATTGTGGCTTTATGAGAGGGAACTGCAACTGATACTGTGAATAGGTTCTCATGATATAGACACTACAGACTGACACAGTAGTTTCCTGCAAACATGGTTGCGCAAAGAACCACACAACCTCTTATCTAATTTTCAGATCTATGCTATAGATAAATGCTTTCTCATGCAAGCACATGACAATTTGGGCATTCAACATCTAACCATAATCATTCAATGGTCAAGCTTAACCTTTGGCCATTCTCGTCAGCCCAAGAGAGCCAGGTGACCTGCTGGTCCTCCACTCAGTCATTGAACCGTAGTTACAGATGTAACTTCGATTCTACGTCCTTTCATTCTGCACTGTCAGGGCACTTTCCTTCCAGACTAGTGGGGGGTTGTGTATCAAAGTTGTCACAAGGATTTAGACCTCGCCAGACAACAACATATACTACTAATAATAATGCAAATAGTATATTTTTACTGAGACTTAGGATCATGTAAATATTAATACTACTTCCTATGGGTGAAGTAGTATTGATACTGAACCCTACTGAGGATAAAATACACAAGAGTTTGGGAAAGTTGACAAAGCTTCAACAATTCACGCAACCCATAAATTTATGGACTATTTTCAATCTAATATTGCAGATTTAAACATAACACAATTAGCAAAAATCAAAGCATTAGAGCACTATGCTCAGCGTGTCTGAATTGCTTCGACAAGACAAGAATGGAATAGAGGACAAGCCCTTTTATAGGTTGTACACATGGGGTTACGGTAGGTCAAAATGTGTAGACTGTGCTATTGGCAAGCAATCAAGCAAACAGGAAAACTTCACCGGTTCAGAAGGAAACCACCCTGGTGGTCCTGGACAAAAGGAAGTAGAACCTAAAGATGATTTAAAAATAATTTGAGCAACACCAGGCAAGTGAAAGAAAACATTAAAGCAACCTTTAGAAAGAAAAAACACAGTCACGTCAAAGCTTCCGCCAGCCAATTTACGGTTAAAACAGCAAATGGCAGTAATTTCAGCATCAAATATCATGATGTAGACATGCGTCATAGGTGCAGATTTCCTAAAAAGATTTCCACTTTTCGAAGCCATGAAACAGACTACAAACTAAGTCTTTTTGGCTACTAATTCCAAAAAAAACTGACTCTAAGCACAGAGAGAGAGAGAGAGCATAAAACAAATGAATATTATAAGAGCTTTTCCACTGGCCCATATACTATTGTTTAGCAGATGCCTCAATTTCTACAGAAAACAAAAATAGCCAGAAGGCATAAACACATAATACATCTTAGAAATATGTTGAGGGTTGTCAGTACAAGTAAAAGAATGTGGCCTTCTTTTGTCCATTAATCCCTTAAAATCCCAAATTATGAAGATGATTAATATTTTTTTTTCCATCTTGTAGCATTTTATTTAGTAACTACAGTGATACTAATGGGAAAGTATGTAATATAAGTCTGGACCTGCTTATAGGTTCTAGCAGATTAAATAGTGGTTAAATAAGTGATAAGAATTTGGCTTGATTCACTCATAAAGTGTCTTGTCTCTCACTTCAGCCCATGTATTTCTCATGTCAATATCACGTCCATATAAGTGCAAAAGGTGAATGAGATTTATAGAGGTGTTCTTTTACAAGGGAGACTGATTACAGACATCACAGGAGCAATCTACTATACAACAACTATATGCGGGTTGTATAACATCTGAGCAAAAAGAGCCAGAAGGCAGGTTAAAACTATGAGTGTGTTTGTCCTGACTTGATCTATCCATTACTCCTGCAATGTAGACATTTTAACACACACACACAAAGTTAGCCACAGTTATGATAAGGACATCCGTGTTGGTTTGAATCCATGAGTGCAAATGTTGCCAGTAAAAGCACACTCAGGTGTTACACAGTGTTTTGTTTTGTATAGTACAAGGATCATGTCTGTACTCTTTAGACAGCTTTATCAGATATGGCTTTTGCAATCAAAGCAGTCTGATTCACTTCAAGCCTCCATAACAAAATTCAACGAGGGTAAGACTATCCCTGGACTGCATGCCTTTACAAGTTGAAAAGTGAAGTCAGAAGGGAATTCAGATTTTGAACCAGCATTGTCTACCATGTAATTATACAGAGTTTCTGATAAATAATAAAAAATTCCCACTGGACAGAGATGTATCCCTTGCCAATTCATGTTCACTTTATACACTGTTTCTCATACAATGTAGTATGCATAGGTCCACCTTTATGATTATGACTTCTATTATGATTTCCTTACAGTATGTAATGTAACACAGTATTCCTACATGCACATACCTTTTTTTTTTTTTTTTGTATAGACGCATCTTGCATGCTGTACACAATTTTATTTGTAACTTACTTTTAACAATACACATTGTCACAAAACAGCTTTACAGGAATCCGGATGTAGGCTTATGTCCTTAATGAGCAAGCCGGAGGTAACAGTGGCAAAGAAAAACTCCCTGACACGACATGATTAAGAAATCTTAAGAGGAACCAGACTGAAAAAGGAACCTATTTCTTTCTAGATTACACCGGACAGTGGAATTATAAAACTTTACTTTTCTACAGTTGTATACTATTTATTTATGTATTTATTTATTTTATTAGTCGGTTATTCTAATGCACATAAACATACAGATGCAGTTTCAAGTATACGGTGGGAAAACAATGAGAAGTATGTACAGTTGTATACTATGACGTTAAACAACGCTAAGTGTTTTGAAAGAATGTACAGTTTGCGAATAGTCTTATGATTACAGCAGCAGTTCTTATTTATAAACTGTATATAAACAAAAAATATAAACATAAATATTTCGACATTGACAAAGTTATTGTTATTTTAGCTGTTATTAAATGAAGGAGTTTAAATCAGATTCCAAATGCGAATGCCACACTTGACCACACTTGACCTTGACCTAGATCTTCTGATCAACCTGATTATTGTAAGTGAAATAATGAGGGAATAACACACACTTGACGATGGAACAGCTGAGCAGCCAATTGTCCAATTACATGGCCCCTTAAAAAAAAAGGATATAAATAGTGCTGTAATTTCGACACCGTTCACCTGATTTGGATGTAAATACTCTTACATTAAAGCTGAATTCTCTCATTACACCGCCCTGCATCAGATTTGCTGAATAGGATCTGATGGTTGTTTCTTATTAATACTTAGATGCTGAGTCCAGATATGCTGTTAGTTTTGCTCTAGAACATCACAACGTTTCACAAAGTCTGATGTCCAGTGTAGAGCTTTTTTGCCTAAGATGGACCATAAACGTTAGAGCTGTTGCCAGATACACTGCCACCAACACAGGAAACACTATGTTTATGTACAATAGGTGAGCAACATTTATCACTTTTCCTCTGATTAGCCCTTATATGAATGCTAGGCACACTTACATGCACACAAAACTCCTGATTTCAGGGATTTATAATGACCAGTGAAAGACGGAAATGCGAGCATATCCCAGATGATTTCTGCTACATCTGTGGGTGTTTTGCCTTTCCAGAAAATCCCTCAAAAGGAAGTTCACTCCTTAAGCACTCTGCATATTATTATAATGTTCGTCTTTTGAAATAGCTTTATTTAGAGATTTTCACAAACATTTCACAGACTATTTGTCTGCTGTTCACGTTGTAAACAAGTGTTATGTTTTGTGAGCCTATCGTTGTTATTAATAAATAATAATAGTGAAATTTGACAGCTTCTACCAATTTTAATAAAACCCTGACCATTCTTATCTTGTGGGAAAACAGTACGTGATGGGGAATTTTCAGTGGCATATTTGAACTCAGCATGACCAAAATAGGTAAAAACAAGTGTGCACAACAGCATAAACTTTTTTTTCTAGATGCAGGGCGGTGTTATTTAATTCATTCTTTATTTTCGACTCCTGCTAGAAGTTAAAATAACAATAACTTTGTCATTATCCAAATATTTCATGTCGTATCATGTCACTTTTCATGTGGCGCTTCTTTTGAATTCCTGGATTCTATTAAGAACAACCTCAAGTAGAAGGAGAACATCACATGCATGGTCAAGGCACACCAGAGGATATTATTTCTGATGCAGTACAGGAAACTCGACGAAATTCAATCTCATCTAATAATTCAATAGTTCAGCTTTCCTTCATTACTGTGTGGTTGCCCTCATCTCCTTCTCAGTCCAATGCACTATTACAACAAGTAATTCATACAGCTGAGAAGATCATAGGATGCCTGCTCACTTCCAATAAATAAACCGTTCACTGCCAGAGCAATGACACAGAGTTAGACTATTGCTAATGTCCCCACACATCCAGGAAACCAACTTTTTCAGAAGCTACCGTCAGGGAGGCGCTACCATATGCACCAAGAAAGCTTCTTCCTGTGTGCGATCGGAATTAGCAACCAAAACCTATGATGTCTTTTTCTGGGTTCTGGACTCAAACTTACTCAAGCCATGCAATTTATCATCTAGTATTTATTAATACTATATTTACTAGACACATCAATATCAATATACTTTATCTGGACCACAAAAACTCATACAGTAATGGTGGCCTGCACTGAACACACAAATACATGATCTACCTCAAAGGAATGTACTGTACCTAGCATGATAACAATTCAAATGATGTACCTTATATGTATATGTGTATTTTCGCATCTTGTAAGGTAAAGTCTGATCTGTCTTTTGATCTTTTGATCTGTATGTTCACTTTGTGACACTTTTTCTTTTACTTAATGTAACATGTGATATGTAATATGTATCAGCCTTAGTTTAGGGAGAAGTTGTTAAAGGTGGGGCATTGAGCAATAGATGAATTGTCACCCCAGAGCGGTTTACTCCTTTAGGGCGTAAATGAATAGCTAATACTCCCGCACAAAATAGTGCTTGAACAAGCAGTTGACTTTTTTATTCAGACAAACATTTTAGTTAAACATCCTAGTGAGAAGAGGCTGAAGACTAAATTCCTGAGCTTTAAAACTTCATTTCATGGTGTATACCAGCGGAGGGAAGGACGTATCAAAAGTAAACAAGAGCAATATCCTTTTTGCTCAGAATGTGTAATATGGATGTGGACATGCGAAGCCTGACACCCAAATAGGCCTTTTGGTTTCATTCTTTCAGTGTTCAGACAGCACTCTATTTTATTTTCTATTGTATAACACATAACACTTATGTTTGTGATATATTTAAAAGAGATAACTTGGGAACTGGGAAATGTGTTTTTTTTTCTTAAATAGCCATTCCTCAATGCCTTACATGAACTTGTGGATATTGTTACAAATGGTGTGATAAGAACAAGTCCCCTGAGTGCACAAATTCAAAATTGGAACCACATGTGAATGGACACAGCTGGGTACGGACATTTCTTCCCTACAGAGTTGCTGAAAAACTTTTGAAAATAACAATGTATAAGGCTGAGTGATGTGGTTTTAATCTGCCACCGATTCAGGGGAAAACTTAAAGGTGCTCTTATCGCTGAGTTGGGAACAGATCTCTGATAAGCAGGGTACATTCCTCCCATTCAGGTGAAAGCATTCCTCAACTCTAACTTCTAAGTCCATACCGTTTTCAGGTTCGTGGCAGTGAGCTAGCCAGTGGGAACATGCAATACATCTATACTGTTTTCTTTCTGTACATTTGGGTCATTCAGTGTCTCAATGTTTTTTTTTTTTATATTTGATATAGGCTTCATTGTGGTGAATGCAGAACATCCTGTACAATGCTCAACCTTGATCATGACATCCTTTTCATTCCTTTGAGATTCAAACATCATTAGCCACTGTACAGAGATACAGGAGACTGATCATAAACAAGAATCATTTCAAAAAGTAGCATTTTCCTATTATATATAAAGCCTAAGTCACTGGCTAGCTCACTGCCACAAACCCGAAAACGGTATGGACTTAGAAGTTAGAGTTGAGGAATGCTTTCACCTGAATGGGAGGAATGTACCCTGCTTATCAGAGATCTGTTCCCAACTCAGCGATAAGAGCACCTTTAAGTCCACAGCATGTTATGTGACTCTGTGGCTTCAGAGGTGTCTGTCTGTGTTATCCAAGTAAATGCTTGTAATGTCAGCAGAGCATAGCTCTCTAAAAGGAAAGTGTGTTAACTGAAAAGGAATGCCATGGTTACACTTTGCAGGTGGCACCGAAGTGCTTCCAGGCCTGTTCATGTGAAAGTTTGGAAAACGTGTATAGTGTGAACATTTGGATACCAGGAAGAATCAAACCTTAAAATTACTGATGGGTATTATACTCATCTGTTCCTTTTCAAAAGTAATCACAGAACTTGAGCCAAAATTGCAAAGCTACAAGCAAGTTTCCACCTGCAATGCTGACAGGAAGAAACCTGCTCATTCTGTAGTTCCCAAGAAATGACACATTAAAATACCACAAGCCCTATTTCCAAATTACAAACACAAAGAACAAAGATTTTGACATGTACAGCAGATTACAGCAGACCAGTCGGTAGAACTGGTGCTGATAATGTGTCACCGTTGGAATTTACTTAGAATACTTAGACAGCTCAGCATAACAGGATGTTTGTGCAGGTCTCATCCAGCCAATCCCCATATCATGTCATGTCTTCAGAAAGGTTTAGGAAATTTCACACAGGAGTGAGGCAGTAGTTTGGAGAAGAATTTGTGTAGAAGACGACAATGGAGTGAACAAAGGGGCCCTTGTTTCTCTGCATGCTTTTCTTCAACATCAAGACTACAGAACACATGAGTGGGCACTTTTCAGACCCACTGTTAATAATAATAATAATAATAATAATAATAATAATAATAATAATAACTACTTATCCTGAAAATGGAAATTATGCCAATTAATATTGTCATGGAAATACCGGTAAAAGACTAGAGACTACAATTCCCATCAGCCACAGCACCTCACCTGATCATGTCACATGACTGCTGCACCTGATTCATGTTTGGGGTTAATGGGCACTTGTATAAAAGTCACGTTTTGCACTGCACTCATTGTCTTTCGTTTGTCTTATTTTGCCATTGTCTTCTGTTGCCATGTTTGTTTCTTAGCCTTGGTGTTCTAGAGTTCCTGTTTTGTGATTTGTTTTCATGTTTATTAAACTTTAATCTGCACTTGCATCTGACTTTGCCTCCGTGACGTAACAGAACAAAAGACCTTCAAAATGGATGCAGCAGATTTTTTCCCCACCCAAGAGAAAATCTTAGAAGGAATCGTAAGATCTTCCCCCACCCTCCCTCCCCTACTGCGGATATCGCACAGCCCACCGATTCAACGGAGAACATCACTCAGCCATCCCTATTCAGCTGAGGATGCCTCTCAGCCCCCCGGTTCAGCTGAGGACGTTGCTCCATCTCTCAGTGCAGCCGAAAGCTCCACTTTACCTTCCTGCGCCACCTCGGACGTCACTACACCAGGCTCCGCTTTGGACGTCGCCCCACCTTCCTGCTCGGCTGGGGACGTCGCCCCGCCATCCTGCTCGGCTGGGGACGTCGCCCCGCCATCCTGCTCGGCTGGGGACGTCGCCCCGCCATCCTGCTCGGCTGGGGACGTCGCCCCGCCATCCGGCTCGGCTGGGGACGTCGCCCCGCCATCCTGCTCGGCTGAGGACGTCGTTCTCCCTCCATGCTCCGCTGAAGACGTCGCTCTTTTTCTCTGCTTCGCGCCGCATGTCACTCCCCCTTCTCGCTCCACAGAGGACATCACTCCCCCCCGCATGCTTCGCAGAGAGCATCGCTCCTTCCTCTGGCCTCGCGGAGAGCTTCGCTCCCCCCTCTAGCTCCATGGCTAACGTCGCTCCCCCTGGGGCTCTGTCTTGAGCTTCGTCCCCCCCCCTTGTGCGGAAAAGTCCGCCCCACATCGGACCCTCACAGAACACGTCTAGCGTCCTCTTCCCAGCCCCGCGAGGGATGACGCACAAGTGAGCTTGGAGTTGCTCGGGGACATCTGGTCGAGGTGTCCAGGACCCCCTCCTGAACTGAGTATGCACTTCGGGAGCCGCGCATTAAAGGGGGGGTTCTGTCATGGAAATACCGGTAAAAGACTAGAGACTACAATTCCCATCAGCCACTGCACCTCACCTGATCATGTCACATGACTCCCTGCACCTGGTTCATGTTTGGGGTTAATGGGCACTTGTATAAAAGTCATGTTTTGCACCGCACTCATTGTCTTTCATTTGTCTTATTTTGCCATTGTCTTCTGTTGCCATGTTTAGGTCTTTGTTCCATGTTTGTTTCTTAGCCTTGGTGTTCTAGAGTTCCTGTTTTGTGTTTTGTTTTCATGTTTATTAAAACTATGAATGAGCTGATATGCAAATTTAACATTCTAATAATTGTAATAAAACGATGTATGAGGTAATAATGGCAAGGGAAATCATCATTAATTACTGGAATAAATCTTGAATTGTAAAGAGTGATTTTCCCCCCAGAATGAACTCCATCAAACCTATTAACAGTGGTGGAAGTGTACAAAACACACTGACCTGAGTTAAAATACTGATACTGTACTAATCATTTACTTGAGTAAAAGTAAAAAGTAGCGATCATGAACATGACTCAAGGAAGAATAAATAAGTTGTCTGGTGAAAAACTACTTGAGTATTTACTTCACAGGTCACTTTTTACATGTCTACAATTGACACAACTAATCCAAAAATGTTAAATATCTGAGAAAAGCATTTTTTGAACAATTATCTAGCCAAGTGAGCTATCCTGACATGAACACCACCTTCACTATCAACAGTATATGAATAAAGGTAATGTTAGCTGGCTCAATGCTGTGTGGGTTTTAGCAGTTTGCTAGGTTCATTAGCTAGCTAGCTATATTTCTAGCTACATAGTTAGCTATCTAGTGAAGATCCCCCTTACACATTGTCCTGAGTGCCACCTCTAGGCTGTAGCACCACTTAGATATAGTTAACACAAAAGGCAATTGCTACCAAACGTTAATGTGGCATCTTAAGTTTAATACAGAGCGTTCATACTGTAAAGCATCAAAAGATCTGACTAACCTAGCTCACTCAGCTAGCTAATGACTTACCTGAATAATTTCATGCAAGTTAGATGTTGAGCTGTGAAATGACAATGGTTTTGGTTATCAGGGTGTTTCCTTTAAAGCATTTAAGACTGAAGGTACCTGATAAATCGTTCCAGGTAAGCTCAACTGTCTCCTCTGTCTCAGACACTGCTGCTGCTGACTAAGCATTTGGTTTAGTGTAGATGTTTGGCAGGAAATTCTTTTATTTCGATTAATTCTTAAAGCTTTAGTACTAAATTATTTAAAAGTTGCACATATTGTCTTTTATTAAGCTTACTGTCTTCTCGGGTTAAACTCTGTAACTGTAATAACAAATGAATTTGAATATTTTATTAAAAAAAAAAAAAAACCTCAAGCGAAAGCAAAAATACTATGATTTAATTACAAAACAAAAAACAAACAAACAACTACCATTACAGTGAACCATGTACTCAGGTACTGTAATTGTACATTTAGTATGTCAGTTTCCACCTCTGCCTATTAATGAGAGCATAACCTTATTTTATCTTTATCTGAAAAGATATCACTTTTTTTTTTTTGTAAAGTAAGCAACCAACCAACATAGAAACTACCGCTGATCACTTTACTCTTGAAAATGTTTCTTCTTTATTCTTCCTGTGAAACTGCTTCGTGTTAATTTTTTCGAAACCTTGTGAGTAAAAGATTGGTTGTTTGTTTTTTTAATCAAACACTACATAATATTATTTATTGAACATTGCTATGTTATATAGTTTTCTATGGATTATATCCATTGACTGGCAAACCATATGTCATGCAAAGACATTACAAAGAATGAAACTGATTTCTACATAATGCCTTGCACTTACTATTCTCACATGCTGGGCTGCTACAATGTGTATAGCACACCACATGGGAATGTGTAATGGAGCAATGAATGGATAATACATTAAGGAGGGGACTGAGTCACTGTACTCTATATTTAGACAGTGTCAGAGCTAATTGGAAATGTATGACCCAATTTGAAAGTGAGCTAAGGTTTAAGTGTAGTAATGTGTCAAATTTAGGGATTTTATTCTGTAAGAAGTAAAGTGTATTGTCTGAGGTAGAGGGTTCAGATTCAGTGGAGAACATGAAATATCTCTGTTGATCCATGAATGGTCTGCTCAGTCTAACGGCTCAGGTTTTCCATGTTTAATGGGTTTCATGTTTCATCTAGGAAGTAGCTTTGTGAGTAGTGCAGATCTCCCAAGGCTTCGATATTATAATGGATCAGAGACTTTGAATTATTACATAGCTAAATATAGAAAGAAACAGAAATATTGTTTACAATTGTACACAGAAATAGGTAAGACATCTAAAAAGCTTCTCTTTTCTGTTCACTCAGCACACTTCACTCGAGTGTGTTCACTGGAGGAAGGACTTTAGCATGCAAAACAACAAGCAAGAAGCATCCAGTCTCTAATTTGCATAAGCTCCTGAATAGGCAAAGACGTTTATTGGCACCTAGAGCCGTGCACAGTGCCAGTGAGTCAGTCACATTCTCTTCTGAAGGTTTTCACGGGAAAGAATTAGCAAAAATGAGCGTTGTGAAACTGCAGTGAAATGCATAACCTAATGTAGTTAATTAATACAATGCTCAGAATAGACATAATTTAAATTGATATATTTGGATGACTGTAATTTTAAAAGGATAACTGTAGTCTTTTTCCTGCTGGTTCAACTTTTAAATCCTTTATGTATACATAAATTATTTGAAGGAATGAGACAATACTGTATATGATGGGAAAGGATAAGTGGTTCAGAGAGGTCTTGTTTCAACTATAATCCAGCATTGTGCCAGAGTGCTGGAACTGAATCTGGTATAACTGGTACTACCAGCAAATAAAGGTACATGACATGCAGAACAATGCGGTGACTCCCAAACACCGATCTATCTTTTCCCCACAGCATTTATATTTGAAAAGTCCAATACACTGTCTAGTCAGTTAATCATTTAATAATGCAGATGTAAGCATTGCTTTATGGACATTACTTGTGTCTCGAGTTCTTGTGATTAATGCAAGCTAGATAAGCATCTGTGTATAGATAAAGTTATATTAGGTTATTACTGTACTGCAAGTCTAGTTTACACTACAGTCTGGTGTAGTCAACACTGGAGAATAAACATTTCAGGTTCCAGTTCAGATACATTGTGGAGCTATGCTGGGAAATGTTTGTTTGGTCTTCACTGTACCAGACAGTAAATCAATCTTTCACACATCACTGATTCTTTGTGAAGGCAGAGCTAAAAAAACAAAAAACAAAACAAAGACAAGAATCCAAGAATCAATTTACTCAATGATGTAATGAATTCATACCAAAATAAACTTTTCAGAAAAGAAACGAAAATCAAAATGTTATTGTTCTGGTATTAAAATTGGATAGAAGTTATACCTTGGCATAGTGGTGATGATAATAATGAAGATGCAACACAGTTTCTCACTGTTTTATGTATTTAAAGAGTTTACAGTATAGAGAATAATTAAGTTTTGTGCACATTAAAGGCTTTACTGCATCATGTATCTTTGTCATATAATAATCAGAGGATATTTTTATAATTTTTTAATGCCACAACTGACAAACAAGGATTACTTAGAAAATTTAGTCATCATTTTATAGTTGTAGATAAATTCAAACATTCAAAAGAAATCAAAAATTTGTTTTAATAACATTAAAATTATATGAGTGACATTCTCACTTACATCACCACCACCACATATTATATATATATATATATATATATATATATATATATATATATATATATATATATATATATATATATACATTTACTACTGTTTACTGATCTTTACGGTATTTTTTTTTAAATGTAGAAACATTTAATTTATAATTTATATTAATTTATAATTATCTTACCAACATATTTAACATACAAGGACTACTGACTGGGGTCTCTGGGGACCCCAAGAATAAACTACTGTAATAAACAACCATCATAGTAAAAATTATCTGAAAAAAAAAAAAAAAAAAGATTATTATTATTTTAGGAAAGTTATAGTTAATTTGCATATTGTGTAAAACAAAAATATATACTTTTCTTTAATACAAATTGCAGCTTTTATACCAAGTACAATTCACATTAGTACTTAAAATCTTATTTACCATCCTTTGATTCTGGTATCATTTAGTTTTCAGTAATACATTATTTGTGTTATATTTATATGGTGAAACCAACCGGGGTCATTTTGACCCCAATATAAAATAATTCAAATAAACCCACAGTCATTCAAACTTCAACAGTTTTTTATTTTATTTGTCTTTCAATACAAAAGTAGATAGAGATCTTGATCTCAGTGTGGCCCCCTGTCAAAATAAAGGTTGAATAAATGTAATTCTCAATTTGTACATAATATAAAATGAATGGTGTTTACATTGAACTATGAACACCACACGCTACAGGCAGTTATAGCACACAATTTGCTCAGGGCAGACTGGCATGTGACAGGAGGAGCAAACATTTGCTACCTTCCTACTCGAATAGGCTACACCTATTTCGAGTAGATTTGTGTCTGCTGCATCCGTATCTGTCTCCTTCAAAATGACTGACAGGTTGCTCCTACCCCCCTGATAGTTTGTGATACTTTCAATTATGACCTATGGGAAACATGAACTCAATAGTTCCATTTATTAAAACTGCGTAGGCAGAATTGAGTGCTTTTGACTGGGGTCCCCCAGGATCCCAACACACTGGTATTTTTAATACTAATTAAAACAGAAACTGAATTATATGGAGCCACTGGGAACAAACTGATTGACAAAGTCATGAAAAATTGGAATGATAGAATAAAGTAGCTGTGAGATATGACAAAAAGCACACCTCAGGGGTCTGCGGGTACCCCAGTCGGTAGGTAGGATGAGGGATGTATATATAAACTTTGTGAAACAACGGCCTGGCAGGTTAGTAATTTAAAAAAAAAAAATATATATATATATATATATATATATATATAGTTGTGCATATCATGTGGAGTATTATTAACCATTGGATTAAAGTCACTTATCATATGGAAAAATCCCTGGAAGAAGTCTCAGCTGAAAGCAGGGGCGGATGACCTTATATGGTCAACACGTACGTGCCTATGACAGAGCTTAACTCCCAGATTTATAATCAGCGGCAGCGACGACCACATTTATTACTTACCGGAATAATCCGACCTTACATCTCCAGGACAGTGTGAATCCCATGACAGGAATTTCGTCTCCTTACAGTTACACTTACAGTTTGAATTGATTCATATTAGCATTTTTTATAACCTTAACCTTGCGGGACTACAATGAAGAGCACGCGAGCGGAGAAACACTGGCGCTTTGTGGGTGTGTGGCTGCTCTGCTTTCTGAACGCTTCAGTTTCAGGTGAGTCCCAGTTAGATGTGCTTCATAAGTAGACATTATGGCTGTTTCTTTTTTTTTTTAAATTCATATCTTTACTGAATATTTCGTATATGTCTGATTTGACGGTTTTCACTCGGCCAGTCATAATGTCCGGTTTTGTTTAGTATCATTTTTGTTTCCGTGTACAGGCTCTTTCCCTAAGGCTCAGGACGTCACTTGGGTTTCTTTCAATTTTAAGACGTTATTAACGTGGAGCCCGAAACCAACCGACTATTCCTACACTGTGGAATACTCAAAGTAAGAAAGCCACACACGCTATAAGTTTTACGAGCTGTGTACCTACTGATTTATTTGTAAAAATGGTTCTACATATTCTGACTGTGTGTATGACTAACATGTAGATCATATCACTTTTATCACTGCAGTCATATGTTTATGACTGAAGGTAAATTAAGGACCCAGTAAGCACATAAATGTTCATTACTGGATCAGTCTCTCTTGACTTAAATTGGCCCATTTAAATACACTGATACTATGTTCATTCATTGGAAATTGGTCCTGGTCCACCTTGTTTTGGTCCTTAAATATAGGGTGTCCCAAAAGAATCCATACCTAGTAGACTATGTATTCCAGCACCACGTCGGTTATGCCTTCTTCAGTTGATATTCGTGGACGTCCACTTCTCGGTTGGTCCGCAACACTTCCAGTCTTTCTGGATTTGTTAATAAGTTTTGAGGGTCGTCTGTGACGTGCCTGCCATGTTTCCTTTTAAAGTCCATCGCAACCTTGCGACAGCTTCCCGATCCAGCCATGGGAATGATTCCAATACGTTCTTCTTTTGTCAAAGGCATTCTTAAAGGCTAGTTGAGGGGGAAAACATACTATAAATTAGGTATGAACAATTTTGAAAGACGTTTTGCTAAAAAGTGTTAATTTCCCCTGTGTACGGAGACTTTTGGGACACTTCTTTGGCATTGGTTGTGCAGCCAGTAGTGTTGCTGCCACACAGCTCCAGGGTCCCTGGTTTGATCCTGAGTTCAGGTTACTCTCTGTGTGGGCTTGCTGTGCATGTTCTCCTCATGTTTATGGGGTTTTGTCCCACATGCCGAAAACATGCCAGCAGGTGGACTGGCTGTGTTTAGTTGCTCCTAGACAAAGTGCGTGAATGGTGTCCTGTGATGGACTGGCTTCTCATTCAGGGTGTGTCCAGTGTTCCTGGGATGACCTCAGATCCACCAAAACCCTGACCAGGATAAAGTGGTTACCCAAGATGAATTATTTAAGATTAAAGTTTAAAACCTTTTTATTGTGGCCGAAATGTAGTCATGCCGTTAACAATGTCAAAGGTGCCATTTTTACGTCTTTGAAAAGTCTTTGTGCTTACTGGGGACAGGCAAACCTGTTACTGCTATATAAATAGTCTTTTTAAGAGGGACCTTTTTTTTTTATTTATTTTTTTTTACATGTTTTAAATATAATTTTATGGTACTATTGCTTTAACTGTTAATTTAACCCCATAAACCTCCAAGAATCAGTGATAACATTCCACAGTCCTTTAATGAATTTTACTGTAGTTTCTGCATTATGCATAGTAGTTACTGAATAATATGATTTTTAATGAATAACTAAATAATAAGTTGAGACCTTAGTTAAAGGAGTAATTAGCACCATACAAGCTGATGGTGAAAATTAAGCTACATACATACTATGTTAGCACTTTTGATCAACGTTTCAGCATTAGTGCTTGGTGTATAAGTACTGCAAAAATCCACACCCTTTGCATGTTTCAGCATGCTTCAGTTACTTGAAAGCTTTTGTGTGATGGCTTTATAACTTGGCTCAATATAATGCTTCCAGACTTGGTGAGGACAATCATAGGTCCCCTCATTGCATTCAGATGAGTGAAACCGAATGCGATCTCACAGCTGAACTCACAGATCTGAAAAGCAAGTACGGAGCAGACGTTCTGTCAGAACCTTTACGTAACGTGCCCTCTGATCTCATCGAGTTCCCCCGCACAGCATCTGCTCAGTTCTGCCCCTATCAAGACAGTAAGTTTATGTAAAATCTGCATTTCATTCCATATAGTTTATGTTGTTTATTAGTGAAAAAGGATGAGCCATTCTTGAATTCTCATTTGTGGCCTATTTTTGTCTAGCTGTCATCGGCAGTCCCAATTTTAAGATTGAGGTAAACAAGGACGAACGGAAGACAACCCTCTACATAGAAGATATCCCAACAGCAGTCCTTGATGCACAGAAGCAGACCAGAACGATTCAGGATATCTTTAAAAATGATTTGCAGTACAAGGTCATTTACAATAAAGCCAAGAGCTCTGGAAAGGTAAGGGATGACTATTATACCTTAGATACCTGTAAATACAGTAATCTATGTGTATAGGTTTATGGTGTGTCTTTAAAGCTGCGCCTAGTTATACAAAGTTTTACTGTTTAAACCTTATTTCTGATATCTGATAACGTTACTGTGGTGTGCAGGAGCAGCGAAGCAGCTCTAGCACATGTATGAGTTTATTTCAAACTTACATACTAAATTTATGCCACATTATATTAAATTGTCAGCAGATCCTTATTCTAAGATTTAAAACTGGACCAGTTTTCTATAACTCCATAACTGCTGTTATATACACATTACACATCAGTTAAAGTAAAACCCTCCTTAGAACTATAAAATAGTGACAGGGTAGTTCATATAATTAACTGATTTTAACACAAGGTATTTTCTGCATTAATAAGAAGGTTTTTGACTGCAAAGAGGAAAGAAAGATTTGCTATGCTTTCCCATATCTGTTTGCAAGCTGCATAATTAACATGGGAAATAGTTTAATTAAAACTTCAGGAACCTGGTTATTTTTGCCTGGTCCAGGTCAAACTTGCAGTCGTGTTGGAATCTCATATACGGACCTATTTTGACCTTTATCTGTTTTGTTAATGCAGTGTAATTTAAAAATGAGCCTGAAAGTGTCGTCTACAGCTACATCTGTTGTAAATTAAAACAAGTGTTTATACAGTTCAGTGTATAAAAAATGCAATGTGTTTTCCCGCTCAGAAAACGAAGACAAGTACGAGCAATCAGATAGAGCTGACTGATCTGGACAGAGGAGAGAGTTACTGCTTCACTGTGCAAGTCGTCATTCCCTCCCGGAGCATTAACAAACAGCTTGGAGAGTCTAGTCAGGTTCAGTGCTCTCCAGCAGGGGACATACCTTTTTTATATGGTAAGCTCTTATTGTACAGAGGTACAATATGTACCTCTCAAAATATTTGGTGGCAGTTAACATGCATCCTGGAATGCAATCCTTTTCACAAGAGTTGAAGGCATATTCATTACACTACTCTATTGTAGCAAAGAAATAATTCTCAGAAGGTTTACCTCACGTTTTGTAAAGGCTGGCATTGTGGTTTAAGTCTTATGCTCAGTTTGTGGGGAAAAAAGAGATTTAAATTAATTTTTAAATGTTAAAAATCGTTTATATCACAAGTATGTTAAAATAAATGTTACAGCTGTATTACTCCAAAGGTTTTATAGTCTGCTTTTTACTCTCTCTGCTAATTTAAAATGCCGACATTAACCCAAGCAACAGCAATATTGATCTAATCAGCAAATGTACAGCATATGTTGGATAGGGTTGCTGGTGGTCTGTCAGGTAGACAGCCAAACCAATCCAAGATTTAAGATTTTTTTTTGTACAAAAATACAACATTTATATGTATGTTATTATCAGTAGCCTCCAAATACAGGGTGCAGTGGTATCTCAACTGTTAAGGCTCTGGGTTACTGATCAGAAAGCTGTATCCTGGCTTCCTAACAAGCTGGGATATGCAAACAGAAGAATTTCACTGTGCTGTTATGTATAAGTACAAATAAGGGCTTCTTCTTTTAAAGACATTTCACCAATCTTCTTCATTTCCTTCCTTTTAGATTATAGCACTGCAGTGATTGCTGGAGGTATCCTGACCATCATTGTCATAATATCAGCGGTGATTGCTGTCATAGTTATTTGCTGCAAACGACAACAGGAACCAAAGAATAGAGGAAAAGAGGGAGTACCTTTAAATAGTGTTTGATAACTTCTCTGAACACAGAACCTCACACTCATGGGAACATATGGTACAAAACTGGACTCACCCTTTCAAAGCATCCTTGTTGCAGCATTACAGTGTAAAACACTGTAATTCATTTAGTTTCTGTGAAACTAAACAAGGTAGACATTACACATAGGATTTACTACCTAACAGATGTCTGCAGATGTTCCGGCTCTTTTTTTCCATCAGTACATTCAACACTGGGATTATCTACTGGTTTTTTTTTTTATGTTTCATAAGCACTACCTTTTTGTAACAACAGTACTACTTTTATAATAGATATTTTATTTTTCTAGTTTTACAAAAGTTATATGTATATTAGTTTATAGTAAAATCATATTTATTGTTTTGCAGTTTACTGATTTAATAGATGTAAAACTTAACTTAAAATTTTAAAAACGGAGAGCATTGCATTACATTACATTACAATACATACATACATCTTTAGTTAGACAACTGGAGAAAATATCCATGGACGCTAAACAGCCACAGGTTTATAGAAATATGAACTCTATGGAAAAAGGTACAAAACTTCAAATAAATTCTCTAAGTTCATGTAGATCTGTGCGTTTGTTGTTCTTTTTACTGTTTCAGTTATACATACCAGCATACAGACACTGAGATTCTGACTGGTGAACAATTTCATCATTATTGTCTTTCATTGTGCTTAACTGGACATCAATGTGATGGATGTCAAAAATTGAAGGATGTCTCACAATGATGTGACAGGAAAAACTTCATTTTTAAATGAAATGTGGATTAAAAAAAAAAATCAACTGAGAAAACATACCCTTACAATATATTATTAGATTATTAGATGCATTGAGGCTAGTTAAAATAAAATAGACTCAGTTTTGATTCGATTAACTCAGAGCAACTTTCATTATTTAGCCTCCTTTAGTCTGTCATATTGTGCGTTTAGGAAAAGAGGTCTGATACACACACTTCCCGTCTAACTGCAGGTAACTAATTGACATTTTGCTCTCTGTCACCTCAAAGTATACAAAACCACCTAAAGTGTCATTCACGGGACTAGAAAACAGTTGCCAAGATGATGGGAAGCTCTTCCTGTGGTGAGTGGAGTTGTTCAGGACATCCCCGCTCCCACTGACAACAAATGAACTTCCATCCTCTTCTCTAATAAACTAATGAAAGATGAAAGAAAGATATTATAAACAGTGCTCCACTTTAATGTGAATTACATGTGATTAAAAAAAAGGTGTTCACCTGTAAATTATGGTCATGACCACTCAGATATAAAGTGACGTTGTACTTCTTCAGCAGTGGTCTCAGCTTCTCTACCAGACAGTGAGTAGGACCATGGTGACCGATGGACCACACAGGGTAGTGGCCAGCCACCACCACATATTCAGACCTAAGAATAACAGATCAGAAAGATGTTGTTTTTTTTTAAAAATAATCATTTTCAGTTCTGAGTCATCCAGATATTTTAATTACCTGGGACTAGCAGGTCAGAGTAACAGAACATGTTTAAACTTACAACTGAGGTAAAACTGTTGAAGTCTTCAAGATATACCAATTAAAATTGCTTTGAGTTACGCAAGTCTCGGATTCTATTTACTCTGAGTATTTACTCACAACTATGACTACAGATTTGTTGGGAGTGATGGTAATGTTGAGTACTATACATTTTTGGGAAATCAGATACGGTTGCTTGTCTGGACACTGTGCTATTCGGTCACAATTTGTCCTCAGGAATGCTTGTGTGGATGTGGGTACGGAGAGGAGTGTGTCAGGTTAGGCCTTATAAAAACATGCTTCAAAGTCCTCACATTCCTATTAAAGGATTCATACCACTTTTGTTAAAGAAAAACTCTTTCAGCTCAGTCATCACATTTCCCACCAGTCTGTGGTTTATCCTAGACTTGATTTTGTGTCTTGAGCTGTGCTTTAACTTGTGTTTGTTCAGTTAAATGTAAATGTCCGGTTTCATTCAGAACTGGCAAATCTTACTTGGTGTTTTGCAGTGTCTTCTTGATCCATTCAAATTGTTGTTCTGCAAGGGTGAGGTCTTCTGGTCCTTTGGGCTGGTCTCCTTCATAAGTGTTCCCACACAGGACCACCGTGTCTATCATCAGGACTGTCATGGAGACGTTGGTGTGAGGAACCTTAAATTGCAGCTCATAATAGAGCTCAGGGAAGTGCCTATGGATTGAACAAACATCACATTAAAGTAGAAATTTGGTTGGGCAACCACACAGAGTGTAATATGTTGTGATACCATAGCTGAGAAAGTTTAATCACTGGACACACTCACCACCTCTCTGATCTGGTTGAATAGGCAATCTGAGCGGACATGTTTCCCAAGTGATCATGATTTCCTGCCACCAAATACCATGGAACAGCAATCAGAGCTGGATGAGAGAACACACGCTCAAATGTAGCCTGAAAGCAGAAAGAGTGAAATTCAAACCCAAGACTCTGGAAGTGCTTGCCTTGCTACTGAACTGAACAAAAGGGGAAAAATTAATGGTGACTTTGAAATAGTTCAATTGTTTCATGTAACACTACTTCCACCAGATGGCGTGTTTAACGTACTTTTGTTAGCAGAATGTCACAAGTGTGTTTATTAACCGCCATTGAGTGCTGTCCTGCCTATAGTTACTCTAAATAACTCATACCTTTTTGACTACATCTTTCAAAATATGAAAAATTGTTACAGAGAATCTAATTGTAACAGCAAAAATTTGAAATGATTTCTGTTCACAATCAATCTACAATTACATATTTGGCAATGAGAAAAAATTCAATCCAAGCATAGGGCAATGGTGGCTCAATGTCTAGGGCTCTGGACTACTGATAGGAAGATTGTTATTTCAAATCCCAGCACCACCAAGCTGTCACTGTTGGTCCTTGAGGAAGGCCCTTAACCCTCATCTGCTTGGTTGTAATTCACTTTGGATAAAAGGGTTTGCCAACAGAATAAATGTAAATGCAAGGATACTGCTGAGAGTTAAGGGGCCTTGCTCAAGCATCATCAACATCTGCCAAATGGTCTTAGGATTTGACTGTACAACCTTCCAGTCATTATCACAGAACCTTAATCACTGAGCTGCAACTGCATCTAACAGACCACATTCACAGTCAAAGTCACAGAATGGTACACGTTTCCACCATATCTCCAGTCATAAACGATGACAACAGACCTTGAAGCGTATATCATCGATGTCCTTGACTCCACTGTAATAAAAGTGATCTCCCAAACTCAAGACAAAGTCCAAGCCCACACTTTCAGCAACTGTACCCAGTTCCTGAGCTATCCTCTGCTCATGAGCTGTGTAGAAAGGAGAAAAAGGAATGCCACCCCAGTCTCCAATACCAACAAAACGCAGAGAGCCTTAAGAGACACAACAGGCAAAAAGACATGAAGACCTGCTACACAGACACAAACTGAGGAATGAAACTGTTTGATCACACATTTGAAATGAAGTTAAATCAGACTATGTAAAATTATAAAACTGTACAAAACTAGTATTTAGAAAGAGATAAGCTGCGTACTGTGTTCCTGAGCTTGACATGGCCCGTAGACTGTCTGTAGAACGACCAGGAGCAGTGCAGCCAGGCAGGTCATGGCGTGTTTGAGGGTGAGATCCGTGTCAAATATCACCATCAACACAAAAGCAAAACTGAGCTGCAGAACTGAAGAGTCATGTTATTATAAATGCTTTCTTTTCTAGTTAGATGAGGAAGTAGTTTGTGGTTTAAGATCTTCCTGTATTGGCTTCAAAGGGGAAAAACTGTCATGCATGTGACATCAAGCCATATTCAGACAGTAAACTAAACTTTGTTGTAGTAGAAATTACCAGCAATCTAACCAGGGCATGTTTAGAATGTTACTGGTATAAAAGCTGAGGAAACTTAATACTTAATATGATTTATTAATTATCAAGCTGTTTATGCTGGTGTTGATATTAAATTATTATAATGACAATCCATCATAATAAAGCTATATAGTATGTTATTCTCTTACGGAAGGACTGAGTCGAGGCTCTTCACTGGCTTCCTCATTAATCATTAACAAAACTGGAATAGCAGCTAATGGTCACACGATCACAGCAGCACCAATAAGACTGACTGTAGCTTAAGGGAGCAGCCTTTAACCTAGTAAAAACAGGGTGGGGTGGTGACTTGATAAGGTGCTGCTGTAATGTTACCCAAATATGACCCTAAGCAGAAAAATAGTCATATCAGAACATACTACTGCTTCAGATAAAAGGAGATATTTACATACATGATAGCAAAAAATTTGTAAAAATGTTGTTGTTTTTTATATCAGTAAACAGGAGAAAAAAATTAAGGATACAAACTACAGTTATTTTCTATTCAGGGTGAAAGGGTAAATGAGCGTGTGATCTGAACAACCCTTCACCCACATGTAACACATGGAGATAATCTTCCAGTGTATCTGCAGGGGGAGAACAAAAAAAAAAAAAAAAAGCACACAACCACAAAAGAACAGACCCAGAATTATTTTTTAATGAAATTGCACTAATGAGTACACATCGTAGATCTATGGACTTTTTTTGTAGTTCTGGTTTACTTCATTTCTACAGTCTTTTGTGTACAAAATCCAAGAAGTCTACAGAGATATTTTAGTCATTAAACAACAGCATGGTGGAACATTACATTTTGCTTGGAACAAAAAGGTACATTTAGGCTACCATTAGGCAATTACAGACAGTAAGTATTACGAGGCGTTTTGGCTTGCAAATCAGTAAAATCAGTGCAATTCTACCCAACGATCGCTTACCGTCGAAGGTATCACGCTCAGAGAACAGGTCCATTAAACCATCCTACATGGGCCACAAAACAGACCCTTTACACATCACTACAGTGAGTACTAAGGCCACTTAGTAGATGGACATTTTATAACAATGATATTTTACAGGTGTCAAAAAAGCTTCATTAGTATACTAACATAACAAAAATCCTGTTCCAACACCAGAGATCATTTCACTGGCTTTGATTTCATATAGAGAACCATACAGGCTAATTCCTATAACATGGTTTAATCTAAAACATGATTTAGTTCACATCCAAGACGTGAACACACTTCATTAGGATTAGCCCATTCACTATTCTCATTAGTGGCTGTCCGGTAAATCGGACCACACTTTAAATTACAAATTACACAATTATACAATCATGGAAGACAGAACTATAGTGTCAAAACAAACAGAAAGGTTACAAGTGATTAAAAACAAAATCCTTGATTCTGCTGAAGTATTACTATGCGTCCAGTCTGGAGTAGTGTGTGTGCGGCTGCCCATGCTTCTAAGAGCCAAACTCCACTGTTTCTGCAGTGATGGGTTTGAACTCATAGTTCCCTCTTCCATCCATGTGGAGGTAGTACTGTAACAAACAGAAAGAAACATGGGTTAAAGTTGGTTTATACCTCTGCACATCTGTATCAAGATGTAGAGAGAGGTTTTACAGGTTAAAAGTAATAGTGTGCAGAGGAGCGCAAACATCCTGACGTGTGACCTCAACAGTCCTAATAGTGCATTGCTTAAGGCAAATGCTGACTGAATGACCCTTAAAGTCCAGTTTTTCACACCTTCATTTCTAAATACATTCCTGTGTCTTTGTTCCGTTTTCAGTCACATCACTACTCTTCTGTATAAATCAAGGGGTGCTCCAAAACTGTGCTCAAAGACCGCTTTGTTTGTCAAATATAATTGTTTAATCTGACTGCATTCCTGGCATGTGGTTTTATAATGAGCACAAAGAATTTAGAAAGTCCTGCAGAAAAAAAAAAGCCCTCCTTTGATCTCATACCTTCAGGCTCGTGCAGCGAGATATAGGAAAGAGAAGGTTCAAGACGCAGCTGTGCTTGTCAGTGTGGGCACGAACTGCATACTCACAACTATATTTACACAACTTTATATATTATTATATTATTATTTGATTATTATAAATTATAATAATAAAATTGTATATATCAATATAAAAAAATGGCTACAGCAATCCCATACTGGGTCATTTTAAGGTTTTGGTGTGCAGGGCTGCAGATGCATATTACTTCTTACAACAACAATTCATATTAGTAGCAATGAAAATGGAAGCGTTAAAGGTCAATTACATTCATCCATCTCTTTTCTGTACCGCTTATCCTACACAGGGTCAAGGGGGAGCCTGGAGTCTATCCCAAGGGACTCGGGACACACGGCAGGGGACACCCTGGACGGGGTGCCAACCCATCGCAGGGCACAATCACACACACACACCCATTCACACACTACGGGCAATTTGGAAATGCCAATCAACCAACGACGCATGTCTTTGGACTGGGGGAGGAAACCAGAGTACGTGGAGGAAACCCCCAAAACATGAGGAAGCCCTGTGCACGCAGGGCGGAGACGGGAATCAAACCTCCAACCCCAGAGGTGCGAGGCAAGTGTGCTAACCACTAAGCCACCATGCCCCCCAGGTCAATTACATATTCTCTTTTAATGTGTGATATCTAGCATCATCTTTGACTTCCCAAACTGTCTCCTATCACAGCACAGTATCAGTGGTTTAGAATCCAGAAGTAAGTAGTAGTGATTCCCAGCATTATCATGACCCCATTTTATGAAGTGAAACATGAGACAGACTTCCAATTTTTCATTTTCTGCCCTCTAGTGGACACGTTCACATTATGTTCAAATATGATGACAGGCACCTATGCGACCCACACAATGCCCTCAGGTTGCAAAATTATAAAACAGGGGACACAGGAACTTCTTAATACAGACATTTTAACAAATAAGAAACTATTTAGATGCTAACAGGAAAGTTCATCTCACCTCATGGTGTTTCCAGAGAGACTTTCTATGAGAGACTGTGAACAGAGTGATGCCCACCTACCAGGAAAACACAGAAGAGGTCAGTGTCTCATAAAAGGTGTATGAGTTAGTACAAGACAGGTATGCTGTGATGGGCCTTGTTACCTTCCTGCAATGGCTGTAGATGAAGTCCTCCACATCCACACTTACAGCACTGGTGCACTCGTCCAGAATGGCAAACTGAGGCTTGTGATAGAACAACCGAGCCATCTGCAGCAAACAAAGTCTTATTGGCTGAGGGTATCATCATCAATGTTCAGCTCAGGTAAATTTGGTATGTAAGGTAATGTTTTTATTATATGGAGATGTTTGTTTGCTTACTGCCATCCTCTGTTTTTCTCCACCACTGAGAACATCCATCCAGTCCTGAACAGTATCCCAGGTGCCCTCTCTGTCAAGAATGTGCCCCAGCTGCACATTGTCCAGATATTCTTTCAGCACCTTTTGCCCACAGAGATCATATTAATGAGACAAAGCAATACAATATATTGTTTTGACTGAGATGAGAATGTACGAAGCAGCAATTTATCTCAATTGTTATAATGTTCTCTGGGACCTGATCTGAAATCCCCTTCTTCTTCTGGTCTTCAAAGGTGTCAGGGTAGATCACCTGATCCCTAAGTGTTCCAAGTGTCATGTAAGGCCTCTATAAAGGGACCCAAATATAAAAACAGGAAATTATTATTAAGACATTCCCTACACTACTGGTGCTGCTAGTAATTCTTTTTCAGGAATCTTACCTGAGGGACATAGAAGAGCTTCCCTCTCTCAGGTTTGGTCAAGCTCCCACCAAACAGAGGCCACAGCTGAAAACAAAACAAAAAAAAAACACACACACGCACCACACACACACACACACACACACACACACACACACATTAACATTCTCTCATATAACAAAAATTCATAGAGACTGCTCTCTTACATACATATTAGACTTGAGACTACAAAGGACTTTTTTTTTCCTGAATATTGCACAGAAGGAGAATGAGAAACAAAATAATAACTATAAAAGTTTATATATTTTAACATTTTATTTTAATTTTATCTTTGAATTCAAGTAATTACTTCTCCAAGCACTCTGAAGAGTGAGCTCTTTCCACAGCCATTGGGCCCACACACCAAAACGTTCGCGCCAGATTTCACCTGAAAACACACAAAACCACAAACACGGTGTTTTCACCTTACAGATTCAATTAAAATCTGTGTGAACTGTACATTACATTACAGATAATCCACAGAGAAAAACTGCACTGTTATTGTGCAAAAACATTTGTTGTTGGAACTGTAATGTAGATTGTTATCCGTTTGTTAAGTCGTGACTTAACAAACTTCCGATAATACTGTTTCCGGGGCCAAGCTTCTACTGTGTTGGCCGACGCTCTCGTATTTTCAACATGCCGCAGTGTCGGGTCCTCTGTCGTTTGAACAGATCCGAGACCAAAAAACTATAAAGCTTAGGATCATGATTTTTCGGTAGTACTACAGCACACCGTGAGTGTATTTAAGCAGCGTTTGGTAAATACGATTCATCTTCACATAATACAGTGGCTTTAAACCGCATAATTTTCAGTGTCTTCGCCCTCTTCCACACGCACTGCACGTCGGTGTGGGACCACCCAAATCAATAAAGCTGCCATATGATATGATGGCACTTGTCTCTGCTGATTGGGCACTCACAGGTGCTGTACCACACTGACTGACCCTCAACGTGCACCTATAATGAAAACAATTTAACTCTCACCCTAACATTGCTAAAAGACACCACCAATGCTGTGTTTATATTAGCCCAGCGATATGTCTGTAGCTAGCCAGGATGAAGCAGATCATTATATGTCAACTAGCCTATCTTCACTATCCCCAAAAAGTCCTGTACATTGTTGTATCTTTTTTTTTTTTTTTAGAAATACTTAAGCCAGAGCATGACATGTCATCTTTAAATGTCAACTTTTCGCTTGTGTGATCTGAAGGAGCGTCTGGACCCGGAAATGGCTTTACGTCACATGTGATGTCAGACTTAACATCCAGATAGTGAACAGCAATTTTGCACTTAAATAATTTATTTATCCCTTGATGTTATTTTCCCTGTAAACTATGAGACAATTAATAATACAATGGTATCAAGTCATATTTACACAAAAGATAAACTCTTGTGTAAATGAGGAATACAAAAAGTACCTCAAAACTGAGGTCCTTAATCAAAATATCTCCATTGGGTGTTGCCAAGGGTGTATGTTCAAACCTTGTGGAAAAATAACAGTTAAACATCTCTTATAAAATACGTCAATCTATTTGCAAGTAATCTGACAAACTTGGTGAAAACTGTAAACAGAGAAAGGGTTAATAAGTACTTGATAACGTTGTCCATAAATATGATCCGTCCACTTCCAGGCACCAGCGTCAGTTTTTCTAAGGCGTCTGCTTCTGGAAATGAGACATTATGTAAGAATAATATCTCACTGCCTTCTCATTATTTTGGCATCAACACTGATTAGAGCTAACCTTTCTCTGACTGAGACACCATGGTGCGCTCATACTTCCCCATGTTCAGCTCTTTCAAGACCTTCATCAGCTCTGTGATACGGGTGGTGAACCTGGGGGGTGCAACAGCATAACACTAAGATCATCCAGTAATAGCATGAAGAGACATAAAGGAGGCAGTCTCCAAATGTGCAATGTAGTCTGCCTTGGATGTGCCCTGCATCCTTTAAAACACAAACCTTTCTAATACTTCTAAGGCAACAGTCCTGCTTTAAAAATATTTATGTTAAATCACATTACACCTGCAGACAGTCACTAACAGACCTAAATGAAGACTGTCTTGTCTTTAGTATGGTGCAATTTGAATAAAACACATGCGACTCAAAAATATAAGTAAGAAATAAGTTTACCCTGAGAGTCTGGTCATTTCTCGACCGGCAAGCACAATCCTGCCCAAAGCTTGCGACATGCGCAGCAGCATGCGGCCACTCTGATAGTAATCCTACAAAATGAGGAAATATGGAGGATAAACTGGGTATTTATTAATAAAAATGACATGAATGCACCTACTGGCGATTTGATTCACTACATTTCACATTGTGCAAACAGTTTTGAAGTTAAAATAATATAAATGCTGCATAGGAATAGTAGATCCTACATAAAGTTACATTATCAGTTTTTCAGCTCATTAATGTACAACCCCATTTCCATAAAAGTTGGGATTTTTTTCTAAAATACAATAAAAAAAAAATCTGTGATTTGTCAAGTCTCTTGAAACTTTAACTAACTGACAAATCAAAGAAAAGATATTCAATGTTTTCACTGACCAACTTAATTATATTTTGCAAATATAAACAAATTTAGAATTTGATGCCTTCAACAGACTCAAAAGTTTATAGAATATTCAAGTAACAATAAAAAGCTCCTTTTGGTGCATTTGGTGGATGCACCAAAAGGAGCATCCACCAAAAGCTCAGTCTTTGCAAGCAAGGATGGGCTGTGGCTCACCACTTTGTGCCAAACTTCATGAGAGAATTGTCAGTCAGTTCAAAAAGAACATTGCTCAACACAAGATCGCAAAGAATTTAGGTCTTTCACCATCTACAGTGCATAGTATTGTGAAAAGGTTCAGGGAATCTGCAGAAATCTCATTGCGTAAAGGGCAAGGCCGGAAACCGCTGTTGAATGTGTGTGACCTTCGAGCCCATAGGCGGCATTGCCCGAGAAAACATCATGCGACTGTGATAAATATAACCACATGGGTTTGGGAGTACGTCGGAAAACCGTTGTCACTTAACACAGTCCGGCGCTGCATCCAGAAATGCAACACGAAACTCTATTACGCAAGGAGGAAGCCACACATCAACTCTATGCAGAAACGCCATCGAGTTCTCTGGGCCTGAGCTCATCTCAGATGGACTGAAAGGTGTTACACAGTGGAAATGTGTGCTGTGGTCAGACGAGTCCACGTTTCAGCTTGTTTTCAGAAAAAACGGACGTCGAGTTCTCCGTGCCAAAGATGAAAAAGACCAACCAGACTGTTATGAGTGAAAGGTGCAAAAGTCAGCATCTGTGATGGTATGGGAGAGCATCAGTGCCCATGGCATGGGTGACTTGCATGTGTGTGAAGGTACCATTGACACAGAGGTGTATATTGGGATTTTAGAGAGACATATGCTGCCATCAAGGCAACATCTTTTCCCAGGAAGTCCATGGTTATTTCAGCAGGACAATGCCAGGCCTCATTCAGTGCTACAACAGCGTGGCTTCGTAGACACAGAGTGCATGTGCTTGACCGGCCTGCCAGCAGTCCAGATCTGTCTCCTATGGCGCATCATGAAGAGGAGAATCACACAATGGCGACCAAGGACTGTTGAGCAGCTGAAGTCTCGTATCAAGCAAAAACGGGCACAAATTCCACTTGCAAAACTGCAACAATTAGTATCATCAGTAATCAAACGATAAAAAAGTGTAAATAAAAGGAAGGGTGATGTAACACAGTGGTAAACATGCCTCTGTCCCAACTTTTTGTGTGAGTTGAAGGAATCAAATTCTAAATTTGTTTATATTTACAAAATACAATTAAGTTGATCAGTGAAAACATTGAATATCTTTTCTTTGTATTTCTGTCAGTTAATTAAACTTTCAAGAGACTTGACAAATCACAGATTTTTGTTTTTATGGCATTTTAGAAAAAATCCCAAGACAAATGGGGTTGTATTTAAAACCGTGTGCGAGCTGAGGTAGCTCACCTCCAGCAGTTCCGCATGTGTGCTGTGAAGGTGCCTTGGATGTGCCTGGTTTAGAAATGGGCGGCTCACAACAAGATAACCAACTACTGTGGCCAAGTCTGCACACAAGACAAACAGAGAGTTAACATTCACATCAATATTAACATTGTGCTTAGTGAGACTGATTGTATTAGTAGAAGCGTCTGTTCAGGACAACTTTTAACTTACACTTAGCAATGATGCTGTCTACCATGCCCATGGAGAAGCGGAAAAATATGAAATTGTGCAAGTGGTCAACCTGAGGGCAAAGTACATTAAGGAAATTACAATTCTGTAAATCATTCCAACATCTGAAGAACTCCATATGTGATAAAAGCCGAGGTAGCTCTCACCAGCTTCTTGAAGGTAGTGTAAATCGTCTGTTTCTCTCTGAGATTTCCATTGTAAAATGCAATCTCCTCACTAAGGAACACCACCAGGAAAGTAAAAGTGAGTTTAAAAAGCACCAACCTTGTGACAGTAAAATGTATACTATTGGATTCAGCACTGAAAGCTTGGAGGTCACCTGTTGGTGATGAGCCGGGAGTTGACGTATCGGTACTCGCCCTCGTATTTCTGCTCAATGACTGTCATCTTTCCGATGGGTCTCCTCAACCTTGTAAGGAAGAGGCCTGAGATCAGCAGGTAGGCCATCATAGAAGCAGGGCCCTGACAGCAGAGATGACATTACATGCAATCACTGCTAGACACGTGATTCATGTTTTCCAGATGCACTCAGAAAATGAGTTTAATTCTACCTGAGCTCCAATAGCAGTTGTCAGCTTAAAGATGTAGAGGCCAATGTCAAGAAGAGGCTAAAAGAGAAGATATGGTTGGAACCTTGTTCAGCTGACACATTGGCACATCGTTATCATAACTAAAATTCAGTGTCTGAAATGTTTTGTACTTTGCTGAGATTGGAGTACAGATCAACCACACTGTTGCAGAACTTTTCCACATCCTGAGTCAGCAGCTGATCAGCATTGGCAATTCGGTTATCCAGGTTTCCCATCTTATAGTAGGTGTATCCTCTGAAATTATTAGGAGCAAGAAAGCAGAAATATAAAAACCTGGGACAAATCTGGCATTGAAATCATGACTCTAGTGAATAAACAATCTGGTTCTTACTTCAGATACTCATCATATAGATGTTTAGTAAGTCTTTCACGGAAACACAGCTTCAGTTCATTCAGTCCTAACTTCAGAAAGTTGTTCACCAGGGCGATCTACAGGGTGGAAAGGCATGTGGTGTGTCCACTACTCATTTTCATACAGATTCAAAGATGCAGAAAAGGTGAGATTTAGTGATGTAAAACTCTAAACATTCAAATTCTGCACTGAAGCAGCTACATCACATTAGCAACAAGAGGATAGAAAAGCTACAGTTATCTGTTAGTACAGACTAGAAATCTAAATATGCAAACAAATGCTGTAGTTGTTTACAATTCCAAAAAAGTTGGGACGCTGTGTAAAATGTAAATAAAAACAGAATGCAATGATTTGCAAATCTCATAAACCCATATTTTATTCACAACAGAACACAGAAAACATATCAAATGTTTAAACTGAGGAAATGTACCACTTTAATGAAAAAATAAGGTTATTTTGAATTTGATGGTAGCAACACGTCTCAAAAAAGTTGGGACAGGGCCATGTTTACCACTGTGTAGCATCTCCTCTTCTTTTAACAGCAGTCCATATATGTCTGGGAACTGAGGAGACCAGGTGCTGGAGTTTTGGGAGAGGAATGTTGTCCTATTCGTGTCTGATACAGGATTCTAGCTGCTCAACAGTCCTGGGTCTTCTTTGTTGTATTTTTCGTTTCATGATGAGCCAAATGTTTTCAATTGGTGAAAGGTCTGGACTGCAGGCAGGCCAGTTCAGCACCCGGACTCTTCTACTACGAAGCCATGCCGTTGTAATAGATGCAGTATGTGGTTTAGCATTATCTTGCTGAAATATGCAAGGCCTTCCCTGAAAAAGACGTCGTCTGGATGGAAGCATATGATGCTCTAAAACCTGTATATACCTTTCAGCACTGATGGTGCCTTTCCAGATGTGCAAGCTGCCCATTCCATAGGCACTAATGCACCCCCATACCATCAGAGATGCAGACTTTTGAACTGAGCGCTGATAACAAGCCGGATGGTCCCTCTCCTCTTTAGTCCAGAGGACGCGGCGTCCATGGTTTCCAAAAAGAATTTCAAATTTCGATCCGTCTGACCACAGAACAACTTTCCACTTCGCCTCAGTCCATTTTAAATGAGCTTTGGCCCAGAGAAGACAGCGGTGTTTCTGGATCATGTTCACATATGGCTTTTTCTTTGCATGATAGAGCTTTAACCAGCATTTGTGGATGGCACGGCGAACTGTGTTCACAGACAATGAGTTCTGGAGGTGTTTCTGAGCCCATGCAGTGATTTTCATTACAGAATCATGCCTGTTTTTAATGCAATGCCGCCTGAAGGCCCGAAGATCACGGGCCAGCAATATTGATTTTCACCCTTGTCCCTTGAGCACAGAGATTTCTCCAGATTCTCAGAATCTTTTGGTGATTTTTTGTACTGTAGATGATGAGATATTCAAATTCTTCGCAATTTTACATTGAGGAACATTATTCTGAAATTGTTCCCCAATTTGTTGACGCAGTTTGTCACAGATTGGTGAACCTCTGCCCATCTTTACTTCTGAGAGACTCTGCCTCTCTAAGATACTCTTTTTATACCCAGTCATGTTACTGACCTGTTGCCAATTAACCTAATTGGTTGCAAAATGTTCCTCCAGCTGTTTCTTTTTAGTAACACTTACTTTTCCAGCCTTTTGTTGCACCACTCACAACTTTTACCTTATTACAAAATTGCCTTGTTTCTTTTCTTAAAATGGTACATTTCCACAGTTTTTAACATCTGATATGTTTTCTATGCTCTACTATGAATAACATATGAGTTTATGAGATTTGCAAATCATTGCATTCTGCTTTTATTTACATTTTAGCGTCCCAACTTTTTTAGAATTGGGGTTGTATCATTTGAAAACAACATACATAATTTAGACTGTTAAACAGAAGTTAAAGTAAGTAGCTATATTTGACCAGGTCTCCTCTGACATACTAAATTCTGTCAAAATTTAAAACTAAAATAATTACACTAAAACACAGAGAAATCTGGAAGGCTGAGTTATACCTAAATAGTTTTTTTGGTTTGTTTTTTAAAGAGAGAGAGAGACTTACAGCAGGCATGACCCTCATAAAGTTGAACAAATACTTCTTGAAATCTTTTGTAGAGCGACCAATAATTGCACTGTAAACCACAACATGCACAAAATAAGAGAAGAACATTTTTAAAAAGAAAAACTGGTTAAAAACATTCAATGCCATGAAAAGACTTCTTGACTTGTGGGTGTGACAATACCAAAAAACATCAGAGGAGATCTGTATTTCAGCATGAGAAACCAACACAGCCAAGTAGTTTATTAGTTGCCGTTTTCAAGCAATGTAAGTAATAATCTTGTTTTATTGATATTCTTGATTGAAATCACCAAACTGACATATGTTAAGTCAAAAGCACAATTTCACACATTTATTAGTCTGATATAGACTGATATAGACCAAAGCCACAAGGTGAAACATTACCCCTGGTATGACTGTAATGTAGGAATAAAAGTGCCTTTTGAACAGCGTGATATCTCTGCTAATGATACCACTGTGAAAGATGTAAAAAAAAAAATAATAATAATAATATATATATATAAAAAATCAAAACTTGTTTAGATAATTGCATTTCCTATCTAAATCTAAAACTTGCTATCTTTTAACTACATTACTCAAATTAAGCATTAGGATACAACCTTTCAATCATTGTGCCATTCTGAATCATCCAAACATCACAGTAAGTCCGAGCCACCAGCATCATTGCAATCATGATCAGGTACCAGGACTAGGAAAAACAAAATACTACAGTTAAAAACTTCAGGCTGCACAAAATAATGATGACAGGACAAGCAAACTCTTTGATGTACATTGTAACCAATGTTGGGAATAATGTAGGCAAAATACCTTTGTGCATTCCTACATACATTATTTATGAAGGTGAAACTATTGTGTTATATTATTTATTCATTACAATTCCTCCATAACAAGTTAATAAACCTTTCGAGTAACTCTGTAGTGCTGATCTAAAAACAACATCAATCTCAATGCTTAGACGTAGATGCGGATGTTTAATAGTGATATGTTATAAAAAGGAATAAAAACTGGTGTCTGTGCGTTCAGCTTGAAGATACAGCTTAATCTTATCGAGTCATCATTAACTGCCATTATCATCACTACACTTTCAGAGCATGTTAATTGTTAATAACAATATAAACAAAACCATTTTACTCTTCTGAAGCCTCTCACCTCTTTGCAGAAGAGTCTCGGCACCATGATCCTGAGTATTCGCATGATTCGGCCAAAAAACACTCTGTCCACAGCTGCCCGATCCTTTTTAGGATCTTTCTGTTAATTTGAGGAGAGGAAGAGAAAAAAAAAATATATATATATATATATATATAATATAAATATAGAATAATACAACAGAATACTATAGAAAAATACTACAGAATATACAAGAATAATAAATGAGTAATAGGAGTTTAAATGGTGCCAGGTTTTAATACTTTTTTTTTTTTTTTTTTTTTGCAATATCAGTGCCAAAAAACTACCAAATCTAAAACTATATTCACGTTAAACATGTGAACTTTGATACACCATTATTTTTTGTATGTTTAATTGAGGGTATACCAATGCTTACAGGAAGACCAAAACACACCGTCGCTTTTACTACACATTCTGAATGACAATGTTTGCCGTGATATAAAACAGATGACTTACTTCATTGTTCAAGATCAGTTCTGATGAACCCTTCTTGCTGTTTTGGAATTTAAAAAATTGAGAAAGTGTTAGGTAACTACCAAAATCACTTTTGACAGACATATGCATGCAGTATATAATTATTTGGGAGGAAAAAATATCTGTAAACTTGTGAGCTCGAGTGGTATTTTCTCTCAGTGTGCCACATTCCTTCCGGCCTGCTCATGAGCCATTTCTACTGCTGCACACTGACAATAAATAATTAAACGAAGTCAGCTTACAGACACATGGTGTACCAAACAAAATTCATTTTTAACCAGTCACGAATGGATGTGTTCATTCACTGTCAATGACCCCACACCAGAGTTTGACCGTTAGCAATTTGACAGCTCGTCTATTGCAGGTCAAGTGTGACACAGCTAAGCTAACTCCATTCACTCGCGGTGAAGGCGGCGTGCGCGCGGCGTTAGGTACATTAATGATGAAGGTCTACTGACGCGTTACGCACCTGTTCAGTCTGGAGGACCTTCGTCTTTGCTTCAGTAGAAACAGAACAAGCAGGACACCACCCGCTATCGAGGAATTCTTTGCTGTCAAGTATTTGCTGATGACCGCCATATTTCCTGCTGCGGCGAGACGGCTGGCAAAGGCGACAGGTGCATGCCGGGAAACTAACAGAGTAGCCTCGCGCGCGCCCTCTAGCGGCGCGCGGAGATTTTACAGCTTCATTCACAAATGTAAATTTTTGGGTAAAATCCCGCGACTGTCAATTTTTCTGGTAGACTATAATTCCCATGTTTTGTCTTTGATGGGCATAAAAAACAAAAACTCTTTGAAAAGTCAAAGATTGCTTTCAATGTTTAACCTTGTATAATTTTATTTATTTTTTACCCCCTCTCCTCTGGCTCTTGGTTATTTTATTTGTATTGTTTTCGTGATGTATGTCTTGTTTTTCATTTTTCCTGTTATGATTAAGTAAAAATAAATAAACATACAAATAAATAAACAAATAAATAAATAAAACAAGGCGAAACAAGTGCAGCGGACATGACAGTCTCCTCAGATACAACCGAGTGTCCTTTGGACAAAAATTAACAACAACGTCACGTTTGCAGTTCACATTTTCACCTTCGAATGGGTTTAGCAGCAAAGACATTTAGAGTGGTAGATTTAAGATATTAATAATGATACATACTACTACTACTACTACTTATTTTACTAACAACAACAACAACAACAATAATAATAATAATTTGGAAACTGTAGCTGGACTCATGTCAGTTGCAGATTTATCTGAGGCGGTCTTCTTCTTCTTTTCCTTTCGGCTGTTCCCTTCAGGGGTCGCCACAGCGATCATCTCCCTCCATCTAGCCCTATCCCCTGCATCCTCTTCTCTCAGACCGACTACCTTCATGTCCTCCTTCACTACATCCATAAACCTCCTCTTTGGTCTTCCTCTCGGCCTCCTGCCTGGCAGCTCTAACCTCAGCATCCTTTTACCGATATATTCACTCTCCCTCCTCTGAACATGTCCAAACCATCTCAACCTGGCCTCTCTAACTTTGTCTCCAAAACATCTCACATGTGCTGTCCCCCTGATGTACTCATTCCTGATCCTATCCATCCTTGTCACTCCCAAAGAGAACCTCAACATCTTCAGCTCTGCTACCTCTAACTCTTCCTCCTGTCTTTTCCTCAGTGCAACTGTCTCCAAACCATACAACATCGCTGGTTTCACTACTGTCCTGTACGCCTTTCCTTTCATTCTTGCTGGTACTCTTTTATCACACAACAGACCTGACACTTTTCTCCACCCATTCCAACCTGCCTGCACACGCTTCTTCACCTCTTTTCCACACTCCCCATTGCTCTGGACTGTTGACCCTAAGTACTTAAAATCCTGCACCTTCTTTATCTCTTCTCCCTGTAACCTCACTGTTCCACTTGGATCCCTCTCATTCACACACATGTATTCTGTCTTGCTGCGACTAACCTTCATTCCTCTTCTCTCCAGAGCAAACCTCCACCTCTCTAGAGTTTCCTCCACCTGCTCCCTGCTCTCACTACAGATCACAATGTCATCCGCAAACATCATAGTCCATGGAGATTCCTGTCTGACCTCATCTGTCAGCCTGTCCATCACCACCGCAAACAAGAAGGGGCTCAGAGCCGATCCTTGATGCAGTCCCACCTTCACCGTGAACTCCTCTGTCACACCTACCGCACACCTTACCACTGTCCTACTGCTCTCATACATATCCTGCACCACTCTAACATTCTTCTCTGCCACTCCAGACCTCCTCATACAATACCACAGCTCCTCTCTTGGCACCCTGTCATACACTTTCTCTAAATCTACAAAGACACAATGCAGCTCTTTCTGACCCTCTCTGTACTTCTCCATCAACATTCTCAAAGCAAATATTGCATCTGTAGTGCTGTTTCTTGGCATGAAACCATACTGCTGCTCACAAATG
Source organism: Cranoglanis bouderius (assembly GCA_023630585.1). Classification (NCBI taxonomy): domain Eukaryota; kingdom Metazoa; phylum Chordata; class Actinopteri; order Siluriformes; family Cranoglanididae; genus Cranoglanis; species Cranoglanis bouderius. The sequence goes on from CM042544.1 coordinate 22,862,626, forward strand.
CTCACTTCTCCCCTTAGCCTTGCTTCCACTACTCTTTCCCACAACTTCATTGTATGGCTCATCAGTTTAATACCTCTGTAGTTTCCACAACTCTGCACATCTCCCTCGTTCTTAAAAATCGGCACCGAAACACTTCTCCTCCATTCCTCAGGCATCCTCTCACTCTCTAAGACCTCGTTGAACAACCTAATTAAAAACTCTACTGCCATCTCTCCTAGACACTTCCATACCTCCACTGGTATGTCATCAGGACCAACCGCCTTTCCTCTCTTCATCCTCTTCAAAGCTCTCCTAACTTCATCCTTGCTAATCCTTTCTACTTCCTACTCAACAATATTTGCCAATACTACTCTTCTCTCTCTGTCATTTTCCTCATTCATCAGTTCCTCAAAGTATTCCTTCCATCTTTCCCTCACCCTCCTGTCACCTGTCAACACATTTCCATCTCTGTCTTTAATCACTCTAACCTGCTGCACATCCTTACCATCTCTATCCCTCTGCCTCGCCAACCGATACAAATCCCTCTCACCTTCCTTACTATCTAACCTTGCATACATGTCCTCATAAGCTTTCTGTTTGGCCTTTGCCACCTCTATCTTAACCTCACGCCGCATCTCCCTATATTCCTGTCTACTTTCCTCCGTCCTCTCACTGTCCCACTTCTTCCTAGCTAACCTCTTCTTCTGGATACTCTCCTGAACTTCCTCATTCCACCACCAAGTCTCCTTGTCTTCTTTCCTCCTTCCAGATGACACACCTAGCACCTTCCTACCTGTCTCCCTGATCACTTTGGCTGTAGTAGTCCAGTCATCTGGAAGCACCTCCTGACCACCTAAAGCCTGTCTCAACTCCTCCCTGAAAACCGCACAGCACTCTTCCTTTTCCAACTTCCATCACTTTGTCTTCTGCTCTGCCTTTGCTCTCTTCATCTTCCTCACCACCAGAGTCATCTTACACACCACCATCCTATGCTGTCTAGCTACACTCTCTCCTACCACTACTTTGCAATCGCTAATCTCCATCAGATTACAGTGTCTACATAAGATATAGTCCACCTGTGTGCTCCTGCCACCACTCTTATGTCACCCTGTGTTCCTGCCTCTTCTGAAAGTACGTGTTCACCACAGCCATTTCCATACTTTTAGCAAAGTCTACCAACCTCTGTCCTTCTGGTTACCTGAAGACCAAACCTGCCCATCACTTCCTCATCCCCACTATTCCCTTCACCAACATGTCCATTAAAGTCTGCCCCTATCACCACTCTCTCACCTCTGGGAACACTCTGCATCACTTCCTCAAACTCGCTCCAGAACCTGTCTTTCTCCTCTTGCTCACAACCTACTTGTGGAGCGTAAGCACTAACAACATTCAACATCACACCTTCAATTTCCAGCTTCAGACTCATCAACCTATCTGACACTCTCTTTACCTCCAGAACATTCTTCACAAACTCCTCCTTCAGGATCACTCCTACTCCATTTCTCTTCCTGTCCACCCCATGATAAAACAGTTTAAACCCTGCTCCAATGCTTCTAGCCTTGCTCCCTTTCCACCTGGTCTCCTGGACACACAGAATGTTGACTTTCCTCCTCTGCATCATATCTACCAGCTCTCTGCCTTTACCCGTCAT